>JAVUPR010000266.1:19260000-20487500 GCA_036785695.1 Gentiana straminea | reverse complement strand
AAAAAATACATTTCTAATATTATATTTTAGACATATTAATTTTTTTTAATATATGTGATTTTTCTCTCTCCGACAAATAAAAAAACGGAGGGAGTAGCAGAAATGAAATGTAAGAGTACCGATGTGAAATGTTAAGGATAAAAATGCAAAGCAAAAGAGATCGAAATGTTTTTTTTTATCCCTATCAATATTACAAAGTCACACCCCTAAAAAATATATATATATATATATATATATATATATATATATATATATATATATATATATATATATATATATATATATATTACACAGTCATATAGGTGTTAACGAGTCGAGCCAAGTCGATTCGAGTATTTGTTGTTCAAACATGTGTTTGTTTAGATCACGAGCTAGTTCGTGATCGTTCATTTAATAAACGAATAAAAAATTTATATTCAAACTTAATTCGTTTAAGTCACGAGTTTGTTTGCAATCATTCTCTTAATAAATAAACAAAAAATTATGTTCAGACTTGACTCGTTTAAAAGACAACTTTTTTGAGCTCATGTTTGAGTTTAGCTTGTTAAACATATTTTTTCATTACAGCTCATGTTCGACTCGTTAATGTATAAAAAATCAAATCCAAAATGCATAAATAAAAAATAAAAAAACAAACATCATAGTACAAAAATATTTATAAGAAAACTCAAAATATTCCATTTAAAAAAGAAACACGAAAAATTGAGACAGATCAAATTTTATTAATTTCAAAATGAAAAACGGTTACAATCTCTTTAATTCTTTATCTCCAATTTGTTGGCAATTATTGAACTCGTGGAACTTGACTTTTGGTTGATTACCCCCGGATGTAGCGGAAGAACTTGACTTTTTATTGAATACTACCACATGTAGCGGAATAATTTGGATTTTTGGTTGATTACTCCCGAATATGGTGAAAGAATCTTTCACTCTGAAGGAGATTTGAAGAATAACTTCGTCCTCCTGGTTGAGATGGAAGATATTTGGATTGGTTGAAGAACTCCGGATTTCATGGTGGATGATCTTCAAGTGCAGAGTGCCGGATTTGACGGACGATCTTCAGATTGGTTGAAAAACTCCGGATTTCTTAATGGATGATCTTCGAATGCAGAGTGTCGAATTTGACTGTGGATCTTCAATGGTTGGAGTCTTGGAAGACTTATATGCTTCTTGTGCTCCTTTGATCTTTCTCTTCGTATATGAGTAGGGGACTTTCATGCTTCTTCTCTGATCTTCAGTCACCAATTTATAGAAGATCGACATTGATTAAAATGATCTTTGGATTGTTCATAGAAAAATTTGGTCACCATAAAAATTATTTCTTTACTTAAATTTACGGTAAAAAAACACAAAATAAATCATTCAAACAAAAGCAAAAGTCTTCCTTCAAAAAAGTCGACTTATATCGGCACGACGTAATTACTATAGACATATTTTTTTTCATTTATTTTTAGCACCATACGTGTATTTTTTTTTATACTTTTGGCACCACATTAGAAACGTCAGTGCCACCGACGTTTATTTTCGATAATAATGTCAGTGACACTGATATTTTTCACCCATGGCACTTTTATCACTATAACATCAGTCCAACTGACGTTATTATCGTGTTAGATAGATTGAGGTTTGGATAATAACAACAATGTCAAAAAACGCGAAAAATACAAAAACGCGAGAGATTTGGTTTGCTTGATATGAACGTAGAATCGTGTAGACACTTTCCTACAAAAGTTATTTGCCCCTTACAGAATGCCTAGGGTTCCACAAATACTTTTGTGAGATAAGACTACGTTTTCCCTTCAAATTTAGGCACAAAATATGAAGAATGCTCTTGGAGATAGTTAGCAAAGTGTTAAAACTCTCAAAGATGAATATGCCTTTTCTCTTCTATATTTCTCAGATAAAAGCACTTAAATGATCATATATATTGGTGGAAAGTCGACCTATTTTATGTATGCAACCTTTGGAAACAAGTTACATACATAAAACAGTTGAAAAGGATGAAAAGACACACCACTTCAGAAATTCGGGCCACAGGCGGGCGCCTGTGAAAGCCAAAACCGACCAAAACTCTCTGTTCAATTTCCAGTGCAAAAAATTCTCACAGGCGGCCGCCCGTCACCCGTCACCTTTTTTCCCAAACACCGATTTTTGGTCCTTTAAGTGGATTTTCGATCCTTTAAGTGATTTTCCCGAACTAAACTTGATCATTTAAATCCGTAAACTCGTAAATACTTATATGAGCGTACACTCCGTACCTCCAAACTCATATTATAGCATTCCGAGTTCACCCATCTTTGTACCAAACCCCGATTACAATAAATGAACATGGTAACACTTAAATTACCAACAATCCTCCCCCATTTAAGTGCAATCCTTGGTTTAGCTGAAAACAGTCAAACACAACAACTCATGCATCAATGATAATGTCACGAAGATTGAATTATCACCTAGTAATATTACACATTTCAAATATTCGAGTATTGGGGTGTGTCTAAGCATTGAACCCCTTTACACGTTTTGAATACATGAAGATAACATACACATGAGTTAATATAACTCCAAAAGCTTATTCTTGACACTAATTATTCAGGCCTTGTGTCCATATCCTTTCATGAGCATATAGAAAGCCAACTCTCGAACTTCCTTGAAGCGGCCAAACTTCATACTCATATAGGTGAGCCTTTATATAATCGTGCACCTGCAATTGCACTTTGTCAAAGACTCATTATGAAGAATCCCTTCATCCTTAACTTACAGGTAACAACACATACCTCGGGATTATATCATGTGCTCAAATCTAGATAATAGGCCTTCCACATTGAATTCTGCCTCTAACATTGTATTAGAAGGGAATTGGGTATCCTATCACCAAGATTCAAATGAGTTGTAAACCCATCCCGATTACAGACTTTTGTACCAAGTCTCTAGCCAATCCTTTTGTTAAGTGATCAGCTAAGTTATGTTGAGATCTCACAAACACAACCGAAATCACCCCGTGAGTGATCAACTCACGAACCGCGCTATGTCTAACGCCCGTGTGTCGCGACTTCCCATTATACACTTGACTATATGCTTTAGACAAGGTAGATGCACTATCACAATGGATAGAAATGGGTGAAATTGGTTTAGGCCATAATGGAATTTCATATATCAAATTCCTAAGCCACTCCGCCTCTTTACCGGCTGCTGCTAAGGCAACAAATTCCGACTCCATAGTCGAGCTAGTAATACATGTTTGCTTTTTGGAAGCCCAAGAGATGGCACCTCCTCCAAGCAAGAACACCCAACCACTTGTAGAAGAATGATCCTCTACATTGGATATCCAACTAGCATCTGAATATCCTTCTATTACTGAAGGATATCCAACATAAGTTAAGCCAAAATCCTTGGTTAACTTAAGATACCTTAGTACACGAGTTACCGCACGCCAATGATGACTACTCGGATTACTCGTAAACCTGCTTAGCTTTCCAACCGCATAAGCAATATCCGGACGTGTGCTAGTCATAGCATACATCAAACATCCTATTACCCGAGAATACTCAAGTTGTGATATCGGATTTCCCGTATTAGGCATGAGTTTCTCATTAGGATCCATGGGAGTATTAGCCGGAGTGGAGTTTTCACAATTGAACTTCTTCAACACTTTCTCAATGTAATGAGATTGTGTCAAAGAGAACCCTTTGTCACTCCTTTTAATCTTGATTCCTAGAATCACATCCGCCTCCCCCATGTCTTTCATAGAAAAGCTTGATGACAAAAATGCTTTGCAAAGGTCAACTTGATCTTGGTTAGTTCCAAAGATCAACATGTCATCAACATATAAGCAAATTATCACACCATTACCGGTATTGTCAAATTTGCTATATATACACTTGTCTGATTGATTAATCATAAATCCATGAGACAAGATAACTTCATCAAATTTATGATGCCATTGTTTAGGTGCTTGTTTAAGACCATACAATGATTTAACAAGCTTACAAACCTTATGCTCATTTCCAGGCAAAACAAAACCTTCCGGTTGTTTCATATAAATTTCTTCTTCCAAATCTCCATTCAAGAATGCCGTCTTAACATCCATTTGATGGATTACCAGATTGTTAATTGCTGCCAATGCAATCAACAATCTTATTGTGGAGATTCTAGCAACCGGTGCATAGGTATCAAAATAATCAATACCTTCCTTCTGCCTAAAGCCTTGAATTACTAATCTGGCTTTATACCCGTCGACGATTGCCGTCAACTTTCATCTTTCTTTTAAAGATCCACTTGCAACCCAAAGGTTTGCAACCACGTGGAAGATCCGCAGGATCCACGTGTTGTTTCCCATTATGGAATCCATCTCATCATTGACGGCTTCTTTCCACAATGACACGTCTCGAGACTCCATAGCCTCCTTAAACGTCTTAGGATCCTCTATCAATATTATAACAATATGAATATTGGAATCCTACTTCATCTCTTGTTCCTTCTACCAAATAAGTTTGATAGTCGGATCCAAAAGATTTTGCTTTCCTAGCCCTTTTGCTTCTACGAAGTTCCAAAGGCTCATCTTGAGAACTGATATCATTATTGTTCTCCACTACAACATTAATAGGATTTATATCCTTCGGTCTTTGTATAGACGAAAACCGATTTTCATCAAAGATAGCATCTCTTGATTCAATCACGAAATGAATAGCAATCGAATCATTAGGCTCTATAACATAGAACCTATAAGCCTTGGAATGCACAGCATATCCAATGAATATACAATCAATGCCTCTCTCACCCAAGGTTTTAATCTTAGGCATGGTGAGCCTTACAACAGCCTTACATCCCCAAACTCGTAGATAACTCAAGTTTGGCTTCTTTTTGAACCAAAGTTCATATGGGGTAATAGGATTCCTTTTATTAGGAACTCTATTCAAAGCAAATAACAAGCCGTTAGCATGGCTTCTCCCCAAAATCCCTCACTCAAGCCTCGAGTAAGATAGCATGGAATTAACCATCTCTTTAAGAGTACGGTTTTTCCTTTCCGTTATACCGTTTTGCTGCGGTGTGTAAGGCGCCGTAACCTCATGTATAATCCCACATGACCCGAAAAAGGTTGGATCAAAGTATTCACCACCTCGATCGGTACGCAACTTTTTAATTTTAGAGGTTAATTGCAACTCAACTTCACTTTTATAGATTTTGAATTTATCGATTGCCTCATCTTTAGAATGAAGTAAAAACACATAACAGAACCGAGTGCAATCATCTATAAAAGTCACTACATATCTTTTGTTGCCAAAAGACGGTGTAGCACAAAAGTCACATAGATCACTATGGACAAGATCCAAAACTGAAGACGACCTTTCAACACCATGAAAAGGATGTCTAACAATTTTGTTCAACATACATGTATCACATTTATTTACATTCATATCAAAAGATGGAATTAAATCATGTTTAGACATTAATAACATACGTTTGTAATGAACATGTCCTAACCGAGCATGCCATAAAACAGAAACATTAACATCATGATTCATACAAACATTATTCACAACATCATGCTGAATGTTAAGCATAAACATACCATTACAAAGATAACCAAATCCTATAAATACACCACACTTACTTAAAATGTATTTGTCAGACTCAAAGACTTGTTTAAAACCATCTTTACATAACAAACTTCTTGAAACTAAGTTTTTCCGGATCCCCGGAACAAATAGTACATGTTTTAAAGTTACAAATTTGCCAGAACTAAAAGGTAAAACAACAGTTCCTCTTCCACGGATGGCGGCCTTTGACTCGTTTCCCATAAAAAGCATGGATCCATCGTTAACAGGTTCATAATCTTTAAACCAACGTTGATCCTTGCAGACATGCCTTGTCGCACCCGAGTCAATCCACCAAGCAACATCATCATCCTGCACATAAAATGCCTCGTAAAACAAGTGGTACATAATTCATATCCGAATTAAATCCACAAACAATATTCGACCTTGATGTTTAGGAGCACCTTGGTCCTTAGACCCTTGCCCCGAACTCGTTGTTTGGCCCTTTCGATTTTTGCCAAATCGACAATCGGCCTTAAAATGCCCAACTTTCCCGCAAACCCAACAAGCACCTTTCGGTTTCTTGTTGGCATCTTTGCCGTTGTTTTTAGACGATTGCCCATTTCTTTTCTTCTGGTTCTTTTGAGAACTTTCCCCGGTTTCCACCATATTTATGGAAGTCGAATCCATTACCTCTTTACCCTTGGTTTTACCGTTCTCTTGCGCCCTTAGAGATTCCTCTATACGCAAGTGACTACCAAGTTCTACCAGAGATAATTCTTATTTCTTATGTTTCAAAAAATGTTTAAAATATTTCCAAGAGGGTGGCAATTTATCAATTATACTAGAAACGAAATAGACTCATCCATTTCCATTTTATGCTGTGCAAATTGACCCAAAATGCGAAGAAGTTCATTGTACTGTTCCATTACCGAACGTGAATCAACCATGTTATATTTCATGAAGTTACCTACCAAGAACTTTTTACTAGATGCATCTTCATCCATGTATTTTGATTCTAAAGAATCCCAAAGTTCTTTGGCAGATTCAACATTTTGGTAAATATCGAACAGAGCATCAGACATACCGTTTAGAATGTGGCCTCTACAAATGTAGTCATCATTCTCCCACTTGTTCTTCTTCCTCAACTCTTCCGCAGGTCCGTCCTCCAACACTTCCGGCATCGGTGTACTTAGTACATACACCACCTTCAAAGTTGTCAACGTAAAATGCATCTTTCTCTGCCATCTTCGAAAATTGACTCCATCGAACTTTTCCAACTTCCCAAAATTTGCAGTCATCTCCTTGACACTTGACATTGTTAAACTAATAACTTTTGTAGATTGTTAGATAGATTGAGGTTTGGATAATAACAACAATGTCAAAAAACGCAGAAAATACAAAAACGCAGAGATTTGGTTTGCTTGATATGAACGTAGAATCGTGTAGACACTTTCCTACAAAAGTTATTTGCCCCTTACAGAATGCCTAGGGTGTCACAAATACTTTTGTGAGATAAGACTACGTTTTCCCTTCAAATTTAGGCACAAAATATGAAGAATGCTCTTGGAGATAGTTAGCAAAGTGTTAAAACTCTCAAAGATGAATATGCCTTTTTTCTCCTATGTATTTTTGATAAAAGCACTTAAATGATCATATATATTGGTGGAAAGTCGACCTATTTTATGTATGCAACCTTTGGAAACAAGTTACATACATAAAACAGTTGAAAAGGATGAAAAGACACACCACTTCAGAAATTCGGGCCACAGGCGGGCGCCTGTGGCCAGCCTGTGAAAGCCAAAACCGACCAAAACTCTCTGTTCAATTTCCAGTGCAAAAAATTCTCACAGGCGGGCGCCTGTGGTGACAGGCGGCCGCCTGTCACCTGTTTTTCCCAAACACTGATTTTTGGTCCTTTAAGTGGATTTTCAGTCCTTTAAGTGATTTTCCCGAACTAAACTTGATCATTTAAATCCGTAAACTCGTAAATACTTATATGAGCGTACACTCCGTACCTCCAAACTCATATTATAGCATTCCGAGTTCACCCATCTTTGTACCAAACCCCGATTACAATAAATGAACATGGTAACACTTAAATTACCAAATATCTTACAATTCTCTTACCAATCATTTCTTCAACTACAAATAAAAAAAAATTTAAATTATCTCTCATCATTTCACTTTATCAACTTTATAACCTTTTTT
Organism: Gentiana straminea; assembly: GCA_036785695.1. Taxonomy (NCBI): domain Eukaryota; kingdom Viridiplantae; phylum Streptophyta; class Magnoliopsida; order Gentianales; family Gentianaceae; genus Gentiana; species Gentiana straminea. The sequence continues at coordinate 20,479,755 of JAVUPR010000266.1, read as the reverse complement.
ACCATTATTTTATTTATTATACTACTTTATTTCACCAATCATTTCATAATCTACACAAATTTCAAAAAAACAATCTTAACTTTCTAATCATTACTTCAACCACTTTATCTAAAACAACCCCCAAAAAAACTCCAACCCAAAACAAACGGAGCCAAGTGCTTACCATTGTACTAAAACAAATTGGTGTTAGTAAATGTGCTACTATATTTCCAAACAAATGGTAAGCGCCTTTACTAATACCAATTGATTTTAATACAACAGTAAGCGCTTGATCCTAATATGATATCGGAGCAGGAGATTCCGTGTTCAAGCCCCGCTTCCAGCACAATTAAAAAAAAAAAAAAAAAAAAAAAAAAAAAACCAAATGTTGGGTCACACTCCCTTCTTATAAACCCACACTTCCAAACAAACAAAAAAAAAAACAAGTCAAGTGTTGGGCCTCTCTCCCTTCTTATAGGCCCACACTTGAGAGGGGCGTGATATAAGAAAATATAATAGCACATTTACTAACATCAATTGGTTTTAGTATAATGGTAAGCGTTTGATCCTAATATTGATGGCCTTCTACCAAAGTTCACCTTGCATCTCATGTATCATTCTTTTGTATGTGTGTGGCGGGGGGTGGGGGTGGGGGTGGGGGTGGTGGTGGGGGGGGGGGAGGGAGAGGGGAATAGTGATGACAAGAAACAAGTGAAAGTAGCACACTGAAGTGTCTTCTCATGCTTTCATAGAGGAAATGAACAGAGTTACAAACTTTACACACGGTAAAAATCAGGAGAAAAAAAAGTGGGCTTATAGGTGACATTGAAGCCTGACTTTCCCACTTAATAGTGAAGATTGAACTATTATTTCTTCAGTAGCAGCACACTACAACATCACATTTCACCAATTTACATGAGCCCCCACCCCATGCCCACAAAAACAAGTGGCAATGTCAACTTATGGGAACACTCTAAAACTCTAGATATAAACACCCCCCCCCCCTTCCACCCCCCTCCTTCCACTTAAGAGGATAGGTGACAACTTGCAGACTTGCATTAGTGGTTCAGAAATATACAACAAAAACCAAACTATGTATATTCATGCTTGGATCATTATTTGCTTAATTTCATGGGCTTGCTGATGCAAGCTAACCAGGTATAAGTGAAGGGGAACCCCCTTTTACTTGGTTTTTCTTGCGAACAAATATACCAGAGATACTTGGCATAAGTACTTTCCTTGAGACAGTGGTCTTAGCTCTTTCAAGCTTGGGCAATTCAGCTACTTTGTCTGCTGCACGGTTTTGTTGCTTCTCAACTCGGTAGTTTAACGGCGATGATGATGCCAATGAAGCGTCGTTTTCTGCAAGGATCCTTGCCGCAGCTTCGGCTAATTTCTTCTGCTCGCGTTCACGCCACCTTCTTAGCTCTCCCTCTACAGCCTTCTTGGCTGCCTCAGCCATTTCTGCCCTTTTTAATGCCTCTTGGGTAGTGGCTTTCATGTCTTCGATTTCTTTTCGAGTTGATTCTAATTTCTTGAGGGCTTCGTTTTCGCTAGCTTTCACTGCCTCTACCTGAGCCATTGCAGCAGCAACTTTCATTTCTGCTAATTTCTCGGACTCGTTGACTTTTCCACTCAAGGATTCGTATTCGTCTTTAGAAATTGTTATCTGATCCCCGGAATCAGAGGTCGAGGCACGAGCAGCATTGGTTCTATCCGACAGAGCTTTTACTTGTTCAAGGGCCATAACCTCGGCGGCTTTGGCTCCTTCAGCTTCAATCAATGCATTGTTTAACTTTTCTTCTGCTGTTTCAAGCAAAGTTCGGTTCGATTCAGCTTCTTTCTTTAACTCTTCGGCTTGCTTCTTCGTCTCCTCGGCATCATGTCTCGCAAGTTCACTTTCTGTGGAGAGTGAATGAAGGGTGGAGATCATTTCTAGAGAGGCGCCTTGAATTTTGGACTCTTCTGCTAGGGCTGCCTCGAGTTCAGACTTGGCTTTCCGAAGCTTGACATGCAGATTACCGGCAACTGTCTCAGTTTCTGCGTCCTTCACTTTTAACTCCGCGTGTTCCTTCTTCACATCCTCCAGTTCAACCTTGAGCATCTCCAACAACTTACATATTGTAATCTCCTCCTCTGTAACCTTTTGTAGTGATTCCTTAGCATCATCAAGCTCCATGGTGACACTTTTCAAAACACTAACATCAAAATTCCTCGTATTTTCTATATCTTTTCGTACATGATCAACTTGTGATTCAGTGTCTTGTAGCCTAGATTCCAAGTTTTGAATCAACACGGGATCAATTGCTTCCTTCAAGGCAATCAATTTCTTCGCTGATTCTTCAAGTTTAGTTTTATATGATTGCTTCAGGAGATCTTTCTCCGCGTATAGCTTTGCTTCCTCTTCGAGAGTGTGCAAGTTAGCAAGCTTCACCTGCTCAATCGATTCCCCGACAGCAGAAATTTCATTAGACAGTTCTCCAGCTTTCTCTAAATACTCTTTCGCCGCAAGCTCAGCCTCTACCGCCTGCTTAACAGCTGCAGTTTTTGCTTCCTCAGATGCACCGTAATCATGGCGAATTCTCCACAACTCTTTCTTTGCAGCATCTAGTTCAGCAATTGCAGAGACGTATTCTTTCGCTAGTGTTCCCAAGTTCGGTTTCTGAGAATCATGAGTTCCACCGGAATCACAGTTCCTTGCTTCATCAATCTGCTTCACATGACTTTCAGCTGCTTCTGTTGCTTTGACTGCGGAGTCCTTTGAGATGGAGACAACTTTCAGCATGCCGGTCAAATCCTCAACGGTCTTCTTGGCCTTTTCTAAATCTGATAGTGCCCGAGCCTTTGTGGTTTCGGCATTCTTTATTTGATCTTTCAGTTTATTCAGCTCTTTCTGGACCAAGTGAAGTTGTGTCTCCTTCGCCAGCACTCTCTAAAATAATACAAGAAAAAAAAAAGGTAGTATTAAGAGTGTGATGGAAAACGTACAAGAGGCCGAAAAATGGATCATGTACAATGATAACTGATATTGAGGGGGTGAGGGGTGAAAATTGTCACAAAGAGCCACAGTTTCGAGCCATGAAAACCACTTCATAGAGAAATACAAAGCAATGTTGCGACAATAAGACTAATGACCCGGCTCTTCACAGAACTATATAAGCAGGATGCTTCAATGCACTGCACAGCCCTTTTATAGCAATAACCATGTTACACAATGCGCCAAATTCTCAGCCTAGTATTAATTATTATTAATCTGGTAATAACATAATGACGCCTCAATTTTCAGTTTTAGCCAAGAACCTACTGTACATGACGACTTTTACTTACTGATCTTAAACTTGTAATGCACGTAAGTCATACTCGTCGTTGTTGGTTTCCTTCCTTCACTCCACCCCCCCCCCCCCCCCCACACACACACACACACACACCCTCAAACAAGTCAGAACGGAAAAGAAGTATTTAGTATTTACCTCAGCAGAAAAGGCTTTAGTCTTTTTAATGGCAGGTTTCTCCCCAGAACCAGAAAAAGCACCCTCACCGAAGAGGTTCACCGCATCTTTTACTGACTGAAAAGGTGCACTAGTGTCTATCTCTCCAACAGCCCCTTTAGGCGACCCCATGTTTTTTGGACGATCTTTTGCAACCATTTTACTCTATTTTGCTAAAAATTGCCTGGTAAAGAACAGCAAGAAAAAAACACCGTGGTAAGATGGATTCCATTATGGAAAAGAACCATGTAGTGCATTAATGTTGCTTTAATAATAGGCAAATTGAAAGAAGACATACATTAAACACAATTGTGTAAAAGCGAAAGATTTAACACCAGATTCAGAGAGCTACAAGCTACACAAGATTAAAAAAAAAAAAATAAAATAAAAAATAAAATAGTAAAGTAAGACTCATGAGGAGTTTCTTGCCAACAAATTCAAAGTAAGGCAGGGACGTTTTCCCAGTTTCCAGATTGATCAAAATCATGCATTGCGGATATTATATCATGAAGAAACCACGTGTACTATGTTGAGACAGACAAACTATAAGGGCTTCCTGAAGAATGTACTTTAGAGCGACACCAAAACCAGACACAGATGTCTGATAGAAAGCATATCTTTAAACTGCCAATACACAGATACATAACAGCCTTTCCTAAAAAATGATTATTAACCGCAGACTCCACCAAATTGAGCTATAGAAGGGAATCTCAAAATTTCCAAGAAACTAACATTTATAATCCAAGGAAATCATTGATTTACTTTAAATGAATTCCCCAAAAAATGCATTAGTTTACGTTCAGCCGTTCTGAACAACAAAAGAAACTCCTTAATAGACAATAACATAGCAGCTGTAAGCAACAAGGCTACACGTATCTGCCCATATAACATAAACATGTTCCTAATGTGTACATACACCCGCTCAAATACTCAAACCTGGTAACATAAATCTCTAGGCCAACGTTCAAGTGCGGGACCCTGTCAACTCCAAAATTCGGGTCCACTGAAACATGAATAACAATTGCAGAGATGGTCAATGTTCCATTCATGACAAACCAAAGTTGGCCCTAAAACCACATATTTCCTACATCATCCGGCGCATTCTTAGCCAACCAAGGATCATGCCTCACTCTCATTGCTCTTAATTTTCCATCATTAATTTTCCTCTCTTTGTAAAAAAAAAAAAAAAAAAAAAAAAAAGAAGAGGAGGAAATGGTGCTAGGGAAACATGCTAAAGTGATATAAACATCGCACTCTATTTATCGATCACACAAAGATTCATCACAAAAAGCTCATTCACTTACAGTAAAGGTAAAAAAAAAAAAAGGTATAAAGAGGAAAATTACCACCTGCTTAAACCCCTGCAAAGACTTCAAAATCTGAACATCAAACTAAGCTCGAATTTACTAATTAAACTTAATCTAGAAGCTCCAAACGTCTGTACGGAAAATCCTGAAGCGATTTCAAGTAAAACAAATTAAAATGAATGCAAGAAATAAAAAGAAAAGGAAATAGAAAAAAATGCAGCTCCCATGATTATACAACCCTAATCATCAAAGAGAGAAACAACATAAAAATGATCGAAACGTCAAAAAAAAAAAAAAAAAAAAAAAACTAATCATACCACAGCACAGCTGCCAAGCTCAAAGATTCTTGATCAAGTTCTTCCCAGAGTTTGAAAAGTCAAAATCCTTCCCAAAACCCAGAACATCAATTACAAGAAACAAACAACCAGTTCTTACAGTACAACAAAAAAATCGAAGTTAAAGAAGAGATTGAAACTTCAAACACTAAAGAAGAAAGAGGAAGAAGAAGATAGATAAAGACGAAGAATCGTCGTCTCCTTACCACTGTGCTTTTGACATAGTTTTGGAGAAAAAAAGTAGTTTGAACCTAAATAAATTTTTTTCTTTTGTGAAATAGGCGACCAAATTGACAGGTCACGGCCGCTCCATCGGCCAACGGAAAAATCAAAACAAAAGTAATGTGTAGGTTAAAAGCATAACGTAATATTATATTAAAGAAATTATTTTTTTTGAAATAAGAAATTATTACTAGTATAAGTTTCATTTTATGGGTAAATTATTGTAATTTATTGCGCAATATAGCTCTCAAAGTGGTATTTCCCTCTCTCTCGTGATATTTTGAGTTTGACTATCGTTGGTTATATATAAAGTTTAGTCTAAGAAATTGAACTTTTAACCCGGAAAAAAAATAAAATTTATTGATACGTGTTTTTTAAGTTTAATTTAAGTTTAAATGTTACGTTCTATCCTAAATATATATATGTTAAAGGTTGTAAATAACTGTTTTTTATCTAAAATGAGGAAAAATAACAAGAAAAAAAGATAGTGGTTGAGAATGACCAAAAACGCGCGTGTTCTACGTGTACTTATATGTTACAACCACGTACGTAGTAATGTACACGTTTTTCATCTCAACCACTTTTTTTTTTTGTCATTTTTTTTTCTATTTTGTATCTTATTTTGTCCTTCCCGCTTCTGACCCCAATATATATTTACGTTCTGTAACTCCCTTTATTGTTGAGTCTAATTGACTAGACTCTTTTCCTGTTCCTCGGACTCTATGCGACATCCCCTCACTTCCAGAAAGCCGTTGAGAGAGTGTGTTGCCAGAGACTTAATCTTCCCAAAAGCACATTTTTATTTAATTTAAGGTACTTACCACTTAAAATACAATTAATCTATCTTTCAAGTGTAGAATATGTTTCCAAATATGTTTGCAGCTTCTTGCACGCGCTATAAAACATGAGCTACCAACCTAAAGGAGATCCATCCAGCCTTTATCTGCTTCCACACATTGCAAAACATCTAGGGCCGGCCCTATGAGAACCGGGGGCGGGGCCCTAAGCCAACTTATCATACTGTGACGTAGAAGTCTATAAAATCAAGATAAGATAACAAGAGCTAATCCAATCTCAAACTTCATTCATAAAATGAGATGTAATTTTGATTACAAGAAGATCAACTTCTAAGAGAACTTAGGTTATTTATACCCGAAGAAGCCCAATTAGGTTATCCAACACTTAAGGAAAAGCCCACATGGCTAATAAGTACTTAAAACAATAATAAAACATAATGTTAGCTTTGATGTCCCTACATCAGTCCACCCCCTACACAAAAAGCTCGTCCACGAGCGAACTTGTAGGAATCCACATCGAAGCCTTCCAAGTTCACCTTCATGTATGTTGATGGATCGAGTCCATTCACCATCTTACATGTAACGCCCCGTTCCCGGACACCGAGTCCTTATCCGGAAATCGAAACGTTCGGCACGCATAATATTAAATAAATAATATTACACGTAAGCCTCTACTACGTCGTATCAAATAAAAGCAAACGGAAGCTAAAAAGACTCGGGTAATTTTTTTCAAACATCTCGAATAGAAATTCAAGAACTAGAGAAGGAAATGTAAAGTTATTACATCCGAAACAAAACCAACGAATCCCAAAACAAGACGAATTCCAAAGTACTAAAAGTAAACTACAAAATCCAATAATAATCCAAATCTAGGAAATAAATAAAGAAATGAATAATAATTAATCAAAGTCTTCAACTCCGGCGTCCTCAAACGTCGTCATCAAAGTTCTCCTCGAACTCATCATTTACCCGTTCGTCTTCTCTCCCCAAACACATAAATAAACATGCATTTGAGGTAAGTACAATGTACAAAGTAAGAAGTAGAAGCTACAATATAATTAAGGTTTATTATAAAAAGATTTGCCTTACCGAGACCGACTCGATCTAGGGTTCACTACATGCCCATCGACACGTCGTGACTATACGTTTCTAACTTAGCTTATCTTTGTTACATCATTACTCAAGGACACAATGCATGGTGAAAATTCCACCACGAGATATACTTGCCAACTACGGTGATTAGCACCGGTAGTCCCGGGATCTCCCGGTATGCATATACGTTCGATGGATTTCCTCCACTACCCTTCACCCTTTTGAGCCGTAGCGTTGTCCACCTTTTATGAACGTATCACATCGCCGATTTGAATCGCGTGCCTAACCAAGAATAGATGACGTTTTAGCTTTTACTACATTTATGTAATTATTAATGTGAATTAACTAGTCACCAAAGTGTTTTCGAATAATACTCACCTAATCGACTCTACTCCCTCACTTAGACAACTATACATCACATCCTATCAATTACACAGACAATGATGAACCCTAGTTCATCAAAGCACAAGCCCTTTCATGCCCTTCCGACGGATCCGAACTTCAACTCCCTTTAAGAGTACATTCGGTGTTTTAACTGAACGAATCAGAAACTCATTCGGGGCTTGTTCATATTCAATTAATGTTATTTAATCATGAATTAAGGTTTAAAATTCAAAACATAGCTTAAAACAACATTACATAGAAACTGGGGCAATGCGTGCGCATTACTCTAGAATGCGTGCGCATCCCTGCTGCACTTATTCTAAGCAATCCTGCATCAGGAATGCGTGCGCATTGCTAGCCAATGCGTACGCATCCTACGCGAAAAAGCCCTAAAACTCGTTTTCCAACCCTTAACGGTCTCTACTCGAATCTAAACATCTTGCACATGAATTATAGCGAAAAAACGTAGAAAACATGTCTTTTAAGATCCAAAACAAAACTTAATCCTTAAACATCATCTAAGCTTAAAACTTGATGCAATATGCATCCAAAACATGATCTATTCTACTATAAACCACAATTAGATTGTAGGAAGAGCTTCTTACCTTTAGCAAGCTTATTCCAACAAAAAACTCGCAGAAACAAGAGCGACTAAAACCGATCTTTCTCTTATCAAAGCTTCAACTTTCGCAATCAAAACGTTGCCTTCTTCACAACGATTCCGGCGCTCTACTCGATCCGAAAACCGTCAAGAATTGCTTTAACGTACCGATTGAAAAACTCTCAGCCCTAATTTTTGGCTCACACACGCAGAGAGTATATGGAGGTGGAGAAAAAATCTGATTTCTAATAGGTTATAAGAATTGTGGGGATTTATTCTCCTTAAATAGAAAATCCCAAAAAAAAGGATAGAGATCTTATTATCTTCCTTTATATTAAGATAAATCCCAAAAAAAAAAGGATAAAGATCTTATTATCTTCCTTTATAATAAGATAAATCCCAAAAAAAGGATAAAGATCTTATTATCTTCCTTTATAATAAGATAAATCCCAAAAAAAGGATAAAGATCTTATTATCTTCCTTTATAATAAGATAAATCCCAAAAAAAGGATAAAGATCTTATTATCTTCCTTTATAATAAGATAAATCCCAAAAAAAGGATAAAGATCTTATTATCTTCCTTTATAATAAGATAAATCCCAAAAAAAGGATAAAGATCTTATTATCTTCCTTTATAATATACATATATATATTTCGAAATATACATATATAATTTAACAAATACTTAAACTCCGAATAAAAGGAACCGAACCCAATATTTCGTTTTCGCAAAATGACACGTCTGCCCTTTCCCGAAAATCGGAATATTACATTCTTCCCCCCTTAAAGGAGTTTCGTCCTCGAAACTTAAAACATACCCGGTAAGTCCATAAAATCGGGAACTCGCCGATCATATCGTCCTCAACTTCCCAAGTAGCTTCATCCGGTGAATGATTGCTCCATTGCACCGAACTAAAGGAATCAACCGTCTCTTAATCATCTTTTCCTTCCGGTCCAAAATTCGGTCGGTGTCTCATCGTACGAAAGATTATCCCGGAGACCCTCCGGATCAACGATAGTCTCAATATCCGTCTTGGTCAAACACTTCTTTAACATTGAGACATGAAACACGTTGTGGACTCTCGACATGGATTCTCGGTAACTTGAGTCGTAAGCCAAAGGTCCAATTCTTTCTAGAATCTCAAAAGGTCCAACGTACCTGGGCTTAGCTTTCCTTTTTGTCCAAAACGTTTCACTCCCTTCATTGGTGAAGCTCGTAGGTAAACTCTTTCACCAACTTCAAACTCAAGAGGTCTCCTTCTAACATCCGCCCAACTCTTCGTCTATCTTGAGCCGCCTTCGCATTCTTCTTGACCAAATTCGAACCTTTTCTTTAGCTTGCTCAACCAATTCTCGGCCCGGTGATTTGTCTTTCCCCGACTTCATCCCAAAACAAATGGTGTTCTACATCTTCTTCCATACAATGCTTCAAACGGTGGCATGCCAATACTTGCATGATAACCGTTGTTGTAAGCAAACTCCGCTACCGGTAGGTAATCATCCCATGATCCACCTACTTCCAACACACAAGCTCTCAACATATCTTCAAGTGTTTGGATGGTTCTCTCAGATTGTCCATCTGTCTGAGGATGAAAGGCCGTACTCAAATCCAACTTGGTTCCAAAAGCTACTTGTAAACTTTTCCAAAACCGACTGACGAACCTCGAATCACGATCCGAAACTATCGAGATAGGTACTCCGTGTGACTTCACTATATTATCCAAGTATAGTGTCGTCATTTTCTTCAAGGGCATATCGACCTTATATGGTAAGAAATGAGCGGATTTGGTCAATCTATCCACAATCACCCAAATCGCATCATTACCGCCTCTCGTCTTAGGTAAACCGGTGATAAAGTCCATAGTGATCTTATCCCACTTCCATTCCGGGATATCCAATGGCTTAAGCATTCCTCCCGGTCTTCTATGTTCTGCTTTAACCTTCTGGCAAGTATCACACTCTGCAACGAACTTGGCTATCTCCAGTTTCATCGAGGGCCACCAAAACCTTTCCTTCAAGTCTCTGTACATTTTAGTAGCTCCCGGATGAACTGCGAAAGCAATCCTATGTGCCTCTTCCATGACTCTCTGTCTTAAATCACCAACCTTAGGCACACACAAACGATCCTGGTACCAAAGATTGCCATTCTTATCTAACACATATCCAACCGTAGGCTTTTCCCTTGCAACTCGCTTCAAGTCAACCAACACTTTGGGTCTTCATCTTGCTTTTCCCGAATGTCATCCATCAACTCGACCTTGCTAACAATGGTGCCATAAACTCGTCGGTCTTCAATCCGATCAAAGCTTCGGATTCTCAACCCATCTAACCTTTCGCAACGTCTTCAACACTCGATACCGCAAACACTTTGGTTTTCTCGCTCAAGGCATCGCCACTACATTTGCTTTACCCGGATGATACCGAATCTCCAAGTCATAATCCTTTACGAACTCCACCATCTCCTTTGTCTCATATTCAGATTTTCCTGGGTAAAGAAATACTTCAAACTCTTGTGATCGGTGAAGATCCCGGCCTTAACTCCATACGGGTAGTGCCTCCAAGTCTTTAGGGCAAACACTACCGCCGCCAACTCTAAGTCATGTGTTGGGTAATTCTTCTCATGCACCTTCAACTGTCGGGATGCATAAGCAATTACCTTCCCTCCCCGCATCAACACACAACCTAAACCTTGTCCCGAAGCATCCGTGTAGACATCATAATTATCAAAGATCTCCGGAACTCGCCAAAACCGGGGGCCGTAGTCAACCTCTTTTTCAACGTCCGAAAAGCATCTTCACACTCACCGGTCCACTCGAACTTCACATCCTTTTGAGTGAGCCGGGTAAGTGGTGTAGCTATCTTTGAGAAGTCTTGTACAAACTTCCTATAATAGCCAGCCAAACCGAGAAAACTTCTAACATCTGAAACGGTAGTCGGTCTGGACCACTTCTCAACTGCTTCAATCTTCGCGGGATCAACCTTGATGCCATCTCCAGAAATGACATGACCCAAGAAACTCACTTGATTCAACCAAAAGTCGCACTTCGAGAACTTGGCATACAACTGGTTCTCCTTTAATGTATCTAGCACTATCCTTAAGTGTTCTTCATGTTCCTTCTCATCCTTAGAGTATACAAGGATGTCATCTATGAACACTATCACAAACTTATCCAAGTATGGCATGAAAACACGCCGCATTAAATCCATAAATGCGGATGGGGCATTAGTGAGTCCAAAAGGCATAACTAAGAACTCATAATGTCCATACCTCGTACCGAAAGCCGTCTTTGGTATATCTGCTACCTTGATCTTCAACTCGGTGGTATCCCGATCTAAGATCAATCTTAGAAAACACTCTCTTGCCTTGCAACCGGTTAAACAAATCATCAATCCTCGGCAAAGGGTATTTATTCTTGATGGTCGGATTATTCAACGCTCGATAGTCTATGCACATCCTCATGCTACCATCTTTCTTCTTAACAAACAACACTGGGGCTCCCCAAGGCGAAGTACTAGGCTGAATTATATTCCTCTCAAGCATATCCTTGAGCCGTGCTTTCAACTCCTTCAATTCAGCCGGTGCCATTCTATAGGGTGCCTTAGCAACCGGTGCCGCTCCCGGCATCAACTTGATCTCGAATTCTATCTCTCTATCCGGCATGTTTCCCGGTAACTCTTCTCCGGAAACACTTCGGGGTATTCCTTGACTACGGGGGTCTCCTCTAACTTAGGTTTTACCTGCTCCACATCAACCGCGTACAACAAGTAGCCTTCACAACCTTTCGACAAGCCCTTATAGCCTTAACCGCCGAAATTATAGGGTGACGCTTCTTACTAGGCTTGTAAATGTTACCTTGATAAGTCTTATCGATTTTCCCGGTATCTTAAAGGTCACTCTCTTTTCTCTACAATCCAAGTGGACGAAATTCTCGGATAGCCAATCTATTCCAAGAATCACATCAAAATCGAAAAGTCCAAAACCGTAAAGTCACTCTTGCAACAATACTTTCCAACTCGAACCTCTACCAGGGGTATCAACTTGGTTACCTTAGTCACCTTCCCTAAAGGTGTTGTTATCTCCAAAGTATTTCTTAAAGGTTCCATTGGCAAGTTAAGCTTCTTAGCTATCTTAGTTGACACAAAAGTATTAGACGCTCCCGTATCAAACAACGCCGTAATCGCTAAGTTGTCTAATATTATTGTACCTAGGATGTAAATTCATTTATTTAAATACAAATACAACATGATTTAAATCGTGCTATAAAAGTACTCAAATAAATTAAATTAAACAAAAAGGTACCCGAAATAACATTATCGTCCGGTTCTGCTATCTCGGCATCCACCGCAAAGACTCGAACTGGGCAACTTGGGCCGCCTTTCCCACTTCCTTGCTTCGGAATATTCGAACTCCCCTTCGTGGGACACATCTTGGCAAAATGTCCTAAATCTCCACGGTAGTAGCGACCTCCCGTATTAGCCTTACACTCACCCGAGTGATTCCCGTTGCACTTAGAGCATAAAGGTGCTCCGGTGGGTGGCTTACTCGCCGGGGCCGTTGTCTTCTTGAAATTTTGTTGGGGTGCTCCCCGGCTATTGCCCCGGCTTGTTCCAAAATTCCTCTTGCTCCCGATAACAACGGTGGCCTTCTTCCCGAATGTCTCAACCTCTAAGGCCTTATTCAACAACTCGGCCATGTTCTTGGTCGTGAAACCCAACATGCCGATCGTATCCGATACGATAACCCTTCCTTGTATAGGCCATCTTCCTCTCTTCTACCTTCATCAACTCGGGGTAGAATCTTCCCAATTCGTTAAACTTGTTGGTGTATTGTGATACCGTCATGTAATTACCTTGCTTATGCTTTAGAAATTGACTTGCCATGTCCGTCCGCACCGTTGCTTTGGAAAATACTCATTATAGAACATTGCCTTAAAGCTTTCCCAATCCGTCACTTTACCATTACGCTTCCGTATAGCATCTATCCATGCTTCAGCTGCACCCAAAAGGAAACTAACCGCCAACTGTGCCATCTCGGTCTCAGGGACATGTATGTTCCTACATGCCTTCTCAAAACTCCTTATCCACTCTTCGGCCTTCGAATGCTCGACATTCCCAAAGAAGTCTTGAACTTTGTTCCTCCTTAATCTCGTATACCAGTCAATCGGTGGTGCTTGCTCAGGTGCCGGTCTAACTGGTGGGGCTTGTGGATAAACTGGAGGGTATTCAAAAGGTATCTCTTGCTGTTGAAACTGGGGTTGATGTAAACCGTAGGGTGGGTAACCAAGACCTTGTTGATGGTCAAAACAGGGTGGAGGTGGTACAGTAGGTCGGGGAGTATGACCCACTGGAGGAGGGTAAAAGGTCTGATGCTGCTGATGAGAAAACACTTGGTGGAGAAGGGTAGCTCACTGCTGGGGGATAGATACTAGTTGCTGGGGGTACGTAGACTGGTGGAATGTCTCCCACTACAGTGACTCGTATAGGTGCTTCTCCTGGTTCTCCATAGATGTAGTTGTACCTTGGTGAAGGGTAACTTACTGGTGGCGGTACTAAACCCGCTGGAACGTCACTTACCAAGGAAAACTGAACCGAACTTCCCACATGCCATTGTGGGTGTTGCTCCTGATGAGGTCGCGGTGACAAACTCCGCTGAGATCGTGGTGTAGGGGTTGCAGTATGAGGGGGTGGAGTGGGGCTCGGGTGAGGTGAAGGATTCTGCCTCACGAAACCGCCTCTAACAACTGGCGTAGGACTCTCTCGACGTACTCCTGAAGCTTCTGCACCCGCTCCGGTTCTCGTGAACACCATCCTGATGATCAACGAAAACCAAATCGTTACTAAGAGGTCTAAAGAGAACTTATCTTAATAGAAAGAAAGCCTAAAAGACGCTTCTCTCTCGATACCAATCGTAACGCCCCGTTCCCGGACACCGAGTCCTTATCCGGAAATCGAAACGTTCGGCACGCATAATATTAAATAAATAATATTACACGTAAGCCTCTACTACGTCGTATCAAATAAAAGCAAACGGAAGCTAAAAAGACTCGGGTAATTTTTTTCAAACATCTCGAATAGAAATTCAAGAACTAGAGAAGGAAATGTAAAGTTATTACATCCGAAACAAAACCAACGAATCCCAAAACAAGACGAATTCCAAAGTACTAAAAGTAAACTACAAAATCCAATAATAATCCAAATCTAGGAAATAAATAAAGAAATGAATAATAATTAATCAAAGTCTTCAACTCCGGCGTCCTCAAACGTCGTCATCAAAGTTCTCCTCGAACTCATCATTTACCTCGTTCGTCTTCTCTCCCCCAAACACATAAATAAACATGCATTTGAGGTAAGTACAATGTACAAAGTAAGAAGTAGAAGCTACAATATAATTAAGGTTTATTATAAAAAGATTTGCCTTACTGAGACCGACTCGATCTAGGGTTCACTACATGCCCATCGACACGTCGTGACTATACGTTTCTAACTTAGCTTATCTTTGTTACATCATTACTCAAGGACACAATGCATGGTGAAAATTCCACCACGAGATATACTTGCCAACTACGGTGATTAGCACCGGTAGTCCCGGGATCTCCCCGGTATGCATATACGTTCGATGGATTTCCTCCACTACCCTTCACCTTTTGAGCCGTAGCGTTGTCCACCTTTTATGAACGTATCACATCGCCGATTTGAATCGGTGCCTAACCAAGAATAGATGACGTTTTAGCTTTTACTACATTTATGTAATTATTAATGTGAATTAACTAGTCACCAAAGTGTTTTCGAATAATACTCACCTAATCACTCTACTCCCTCACT
Organism: Gentiana straminea; assembly: GCA_036785695.1. Taxonomy (NCBI): domain Eukaryota; kingdom Viridiplantae; phylum Streptophyta; class Magnoliopsida; order Gentianales; family Gentianaceae; genus Gentiana; species Gentiana straminea. Next base: position 20,464,728 of record JAVUPR010000266.1, on the reverse strand, counting down.
TAGACAACTAGACATCACATCCTATCAATTACACGTACAATGATGAACCCTAGTTCATCAAAGCACAAGCCCTTTCATGCCCTTCCGACGGATCCGAACTTCAACTCTCTTTAAGAGTACATTCGGTGTTTTAACTGAACGAATCAGAAACTCAATCGGGGCTTGTTCATATTCAATTAATGTTATTTAATCATGAATTAAGGTTTAAAATTCAAAACATAGCTTAAAACAACATTACATAGAAATCGGGGCAATGCGTGCGCATTACTCTGAATGCGTGCGCATCCCCGCCGCACTTATTCTAAGCAATCTCCCGCATCGGGAATGCGTGCGCATTGCTAGCCAATGCGTACGCATCCTACGCAAAAAGCCCTAAAACTCCGTTTTCCAACCCTTAACGGTCTCTACTCGAATCTAAACATCTTGCACATGAATTATAGCGAAAAAACAAGAGAAAACATGTCTTTTAAGATCCAAAACAAAACTTAATCCTTAAACATCATCTAAGCTTAAAACTTGATGCAATATGCATCCAAAACATGATCTATTCTACTATAAACCACAATTAGATTGTAGGAAGAGCTTCTTACCTTTAGCAAGCTTATTCCAACAAAGAAAACTCGGAGAAACAAGAACTAAAACCGATATTTCTCTTATCAAAGCTTCAACTTTCGCAATCAAAACGTTGCCTTCTTCACAACGATTCCGGCGCTCTACTCGATCCGAAAACCGTCAAGAATTGCTTTAACGACCGATTGAAAAACTCTCGGCCCTAATTTTTGGCTCACACACGCAGAGAGTATATGGAGGTGGAGAAAAAATCGATTTCTAATAGGTTATAAGAATAAGTAACGCCCCAAATTTTATGGCATAAAACGAAAAGGGTATAGTTGTCAAATAAGAATAAAAATAATAATGGAATACAATTAATGGCCATCCAAGTTTTTTTTTTGGGGGAGTAGGTCATTATTTCTCCATTCATATATTATCGCTCACTATTATTATTATATTATTTTACTACTGTTATTATTATTACTATTACTCTTATTATTATCATCACTCACCATTAATACAATTACTATTAATATTATTAGTATTACAATAAATAGTCTCATTTATTAAAACAATCAATTTTATCTTCACTTACTTAGACATTATAATTTAGTCATACTTCAATCAGTTTCTTTCCGTTCTGCTTCCCATATATTAAAAAAGGAAAAAAAAATCATCATAACAACTGTGGGTATATATATATACATACATACATGTGGAGAATTAGTTTTCTTCATTCTAAGTTTTCTTTATTCCTCGAAAAAAAAAGGGGGTTTTCTTTCATCTTCACCATCATCTCCAACTTACATAAGAAGTTTGCCATCACCACCAACCTATGTTGTTAATTCTCTTTAAAGTTAATCTCTGATAAATCCTTGATGGGCCAGCATATAACTCAGCAAACACTGTGATTTTTGGTTTCCCTCCTTCCATCTATCCATTGAGTCGTAACAAGTTAGTCAGGAGAAACAGCACAATTACGGTCATCCAGAGGGATCGAGATGGGTTTTCTTCGATTGAGTGAATTGTTTAATGGTATAGTTCTAAAAGGTTGTGGAACGTTGAACATGACAAGGGTTAGTTAATGTTTTATGGTGTTAGGTAATGATGGTGTTAATATATATTACAAAAGAGAGAAACACAGATTGATAGCATTCAACTTCGCAAGTTACAATCGGATGCTTATATAGTGCTGTTGCCGATATGCAAAAATGAATTATAAAAGTGTACATGATCTCATCTACTCTATAGGCAAATTAAAAGTGGGAAATTATGTGACCTCAGCCACACTATGCAAGAATAGTAATTGAGTGATGACACCATAGGTGTTGCCGGATCAGAGTCGTATGATAGAGTGGCTCGCATCTATGTTTGAGCAATCGACCGTACTTTATAATTAGTTCGATCGGACCGGAGGTGAGTCTTTTATTTTGATATAAAGCCAAAAGTGTGTTTTATATTATTTTCAAATATTTTGTCTATATATATCGAATGAACTTTTAAACTCGGAAGTCATTTTCAAATGATTTCTTTAAAATTAAACGACTTGATTTGAGCTAGTGCACATTTTTATAAAGAAATAAAACTGATACTTGGAATTAACGTATAATACTTGCTCGCTCGCTCGCTCGCTCGTGGCACGAAAGTGTCAAAGCTCTGGTGGCTAGGGGGATTAGAGTTACTGCTCTAGGAGAACGGCTAGTCACCGGTCTCGGGGCCTCTTGACTCGAAGTCTTTCCGACAGTAGCTAGAGTGCTCGCTCGTAAGAGCGGGGACGGTACCTTTTCCCCGAAGATTCATGCTACAGCCGGGAAAGCAAGGGCTGACGGTTGGTGCGTGGGTCCTAGGGCATGGACAGGGTTGGCTGGAGCCGTGTAGGAGGTTTGCACGGTGAAAGTTGACTCTTTTCCCTGACAATCGGCCGGAGTTGTCAGGCATGGCTAGTTCTCGTGGAGTGCGGTTGAAATCCATATGGTAAAACGGTGTTAGGGCGGTACTTGACTCATCGGCTCGGCCAAAGCTGGTGCTTGTAAATAAAACTTGACATGATTTCTTAATGCTCGTGCACTTCAATATTAAAAATTGTACTTTCCATTTGTTCTATCAACTAATAAAAGACTTCCGCTATTATTTTTAAAAGTTGGTCAAGATATTTTGTTTATATATATATATAGTATAACACTTGCACACGTGGCTCATACCAGCCTTTTTTTCTTGACGCCTTGTTTTCTTTGTTTCTCTGTTTTTTTTGTTTGGTTTTTTTTTCTATAATTAAAAATACAGGTTAATGATCGAGGGTAATGAAGAGTATAGGAGTTGATTGATCGAGATGCGAGGAAATTGAAATTATTGTTTCCGATGGTACTTCATTTAATTGTAAGAGCTTTTGTAATTTTATGGGTTGTAATATTGTAATGGAAATAGTTATTGAATTAATGTAAAATTAACTTGTGGATTTATTATGTTAAATTGTGGATTTAGAGGATTATCTTGGGTTTTCTAGTATTTTTATTGAAGTCGCGGCGAGAGCTTCGCAACCCTCTTAGAATGACCCCAAAGTGGACCTAGGAATAATTCCGCATTTTACTTTCAGTTTATAATTCTATAAACTTCATCATATCATGTCATTGTTGTAGCATTGCCCTGGCAGTTGTGTGCTAAGCTTGTTTGATCAGTTGGGAATTTAATTCAACACGACCAAGAGAGAATCCTTTTGTCTCATTTGCATACTTATCACTTTCCAACCCATCTCTTATGGAACCATTAGTGAACTTACCATAACCATCACAAGTAGGTGCTACGTTATCAATAAATCCAAAGTTAACGTCAACCCAAATTACACAACCTCCCATATTTCCATCATTTTTATCGATAATAACAATATATGGGCAATCATATAGCCAAACAACATCATCCAAAATTTATATGATAACGTCCTTAGTATTAAACTCGTGATAGAGAAACCATGATAGGCGATTATGGTTGATGAGATCTCTAATCACTTTAATAAGTTTGATACTTAAATGTCTCTAGGGCGATGTACTATTAAACATGGCATTGATAGTATGAACATGCTAGCACGTATTAGATGTCTTCTCTTTTAGGGCGGGGATAGATCTCGTCTATCGAAGTGTAGAGACACTTGGACCGTACGTGGACGTGTATTAGAGAATGCGTACGTTAGACTGACCCACTTACACGGATAAGTGTCACACTATGTGGCGGTTGTGTAATTATCCTTTGGACCGGAGTCTTCATGACATCACGGTGTGGAATGTCATGCTTTGACACTATTGAGGTTCCCCTAGCCACGGGGCGATCATGCGGTAGTGATTGGGTATGATATTGAAGCATGCGGCATTTTCCTATGATTGGGATCGAATATCCGAAATGGCCTTCTTATAAGGAATGTCTTACTCTCGTGAATCTTTGCAAAGTGGAAGTAAACGAGTTACTTCGAGAGAGCATGATATCCAGATTATAAGATACGGTCGTTAATGTTTGACACTCGACGTACGACCGTATGTATATTATTACAGAGATGGGATTGTAAGTTACACGGTAACTGTTTCACATGAAAGGTAGTAGTCATTGCATTTGACTCTTCCGATGATTGTGGGTCACTGTGTGTTGCTAGACGCTATCCCGTGATCGTTAGGCATGAAGGGCATTTTCGTAATTTGAACTTTGTGTCTACGGCCAACATATTCGGAAGCCTATCGGGTCACACACATAAGAACATCTAGCCGGATTAAAATGTGGTTATAGATGATAACCAAATAAGGAAAGTTTATCTCAAGACTATATATAAAGGTTATAGTGGTAAATTAATATGGTGGTATTTATTTATTATGAATAAATTAAATACAATATATTAATAGTATTATATTAATTAAAGAATATTCCGGAAGCCAATTTGTTGGTCAAAGGGGCGCCACATTTAATGTGTATAAGATACACTTGGATTGTGCAATTTAATTAATAGTATTACCAAATATTAATATTATATATATATATATATATATATATATATATATATATATATATATATATATATATATATATATATATATATATATATATATATATATATATATATATATATATATGCACATGCAACGTGTGGGCACAAATGCAAATTAGAGATTTGCATGCGCACCACTATGTGTATTTATATAGATTTATTTGTGTAATATATATGTGATATATACACATGTGTAAATTGATTTATGGTAATAAAATAAAGATAGTCAATATTAAATATTGACAATATCTTGGAAATATTCAATATGAGATATTGACAATATCATAGATTTATTTAATATGAGATATTGTAATAAATGAGATAAATCAATCAATTATATTTTTCTTATTTTATTGGAAAAATGTTTATTCTCCTCCAGACATAGATATGGCGTCACTTCTACTATAAATAAGAGGTGGGTGTCAAGTTCTTTTGTACATCATAATTCCAAGAGCTAATAGCTCTTGTGAAAAATTAGAGAGCATCCTATAGAGAGTTGGAGAGAGGGGAAAAAGGCCGGTCTAGCAACCGGAGTTTTCCAATAGCAATCCATGATGGGATTCCGGCGGGGTGCTCGTGTGGACTAGCGGTAGAGGCCGAACACTTGGGCGACTCTATGCAGAACTACTCTCCTTAGACGGTCAAAGCGTCGATCTTTTAGATCAACCAAGGTAACCACCGTCTACTAACTCGTTTGTTTATTGCTTAAACGAAGTCGATCTTGGGTCGATAGGAAATAAATTTTTGAATTCCGCTGCGTTCCCGCATAGATTTCCTAACAGTGGTAGCAGAGCGAGCTTCGAGCTTAAGCAATAAACATGTTATTTTGCGTAGTTAATTTTATCGTTTAAATCACGTAATTAAAAGATGAAAGATTTTTGATTCACAAAAGTGATACATGAAAAGAAAAGAAAAAGGTAGATCGAGTGGTGCTCGGCCGACTGGCGGCGGCTGGTCGGCGGCGGCGGCAGGGCAGCCTGCTGCCGGCAGTCGGTTGACCGGTCAATGCTGGCGGATCTCCAAATTTTGTTTTGTGTATTTGTGATTCAATATTGTTCATAGTTGTGATTAATATCTCATTTGTTTAGTTGTGTCATGTTGCTAACCAATGGTTCAAATAGTTTGGGCCATTGGGATGCCATGGCATTAAAATAATAATGGTCTTTCCAAACTTTGTTTGGAATAGGCCTAGCCCTTTCCAAATATTTGATTTGGGAAAAGCTGGCTGCCACTCCGAAAATTTTGATTTTGGAAAGTGGCCAGCTGCCTAAACCAAAATTACTTGCCTTTCCAAATATTTAATTTGGAATAGTTTCTAGCCCTTTTCAAATATTTGATTTGTAAAAGGCTTAGCCTACTTCCAAAATTTTGATTTTGGAAAGTGGCCAGGCCTAAGCCAAATTTGGTTTAGGAAGATGCTTTAGGAAACCAAAGGCATCCCTTTTGATTAGGAATCAAAAAAGAAAGAAACAAAAGAGACATAATTTTAATTTTGATTTATTATTGGAATAGTTCTAATTTATTAAAATTAAAATTAAAATCGTTTAAAATTAATCGTTAATTTTATTTCGATTAAATCATTTAATTAATTAAATGTTAATTAGTTAATTGATTGGATAAAATTATTTAATAGATTAAATGTTAATTGATTAATTAAGACGCAAGTAGTTAAATTTTAATTTTATCTTTTTAATAAGATTTTTTTGTATGGATTAGATATAGTAGATATAATATGATTATATGGACCCCGATTGATCATGGACTCGACCAATATGATATATGTGAATGATTTAATTTTTCTGTTGGTTCAAAAATTGTCCTAGGCCGTTATGAAGAACGTGACCTAGTTTATTTTCTGCATTTTATCCCATTCCCGTTAGCTCCCCCCGTTTGCGGCGGGTGTATTTATTTTATTAGATAGAATTAAATGTAACAAGAATGGAGCAGAAGATGGAGACCAAAGAAAGAAGAATAAAGATCCCATTGGAGATGGCGCATTAAAGATCTTATTGGCGGTTGCAGCTACCCTTAGATTGTGACCCGCGGTTTCGTCAGTTTGTATTCGAAACCGCACATAGGAAAAGTCCATGATCATACCGGTTACTTTACGCATTTTTTCATTTTGTGCTTGCATTTATTTTATATGATACGATAGATGCATGACTAGGCATGATGAGATAAATGTGTAGGATATATATCTATAGAGATAGATATATTTGATGAGACCATGATTAAAATTAATTAAGTGAATTAATTTACATAAATACTTCCACAACAAAAATCAAGTCGAAATTTTGTCTCCCAATATTATAACGACGGTGAAGAGCCTGTGTTCGAAGCCTAAAAGACGATTTTCTCTGATACCAACTGTAACGCCCCGCTCCCGGACACCGAGTCCTTATCCGGAAATCGAAACGTTCGGCACGCATAATATTAAATAAATAATATTACACGTAAGCCTCTACTACGTCGTATCAAATGAAAGCAAACGGAAACTAAAAGACTCGGGTATTTTTTTCAAATGACTAAGAATAGAAGTACTAAAGATAGAATAAAATGTAATACTTATTACATCCGAAACAAAACCAACGAATCCAAATCTTTACGAATTTAAAAGTACTAAAAGCGACAACAAGATCCAATAGCGATCCAAGTCTATGAAGTAAATGAAGAAATAAATAATAAACAAGGTCTTCAAGTCCGGCGTCCTCAAACGTCGTCATCAAAGTCCTCCTCGATGTCTTGACTAACCTGTTCGTCTTCTCTCCCCCAAACACATAAATAAACATGCATTTGAGGTAAGTACATTTGTACAAAGTAAGAAGTAGAAGCTACAATTTAATTAAGGTTTTTATTAAAAGATTATCTTGGTGAGATCGACTCAATCTAGGGTTCAATCCATGCCCATCGACATGTCATGACTAAACGTTTCTAACCTAGCTTGTCTTTGTTACATCATTACTCAAGGACACAATGCATGGTGAAAATTCCACCACGAGATATACTTTCCAACTACGGTGATTAGCACCGGTAGTCCCGGGATCTCCCCGGTATGCATATACGCTCGATGGATTTCCTCCACTACCTTTCAGCCTTTTGGGCTAGTAGCGTTGTCCACCTTTTTATGAACGTATCACATCGGGAATTTGAATCAGTGCCTAACCAAGAATAGATGACGTTTTAGCTTTTACTACACTTATGTAATTATTAATGTGAATTAACTAGTCACCTAAGTGTTTTCAGAATAATACTCACCTTATCAACTCTACTCCCTCACTTAGACGACTAGACATCACATCCTATCAATTACACAGACATTGATGAACCCTAGTTCATCAAAGCACAAGCCCTTTCATGCCCTTCCGACGGATCCGAACTTCAACTCCCTTTAAGAGTACATTCGGTGTTTTAACTAAACGAATCGGAAGTTCAATCGAAGCTTGTTCATACTTAATTAATGTTAACATATCAGGATTAAGGGTTTAAAACAGTGAAAACACGATTATGAAGCCAAAAACCAAGCTAGAGTACTAGAACAGTGAAAACAAGGTAAAACAGGCCAGACGCCCGTCCGACATCCTATGAACGCCCGTCCGTAACCAAACGCCCGTCCACTAACCTCAGACGCCCGTCCACCTACCGTATACGCCGTCCGTCAAAAACAGCTACATCCTGAATCAAAAGTCTGACCTCAAACGCCCGTTTGCCTAATGCAAACGCCCGTTTGAGCTACTAAGGTCTTCGGACGCCCATCCGCCTAATGCAGACGCCCGTCCGCCTGGGCTTTTCCCAAAACGCTAAAATCGTCAAACGCGATTTCTGAACCGATTCTAACCTAAGTAACATCAAATTTAACACAGAAAAACATAGCTTTTAAGATCCAAACCGAACCCTAATCACTTAAACATCATCTAAGCCAAAACTTGCTACAAAACGCATTAAAACATTATCTAGCTACTCTCAACCATAACTAGATTGTAGGAAGAGCTTCTTACCTTTTATCAAGCTTAAATCCAAGTCCAAACTCAGAGAAACAGCAGCAAACTGATCCTTTTTCTTATCAAAGCTTCAACTTCTTGATGTCACAACGTTGCTCTCTTCACAACGATTCCCGTGCTCGACTCTGATCTGAAAACCGTCAAGAATTGACTTAGCAATCGATGAAAAAAAACCCTCAGCCCTAACTTGCTCTCTTCTCACATGCAGAAGACAATTGGAGGTGGAAAAGTCTGATTAAAAGATTAAGGGCTAATCAGGTTGATTTTTCCTTAAATAGGGAAAATCCCAAAATTTCCTAATTTCACTGATTTTCCTTAATCACCTTTTTTAAATCAGATTTTCTTTCCCTTAAATATATATATCGAAAATACATATATAGATATCCAAATTATTAACTCCGAATAAAAGGAACCGAACCCAATATTTCGTTTTAGCAAAATGACACGTCGGCCCTTTCCCGAAAATCGGAATATTACATTCTTCCCCCTTAAAGGAGTTTCGTCCTCGAAACTTAAAATATACCTGGTAAGTCCATAAAATCTGGGAACTCGCTGATCATATCGTCCTCAACTTCCCAAGTAGCTTCATCCGGTGAATGATTGGTCCATTGCACCAGAACCAAAGGAATCAACCGTCTCTTAATCATCTTTTCTTTCCGGTCCAAAATTCTGATCGGTGTCTCATCATACGAAAGATTGTCTTGAAGAATCTCCGGATCAACAGTAGTCTCAACATCCGTCTTGGTCAAACACTTCTTCAACATCGAGACATGAAACACGTTGTGGACTCTTGACATGGATTCCGGTAACTTAAGCTTATAAGCCAACGGTCCAATTCTTTCTAGAATCTCAAAAGGTCCAACATACCTCGGACTTAGCTTTCCCTTTTGTCCAAAACGTTTCGCTCCCTTCATTGGTGAAGCTCGTAGATAAACTCTTTCACCAACTTCAAACTCTAAAGGCCTTCTTCTAACATCTGCCCAACTCTTCTGTCTGTCTTGAGCCGCCTTCAAATTCTTCTTAACCAACTGAACTCTTTCTTTAGCTTGCTCAACCAACTCCGGCCCGGTGATTTGTCTTTCCCCGACTTCATCTCAAAACAGTGGCGTCCTACATCTTCTTCCATACAAAGCTTCAAACGGTGGCATGCCTATACTTGCATGATAACTGTTGTTATAGGCAAATTCCGCTACCGGTAGGTAATCATCCCATGATCCACCTACTTCCACAATACAAGCTCTCAACATATCTTCAAGTGTTTGAATATTCCTCTCTGACTGTCCATCTGTCTGAGGATGAAAGGCCGTACTCAAATCCAACTTGGTTCCAAAGGCTGCTTGTAAACCTTTCCAAAATCGACTGACGAACCTCGAATCACGATCCGAAACTATCGAGATAGGTACCCCATGTAACTTCACTATATTATCCAAGTATAGTTTCGTCATCTTCTTTAACGGCATATCAACTTTATACGGCAAGAAATGAGCGGATTTGGTCAATCTATCCACAATTACCCAAATCGCATCATTGCCGCCTCTCGTCTTAGGTAAACCGGTGATAAAATCCATAGTGATCTTATCCCACTTCCATTCCGGGATATCCACAGGCTTAAGCATTCCTCCTGGTCTTCTATGTTCTGCTTTAACCTTCTGACAAACGTCACACTCTGCGACGAACTTGGCTATCTCCAGTTTCATCGAGGGCCACCAAAACCTTTCCTTCAAGTCTTTGTACATTTTAGTAACTCCCGGATGAACTGGAAAGGCGATCCTATGTGCCTCTCCCATGACTCTCTGTCTTAAATCACCAACATTGGGCACACACAAACGATCCTGGTACCAAAGGTTTTCATTCTTGTCCAAGACATAGCCAACCGTAGGCTTTTCTCTTGCAACTCGCTTCAAGTCGACCAAAACTGGGTCTTCATCTTGCTTTTCCCGAATATCATCCATCAACTCAGACCTAGCTAACAATGGTGCCACAAACTTCCGGTCTTCAATCTGATCAAAGCTTCGGATTCTCAACCCATCTAATCTTTCTGCCACAACTTCAACACTTGAAACCGCAAACACTGGCTTTCTACTCAAAGCGTCGGCTACTACATTTGCTTTACCCGGATGGTACTGAATATCCAAGTCATAATCCTTGACAAACTCTAACAATCTCCTTTGTCTCATATTCAGATTCTCTTGGGTAAAGAAATACTTCAAGCTCTTGTGATCGGTGAAGATCCTGGCCTTAACTCCATACAAATAGTGCCTCCAAATCTTCAAGGCAAACACTACTGCTGCCAACTCTAAGTCATGTGTTGGATAATTCTTCTCATGCACCTTCAACTGTCTAGATGCATAAGCGATCACCTTACCTCCTTGCATCAACACACAACCCAAACCTTGTCCCGAAGCATCCGTGTAAACGTCATAATTATCAAAGATCTCCGGAACTGCCAAAACTGGGCCTGTAGTCAACTTCTTCTTTAACGTCTGGAAAGCCTCTTCACACTCACTGGTCCACTCGAACTTTACATTCTTTTGAGTGAGCCGGGTAAGTGGTGTAGCTATCTTTGAGAAGTCTTGTACAAACTTCCTATAATAGCCAGCCAGACCGAGAAAGCTTCTAACCTCTGAAACGGTAGTCGGTCTGGACCACTTCTCAACTGCTTCAATCTTTGCGGGATCAACCTTAATGCCATCTCCAGAAATGACATGACCCAAGAAAATAACTTGCTTCAACCAAAAATCACACTTTGAGAACTTGGCATACAACTGGTTCTTCTTCAAAGTATCCAACACTATCCTTAAGTGTCCTTCATGTTCTCTCTCATCCTTAGAGTATACTAGGATGTCGTCTATGAATACTATCACAAACTTATCCAAAAATGGCATGAAAACACACTGCATCAAATCCATAAATGCAGATGGAGCATTAGTGAGTCCAAAAGGCATGACCAAGAACTCATAATGTCCATACCTCGTACTAAAAGCCGTCTTTGGTATATCTGCTACCTTGATCTTCAACTGGTGGTATCCTGATCTAAGATCAATCTTAGAAAACACTCTCTTGCCTTGCAACTGGTTAAACAAATCATCAATCCTTGGCAAAGGGTACTTATTCTTGATGGTGAGATTGTTCAGCGCTCTGTAATCTATGCACATCCTCATGCTACCATCTTTCTTCTTGACAAACAACACTGGGGCTCCCCAAGGCGAGGTACTAGGCTGAATTATATTCCTCTCAAGCATATCCTTAAGCTGTGCTTTTAACTCTTTCAATTCAGCCGGTGCCATTCTATAAGGTGACTTAGCAACTGGCGCCGCTCCGGGTACCAACTTAATCTCAAACTCAATCTCTCTATCCGGCATGTTTCCCGGTAACTCTTCTGGAAACACTTCTGGATACTCGTTCATTACAGGGGTGTCCTCTAACTTAGGCTTTACTTGTTCCACATCCACTGCATACAACAAGTAGCCTTCACAACCTTTCCGACAAGCTCTTATAGCCTTAACCGCTGAAATTATAGGGTGACGCTTCTTACTGGGCTTATAAACATTTCCTTGATAAGTCTTATATGATTTTCCCGGTATCTTAAAGGTCACTCTCTTTTCTCTACAATCCAAATGGACAAAATTCTCGGATAGCCAATCTATTCCAAGAATTACATCAAAATATGAAAAGTTCAAAACCGTAAAGTCACTCTTGCAACGATACGTTCCAACTCGAACATCTACTTGCGGCATCATCTTGGTTACCTTAGTCACTCTCCCTAAAGGTGTTGTGATCTCCAAGGTGTTTCTTAAAGGTTCCATTGGTAAGTTAAGCTTCTTAGCTTTTTTAGTTGACACAAAAGTGTTAGACGCTCCCGTATAAAACAATGCCGTAACTGCTAAGTTGTCTAATATTATTGTACCTAGAATGTGAATTCATTTATTTAAATACAGTACAACATGATTTAAATCGTGCCATAAAGTACTCTAATAAATTACAATAAACAAAAAGGTACCTGAAATAACATTATCGTCTGGTTCCGCTACCTCAGCATCCACTGCAAAGACTCAAACTGGGCGACTCGGGCCGCTTTTTCCACTTCCTTGCCTCGGAATATTCGAACTCCCCTTCGTTGGACACATCTTGGCAAAATGTCCTAGATCTCCACAGTAGTAGCAGACGCCCGTATTAGCCTTACACTCACCTGAGTGATTCCTGTTGCAGTTAGAGCATAAAGGTGCTCCGGTTGGAGGTTTACTCGCTGCAGGGGCAGTTGTCTTCTTGAAATTTTGTTGCGGTGCTCCCCGGCTATTGCCCTGGCTTGTTCCAAAATTTCTCTTATTCCCAATAACCACTGTGGCCTTCTTTCTGAAGGTCTCAACCTCTAATGCCTTGTTCAACAACTCAGCCATATTCTTAGCTGTGAAACCTAACATGCCAGACTGTATCTGATACGATAACCCTTCCTTGTAAAGGGCCATCTTCCTTTCTTCTACCTTCATCAACTCAGGGTAGAATCTTCCCAACTCGTTAAACTTATTGGTGTATTGCGATACTATCATGTAGTTACCTTGCTTAAACTTTAAGAACTGGCTTGCCATGTCTGCCTGCACTGTCGTTGGAAAATACTCATTATAGAACATGGCCTTAAAGCTTTCTCAATCTGTCACTTTCCTATTGCTACTCTGTATAGCATCAATCCAAGCTTCAGCTGTACCCAAAAGAAACCCAACTACTAACTGTGCCATCTCGGTCTCGGGAACATTGATGTTCCTACAAGCTTTCTCAAAGCTTCTCAACCATTATTCTGCCTTCGAATGCTCCACATTCCCAAGGAAGTCTTGAACTTTGTTCCTCCTTAATCTCGTATACCAGTCAATTGGTGGTGCTTGCTCGAAAACCGGCCTAGCTGGTGGAGCTTGCGGATAAACTGGAGGGTATCCAAAAGGTATCCCTTGCTGCTGGTACTGGTATTGGTGGAAACCGTAGGGTGGATAACCATAGCCCTGCTGGTGATCAAAATGGGGTGAAGGAGGTACAGTAGGTCGAGGAGTATGACCCACTAGAGGAGGGTAAAAGGTCTGATGCTTCTGATGATGGAAAACTGGTGCGAGGGGTGGCTCACCGGTGGAGGGTAAACACTCACTGGAGGTGGGTAAATGCTAGTTGCTGGGGGTACGTAGACTGGTGGAATGTCTCCCACTACAGTGACTCGTATCGGTGCTTCTCCTGGTTCTCCGTAGATGTAGTTATACCTCGGTGGAGGGTAGCTCACTGGTGGCGGTACTAAACCCGCTCGAACATCATTTATCAATGAAAATTGACCTGAACTTCCCACATGCCATTGTGGGCGTTGCTCCTGATGAGGTCGCGGTGACAAGCCCTGCTGAGACCGTGGTGTAGGGGTTGCAGTATGAGGGGGTGGAGTGGGGCTCGGATGTGGTGAAGGATTCTGCCTCACGAAACCGCCTCTAACAACTGAGGTCGGACTTTCTCGTTGAACTCCTGATGCTTCAGCACCTGCTCCGGTTCTAGTGAGCACCATCCTGATGATCAAGAAAACCAAAACGTTACTAAAGGATCTAAAGAAAAGTAATCTTAAAAGAAGGGAAGCCTAAAAGACGCTTTTCTCTGATACCAACTGTAACGCCCCGCTCCCGGACACCGAGTCCTTATCCGGAAATCGAAAAGTTCGGCACGCATAATATTAAATAAATAATATTACACGTAAGCTTCTACTACGTCGTATCAAATGAAAGCAAACGGAAGCTAAAAGACTCGGGTATTTTTTTTCAAATGACTAAGAATAGAAGTACTAAAGATAGAATAAAATGTAATACTTATTACATCCGAAACGAAACCAACGAATCCAAATCTTTACGAATTTAAAAGTACTAAAAGGGACAACAAGATCCAATGTTGAAGATGTCTAAATCCTCACGGGTGTCCTTGCGGTGTTTGGATGGTGGATATCTGTCTGTATTTAAGGTGTAGTGTTGCTCCGGTGGGTGGTGGTATGGAGAGAACTAAAATGGAGAGAGCTTTTGCTTGCAAATATAGTGTGTATTTCATATATCTCTTTTGTTTACAATGACCACCCCCTTTTATAGAGATGGATAACTTAGGGAATAAGCAACCTCTTAGATATTTTACTAATAGCTAGGTCTTACTTAGATACTAAGCAAGACGAAATATCTAAGTTACAAGTGGGGAAAAGATGCGGATCAATCGGCGGCCATCTCTCGAGGTCGCAAGGAGCAAGCCCTCTTTGGCCTCGCCCCACGGCGACCCCTCTTGACCTGCTGAAGGAGATTCACGGGATGCGCTACTTGCACGGGACCGCAAGTGTTGTGGTCGCGGCGAGGTGAGACACGATGGCCGCCCCCCTTTTGCGATCTCTCTTGTCATTCCGGAGGGTGGCCACAGTGGGCTGATTCCTACTGTTGAGGTGGTGGAATTATTTATACCCATCAATGGCCCCCTACTCCGTGCTTTAATGACATTCCCTGGGGATATGAAGGATGGAGTAATTATCAGGGCCGTGCTTTCAAAGCAAGCGACCTCAAAGCAACTCTGGGTCTGTTTTTGCGACCTTGTCGCTGATGCGACTTGTTCTCTAAGGGCCGTGCTTTCAAAGCAAGCGACCTCAAGGTAACTTCGGGCCTGTTTTTGCGACCTCGTCGTCTGATGCGACTTGTTCTCTAAGGGCCGTGCTTTCAAAGCAAGCGACCTCAAGGTAACTTCGGGCTGTTTTGCGACCTTGTCGTCGATGCGACTTGTTCTCTAAGGGCCGTGCTTTCAAAGCAAGCGACCTCAAGGTAACTTCGGGCTGTTTTTGCGACCTTGTCGTCGATGCGACTTGTTCTCTAAGGGCCGTGCTTTCAAAGCAAGCGACCTCAAGGTAACTTTGGGCTGTTTTTGCGACCTTGTCGTCGATGCGACTTGTTCTCTAAGGGCCGTGCTTTCAAAGCAAGCGACCTCAAGGTAACTTTGGGCTGTTTTTGCGGGGCGAGGCCATCAATCGCGGGCGACGTCGGCCCTCCGGGTCTTTTTACTTCGCGGAGTGATGCGGCCGTTTCGGCAAGCTGCAGGGTAGTTGTACGTGGGTATTGATGGGACGCCTTTTCGTATTTCAAAGCGACAAGCGCCGCCCTAATCTGAACCGTTGGATGAAGCGTTCCCAACCGTTCGATCGTGGCCCCCTTGCCTATATAAAGCTTTCGCTTCTCACCCTTCACACTTTTAGTGTTTCTTATTTTCTCCGTTGTTTGTTGTTCTTAGAATTCTCAAGTTTCTGGCAGAGCTTTGAAGGTTCGGCGGCGTTCCTGCGGTGGTTCTAGGATTTCACGGCGGTTCTTTTGAAGATTCCGGCCACCTCTTTGAGTATTTCCCAGTTTTCAAGCGGTTTTCCAATCTTTCTCAGCAAATCAGGTAAGAAATCCTTCTTGTTAACTCGTTTATTCATCCATCCCTGCCTTGTTTTTCCATACACATCAATTTTGTCATTCTTTTTGCAACGGAAATGCAACATTGCCTTGTTTTTGATTAAAAACGGGGATTTTTCCTGGGGAGAGATTATAGCTTTCCTGGGAAAATTGGGGTTTCACCCGCTCCCCTGCCATCCTCTGTAGTTTTATTTGCGATCTCTTGTAAAAACGGAGGAGGCGGTATTGAAGTGGGTGCGATCACCTTCCTGGGTTAATTTATTATTATACCAGGTCTGAAAGCTCCACCTTTTTCCTCCCTTGTTTTTGCAGGATGTCGGGGAATGACTATTCTGGCGACGACTCTACGGAAAGGGAGATTTACGATTATGCTGAGGACGACCCCGTACTATCTGCTGCCTCTGTTGGCGATCTGTTGGACGAGGTTGAAGTGGAAAGTAGTCGCGCAGATATTGGCGAGATTACCGCTGATGAGGTCGCTCATATGGATGTCGACCCTTTTGAGTTGGAGGCCTTCATCTCTGCCCGAAATCCGCCGCGCCGAGTGAGCCTTAAGGAGAAGGCGCGGGCTCAAAAGTCTCCCGACGGCTCGTGGGGGTGAAGAAATCGCTTTCCCGATCGAAGGACAAGCTGCGGTCCCGAGTACTAGCGGCGCTCCCGACCATGACGAGGCTTATGTTCGGGACGCCGCGGTTCATGAATTAATGGGGTCCGGTGAGGACGAAAATGCGGAGTTGCCCCGGAAAGATATCGGATGCTGCGAAGAAGCGAGAAGAAAAGGAAAATTGCGAGCCAAACCATGACGGTTGGTGAGGCCGGCTGCGGCGATGCCCGGCGGAAGAGCTCTCGTCCTAACAATCCCGAAGCTATGCGAGAGTTTGCGATCGTGGCGGCGTATGAGAAGGACGTTGATAAGAAATGGTCCCGGCGTGCAAGAGCGACGATCTCAACGGGACCATTAATCGCATATTCGGAATCGACACCGGCGTGTATCGGTTTTCTTTTTTCGATTATGGGAAGGAGTCCGATAAATTTAAACCCGGGGACCATAAGGATTATGTAGGCGCGCGTCGCTCCGAGGACACCCTTATCCTCCATTTCCATCATTTGTGTGCGGGTACGAGGCCGCCTTTCGATCCTTTCTTTGTGAAGATGCGCAAGGAGATGGAGGCGCTTCCCTCCGATTTTGCCGTCGGGGCTATTATCCGGTGATGGCCTTCGTCGTTATGTGCCGGATTCGAAGATCGAGCCGACGTTGACTTTATTGGGGCAATTTTATTCCTTACGTGGGACGTCTATTCCTGGACAAATCTCTCGAGGTCGCGGACTCCTCGCCTACTATTCTCGCTTCCCAATAAGTTTCACAAATGGGGGCGGCGGGTCTTTGAAAGTTGAGTCGAAGGTAGGTGGCCTTTTCTAGGGCGGGGAGTTCGTGGAGGCAAATCCACGCTTATACTCTTTGACCCCCACCGTGAGTGAGCGGCGCTACGTAAAGGGGCGATGACGTTGATTCGGTCGGACGGGGCGGCGCCATCTCGGAGAAATGTTTCTGGGTTGATCTTCTTGATCGGCCGAGCCTTTTGCATGTATGGCGGGCCTAGTGGGCGAGAGGGAATGCTTTGCGCCCTTGGTACGAATGGGTCTGAGAGGCTGCGATCCGGACTTTGGATTGGGGGTTGTCATATCAACAAATGTTTCCCCTCTGAGTGTCCGGAATGTGGGGGCGATCCTATACTTAGGCCGCTTTGTAACTTTCTTTGTCCACTTGTATTTATTCGTAAATGCTCATTTTGTTTTCCTGGGTTCTAAACCGCTCTCTTTTTGTAGGTATGGATCCAAATGCTCGCAGGGCTCAGCGAAACAAGCTTAATGCGGAGGCGGATAAGGCGGCCGGTGCTCGACGGGAGGCTTTGAAGAAAGCTCTAGGGATGGTGCCCGAGCGCAGACGCCTCGATTGTCGAAGAGACACATGATCCGGAAGCTGCGACCTCTTCTGCTCTTGTTGCGACTTCCTCTGCCGTTGTTGCGGGCCCAGGTCAGGCTGGTGCCTCAAAAAAGACCCATCCCCCTACTAAAGAGTCGCACGGCCTGAAGCGACCTCAACCAGAGAAGGCGAAGGATGATCGCCAACCCAAACGGTCCGCTCCCAGCCCGGCGCATCTTGAAGAGGTTGAAACTCCCGCGGAGAAGAGCGCACCCGGCGAGACGCGCCACAAAGGACTTTGCCCCGAGGTTACTGCGGGAAAGAGGCCCTATGGTTGGATCCGAGCTTTACCCGGGATCTTGACCTATCCAAAGCTCGCCGGGTTGGTGAAGCAATTGCGATGTGATTCCTCTTGGGCCGATCCCTCTCGGTTACCACGATCATGTTCAAGTGGAGATTGGCCGGGGCATATTAGCCCGCTTGCGGCTCAAGACGACTCTCCGCCTCAAGATGAGATTGCTGAAATCAGGGATTTGAGCGGCCAGTTTGGTATTGCAGCTTCTCTGGTAAGACCAGGTTGTTTCTTTTTTTTTTTTTTTTTTTTTTTTTTTTTTTTTTTTTTTTTTTTTGCTTAATCATCCCCTGTTTTCCACAGCTCGGTGCTCGTTTAAACAGGGTACTTGAGGCCGCTGAGAGGCGCGATGCAGAGGTGAAGAAAGTGACGGCGCGGTGGGAGCGGCGATAAGGCGAGGGTTACCGCCGAAAAGAAAGCTAAACATGCGGCCGGCGAGATGGAGAAGATGAAGGCAATCATGGAGGAGCACTCTAGATTGGATGCGAGGTCAATGAGAAAGTTGCATCTCGACAAAGGATTATGCGGGGGCGCGGGGAGGAGATCGCCGCGTTGAGGGTTAAGCTTGGCGAGGCGGAGACGGCGCCAAAGAGGCTGGCGAGAAAGCCATGGAGGAAGGCTGCGAAGAAACGGGCGAGGCCGTCGAGGAGGCCAAGTACGGGGCCGTTCTTGCCTACAAGAATTCGGATGACTTCTTCGACCTTATAGAGAATAGCTTTGACCGGGCGTTAGTCACCTAGCTCGGCGTATCGGGCGATCGAGGCGGGGGGCACATCACTCTGGAGGATA
Source organism: Gentiana straminea (assembly GCA_036785695.1). NCBI lineage: Eukaryota > Viridiplantae > Streptophyta > Magnoliopsida > Gentianales > Gentianaceae > Gentiana > Gentiana straminea. The sequence goes on along the minus strand of JAVUPR010000266.1, from coordinate 20,445,659 downwards.
TGGTGCGGTGGGTGAACACGCATCAAGGTCATCCCAATTTAGTGGCCTTTCACCCGGAAATCCCCTATGCAAACGAGCTCGTTACCTCGATTCGGAGCCCGAAACGGCTTAAACGTGGCGAGCTGTTTTTGGGATCCTGCTCTGTCAATCCTGTGAATTTTGAGACGTTGAAGAAGCCGCCGCCCTCGAGCAAGGCGACGAGTTTATCGACACCCCGCCTACTCCGCATGCTCTCTAGATTTCTTGGACTTTTGCGAGCTCTTCGAAAATTTGATTTGTAACTTTGACTATTTACTTTGTGATTTGAGTGAATCTTGATTTGTAATAGCTTGACAATTTATCTTCGCATTTTTTCAATTTATACTTGACTTTTCTTGTCGCTGATTCGATCTGGCGGCCTTTCGCGAGGCTGTGACAGGTTATTTTATTTTCTGTGCTTTCTTGATTCGTGCGAGGTCGCTTAATAATTTGGCGACGTCGATCTGTCATGAAACGTCGTCGTCTTGTTCTAACCATAGTCGCTAAGCGACGCTAATTTTTCAAAGTTTCAGCGGCCTCATTGAGAGCGGTGCTTTTGTCAGAAGATAGAGCACATGTTAAAGCGACCTTTGACCGTGTCATTAACGCGAGTTATGACCCCTAATGACTAGGTGTCGGTTATAACTTGTAGCCATAAATTTCGGTCTCTTTATGGTCGGCGCTCCTGTTGCCTCGGTCTTCGGGTCGGTTGCATATCGGCCCTAGGATCCGGTTAATCCCAACCGTTGATTATACCCGCTTCTCGGTATAAAAAGGGGTTATTTTGGAACTCACTTTACCTCTTGCCTCATACCGAATTTTGCTTTCTTCCCTCAATCGTTCATTATCCTCCTCCTGTTTATCCTCCAAACTCCATGTCCCGTCCGGGGAAAGCGACCGGGTTCGGATATTCAAAGCTCGTCCCGTCCGGGATGTTTCCCCTTTTTTCACCACTTTGCTTCCCCCGTAGCCAAGGATTATTTACGGGATTTTTTTGAGTGGCGTGATATTATGAGGGAGAGGGGCTTACATGAACAACGAATAGAAGACGGCTCCATGCTTTGCGCGTTCGGCTTTACGGGGCGGTGGGAGTTTATTCTTTGAGCCTGCGGGAGCGGTTAATGTTACCATGATACGGGAATTTTACTCCGTGTTGTACGATGTAGCCTGCGGCGGCGGTGAGCGGCATTTCTCTCCGGGGTGTTCCCGTTATCTTTACTCCGGAGAGAATTAACCAAGTTTTTAACATACCCGCCATAAATCCCTCCTCCCGTTATGAGATCGCACAGGACCTTGCGGATGAGGAAAATAGGCGTATTCGTCCGGGTATTGCAATGTGCGAGCTTTGTTCCCCGAGAATCGGCGGGTTTGGTCTTTGGGAGTGATTTGCGTCCGACCTCTCTCGCGACCGTGAGTGGAAGAAGTTTATAAATTCCCGCGCTCTTATCACTTGCCGATGCGATGTTGTTAGTGAGAGCGAAGCGCTCCTTACGCATGCCATTCGCGACCATCGAGTGGATATAGGCGGGGAGTGTTGATCCATCGCGAGGCTCTAAGATATGCGTGCTCGGCGGTTCAAGGTCGCCGTGGTGCGGTCGCCGCATGCCTTTCGCATCGGCGATATCCAAATTATGCGGTGGCGCCGGGGTCCCCTTCCATACACTCGACCGATATGTTTGAAAAAACTTATTCGGTGGAGCCCTTTGCGAGCATGATGCCGTTTTTGGACCTCCACACATGTGATCGGAGGAAGATAACCATCCTGCAGTTGATGGAAGTTTGTCCAGGCTTGATCGATATGTTTGAAAAAACTTCTCATCGTCATTTTTTTTTTTTTTTTTTTTTTTTTTTTTTTTTTGTGATGACGACGAAAAAGACAAGAATGTAAATACAATTTGGAAGAACGACTTTATTTGAATTGGCTCGTTACATATAGTATTTTTTCGGATTGTACGCATGCCATGGCCTATTATACTCGCGGCCCTCCTTGTCACTTAGCATGTACGTCCCCTTTTTGATAACTCGCGAAATCCGTAGGGGGCCTTCCCAGTTTTCCGATAGCTTTCCTTTTTTCGCTTCGTGGCCCGTGGCTTGTCTTTTTTGTAGAACGTAATCCCCGACGGCGAAGTGATGATTGCGAATACGTTTGTCGTGATGACGCTTTGCCGCTTTGTTTATAGTTGACCGGACACGTTGTATGCCTGGATGCGCCGCTCCTCTACTAGATCGAGCTCGAGTTTACGCGCCGCCGTGTGTTATTGACCTCGGCGTAGAAAACGACCACTGGGACTTGGTAAGGCCATTTCCACGGGTGCCATAGCCTCGGACCCATATGTTAAAGCAAAAGGAGTTTCCCTCATTGTGATTTTTCGCGACGTCTGAGTGCCCGTAGAGCCGGCCCCGGAAGGTGATCCGGCCGGTGGCACCTTCTCACCCGGGCTCTTCTTTAACACACTTAGGACTGTTTGTTGGCATTTTCGGCTTGCCCATTTCCTTGCGGGTAGCACACGGATGATTGCCAATGTTTAACATTGTTCTCTTCCACGAGAATCTGTCGAATTCGTCTCGAATTGAGGTCCGTGATCGGAAACCATCACTCTTGGAACACCAAATCTTGTCCATATTTGATCGAGCAAAAAGTATGTTATGTCCCTGGTATTGGTTTTTACCAAGGCCTTAGCCTCGACCCGTTTAGTAAAATAATCCACCGCGACGACAACGTACTCGCAACACGAGCGACCCTTCTTCAAGGGTCCGATGAGGTCGATTGCCCACATGTCGAAAGGCCGGGCGGCTACCACTATGCTTTGTTCGACTGAGGGTAGCCTGGGGATATTTGCGAACCTCTGGCAAGTATCACATGCGCGGGTATGAGCTTTGGCGTCTTCATCTAATTTTGGCCAATAATATCCGGCTAGAAGTACCTTCTGCGCTAGTGTTCGATTGGAGAAATGGCCGCCGCACATTCCCTCATGTAGCTCTGTTAGGATTCCCGTTACCTCCTCAGGTCGTACGCATCGCGGAAGCGGTTTCGAGAATGAATGACGGTAAAGCACGTCGTCCATAATCGTATATCTTGCTGCCCTTCTTGCTAAGGCCCTAGCTTCGCAAGGGTCGCTCGGAAGCTCTCTAACTCAATATAAGACTTCATGATGTCGACCCAACAAGTGTTCTTGGGTTGGAAATCCATGATCTCGCCCTGGGAGATGGCGGGTTCCGATAAGTGTTCGACCATGATCTTTGGGATCGTACGACGCGTCTTCGGGTTAATTTGGACAAGTAGTACGCCTATGATTGTCCTCTCGAGGGATGTTTTTGATTTGACAATATGTGAAGGCGCCTTCGAGTCTTTTGACGAGGTTAATATATCTTTGTAAAATTTCGCAATGAATGCCATATGACCCATTGATTTGATTTACCACCAAGCTTGTGAGTCGCAAAATACTTGTATATTTTTGACTTTCATGGCTTTGGCGAGTTTCAACCCAGCAATGACGGCCTCGTATTCTGCCTGGTTGTTAGAGGCGGTGAAATCAAATCTCAGAGCCTGCTCAATTTCTTCTGATGATCCTGGTTCTAACGGGATTATTCTGCGCCGCACCCTTTGTGATTAGCGGAGCCATCAACGTAGAGCGCCAACGGTGACTTGGCACGATAGGCTCGTCCTCTGCGGTGACCACTATCTTGGTCGCGTTCGGAGCGGAGCGCTCTTTCACCTCTTCGTTGAAGCTTGTTTACGCTATGAAATGCGGGAGTGCTTGGGCCTTTACGACCTTCCGGGGCTCATATCGGATATCGAACTCGGTAAGCTCGATGGCCCATCGGAGCAATCGACCGGACGGTCGGCTTGTGAAGGACCTGTCTTAGCGATGCATTTGATAATACTACGATGGTGTGCGATGAAAAGTAAGCCCTTAATTTGCGGGCAGCTATAACAACACAATAAGCCAACTTTTCTATATTAAAATAACGACTTTCAACGGGGCTTAGAGCTTTGGAAACATAAAAAACTGGCTTCTGCGAGCCTCCCTCCTCTTTTACAAGTCTTTGCGGCTACGGCCCTATCCGAGGCGCCAAATATAAAAACGAGTGTCCCCGAGCCTCGGGGCAGTTAGCAACGGCGGTCTTGATAAGTATTCTTTGAGGTCTTTAAATGCACAGGGAGCATTCCGGCTGTCCAAGAGAAGGTACCGGCCCTTTCGAATTTTGAAGAAAGGCGGACTTCTTTCTGCGCGATTTCGAGACAAACCTACCCAAAGGCGTGATCCTGCCGTTGAGCCGCCGTACTTCTTTAATGCTTGGTAGGTTCGCTCATGTTGACCGGGGCCTCGATTTTTTCGGGATTTGCCTCGATCCCCCTCTGACTTACCATAAAGCCCAGGAATTTCCCTGCCTGGACCCCAAAAGTGCATTTCGTAGGGTTTAGTTTCATTGAGTGATTCTTCACGTTTGCAAAGGTTTCGCGAAGGTCCTCCAAGTGATCTTGGCGACTTGATTTCACGACCATGTCATCAATGTAGGCCTCCATGTTCTTGCCTATCTGCGTGCTGAAAACTCTGTTTACCATTCTCTGATAGGTTGAGCCTGCGTTCTTTAGGCCAAACGGCATCATCTCATAGTAATATAGCCCGCCGGCGGCCATGAAGGCCGTTAGCTCCTTATCTTCATCGGCCATTTTGACCTGGTGGTAGCCGGAATAGGCGTCCAGAAAGCTTAAGGTCTCAAAACCCGCGATCCCATCCACCATTTTATCGATTCGAGGGAGCGCATAGGGGTCCTTTGGGCAAGCTTTGTTTAGATCGGTGAAGTCGACGCACATCCGCCACTTGCCGTTGTGTTTTTTCACCATTACTACATTCGCCAGCCAGGTGGGATATTGAAGCTCTTTGATTATGCCTGCTGCTAAAAGTTTCTCAACCTCAATTTTTATCGCGACCTCCTTTTCTGTAGAGAATTGACGCGCCCTTTGTTGTATTGGCCTGAAGTTGGGATCGACACTCAAGTTGTGCAAGGCGACCTCCGATTCCACACCTCTCATATCAGTTACCTCCCAGGCGAATGCGTCTAAGTTTGCTTTCAGAAGCTCGATCAGTTCTTCCCTTTCTTCCTCGGTAGTTCTCGATCCTATTTTTATCTTTTGATCGGGATATTTGTCGTTTATTATAACTTCGACCAACTCGTCTTCGGCAGTGAAGTCAGGCTCGTCCCGAACTTGCAATGTTTCTACCTCTACGGCCTTCTCCGAGATTTCTTTCATCATAGCAATCGATCCGTAGCCGTGTTAAGACCATCGGTCGGGGTCGCTTAGAGTCGACCACATTTTTGGTCATATAGTCGAGGAAAGCTCCGGGTCGGGCGATGGCGACCCCAACTTCTTCCCTACGTGAAATTTGACCCGTTGGTGGGGAACGGACGCCACCATTTGGAACTTCTTCATAGGGGGATTCCCAAAATCATGTTGTAGTAAGAGGGCGGGTCGATTACCAAGAAAGTTATTATCTCCGTTCTACGGGGCTCGTAGTCGCCCAAAATGATATTGAGGTCGATCGTGCCTTTGACCCGTACTGTGTCGTTGGTAAAACCTTCGAGGACCCCAAGATAGGGTTTTAACTTGGCCTCCCCGAATCCGATCTGTTTTAAACAGTCGAAATAGATGACGTCGCGGCCGGCCCCTGTATCGACCATTACTCGGTTGACGCCGTGCTTGTCGTTCACCCCCACCTTTAGAATGAGGGGTATCTCCATAGGGCCACGCGGCGGTTGTTGTCGGCTCGCTTTTTGTGAACATGATTCCCTTCTCATTCTCTCCCAACGCAATGTCGCTTTTCGAAGCCGCGGGTATTGATTTGATTTATACGAGATTTCGGTTGATGGTTCTTTGGGAATATTCCCGTGGATGACACGAACCTCTCTCTGATAGACGCGAGGTTGGCGTCCTTGACTAGGAGTGTTGTTCCCCTCGCGTTTATATTTATTGGCTGGTCCCTCACGGATCAGCCTTTCTATCTCGCGCCTCAGGGTGAAGCATTCATCGGTGATGTGGCCATGGTCCTTGTGATAGTCGCAGTATTTGGATTTATCGCGGCTATCAGGATCGCCCCTCATAGGCTTTGGTTTGTCGAAATGTTCACGAATTTCAAACAGTATTTGGGATGCTTTGGTGTTGAGCGGGGTAAAGTTATCCTCGCTAAATTTGTATGGCTTCTTTACCTCACGATCGCGATTAGTATCTCGTCCCTTTTCCTTTTTACGGTCATCCACGCGATCCTCCTTTGGCGAACGTGGCTCTGTCTTAGGCTTTGCTTTCCCCGCGAGACGGCGCCTCGCTTACCCCCATCATTACGGCCCTTTCCAACATCTCCACGAGACCCGCTTTGGGGGGCCGCGGATTGAATTCGGTTTTCATCGGGCCTTTGGCGATTCCGGTGAGGAAACATGTTATGACCGCATCGTACGGAATGTTCCTTGTTTGATCATATATTCGACGAACCGTTCGTAATACTCTTTTCCGGACTCATGCCCTCCCATACGAACCTCATATAGGTCCTCAATGGTTTTCTTTGGCACCTTGCCGACTCAAACTCTCGACAAACTTTTCCGACAAGTCCTCCCAACTTTCAAGCGAGCCGCGAGGGAGCCCGCGTATCCGGGACGCGGCCACATCTGCATGCGCCAACCAATGCGATGCACCGGGCGGATTTATTTTGTGTAGCAAGGGTGATGCGACCCTGGAACGCGGTGAGCCAGTCGTTTGGGCATGAATTTCCATTGTAATAGTTGTAACTGGGATAACTAACCTTTTCTCTGCTGGGAGGCAATGTTTCGGTAATCCCTTTAGCGAGTACGTCGATCCCCGAAATAGGGGCGATTTTCTCGACGGGCCTCGACTTTTTAATTACGCAAGCTCTTTTCTCATTACCTCCATCTTTCTGCGCAAAAATAGGGTCGATTCTAGGTCGCGGCGTGCTTGCGTATCGGCTCGCTCCGTTCTACGCTACGATTCCCTATGATTTTGTGATCCCTCTTGGCGGGCCCTTTTTTCCACGATAATTGTGCGGGCATCTTGTGCGTGTCTATCTGTGGATGGGCATCTCTTTTCTAGGAAGGCTGAGACGACTTGGGGCTAAAGCCTTGTCCTTCTCACCCAACCTATTAAACGCGGACCCTTTGTCGATCCTCTTTCCTTTTTGATGGTCGCGATCTTGGGGGGCCGAGGTTCGTGGAATTTCTTTCCTCGGTCCATTGCGACCAGAAGAGTGCACGCTTTCCTCTACGTCGATTTGCTTTGAATTTGGCTCGGCGGCCTTGGTGCGACCGCAAGAGGGATTTCGTTTACGGGAGGATTCAGGGTCGAATCGTCATAGGGGCACGGCCCTTAGCCACCGGCGGGAATTGGTGAGATACATAGTTTCGGCGTACACAGCGTATTCCCTCATTTCGGCGACCTGCGGGTCCTCACCGAAAGCCCGGTTGTATTTACGGGATCGATCTTTGGCTTTCTTTGTGACCTCTCTCTGCGAGTTCCATCCGGGGCAACAATAGCCTCTTTCGACTTGGTTTTTTGATTAATGACATTTCGAGCATCGCTAGGTGCTAAGACCCCTCTCGGGATCCTTCTCCTTACACGGGGAGATTGTCTAGCGTTTCTCCTGCGCCTTCCCCACGAGCTTGATGTAGCATAGTACCTTTTGCGGGGGTTTGGGGTGTTAGATGCCCTTTACTTCCGGCCATCTCTGCGTGGTGGCTTTTTGAGCGATTTCTTTGGTAAAGGGAGGAAATAAAGGCGGTTTGAGGACTTTTCTTTGTAAGATTTAACTCCTCTGAATGAGAGCTCTAGGTGATTTTTTACACAATCGGTTTCCCGGTAACGGAGCCAAGCGAAGATGTCTAAATCCTCACGGGTGTCCTTGCGGTGTTTGGATGGTGGATATCTGGCTGTATTTAAGGTGTAGTGTAGCTCCGGTGGGTGGTGGTATGGAGAGAACTAAAATGGAGAGAGCTTTTGCTTGCAAATATAGTGTGTATTTCATATATCTTTTGTTTACAATGACCACCCCTTTTATAGAGGTGGATAACTTAGGGAATAAGCAACCTCTTAGATATTTTACTAATAGCTAGGTCTTACTTAGATACTAAGCAAGACGAAATATCTAAGTTACAAGTGGGGAAAAGATGCGGATCAATCGGCGGCCATCTCTCGAGGTCGCAAGGAGCAAGCCCTCTTTGGCCTCGCCCCCGGCGACCCCTCTTGACCCGCTGAAGGAGATTCACGGGATGCTGCTTGCACAGGGACCGCAAGTGTTGTGGTCGCGGCGAGGTGAGACACGGTGGCCGCCCGCTTTTGCGATCTCTCTTGTCATTCCGGAGGGTGGCCACGGTGGGGCGATTCCTCTTGTTGAGGTGGTGGAATTATTTATACCCATCAATTTTATGAACGTATCACATCGCCGATTTGAATCAGTGCCTAACCAAGTATAGATGACGTTTTAGCTTTTACTATACTTATGTAATTATTAATGTGAATTAACTAGTCACCTAAGTGTTTTCAGAATAATACTCACCTTATCAACTCTACTCCCTCACTTAGACGACTAGACATCACATCCTATCAATTACACAGACATTGATGAACCCTAGTTCATCAAAGCACAAGCCCTTTCATGCCCTTCCGACGGATCCGAACTTCAACTCCCTTTAAGAGTACATTCGGTGTTTTAACTGAACGAATCGGAAGTTCAATCGAAGCTTGTTCATACTTAATTAATGTTAACATATCAGGATTAAGGGTTTAAAACGGTGAAAACACGATTATGAAGCCAAAAACCAAGCTAGAGTACTAGAACAGTGAAAACAAGGTAAAACAGGCCAGACGCCCGTCCGACATCCTATGAACGCCCGTCCGTAACCAAACGCCCGTCCACTAACCTCAGACGCCCGTCCACCTACCGCATACGCCCGTCCGTCAAAAACAGCTACATCCTGAATCAAAGTCGACCTCAAACGCCCGTTTGCCTAATGCAAACGCCCGTTTGGCTACTAAGGTCTTCGGACGCCCGTCCGCCTGGGCTTTTCCCAAAACGCTAAAATCGTCAAACGCGATTTCTGAACCGATTCTAACCTAAGTAACATCGAATTTAACACAGAAAAACATAGCTTTTAAGATCCAAACCGAACCCTAATCACTTAAACATCATCTACGCCAAAACTTGCTACAAAACGCATTAAAACATGATCTAGCTACTCTCAACCATAACTAGATTGTAGGAAGAGCTTCTTACCTTTTAGCAAGCTTAAATCCAAGTCCAAACTCAGAGAAACAACAACAAACTGATCCTTTTTCTTATCAAATCTTCAACTTCTTGATGTCACAACGTTGCTCTCTTCACAACGATTCCGGTGCTCGACTCTGATCTGAAAACCGTCAGGAATTGACTTAGCAATCGATGAAAAAAAAAACCCTCAGCCCTAACTTGCTCTCTTCTCACACACAGAAGACAATTGGAGGTGGAAAAGTCTGATTAAAATATTAAGGGCTAATCAGGTTGATTTTTCCTTAAATAGGGAAAATCCCAAAATTTCCTAATTTCACTGATTTTCCTTAATCACCCTTATTAAATCGATTTTCTTTCCCTTAAATATATATATATATATATATATATATATATATATATATATATATATATATATCTCGAAAATACATATATAGATATCCAAATTATTAACTCCGAATAAAGGGAACCGAACCCAATATTTCATTTTCGCAAAATGACACGTCTGCCCTTTTCTCGAAAATCGGAATATTACAAGTGCAACCCACAATTGTTTTTCACTTATTGGCTTTGTGCCTAGATCAGTGTTTGGGGAAAGATGAACACAAAACCAACAAGACATACAGTTAAGGAAGTGTAGTATAGACGGTTAGCATTTCCAAACCAATTCCACAAACGTGAATGACATGATTCCGTTGTATTAAACACTCTAATTGCCTTAAATTTGCTTGGCATGCCAAGTGTAAAATCGATATCCGAACGTACCGCCAAACTACTCTTTCAAGGTTCCTTATAATTTGGCTTTGCTTGAGGCACAATTTTAAGAAAACTTGGTAGGGTATAAAGCAATAATGAGAGTAATATGAACCTGTTAATGTCCCAATGAAACCAGTGGTGCCAAGAGCCAGCACAGTGCAAATCTAAGACCAACCCATAACGGTGATAACATTCCAAAAGATTTGTACAAACTCGCATACTTCATGAAATTGTGAAGTCGACTATTCTGATGGGATTGGTAAACATTCGGTTCATTGAACCACTTTCCACCAGGATCAAATAAGAGTATTAGCACCTTACCAACAATGAGGGTAGTATTGGTGGGCTTCAAGTGAATTTGTTTTCAAGACTTTGTCCTTCTCAATGTCGACCTCAGAAGTGTAACCTAATTCATCTCTAATTCTTGAAGTGATAAAACTGCATTTTCCTATCAAGCCGTCGGCTAATGATTCAGGCATCAATGTCTTCAAGTTCGATGGGTTAACAGACATCATTTGAGAACCAATGTTCACAACTCTAATTGTATTTGTATCTTCATGCTCAACTCCAATTTTCTGGTTTGCTGTAACACCTTTAGCGTCAATATGAAGTTGTTATTGACTTATAACAATTGCAGTATGTTCCAACTCCATGAAATTAGGATCAGATCCTTCTTACAAAACACCTTCCTTCATATTATTTGTGATTCTCTTGGCTTCCCGAACTTCATTTACTTTGTGTTCTATTATTTTTGGAGCATTACGATTGGAATCTTTCCACTAAGCTCTTCCACCATGCTATACTTAGTTTCCACACCAAGGGCTTGTTCAGCCTCGAATTCCTCTTCAAAAGCAATGTCTAACGGTGATTCTTCATAGTTGAGGGTTTTACAAGTGTCGAAACAAGCAATGGTGTTGCCTTCCTCGCTCTCTTCGTTGTTGGGTAATTGTGTCGAACACTCTGTGGGTGTTAAATTCTCAGCTCTTAGATGTTTTACTGCAACTTTCTCCTTTGAATGTTCAATATAGTTGCTAATATTGTTGCCACCATCAGTCGTTGATGTTTCTTCCATCTTAGTAATCAACGTGTTATGATAAATGATGATGCCCGACCCGAACTACGCCACGTGTCATCCTCTTAAGTCGTATAATAGATGACTAGCCTCTAAATGTAAGGCATTAAGGGCCAGGAGCCCAGAAACATACCTAAGGGCAGGTCCCTTACCCTAGGTGGGAGATCGGCACAAACTCCTCCTCCAACCACCGCAGGTCGGTTAAGGCTTGGCGAAGAGGAGGTGCCCAGTTCGGCCATAGTGGCCTTGGGGGCTGAACGCAGGACGCTCAGACCCGTGCCTCTGTTATTCCATATGCGGGATAACTAAAGATAAATAAGGGAAGAATCCTGGTCATAAAGACTCTGATCCTGACATTTAAATATGTCCATAATTATCCCTAAATTATAGGGATTTATGCGTGTATATCCTTAGGGAAATAATAATATTAATAATAATAATACAAATCCTTGTAGAAGAAGGAAAAGGATAAATCATCCCCTATATAAACAACCCTAAGGAACTACGAAAGACTTGATTCCTGAAACATAACAGGATACGTAGGCAACTTGGGAAAATAACCCAAGCTCAGTCTAAAAATCATCAAAAAACATCCCTCGTTCAATTACCCCTAGATTAAACGGCCCGGATTTATTCATAGACGAAATCCAGCATCGTCAAATGGCGCTAGAAGGAGGGTCTTCTATCGGTAGTAGATCGAGGTTGTTGGTGATCAAGTTAATGGCAAAAATTTCATGCCAAAAACGCAGTCAGATCCGAAGCTTATTGCCGGAGGTCGAACCGTTGGAATACAAATTCCACCGTTCAGATTGAAGAAGAAGGAGGGACGAACAAACCCTCCAAATTTCGTGCCGATCGGAGTCCGTTTAGATGCCCGATCGTAGCCGGAAAGTTGCTGCTGTAACAGCAAAACGCAACAGCCCCAGAAACGCAGTCAGATCGACAGCTCATTGCCGGAGTTTCAACCTTTGGAACAAGAATTCCACCGTTCATATTGAATAATAAGGAGGGACGAACAAACCATCCAAAATTCATGCCGATCGGAGTCCGTTCAGATGCCCGATCGTCGCCGGAAAGTTGCTGATGTATCAAAAACGCAGCAGAACCCTAATTCGGAGCAGACAGGTCGGCAGCCTATTGCCGCCAATTGAACCGTTGGAAAAACAATTCCACCGGTCATAATCAAGGATTATCAGGAACAAACAAGTCCTAAAAGTTTCAGGCCAATCGAGTTCGTTTAATCACCCGATCGTCGCAAAGAAGTTGCTTCTTTGTATCAAAAACGCAGCGAGAACCCTAATCGCCAGTTTCAGGTCGGCGGCCTGTTACCCAATTCAACCGTTGGAATGAAAATTCCTCCGGTCATATTAAATAATACAGAGAGAAGAACAATCTGTAAAAATTTCATGCCGATCGGAGTAGGTTTCGATTCCGATCATCGCCTAAAATTTGCGTTACGTACAAAAAAAAGCAGAAAAACCCTAATCTGCAGGTTCCAAGTCGGCTGAATATTCCCGAGGATTGAACCGTCGGAACAAGATTTCCACCGGTCAGATTCGAGAATTATCAGGACCAAACAAACCCTCAAAATTTTAGGCCGATCGGAGTTCGTTTGATTTCTCGATCGTGGCAAAGAAGTTACTGCAGGCACAAAAAACGCAGCAGGATTCTGGTCAGCAGCTGCCAATTCGGCGGCTTATTCCCGGAGATTGAGCCGTCGAAAGAACAATTCCACCGGTCACATCGAAGAAAAGTGAGGGAAGAACGATCCCTCCGAATTTCGTGCCAATCAGAATCCGTCTCGAGGTCTGATTGCCACCGGAAAGACACTGCTGTGGTGCCCGAGAAAGCAACGAATTATCTACCGTACCTAGCTATCCACGAAGCGAGTTCTCGAGCTCCAAGGATCGAGCCGAGCTCTTTAGCTCTCCAGGTTCTTACAATCGTTATTTGAAATTCTTATACACTTTGTAAGTCTTTATTATATGTGTAATGTTTTTTATCACAATCACATTGCACCACAAAGACTCGAGATATCGAGCACCGGCATTCGAGCTTTACGGACTCGTCTTGCCCTAGATCCGAGCTCGACTCGATCATATTTGGAGCTCACCTTGAGCGTATCTTTTATAAGACCGAGCTCGACTCGGCATCATATTTGGAGCTCCTTGACTCGGCATCATCATTTTTATAAGACCGAGCTCACCTCGGCATCATATTTGGAGCTCCCTTGAGCGTATCTTTTATAAGACCGAGCTTGGCTCGGCATCATATTTGGAGCTCTCGAGTAGATCTTCTATAAGACCGAGCTCGGCTCGGCATTATATTCGAGCTCGCCTTTGAGCGTATCTTTATAAGACCGAGCTCGACTCGGCATCATATTTGGAGCTCCTTGAGCGTATCTTTTATAAGACCGAACTTGACTCGGCATCATATTTGGAGCTCACCTTGAGCATATCTTTTATAAGACCGAGCTCGCCTCGGCATCATATTTGGAGCTCACCTTGAGCATATCTTTTATAAGACCGAGCTCGCCTCGGCATCATATTTGGAGCTCACCTTGAGCGTATCTTTTATAAGACCGAGCTTGGCTCGGCATCATATTTGGAGATCTCGAGCGGATCTTCTATAAGACCGAGCTCGGCTCGGCATTATATTCGAGCTCGCCTTTGAGCGAATCATTTATAAGACCGACTTCGGTTCGGCATCATACCCGGAGCTTGCACCCGAGCAAATCTTATGTAGTCCGCTAGCCGTCTAGCATGCTCCAACGAGACTATGCCAAATAAGCAAACGGTACATTAATTTAATATTATTTTGTTTTCTATTACGCATGGTCTTATTGAGTTTGGGGACAAACACTCGATCAACAATATACGGGAAATCGGTACAAACCGGCCCAAATCGCTCAAATAAAGTCCGAGAAGTCGACAAATGCGGCCCGCTCGGCAAAAAATCATAAGTCGGCGGGATCGACAAACCGAGTTCCGCGAGTCGGACTCGGCAAAAATTTCCTAAGTCTGCAGGACAGACCCAATGAACTGATCCGCAGGCCGGACTCAGTAGAAGAACTGAACCGCAGGTCGGTCTCAGGAAGAAATTTGCCAAGGCAAATCAAAATAAGTCTGCAGGACAGACCCAATGAACTGATCCGCAGGTCGGACTCAGTAGAAGAACTGAACTGCAGGTCGGTCTCAGGAAGAAATTTGCCAAGGCAAATCAAAATAAGTCTGCAGGACAGACTCAACGAACTGATCCGCAGGCCGGACTCAGTAGCAGAACTGAACCGCAGGTCGGTCTCAGGAAATTTGCCAAGGCAAATCAAAATAAGTCTGCAGGACAGACCCAATGAACTGATCCGCAGGTCGGACTCAGTAGAAGAACCGAACCGAGTCGGTCTCGGGGAAGAAGAAATTTGCCAAGGCAAATCAAAATAAGTCCGCAGGACGGACTCAACGAACGATCCGCGAGCCGGACTCGGTAGCGAACCGAACCGCGGTCGGTCTCGGGAAATTTGCCAAGGCAAATCAAAATAAGTCCGCAAGACGGACCCGATGAACCGATCCGCGGTCGGACTCGGTAGAAGAACCGAACCGTAGGTCGGTCTCGAAAAAAAAGTTTGCAAATGACAAACTATAAGTCGCGGGACGGACCCATGAACCGATCCGCATGTCGGACTCGGTAGAAGAACCGAGCCGCGGTCGGACTCAGAAAAAGTTTTCCAAAGGACAAACTCTATAAGTCTGCAGGACAGACGATCAGCGCTTTCTATAATACTTAGAAAGTTGAAGTAATCATACTTCCTAAGTCTGCAGGACAGACGATCAGCAATTTCTATAAAAGTTGAAGTAATCATACTTCCTAAGTCTGCAGGACAGACGATCAGCAATTTCTATAATACTTAGAAAGTTGAAGTAATCATACTTCCTAAGTCTGCAGGACAGACGATCAACGCTTTCTATAATACTTAGAAAGTTGAAGTAATCAAACTTCCTAAGTCTGCAGGACAGACGATCAACGCTTTCTATAATACTTAGAAAGTTGAAGTAATCAAACTTCCTAAGTCTACAGGACGACGATCAACGCTTTCTATAATACTTAGAAAGTTGAAGTAATCAAACTTCCTAAGTCTACAGGACAGAAAATCAACGCATACACTGAAGTACATCATTCAAAAAGCAAAGCTTTGTAAAGGACGTACTTCAGGGGGGTAAAGGACCCTAAGCTATGCTTAAAACAAAAGCAAGGGCAAAACCAAAAACCAAAGTAATAGCAATGAAGGGCTGAACGCCAAAGAAGAAAATATTACAGAACAAGTGCCAAAAAGGCATAAATTGTCAAGAACAAAAAATAACAAAAGTTGGAAAATATTGCAAAGTCTTTCAACAAGTTTTTCAACAAAATAATAAAGGCCTGATCTTAAGAATTGGCAGCAGAATCCTGTTGCTGATGTTGATCTGAGGGCGTACCGGAGGGCTGAGTTGAAGACGCACTGGCTTGCTTTGGGCGGCGGGTCCGCGACCATACTTCGCGCCGGATCTTTCACCGGCTTGAAACTCCTTAAGCCTAGCCTCATAGATTTGACTACATCCTGGCTTGCAAAGCCTCCCATGTTGAAGATTCTCAATGATCGGCCGAGGGCGTTGCTCTTTAGCCTGATTCACGCCAAGGGTATACCCTTAGCTTAAGATGGAGCCAAGTAAAACCTTCAAGGCCCTAGTGAAGTGGACAGAGCTCTTGTATTCATGAATGGCTTAGGCGATCTGAGCAGGCATCTCGGCCTCAAGTCCATCATGATCAGCGCGGAGATTGGCCGGGGCCTCCTCCCATTCGGCGCAGCAATGCACGGCTCCTTCAACTCGGCTTGCTAAGCTTGCATAATCTTCTCCGGATCATCGATCCGGGCATCCTTGGACGAGAGACTCGTCCTTGTATCTTTTACGACCGGCGAAAGGTCGGCGATCCGCCGTTCCAAGGAAACCTTTTGAGTGGAGAAACCGTCCCGGCTGTTCGAAATCTCCTTCCCGGCTCGACGACGACAACAAAGGCATACGGGGGTCAGTATGATAAAGGCAGCAAAAAAAAAAAAAACAAGTACGAAAGTATAAAATGCTATACCACTGAGGCCAGATCCTTGTCTGGCAGTTTGAACAGAAAGTCACCTTGGGGAACAGATCCCCCTCGAAGCATCCTGATCTCCTCGATCAGCCTTGCCTCTCTTGCGTCCAGATCGGGAGCGCACTAGGGAGCTCACCCATAATCGAACCGCCCGGGATGATCGGGCTATCATCTAGCGATCGGTAGGTGGTGTGGGGTCAACCAAACCTCTTGTTGAAGACCCTCGGTAGGGAAGATCTTTAGGATTGATTAGCCCGGGCGCGAGGCTCCGATTCGGGACCACCCCAGAGCCTCGGGTTCGAAATCGTTCGTTGTGCTCGGCACAACCTTCTCTTCCTCAAACGCATGCTCAAATACATCAGCAAAGTCGGCCACTGAAAAAGAAGAAAAAGGCCTAGACGAGTTAGCAGGTTGTGGGTCGATAACGAACTGCTCCGAATTTCTACGAGCAGAGATTTTGTTGAGGGCAGGGATGTCTATTAGACCCCCTGGTTGAATAATTTCGGCTTCAGATTCAGAGCAAGACTCAAACTCTCTCTCAATTGAACTCGCTGCTAGATGCAGTGATTGCCCTCATTAACTGGGAAAAACATAAGCAAAAAAGAAGAACTCAGAAAAAACGAGAGGAAATATGCTTACTTGGATTGCAAACTCTTGAGATAATGAAGATCTTCGGTTTAATAGCAAATGAAGAGAAGAGGGGGAGCCTAGTTTGAAAAGACGGGTTATAACCCTCCTCCAGACGTGTAAACGATGTCAGATATGGGAAAAAGTGAAAAACGCCTCGTATCCCGTAAAGTAATGATGACCTATTTAATAGATCGCCACCGGCGGCGATTGGGCAATTCAACACACGAGATCGGACAAGTCCGGCCGAACCACTAAAATGGTGCGGATATGACCAACTAGAAGAAAGATTAGATCAAAACGAAGCATAAACGAAATGCAAGTTCAAAAACTTAAGAAGCATTAAGGGTGAGTTACGCCGGACTCGCAAGAGTAGGATTCTCCACGAAGCATTGACACAGGGCGGCTCGGCGGGGGCCATAGAAGCGAAAGCGTAGCCGGAGAAGGCACTAAACAAGGGGCCGTGGCGGCGTTCTCAAAAACCGTTCCACCTCAAAAGACGTGGGCACGAATGACGGCGTCATAAAAGTAACTATGCCACTTGGCGAGAGAGAGACCATTGTAAAATTATACAAGTCTAGATGACGGGGGCCGACCAACACCTCTAACGATCCGACCTCACAATGAGTGTTCGACCGGATCTTGGGGGCTTATGATGATGCCCGACCCGAACTACGCCACGTGTCATCCTCTTAAGTCGTATAATAGATGACTAGCCTCTAAATGTAAGGCATTAAGGGCCGGGAGCCCGAAACATACCTAAGGGCGGGTCCCTTACCCTAGGTGGGAGATCGGCACAAACTCCTCCTCCAACCACCGCAGTCGGTTAAGGCTTGGCGAAGAGGAGGTGCCCGGTTCGGCCATAGTGGCCTTGGGGGCTGAACGCGGGACGCTCGGACCCGTGCCTCTCGTTATTCCATATGCGGGATAACTAAAGATAAATAAGGGAAGAATCCTAGGTCATAAAGACTCGATCCTGACATTTAAATATGTCCATAATTATCCCTAAATTATAGGGATTTATGCGTGTATATCCTTAGGGAAATAATAATATTAATAATAATAATACAAATCCTTGTAGAAGAAGGAAAAGGATAAATCATCCCCTATATAAACAACCCTAAGGAACTACGAAAGACTTGATTCCTGAAACATAACAGGATACGTAGGCAACTTGGGAAAATAACCCAAGCTCAGTCTAAAAATCATCAAAAAACATCCCTCGTTCAATTACCCCTAGATTAAACGGCCCGGATTTATTCATAGACGAAATCCAGCATCGTCAATAAAGCCCATATGAAAGATTTCGCTCTCGCTTCTCAATCAAACTGTTATCACTATAAGCTTCTAATGGGCATTTTGTCAAACACTTTATGGGCAAAATCTGAAGCTTAAAAGTTCTTTCATCCAAGGCCATGAGGAGATCAAATCCCTTCCGCCCAAGAACCTCCCGTGCTGCAACTCTTTCCACAAAGTGCGAGCTTCGCCCTTAAGTTTATGTGCTGCCAGTTTACATCGATCTGCTCCGGTGGATTCTTTTCTTCAATGGCTTGAATCCAATCCAAGTAGCAATCCTTGTGTAGACATCTATCAATGAAGGGAACATCAAAACCCAAATTGGTCGTCATCTGCATGGGAATTTGAGATGAAGCATCTCTGTTGCGTTCATTTTCAAAGGAGAACGAAGTAAAACCGCTAAATCGACAACGACGGTGCTCACCAACCATGACTTGAGGTAGGTCTCGTTCAATGGGGTGAATCCTACATCTCATCTTCTCATGATTTTCTCTTAACTCGGATAATTATATGTGCATCTCCGAGGAAAACAAGTCAAATTTCTGATGAATTTTTGATAAAGCATCTCATAGGATCTTCGAATCACGAACACCGTCGTAGATCCGACAACTCCTTCTGTCGAATTCGGCCATCAACAAGCGAAGGAGAAACCTCAGCTCTTTGATGCCAATTGACGTAAAAGTCTATAAAATCAAGATACGATAACAAGAGCTAATTCAATCTCCAAGCTTCATTCATAAAATGAGAGATATTTTGTTTACAATAAGATCAACTTCTAAGAGAAATGTGACCGAAGAAGGGAGTCTTCAGAAAAAGAGAAAGAATAAGAAAGCAGGTAAGATGAGTGATAAAAAGACCAAAGAGTAAGAAAACGTTGAAAAAAATATCAACTTCTAAGAGAACTTAGGCTATTTATACCTTAAGAAGCCCAATTAGGTTACCCAGCACTTAAAGAAAAGCCCATGACTACTTTTTTTTAAGGGGACTACTAACTACTTAAAACAATAATAAAACATAATGCTAGCTTAGATGTCCCTACATCATACTGGCCCTTCATATTTCCAATAAATTGTGTTTTATAATACTAATTATCCTATTTTTTTCACTAGTCAATAACCCGTGCATTGCACGGGGACGTATGATAATATGACTACATTCAATTAATATGCATAATATGTACTACAAAACAAAGACCCTTCAAACTTATTGTAATGCTAGCTATTAAAATTCTTTTATTTAAGATTAGTATTCGTTTCCGACGTCAGATAGAGTCAAAAACAGACAACACAACATGTCCAAAAGTTATGCTAATGCCAATAATTGTGGTTATATTTCAGCTTTTAGCATTGCACGGGAGAACATATATTTTAAAAGAAGAATTTTTTTGAAGGATGAAAAGATGATTTTATTGGCATGTTTGTTACGTAGGAATTAAATTGAATGTAATAAAATAATATGAACGAAATGGAATGTAATGAAATAAATTAATTATATTACTGCGTTTGGAATATGCAAGATTGGAATGATACAAATTATATAAAAGATAACACATTGAGTGATGAATAGAGTAGGGTAGTGATAACACATTTAGTGATAAAACCATCAAATTACCCGTTTTCTCCAATTGACCCGACCCAAACCCGGAAGAAATAATAAAAAATAAAAATGAAAATGAAAACTCCACGCCATGTACTCCTCACAACCACTCACGATCTATCATTCCTTCCCAGATAAAATAACCTCCGGTTGAATAAAAACTATCAGCGTATACTCCCAACCTCCATCCTCCCCTTCTTTTCTTTACAGTTCAACTTGCTCCCATTTCTTACTCATTCCTTTCAATCACTCAACAATACAGACTATCACAAAATCGGGAGAATATGGTGGTAAGATTTGAAATCCCAGAGCCGGAGGATTTCGATGCGACGATTGTTGGAAAGGTGTCCTAAACCCAATCGGGTTGGACCTGATCCGACCGGGTCGGGTCATTTACAGTCTATCTAGTTCATGTAATAACTTTATTATGATTAATAAAAGCACTTATGTTATTATATATTGTTTATCTTCATGTTATTTGTTGCATATATATAGTAACGTCCCTAGTATCAATCTGTGATAGAGAAACCATGATAGTGATTATGGTTGATGAGATCTCTAATCACTATAACAAGATTGGTACTTAAATGTCTCTAGTCTTACATAATATCAAATGGGACATTGATAGTATAATCAGACTAGCACGTATTGGATGTCTTCTATCTTTTAGAAGATAGCGATAGATCTCGTTATCGAAGTGTAGGGACACTTTGGCTGTACGTGGACGTGTATTAGAGAATGCGTACGTTAGACTGACCCACTTACATTAAGTGTCACACTATGTGGCGGTTGTGTAATTATCCTTTTGACCGGAGTCTTCGTGGCATCACGGTGTGGATTGTCATGCTTTGACACTATTGAGATTTCTCCTAACCACGGGGCGATCATGCGGTAGTGATTGGGTATGATATTGAAGCATGCGGAGTATACATGATTGGTTGTCCGGGAATCGCGTATCCTATGATAGGGATCGAATATCCGAAATGGCCTTCTTATAAGGAATGTCTAGCTCTCGAGAATCTTTACAAAGTGGGAGTAAATGTGTTATTTCGAGAGAGCATGATATCCAGATTATAAGATACGATCGTTAATGTATTGACAATCGAGATACGTTCGTATGGATATTATTACAGCGATAGGATTGTATGTTACACGGTAACTGCTTCACATGAAAGGTAGTAGTCATTGCTTTTGACTCTTCCGATGATTGGGGGTCACGGTGTGTTGCTAGACGCTATCCCGTGATCGTTAGGCATGAAGGGCATTTTAGTAAATTTCACTTTGTGTCTACGGCCAACATATTCGGAAGCCTATCGGGTCACACACATATGAACATCGAGTCGGATTAAAATGCGGTTATAGTTGATAACAAAATAAGGAAAGTTTATCTCTACACTATAAATGTTATAGTGGTAAATTAATATGGTGATATTTATTTATTATGAATAAATAAAATACAAGATATTAATTATATACAAATTATGTTAATTAAAGAATATTCCGGAAGTCAATTAATTGACTGATGGGGCGCCACTTTTAAGTGTATGAGATACACTTGGATTGTGCACTTTAATTAATAAGATTACCATAATATTAATATAAGATATTAATTGATTTTGGAAAAATAAATTTATGGTAATAAGATAATTATATTCAATATAAGATATTGGCAAAATTAATTATAATAAAAGAGATAAATCAATCTAGAAGATTTTCTTTATTTTATTGGAAAAAATTTTCTTCTCCTACACACATATGGGGCGCCACATCTAGCTATAAATAAGAGGTGGGTGTCAAGCTCTTTTGTACATCACAATTGCAAGAGCTCATAGTTCTTGTGTAAAATAGAGAGCAACATATAGTGAGTTTGTGAGAGAAGAAAAAGGCCGGTCTAGCAACCGGAGTTTTTCCGATAGCAATCCAAGGAGGATTCCGGCAAGGGGGTTCGTGTGGATTAGCGATAGAGGCCGGACGCGTGGACGGCTTGCGCACTGAACTACTCTCCGTTGACGGTCAAAGTGACGATCTTATAGATCATCAAGGTATAACCGTCAAACTACTTAACGTGTTTATTGCATTAAACGAAGAACGATCTAGAAAAGGAAATCAAATTTTAAATTCCGCTGCGTTAAACTAGTGATTTCCTAACAACGATGTCATGGGAGCTCCACACAAGCTTGAGTTTTTTTCATTTTGTTATCATGGTAAATGTCTAGGAATTTTAATAATTTGTCAGCCAAATATGTCTTCTAAAATCTTTTTTTGCGGTTTGTAGCTATGAAGGGAGCAAATTACCCGTTTTCTCCAATTGACCCGACCCAAACCCGGAAGAAATAATAAAAAATAAAAATGAAAATAAAAACTCCACGCCATGTACTCCTCACAACCACCCACGATCTATCATTCCTTCCAGATAAAATAACCTCCGGTTGAATAAAAACTGTCAGCGTCTACTCCCAACCTCCACCCACGTACTCCACTAAACCTCCTCCCCTTCTTTTCTTTATAGTTCAACTTGCTCCCATTTCTTACTCATTCCTTTCAATCACTCAACAATACAGACTATCGCAAATTCGGGAGAATATGGTGGTAAGATTTGAAATCCCAGAGCCGGAGGATTTCGATGCGACGATGTCATGGGAGCTCCACACAAGCTTGAGTTTTTTTTCGTTTTGTTATCATGGTAAATGTCTAGGAATTTTAATAATTTGTCAGCCAATTATATGTCTTCTAAAATCTTTTTTTGCAGTTTGTAGCTATGAAGGGAGCAAAATCCAAGGGAAAGGCTGATACCAAGTGAGTAAACTGATATCTATGTGGTTTCGTTGATTTATGATTAGATCTGTTGTCTTTTTGAGGTTTTAATTTCTCGATCTGTGTTTTTGAACTGGTTGTTGATGAATTGGCTCAGACAAGAAAGAGGAGGAAGAAGCGAATAACAGAGGAGGAAGGAGAGCTGAGTTGGTGGGATGTCATTATTTGCGGCCAAAGGAACGGGAAAAGACGGAGAGAGGCAGGACCAAAAAGAAATAGAGAAGAATTCGGAGCAGATTTCAAGAACGCCAATTAACACAAAAATAATTTGAGCAGATTTGAAAGGGCTGAGAGGGTTGGAGAGAAGGCTGGGCGAAACTTGTTGGACGCCAGTTGTGCGATGGATCAAGAGAAATACAACATCGATGGTGCTCAAGTAAGCGTGGATTTCGATTGCACTGAATTTCAAATTTCGTATGTTTCACATGATAATCAAAGCCTTTTGATGAATTTTAATTTTTGTATGTTTCACATGATAATCAAAGCCCTTTTCCTTTCATCGTTGGACCTAATTTGATATATAGATGAATTTTAATCAAATAATCCTTCATTTTTTTTTGATTTGGTGATTAAAACACTTCTTGTCTTTTGTAATATGTAGAAGTTACAACTTCCTGTCTTTTGATTGCTCCGGTCCATACCAGTTTTGATTTTCCTTTGGAAATTGATTAACCTTCATATTCCGACATCATAAACCGATCCTTCGAAGGAATGGTGGAATTCATGGAGAAAAGTACCGCGGTGGTGCCCAACGGTGAGGAAATGACAGACCGACGGAGAGGAATCCACGGTTTAACAGTGAATCTCTCATATGTTGCCTACAATATGAACCGGAGCAGTATGATGAAATAACACAAGGTATATTTTACTTTATGCCTTTCATTCATCATTCATCAGATATATTGTCAGTATGATGAAATAACACAAGGTCTATTTTTCGGGTTTTATTTGTTAGTGAAGAGAGTTTGAGAAAGTAATAATACTTGAGTAAACTTCAACTTGTTTATTCATGTTTGAAGAAAGGGTATAAATAGATACAAGCATGTAAAGGTCCTAGCTAGTAAAGTAAAAGTTACTAGAGCCGGCTAGTATTAAATGCTAGAGTCGGCTATTACATAATAGGACAAACTAGAGTTACTTTATGACTTTAAGACATATTAATTGTTTATTCAATATAATTAATATGTCTCTTGATACATAAGTAACATGTTACAATGCAACGATTTATAATTACAACAATGTAATATAATATTTCCACATATAATATTTCCACACCCCCCCTCAAACTGGGTTGTATATGTCAATACAGCCAAGTTTGCTACTCAGTCTGCTGAACATAAGCGGGGGAATTGCCTTGGTGAGAATATCAGCATTTTGGTCTGCTGAGGGAACATACTGAAGTTGAATGATCTTGGCATCAATCTTCTCTTTAAGGAAATGTCTGTCAATATCCACATGTTTGGTTTTATCATGATGGACTGGATCCTCTCGCCATGCATAAAGCCGAATTATTGTCACATCGAGTATGACAAAGTTGCTTTGAGGGTCTCGCCGAAGGTCAGTAAGGACTCTTTTCAGCCATAATGCTTCACAAATGCCCAAAACCAGTGCCCTGAGTTCAGCTTCACCACTGCTTCTAGAGACAATAGGTTGTTTCTTGCTTCTCCAAGTGACAAGATTACCCCATACATATGAGCAATAGCCTGTGGTAGATCTTCTGTCTATGTGGCAACCACCCCAGTCAGCATCAGTATAGACCTTCACTGATCTGTCAGTAGACTTAGTGAAGTGTAGGCCCTGGCCAGGAGTGGACTTCAAGTATCTGAGTATTCTGTAGACAACATCCCAATGGTGCTCAGTAGGGCAATGCATGAACTGACTGACAAGGCTAACTCCATATGCAATATCAGGTCTTGTATGAGAGAGATAGATGAGTTTCCCTACAAGTCTCTGATATTGTTCCTTTCTTACAACAACATTACCATGTACCAGTGGATTACTGGGGTCTATTGGAGAGATAGCCGGTTTGCAGCCTAGCATGCCAGTTTCCTTCAAGAGTCTAAGTATATACTTCCTCCGTGAGACGAGATATACCACGGGCCGTTTCTTGCTATTTCCATACCAAGAAAGTACTTGAGGGAGCCCAAATCTTTAACTTGAAATACTTTGGCCAGCAGGGTCTTCAATTGTTGGAGCTCAGTAGGGTCATCACCAGTAAGGATGATATCATCCACATAGACAATAAGAATGGATCTTTTCTGGTTGGTTGTTTTGATAAACATGGTGTGATCTGAGTTGCATTGATGATATCCAGCAGCTTTAACCACAATAGTAAGTTTGCCAAACCAGGCTCTAGGGGACTGCTTTAGGCCATATAGAGATTTCCTCAATTTGCAAACTTTCCCTAGAGTGTGAGTGTTGGCAAAACCAGGAGGTGGTCACCATTTAGGAAAGCATTCTTGATATCCAATTGGTGGAGAGACCAGTCAAGTTGGACAGCAAGTGAGATCAGTACCCTGACAGTGTTTAGCTTTGCCACAGGTGCAAAGGTCTCTTTGTAGTCAAGTCCATATGTTTGAGTGAATCCCCTTGCAACCAGTCTAGCTTTGTATTTGTCAATAGTACCATCAGCATTGTACTTGATAGTGAACAGCCATTTACAGCTGACTGTCTTCTTTCCGTGTGGGAGAGTGGTGAGGTCCCAAGTATGGTTTGTCAAGGAGAGCAATCATTTCGCTTTTGATGACCGCCTTCCACTTATCATGTTGGAGAGCTTCCTGTATATTCTTAGGAATAGAGTGAGTATCCAAGTCCTGTGTAAACATAGCAAAAGAAGGTGACAAGTGATCATAAGACACATAAGTATGAATAGAGTGATTAGTGCATGATCTCTTTCCCTTCCGGACAACAATGGGTCTGTAATCAATATCAGTAGAATGAGCAGGGTCAGTAGGCTCGGTGAGGCCGCCGAGGTTCGCAGCTCGCAGGCTCGCCGAGGTTCGAGAATCCGCCGAGGTGCGAGGGCCGATAAGTATCAGGAGTCTGCTGAGGAGTAGGTTAAGGGATTGGAGTGATCTCAATTTCAATAAGGTTGCCTTCTGTGACTGTCTCAGTAGGTTTGATGTAGTATGGAGTTCTTTCAAAGAATTTTACATCCATAGAATTGTAAAATCTTTTGTCAGTGGGAGAATAACACTTGTAACCTTTCCTGTCTTTGGCATAGCCTAGGAAGATGCACTTATGAGCTTTGGGATCAAGTTTGCTTCTGTGTTGGGCATGAATATAGACAAACACAGTACATCCAAAGATCTTTGGAGGCAAGTCAGCAATGAGATGAGGACATGGATGAGTTGTCGGCGGGGTTTGAATGAGAGTCTTGAATCCTAACACTCTGTGGGTAACTGCGTTGATCGGGTATGTGGCGCTTAATATAGCTTCACCCCACATATATTTAGGCACGTGTGTGGTGAATATGACGATCTAGCCATCTCCAAGTAAGTGCTCGTTCTTCCTCTCGAACCTCATTTTGCTGAGGTGTCTCTACACAGCTACTGGTGTGAATAATCCCCTTATCATTCAGGAAGGTGCTGAGGTTGGACTCATAGTATTCCAGGGCATTATCTGTTTTTAAGATTTTAATCTTAGTGTCAAATTGAGTGGATACCATATTATAGAATTCTTGGAAGATGGTTCCAACTTCAGATTTATCTTTCATCAGAAACAGCCATGTGATCCTGGTGTGATCATCTATGAAGGTGACAAACCACCTCTTCCCTGTTATACTTTTAACTCTTGAAGGTCCCCATACATCACTATGTATTAGAGTGAAAGGTGTGGAAGGCAAGTAAGGTAATTTAGTATACACAGACTTAGTAAGTTTAGCAAACTGACAAATATCACATTGAAGGTCACTGAGGTTACATCCTTTAAACAATTCAGGAAATAAAGACTTTAAATAACCAAAACTTGGATGACTTAGTCTATAATGCCATAACATGATATTGTCTAAGGTTTGGTTGCAGGCTGCTGAGGCAATTTCAATCTTCAATCTTCTGTCTTCAGCAGGGTTTACCATAAACAGTCCTGAGCAGGCTTTAGCTCTCCCAATCACTTCCTGTGAAGAAAGATCCTGGAAAATACACTGATTGTCATTAAACAAGACTGTCCAATTTAGGTCTTTAGTGAGTCTACTGACAGATATAATGTTACAGTCTAATTTTGAAACAAATAGGACATCCTGAAGGTATATCTTATCAGTAAGTTTAACATTTCCAAAGCCTTGTGCACATGAAATAGATCCATCTGCAATCCTAATATTGTGGGTTTGATGACAGGGCCTAAACTGAGATATGAGACTCTTGTTACCAGTCATATGGGATGAGGCCCCAGAATCAACAATCCAAGTATCATTACTGAGAGGTGAGTGGAATATACCTGTTTTAGCATGAGTAGCTATGTCAGTGATAGAACTACCTTCATTTTGTTGAGCAATGAAGGCTTTGAAGGCAGCAAACTGAGCATCCAACCTGGTATCTTTGTTCCCTTCTTCACTGACATGCCTGCCCTGACTCTCCCTGGTTGGTTTGGAGGGTTTAAAAGAGTTAGGCTTACCATGGAGTTTCCAGCAAGTGTCCTTGGTGTGATTTGTGCATTTGCAGTGGTCACAGTACAATTTTCCTGCCTTCTCGTAGGGTTCCTGTAAATCTCAGTAATCTCAGTAACCTCAGTAGGCATTATATTACATTGCAAAGGAAAGTAATGCCTTCTTGCAGGGTTGCTTTCAAGCATTACTTTCCTCCTGCTTTCCTCATGTTTGACTTCAGCAAACACATATTTGAGACCGGGGAGAGGTTTAGTAGCAAGAACTCTACCTCTAACATCATCAAGGTATGAGTTCAGTCCTGTAAGGAACTTGATACCCTCTTCTTCTCCATGATATTCTTGTATAAGGCAGCATCCTCTACATCCTTCCATGGGTGAATTTCCAACATATCTAGGTGTTGCCATGCCTTAGATAGTTGGTTGAAGTACTGAGTTACAGACAGATCCCCTTGCCTGCAATTTTGGATTTGAGCTTCAAGATCATAGACCTCAGATGTATTGTCCTTTTTTGAGTAAAGGTCTCCGGCATTGTCCCGCATTTCCTTTGCGGTATCATACATCATGAAGTTCTCATCGATCTCTTTTGTCATTGACCTCGTGAGGATGGTCATGACTTGGTTATTTTACGTATCCCATGCTTCAAACTTGGGGTCGGTTTCGAGCGAGGGCGGGTTTGGAGCCGGACAAGTATCCCATCTTGCTCGGCACCGAGATATACATTTTCATAGATCTTGACCACGGCAAGTAGTTGTTGCCATCAAGTCCGTGATTTGTAAATGAATGGTTTTCAGTGACCCCAATCTGCTGAGGCAGCTGGGACTCTACTGAGGGTGAGGAAGCTTCAGATAATGAAGACATTCTTGATATGAGATGAGATGTTCCAGCAGGTTAGGGAGATTTTGCAGTGGATTCAGGATTTTAAGGCTCTGATACCATGAAGAGAGTTTGAGAAAGTAATAATACTTGAGTAAACTTCAACTTGTTTATTCATGTTTGAAGAAAAGGTATAAATAGATACAAGCGTGTAAAGGTCCTAGCTAGTAATGTAAAAGTTACTAGAGCCGGCTATTACGTAGTAAGGACAAACTAGAGTTACTTTATGACTTTAGGACATATTAATTGTTTATTCAATACAATTAATATGTCTCTTGATACATAAGTAACATGTTACAATGTAACTATTTATAATTACAACAATGTAATATAATATTTCCACATATAATATTTCCACAGTTAGGCTAAACTATAAGCTTCAAAGTTTGTAAATTTAAAATCTTAGGCTTATTGCGTCTTCCAATGAAAGATGGATTTCACCTTTTACATAGGATTCCTTGAGTTTATTTTTTCCTGATGCAAGATTCTTTGAGTTGTTAATGTGATTCCAAATGCATATAAGGTATTTATATAATTCAGAAGATCACAAAGACATTTCTCTTCCTTTTTTCATCTTCTGTACCTATATATAGTCCCAAATTGTTGTTTTTTCCTATGACAAAAAAATAATAGTTTTTTCATGTAGAGTTGGAGGACTATAGAAACATGATAATGATGACTATTCATAAAAAATGATTGTGGAGTATATTCAACTCATTTGCTTGGATTGTGCGTACGTAGGGTGGTCTTATAATTTGGAAGAGTCGAGATATGGTGCTTGGATTGTTCTTAATCTGCTTTACATTTTTTTCCTTGATTAATTCACGACATGAGAAGACACGGCTATGAATTTCTCACAGTTTTTATGTATGTGATAAATTATGTGGAGTATATTCAACTCATTTGCTTGGATTGTGCGTACGTAGGGTGGTCTTATAATTTGGAAGAGTCGAGATATGGTGCTTGGATTGTTCTTAATCTGCTTTACATTTTTTTCCTTGATTAATTCACGACATGAGAAGACACGGCTATGAATTTCTCACAGTTTTTATGTATGTGATAAATTATGTGTATTTTACCTATCCGTAGGGATCTTTCATAATTGTTGTTCCCATTTCTGATAAAATCAAAATGCAAGCAATGTATATAAAATGAGCTGTGATTGTTCAAATTTTTGTTTTTTTTTTCTCTTTCTTTTCGATCATGTTAATAACCAAACTTTCGTTATTTTGCTGGTCGAATTGAAATTAATGTCTTTGTTGGCCGATTGGAATATTTTTCAATACTTGGGTTTCACTCTCGGCTTTGAGAATCCCGGCTTTGGGGACGTGGCCGGATCACGCCCTTCCATTCCGATCGGAGGGAGAGAACACACAAACATTGGGTGGCCGTGATCCAGCCACGTCCCCAAAAGCTGGGGAGAAGCCAGACTCCAAAAGGAGAGGATCCAATTCGAATGTCATCCGCCAAACTGAGTGAACACGTGAGTTATTTTTTTTTAATGCAGGTAAGGATGATAAGAACAGTTTTGGTGGCGTAATGAATTCAAATCCATACTGCTACCTGTCGGGTTTCTCCTACTGCTTATAATACAGCTCTATCAATCTCAATTTTGCTGCTAAATTAATGGTATCGAGGCACATTTATGTTTATAGTACCTGTTTGGTTTCTCCTACTGCTGCCATCGATTCATTATCATACAAGAGAAGATGTTTATCCATTGCCGGACAAATTTGTGAAACCTTATTGGGAGGTTGTGATGTTTAGCCTTTGTGAATCAAATGATGAAGGAATTACAAAGTAGTTGTTCCACATGGAATGTCAAGTGTCATTTAAAACATTATTAAATGTATATCATATGTATACATTACTTCACTTTTCGAACATATGTAGCCATTTTCATTTAATAACATTTGTGTTTGATTTTTAGGTTTTTCCGTGCATCGCATGAGTTTCCTACTTGTATTTCTTACTTACTTATACAAAGACAAGGGGCAAGGCCCCATAGGCCGACACGTGGCATTTTTTTGTTTTTTTTTTTAAATTTTTTTTTTCATTTTAGCTTTTTTAAGGTTTTTTTTTCCATAGGCTACTTTTTAAAATTTTTTTTTAATTTTTTTTTCCATTTTAGTTTTTTTTAGTATTTTTTTCCCTAATATCCTACTATCTAATACAAAAACAAGGGGTTGATTGTATCCTCCGATATTTTAGTGTGTCCGAACGACGTCCTCCGAATTGGGTTCTCCGAACAAAGAATCCGAGTGTCCGAAACGATGTCCTCCTATCTGAATGAGGACGTCCGCATCGTGCCCGAAAAAGACTAGAGCAATGCCCAGCTCACCTTGAAAACATGTCCAGACGGCCTCATCACCTCCACCACATATAGGCTTATTAAGCTAGAACCCAAATTGCGGCACTAGACATTGGATTTCTGAGGAGTGGAGAGCGTTTTTCTACGGAAGACAACCTCCGAACAACATCTGAACGAAGATGTCCTCCGAATGTCCGAACGATGTCTTCCGATCCGAATAAGGACGTCCTCCGTGTGTCCGAACGGTGTCCTCCGTGGGTCCAAACGATGTCCTCCGATCCGAAAGACGTCCTCCGACTCAATATAAACCCAATGAATGGGAACCCCCCATATAGGCTTATTGAGCGATAACCCAACTTGCAGCACTAGACATAAAGATTTCTGAGGATTGGATCTACGATATGTTTGTGTGTCCGAACGAGCCGTCCTCCGAACGAGGATGTCCTCCGATATGTTGGTGTGTCCGAACGACATCCTCCAAATTAGGTCATCCGAACGAGAACGTCCTAGGTGTGTCCGAACGATGTCCTCCGATCCGAACGATGTCCTCCGATCCGAACGAAGACATCCTCCGTGTGTCCGAACGATCACGATGTCCTCCGATCCAAACGAGGACGTCCACCGATCCGAACGAGGACGACCTCCATGTGTCCGAACGATGTCCTCCGATCCGAACGAGGACTTCCTCCGTATGTCCGAACGATCGATGTCGTATGATGTCCTCCGATCCAAACGAGGACGTCCACCGATCCGAACGAGGACGACCTCCCTGTGTCCGAACGATGTCCTCCGATCCGAACGAGGACTTCCTCCGTATGTCCGAACGATCGATGTCGTATGATGCGAACGAGGACATCCTCCGTGTGTCCGAACGATGTCCTCCGTGTGTCCCAACGACGTCCTCCGATCCGAACGATGTCCGATCCGAACGAGGACGTCCTCCGATCCGAACGAGGACTTCCTCCGTATGTCCGAACGATCGATGTCCTCTGATGCGAACGAGGACATCCTCCGTGTGTCCGAACGATGTCCTCCGTGTGTCCCAACGACGTCCTCCGATCCGAACGAGGTCCGATCCGAACGAGGCCGTCCTCCGTGTGTCCGAACGTCCTCTAATCCGAAAGATGACGTCCTCTGATCCGAACGATGTCCTCCGATCTGAACTTGCTCGTCCTCCGTGTGTCCGAACCATGTCCTCCGATCTGAACAAGGATGTCCTCCGTGAGTCCGAACGATACCGATGTCCTCCGATCCGAACGAGGACGTCCTCCGTGTCCTGCGATCCGAACGAGGACGTCCTCCGTGTGTCCGAACGATCGATGTCCTCCGATGCGAACGAGGACATTCTCCGTGTGTCCGAAAGAGGCCGTCCTCCGATCCGAACGAAGACATCCTCCGATCTCCGAACGAGGACGGCCTCCGTATGTCCGAGCGATGTCCTCCGATCCCGAACGAGGACGTCCTTCGTGTGTTTGAACGTCCTCCGATCCGAAAGATGGAGTCCTCCGATCCGAACGATGTCCTGCGATCCGAACGAGGACGTCCTCCGTGTGTCCGAACGAGGACGTCCTCCGTGTGTCCGAACGATCGATGTCCTCCGATGCGAACGAGGACATTCTCCATGCGTCCGAAAGAGGCCGTCCTCCGATCCGAACGAAGACATCCTCCGATCTCCGAACGAGGACGGCCTCCGTGTGTCCGAGCGATGTCCTCCGATCCCGAACGAGGACGTCCTCCGTGTGTCCGAACATCCTCCGATCCGAAAGATGGCGTCCTCCGATCCGAACGAGGACGTCCTCCGTGTGTCGTCCTCCGTGTCCGAGCGAGGACGTCCTCCGTGTGTCCGAACCATGTCCTCCGCCGTCCTCCGAACCTCGGGCGTCCTCCGTGTGTCCGAACGAGGACGTCCTCCGATGTCCTCCGATCCGAACGAGGACGTCCTCCGTGTCCTGCGATCCGAACGAGGACGTCATCCGTGGGTCCGAACGATCGATATCCTCCGATGCGAACGAGAACGTTCTCCGTGTGTCCGAAAGAGGCCGTCCTCCGATCCGAACGCTGTCCTCCGATCCGAACGAGGCCGTTCTCCGATCTCCGAACGAGGACATCCTCCGTGTGTCCGAACGTCTTCCGATCCGAACGAGGCCGTCGTCCGTGTGTCCGAACGATGTCCTCCGATCTGAACGAGGACATCTTCCGATCCGATCGACGTCCTCCGTGTGTCCCAACGATGTCCTCCGATCCGAACGACGTCCTCCGACTCAATATGAACCCGATGAATTGAAACCCCCCTATATGCTTATTGAGCGAAAACCCAAGTTGCAGCACTAGACACAGGATTTTCGAGGAAGGGTATTTTTTTTTCAAAATCAAATATATATATCCTACCATATATCCTCTATGATATGTATGTGTGTCCGAACGACCTCCGAAACCGCCTCCGATTTTTTTTTCTCCGATCCGAACGAGGTCCTCCGATCCGAAAGGCGTCCTCCGACTCAATATGAACCCAATGAATTGGAACCCCCCATATATGCTTATTGAGCGATAACCCAACTTGCAGCACAGGACATAGTATTTTCTGAGGAGGGGTGTTTTTTTTTTCTCTAGATCACACACACACACACACACACACACACATATATATATATATATATATATATATATATATATATATATATATATATATATATATATACGATATGTTGTGTCCGAACGACCTCCTCAACCGTCTAAACGACCTCTTCCGAACGACCTCAAAAACCGCCTCCGATTTTTTTTTCCTAGATCGAAGGAGGGAGGAAGGAGGAGAGGACACGTAGCACTTTTTTTTTTTTTTTATGATGATTAAATGTCATTAATTATATTTCATTAATTATGATGATAAAAGTCTAGAATATTTTTTACGTGAAAACATCGGTGTGTATTGCCGTGATTTTGAACTTTTTCGATTCCGAGTGTACGTTTCCTTACGATATGGTACTATTGTGGGTCTGACACGTGGCACCTTTTTATTTTTTATTTTTTTATTTTTGTTTATTTTTTTATTTTTTTGTGTTGTGTTGTGTTATTTTTTCGTTATTGTATATTTTTGTGTTTTCTTTTCTTTCTTCGTAGCTTTTTTACATAATCTAATATCGTTTGTATTACGCTTTCTTCTCCGGGATCCTTTACGCTTCTTACGTTTTTTTAAAATTTTTGATTGCCATGGCTTTCAATTTTTTCGATTCCCGGTGTAAAATGGGATGTTCATGGATATCCATTACGTTACAAACTCTTGAAATCGTGACAAAACACATTAAATATCAAGACAACACAAACTTAATACACCCGCAATACTGGAAACTTATGTACTATTTCTTCCATAGTAATGCTTTAGTTAGTGATCGGTGAATTAAAGCATGATGCTCATCTCCTTTTGAATTATCCTTAACTATAGCTATCTATTGCTATCCATTCCAATGCAGGTCTATCCCTTGAAATAAAGACCAATGCACTTCATGAACAACACACTATTGAAAGAGGACATGGCATTTAAAGAATTGTAGAGAACTCATTCCCAACTTTATTTTTCCACTTTAGAGCCATTCAATGGAGATCGCCATGCTGCTTAAGGCTTGTAGGGATATCTTTTGTTTAATATTGCATACAATAGGGCATTGGATGCCTAATATACATTATCAACTCCTGTGTATTAAAGGGCTGGTTGTTTCCCGTTTCTCAAATATTTACAATGATCTCTTATGTAGCAAATATCTCCCTTATTATATCATGTTACGCTTCACCATCAACACTACATAACCAGACGGCCACAATCATCCATACCTGCAGTGGGCATACACCGTGCATTGCACGGTGTGAAAATACTAGTATATATATATATAGATATAGATAGGTACCCTTAGTTCAGATTATAAACGGAGAAGATAATAATATTTCATTCTAAATAATGAACGTATTATAACACAGTATTAAACTATGTTAGCATCTCTATTTTAGCACAACTTAAGTTGAGTCTTTAAGTGTCATTATTTTAACACTTATACATATTATTATTATTATTATTATCATTATTATTAGGAAAAATTAGTTTCTAGTCCACTTTTCACCCCTTAATTAAGTGTTAATCCAGCTTCAATATTTTAGTTGCATTAAGGACAAATAAATTCCATCGGACGAATATACCCCTATGTGATATGAGAGAGAGACGGAGCAGTTGCAAGAGAGAGGGACGGTTGGTGTAGTCGGGGTATCTCTGCGTTGTGGCCACTTGACTGGGTTTTTGTATCCTTTTTGGCAATGGAACCAGACACATCGGAGCTTCGTCAGGACAATGTCTTTCACGATGTTCGAAGTGTTTTCTACTCCTCAATTTCTTAATTGCAGCTTCATTATCCAAACATGGTATGTAATCTGCATCAGCTGTTTCATTACATAGCTTCCATTTATCCTCTTTATGTTCATAACCTCTGTTTTGATCTGCTTCTTTATTACCCATATTGTTATGCCCATAACCTCTGTTTTGATCTTCTTTATTAATCATATTGTTATGCCCATCAACTGGTTGATCATTTTCCTTATCAACATCTTCTACTTTATTAACCATATTCTTATTATGCCGCCTCTCAACTGTTTGATCATTTGCTACAAGTGTATTATCATCGTGTTCAATCTGATCTTTGCTCGTTTTCCTATGGCTTTCGTGTTGTTCTTCGGGTTCTTGAGTTGCCTGATCATTTTGATTCTGATTAACAACTTCTTCATCATGCTCGATCTGATGTTTGCTAGTTTTTCCATGGCTACTCTCGTGTTGTTCGTGTTCTTGAGTTTCTTTGTTATTCTGCTGCTGCTGCTGTTGCTGTTCTTGATCAGCTGTTTGATTATGATCTTCATTTTCAACTACTTCTTCATCATGCTCAATCTGCTCCGCCACCAATAATCATGCGCTATTCTCATCTACAGAATTCGGAGCTTCAGTAGCAATTCAAACACAATATGGGTCGTCATCCTCAGCACCACCCCTGCTCGTGTTCAAACTCTCTTCCATTGAAATCGGCTCCAAACATTTCAGCATGTGCCTTGACCTTCTTGATCTTTTATTCTTTCTTCTCTCCTTTCGATTATTCCTTTCTTTATTGGTCTGAACTAAAAGTCCTTCAACAACATCTTTCTTTATTGATCTTTTTTGTGTGGTCTTTGTTTGCCAATGCATATGTTTCTTTCTGTGTTGTCTTCTTGTGTTAAAGCAACTATATTATTTCTGCTATCCATTTTATTTTGTTTGAATCTAGTTTTTTTTATAGAAATTTCTATTGCAGGTTGAACTTTGATAATTTTGTTTGAATCTTAAGTGTAAGATAGCAGAATTAATTGGAATAATGTATTGCGTCTTCTGTGTGTTTAGGTAATGGTAATTCCTCTTCGGTTTCGGAGATTGATAAGCAAGATCATGAAGAAGTGGCTATGTGTTTGATGATGTTATCTAAGGATTCTAGTAACTAGGGTGGGGTGAATTCAGTTGTAGAATCTTCTGACAATCAATCTGATGTTTTAGAGAGTAAATCATCTTCTATTGAGACAAAAATCGCTCGAAATCCCGTCTTTGTTCAAGTTGTTACTCCAGAAGCTAATAAAATGGATAGTAAAGCAGAGGTTAATAAGCAAGAAAGCTCTGATTCAGGTTACTATTTGGATGAATGTGTTGAAAAAGGCGACTCGGATACGTCTTTTGAAGAATTTTTCAAGAATGCAGCTTTTTATGAAGCCAAGAACAAGTGGCCTAATGTGATTGAACCCAAGAACAAGAAAAGGCCTAAAAGAAATTGATGGGTATAAATAATTCCACCACCTCAACAGTAAGGGACAACCCACTGCGGCCACCCTCCGGCATGACAAGAGAGATCGCAAAAGGGGCGGCCACTGTGTCTCACCTCGCCGCGACCAAGGCATTTGCGGTCCCAGGCAAGTGCAACAGATCCTGTGAATCTCATCCAGGCAGGTCAAGAAGGGTCGCCAAGGGGGCGAGGCCAGAGAGGGCTTGCTCCTTGCGACCTCAGAGAGATGGCCGCCGATTGATCCAGATCTTTTCCCCACTTGTAGCTTAGATATTTCGTCTTGCTTAGTATCTAAGTAAGACCTAGCTATTAGTAAAATATCTAATAGATTACTTATTCCCTAAGTTATCCACCTCTATAAAAGGGGTGGTCATTGTAAACTAAAGAGGATGAGATATATGAAATACACACTATACTTGCAAGCAAAAGCTCTCTCCATTCTAACTCTCTCCATACCACCACCCGCCGGAGTAACACCACACCTTAAATACAACGGATATCCACCATCCATACACCGCAAGGACACCCGTGACGATTTAGACATCTTCGCCTGGCTCCGTTACCGGGAATCCGATTGTGTAAAAAAATCACCTAGAGCTCTTATCAAGGAGGATATAATCTTACAAAGAAAGTCCTCAAACGCCTTTATTTCTTCCCTTTACCAAAGAAATCGCTCAAAAAGCCACCCCGCGAGAGATGGCCGGAAGTAAAGGACATCTAACACCCCAAACCCCCGCAAAAGGTACTATGCTACATCAAGCTCGTGGGGAAGGCGCAGGAGAAACGCTAGACAATCTCCTTGCGAAGGAGAAGGATCCCGAGAGGGGTCTTAGCACCTAGCGACGCTCGAAATGTCATTAATCAAAAAGCCAAGTCGAAAGAGGCTGTTGTTGCCCTGGATGGAACTCGCAGAGAGAGGTCACAGCAAAGCCAAAGATCGATCCCAGAAATACAACCGGGCTTTCAGGAGGACCCAGAGGTCGCCGAAATGAGGGAATACGCCAGGTACGCCGAAACTATGTATCTCACCAATTCCCGCCTGGTGGCTAAGGGCCAGGCCCCTATGACGATTCGACCCCAAAATCCCCCCAGAAACGAAATCCCTCTTGCGGTCGCAGACGAGGGCCGCCAGAGCCAAATTCAGCAGATCGACGTAGAGGAGAGCGTGCACTCTTCAGGTCGCAATGGACCGAGGAAAGAAATTCCACGAACCTCGGCCCCCCAAGATCGCGACCATCAAAAAGGAAAGAGGATCGACAAAGGGTCCGCGTTTAATAGGTTGGGTGAGAAGGACAAGGCCTTAGCCCCAAGTCGTCTCAGCCTTCCTAGAGAGGAGATGCCCATCCAGCAGGATAGACACGCACAAGATGCCCGCATAATTATCAGGGAAAAGAGGGCCCGCCAAGAGGGATCACGAGATCATAGGGAATCAGAGCGTAGAACGGAGCGAGCTGATACGCAAGCACAGTCGCGACCCAGAATCGACCCTATTTTGGCGGAACGAGATGGAGGTAATGAGAAAAGAGCTTGCGAGAATTAAAAAAGTCGAGGCCCGTCGAGAAAGTCGCCCCAATTTCGGGGATCGACGTACTCGCTAAAGGGATTACCGAAACATTGCCTCCCGGCGAGAAAAGGTCGGTTATCCCGGCTACAACTATTACAATGGAAACTCATGCCCAAACGACGGCTCACCGCGTTCCGGGTCGCATCACCCTTGCTACACAAAATAAATCCGCCTGGTGCATCGCATTGGTTGGCGGCATGCAGGATAGGGCTGCGTCCTGGATACGCGGGCTTCCTCGCGGCTCAGTTGAAAGTTGGGAGGATTTGTCGGAAAAGTTTGTCAGAGAGTTTGAATCGGCAAGCAGGCCAAAGAAAACCATTGAGGACCTATATGAGGTTCGTATGGGAGGGCATGAATCCGGAAAAGAGTATTACGAACGGTTCGTCAGAATATATGATCAAACAAGGAACATCCCAGACGATGCGGTCATAACATGTTTCCTCACCGGAATCGCCAAAGGCCCGATGAAAACTGAATTCAATCTGCGGCCCCCCAAAGCGGGTCTCAGGGAGATGTTAGAAAGGGCCAGAATGATGGGGGTCAGCGAGGCGCCATCTGCGGGGAAAGCAAAGCCTAAGACAGAGCCACGTTCGCCGAAGGAGGATCGCGTAGATGACCGTAAAAAAGAAAAGGGACGAGATACTAATCGCGATCGTGAGGTAAAGAAGCCGTACAAATTTAGCGAGGATAATTTTACCCCGCTCAACACCAAAGCATCCCAAATACTTGTTTGAAATTCGTGAACATTTCGACAAACCAAAGCCTATGAGGGCGATCCCGATAGCCGCGATAAATCCAAATACTTGCGACTATCACAAGGACCATGGCCACATCACCGATGAATGCTTCACCCCGAGGCGCGAGATAGAAAGGCCGATCCGTGAGGGACCGGCCAATAAATATAAACGCGAGGGGAACAACACTCCCGGTCGGGGACGCCAACCTCGCGTCTATCGGAGAGAGGTTCGGGTCATCCACGGGAATATTCCCGGCAACCATCAACGAAATCTCGGATAAATCAAATCAATACCCGCGGCTTCGAAAAGCGATTGTGTTGGGAGAGAATGAGAAGGGAATCATATTCACAAAAAGCGAGGCGACAACGGTCAATGGCCCATGGAGATACCCCTCATTCTAAAGGTGGGGGTGAACGACAAGCACGGCGTCAACCGAGTAATGGTCGACACGGGGCCGGCCGCGACGTCATCTATTTCGACCGTTTAAAACGAGATCGGATTCGGGGAGGCCAAGTTAAAACCCTACCTTGGGGTCCTCGAAGGTTTTACCAACGACACGGACGGGTCAAAGGCACGATCGACCTCAATATCATTTTGGGCGACTATGAGCCCTGTAGAACGGAGATAATAACTTTCTTGGTAATCGACCTGCCCTCTTACTACAACATGATTTTGGGAATCCCAGCTATGAAGAAGTTCCAAATGGTGGCATCCGTTCCCCACCAACGGGTCAAATTTCACGTAGGGGAAGAAGTTGGGGTCGCCATCAGCCGACCTGGAGCTTTCCTCGACTATATGACCAAAAACAGGGTCGATTCTAAGCGACCCCGACTGGATGGTCTTAACACGGCTACGGATCAGATTGCTATGATGAAAGAAATCTCGGAGAAGGCCGTAGAGGTAGAAACATTGCAAGTTCGGGACGAGCCCGACTTCACTGCCGAAGACGAGTTGATCGAGGTTATAATAAACGACAAATATCCCGATCAAAAGATAAAAATAGGATCGAGGACTACCGAGGAAGAAAGGGAGGAACTGATCGAGCTTCTGAAAGCAAACTTGGACGCATTCGCCTGGGAGGTAACTGATATGAGAGGTGTGGAATCGGAGGTCGCCTTGCATAACCTGAGTGTCGATCCCAACTTTAGGCCAATACAACAAAGGGCGCGTCAATTCTCTACGAAAAGGAGGTCGCAATAAAAATGGAGGTCGAGAAACTTTTAGCGAATAGGCATAATCAAAGAACTTCAATATCCCACCGGGTCGGCAAATGTAGTAATGGTGAAAAAACACAACGGCAAGTGGCGGATGTGCGTCGACTTCACCGATCTAAACAAAGCTTGCCCCAAGGACCCCTACGCGCTCCCTCGAATCGATAAAATGGTGGATGGGATCGCGGGTTTTGAAACCTTAAGCTTTCTGGACGCCTATTCCGGCTACCACCAGGTCAAAATGGCCGATGAAGATAAGGAGCTGACGGCCTTCAGGGCCGCCGGCGGGCTATATTACTATGAGATGATGCCGTTTGGCCTAAAGAACGCAGGCTCAACCTATCAGAGAATGGTAAACAGAGTTTTTAGCACGCAGATAGGCAAGAACATGGAGGCCTACGTTGATGACATGGTCGTGAAATCAAGTCGCCAAGATCACCTGGAGGACCTTCGCGAAACCTTTGCAAATGTGAAGAATCACTCAATGAAACTAAACCCTACGAAATGCACTTTTGGGGTCCAGGCAGGGAAATTTCTGGGCTTTATGGTAAGTCAAAGGGGGATCGAGGCAAATCCCGAAAAAATCGAGGCCCTGGTCAACATGAGCGAGCCTACCAGTATTAAAGAAGTACAGCGGCTCAACGGCAGGATCACAGCTTTGGGTAGGTTTGTCTCGAAATCGAGAAGAAGTCCGCCTTTCTTCAAAATTCGAAAGGGGCCGGTACCTTCTCTTGGACGGCGGAATGCTCCCGGGCATTTAAAGACCTCAAAGAATACTTGTCAAGACCGCCGTTGCTAACCGTACCCGAGGCTCGGGGATACTCGTTTTTATATTTGGCGGCCTCGGATAGGGCCGTAGCCGCAAAGACTTGTAAAAGAGGAGGAAGGCTCGCGAGAAGCCGCTTTTTTATGTTTCCAAAGCTCTAAGCCCCGTTGAAAGTCGTTATTTTAATATAGAAAAGTTGGCTTATTGTGTTGTTATAGGCGCCCCGCAAATTAAGGGCTTACTTTTCATCGCACACCATCGTAGTATTATCAAATGCATCGCTAAGACACAGTTCTTCACAA
Organism: Gentiana straminea; assembly: GCA_036785695.1. Taxonomy (NCBI): domain Eukaryota; kingdom Viridiplantae; phylum Streptophyta; class Magnoliopsida; order Gentianales; family Gentianaceae; genus Gentiana; species Gentiana straminea. The sequence continues at coordinate 20,404,893 of JAVUPR010000266.1, read as the reverse complement.
ACCGGACTGTCCGGTCGATTGCTCCGATGGGCCATCGAGCTTACTGAGTTCGATATCCGATATGAGCCCCGGAAGGCTGTAAAGGCTCAGGCTCTCCCAGATTTCATAGCAGAAACAAGCTTCAACGAAGAGGTGAAAGAGCAGCTCTGCTCCGAACGCGACCAAGATAGGGTCACCACAGAGGACGAGCCTGTCAGGCCAAGTCACTGTTGCCAGCTCTACGTTGATGGGTCCGCTAATCACAAAGGGTGTGGCGCGGGAATAATCCTGTTAGAACCGGGCACATCAGAAGAAATTGAGCAGGCTCTGAGATTTGATTTCACCGCCTCTAACAACCAGGCAGAATACGAGGCCGTCATTGCTGGGTTGAAACTCGCCAAAGCCATGAAAGTCGAAAATATACAAGTATTTTGCGACTCACAGTTGGTGGTAAATCAAATCAATGGGTCATATGGCATTCATTGCGAAATTTTACAAAGGTATATTAACCTCGTCAAAAGACTCGAAAGCAGCTTCGCATATTGTCAATTCAAAAACATCCCTCGAGAGGACAATCATAGGGCAGACTACTTATCCAAATTAACCAGCGAAGACGCGTCGTGCGATCCTAGCATCATGGTCGAACACCTATCGGAACCCGCCATCTCCCGGGACGAGATCATGGATTTCCAACCCAAGTAACACTTGTTGGGTCGACATCATGAAGTCTTATATTGAGTTAGGAGAGCTTCCCGGCGACCCTTGCAAAGCTAAGGCCTTAATAAGAAGGGCCGCAAGATATACGATTATGGACGACGTGCTTTACCGTCATTCATTCTCGAAACCCCTTCGCGATGCGTACGACCCGAGGAGGTAACGGGAATCCTAACGAGCTACATGAGGGAATGTGCGGCGGCCATCTCTCCAATCGAACACTAGCACGAAGGTACTCCTAGCCGGATATTATTGGCCGAAATTAGCGAGAAGACGCCAAATCTTATACCGAGCATGTGATGCTTGCCGGAGGTTCGCAAGTATCCCCGTGGCTACCCTCGGTCGAACAAAGCATAGTGGTAGCCGCCCGGCCTTTCGACATGTGGGCGATCGACCTCATCGGACCCTTGAAGAAGGGTCGCTCGGGTTGCGAATACGTGGTCGTCGCGGTGGATTATTTTACTAAATGGGTCGAGGCTAAGGCCTTGGTAAAAACCAATACCGGGGACATAACATACTTTTTGCTCGATCAAATATGGACAAGATTTGGTGTTCCAAGAGTGATGGTTTCCGATCACGGACCTCAATTCGAGAGACGAATTCGACGGATTCGTGAGGAGAACAATGTTAAACATTGGCAATCATCCGTGTGCTACCCGCAAGGAAATGGGCAAGCCGAAAATGCCAACAAACAGGTCCTAAGTGTGTTGAAAAAGAGCCTGGGTGAGAAAGCGGTGCCACCGGCCGGATCACCTTCCGGCGGCTCTACGGGCACTCGGGACGTCGCGAAAAATCACAATGAGGGAAACTCCTTTTGCTTTAACATATGGATGCGAGGCTATGGCGCTGTGGAAATGGCCTTACCAAGCCCTAGGGTCATTTTTTACGGCGAGGTCAATAACACGGCGGCGCGTAAACTCGAGCTTGATCTAGTAGAGGAACGGCGCATCCAGGCATACGGTCGTCTAGTCAATTATAAACGGGCGGCAAAGCGTCATCACGACAAACGTATTCGCAATCATCACTTCGCCGTCGGGGATTACGTTCTACAAAAAAGACAAGCCGCGGGCCACGAAGCAAAAAAAGGAAAGCTATCGGAAAACGGGAGGGCCCCTACGGATTTCGCGAGTTATCAAAAAGGGGACGTACATGCTAAGTGACAAGGAGGGCCGCGAGTATAATAGACCATGGCATGCAGACAATCCGAAAAAATACTATATGTAACAAGCCAATTCAAATAAAGCTGTTCTTCCAAACTGTATTTACATTCTTGTCTTTTCGTCATCATCATCCAAAAAAAAAAAAAAAAAAAAAAAAACGATGAAAAGTTTTTTCAAACATATCGATCAAGCCTGGACAAACTTCCATCAACTGCAGGATGGTTATCTTCCTCCGATCACATGTATGGAGGTCCAAAAACGACACCACGCTTGCAAAGGGCTCCACCGGATAAGTTTTTTCAAACATATCGGTCGAGAGTATGGAAGGGGACCCTGGCGCCACCGCATAATTTGGTTATCGGCGATGCGAAAGGCATGCGGCGACCGCACCACGGCGACCTTGAACCACCGAGCACGCATATCTTAGTGCCTCGCGATGGATCAACACTCCCGCCTATATCCACTCGATGGTCGCGAATGGCGTGCAGAAGGAGCGCTTCGCTCTCACTAACAACATCAGCATCGGCAGAGATAAGAGCGCGGGAATTTATAAACTTCTTCCACTCACGGTCGCTGCGAGAGAGGTCGGACGCAGTCACTCCTAAAGACCAAACCCGCTGATTCTCGGGGAACAGCTCGCACATTGCAATACCTAGACGAATCCGCCTATTTTCCTCATCCGCAAGGTCCCGGGCGATCTCATAACGGGAGGAGGGATTTATGGCGGGTATGTTAAAAACTTGGTTAATTCTCTGCGGAGTAAAGATAACGGGGACACCCCGGAGAGAAATGCTGCTCACAGTCCCGCCAGAGGCTACCTCAGACAACACGGAATAAAATTCCCGTATCATGGTAACATTAACCGCTCCCAGAGGCTCAGCAATAAATTCCCACCAGCCAGAAAGCCGAACGCGCAGCATGGAGCCGTCTTCTATTCTTTGTTCATTTAAGCCCCTCTCCCTCATAATATCACGCCACTTAAAATAATCCCAGAAATAATCCTTGGCTACGGGGGAGGCAGTGGTGAAAAGGGGAGAAACATCCCGGATAGGACGAGCTTTCCATATCCGAGCCTGGCTGCTTTCCCCTGGATGAGACATAGAGTTGAGGGAGAACGATTGAGGGAGAAAAAAAAGCAAATTCAGTATGAGGCAAGAGGTAGAGTGAGTTCCAAAGTAACCCCCTTTTTATACCAGAGAAGGGGTATAATCAACGGTTGGGATTAACTGGATCCTAGGGCCAGATATGCAAACTGACCCGAAAACCAAGGCAACAGGAGCGCCAGACCATAAAGAAACCGAAATTTATGGCTACAATTACAACTGACACCTAGTCATTAGGGGTCATAACTCTGCGTTAATGACACAGTCAAAGGCTGCTCTAACAGGCTCTATCTTCTGGCAAAAGCACTGCTCTCAATAAGGCCGCTGAAACTTTGAAAAATTAGCGTCGCGTAGCGACTATGGTTAGAACGAGACGACGACGTTTCATGACTGCTTGACGCTGCCAAATTATTAAGCAACCTCGCACGAATCAAGAGGACAGCACAGAGAATAAAATAACCTGTCACAGCCTCGCGAAAGGCCGCCAGATCGAATCAGCGACAGGAAAAGCCAAGTTTTATAAATTGAAAAAATGCAGAAAATAAATTGTCAAGATATTACAAATCAAGATTCAGTCAAATCACAAAAGTAAATAGTCAAAGTTACAAATCAAATTTTCAAAGAGCTCGCAGAAAAGTCCAAGAAATCTAGAGAGCATGCGGAGTAGGCGGGGTGCTGGTAAACTAGTCGCCTTGCTCGGAGGCGGAGGCTTCTTCAACATCTCAAAGTTTACAGGGATTAACGGGAGCGGGGATCCCAAACGGGCTCGCCGCGTTTAAGGCGTTCGGTCCTCGAATCGAGGTAACGAGCTCGCTTGCATAAGGGATTTCCGGGTGAAAGACCACTAAATCGGGATGACCTTGATGCGTGTTCACCCACCGCAAGGCATATCTTCCGGAGTGATGTGCCCCCGCCTCGATCGGCCCGGATACGGCGAGCTAGGTGACTAAAGCCCCGGGTCAAAGCTATTCTCTATAAGGTCGAAGAAGTCATCCGAATTCTTGTAGGCGGCGACGGCCCCGGACTTGGCCTCCTCGACGGCCCTCGGCCGTTTTCTTCGCAGCTTCCTCAATAGCTTTCTCAGCAGCCTCTTTGGCAGCCGTCTCCGCCTCAGCAAGCTTAACCCTCAACGCGGCGATCTCCTCTTGCGCCCCCGCATAATCCTTTGTCAAAGATGCAACTTTCTCATTGATCTCAGCATCCAATTTAGAGTGCTCCTCCATGATTGCTTTCATCTTCTCCACCTCGCCAGCCGCATGCTTAGCTTTCTTTTCGGCGGTAACCCTCGCCTTATCAGTTGCTCCCAGCTGCGCCGTCACTTTCCTCACCTCTGCATCGCGCCTCTCGGCGGCCTCAAGTACCTGTTTAAACGAGCACCGAGCCGTGGAAAACGAGGGGATATTTAGCAAAAAAAAAAAAAAAAAAAAAAAAAGCTGGTCTTACCGAGAAGCGCAATCCCAAACTGGCCGCTCAAATCTCTGATTTCAGCAATCTCATCTTGAGGCGGAGAGTCGTCTTGAGCCGCAAAGCGGGCTAATATGCCCCGGCCAATCTCCGCTTGAACATGATCAGGATAACCGAGAGGGATCGGCCCAAGAGGAATCACATCAGCAATTGCTTCACCAACCCGGCGAGCTTTGGATAGGTCAAGATCCCGGGTAAAGCTCGGATCCAACCATAGGGCCTCTTTCCCGCAGTAACCTCGGGGCAAAGTTTTTTGTGGCGGCGTCTCGGCGGGTGCGCTCTTCTCCACCGGAGTTTCAACCTCTTCAAGATGCGCCGGGCCGGGAGCGGACCGTTTGGGTGGGCGATCATCCTTCGCCTTTTCGGTTGAGATCGCTTCACGCCGTGCGACTCTTTAGTAGGGGGGGTGAGTCTTTTTTGAGGCACCGGCCGACTCGGGCCCGCAACAAGGGCGGAGGAAGTCGCAACAAGGGCGAAAGAGGTCGCGCCTTCCGGGTTATGTGTCTCTTCGACAATCGAGGCGTCTGGTTCGGGGCACCATCCCTAGAGCTTTCTTCAAAGCCTCCCGTCGAGCACCGGCCGCCTTGTCCGCCTCCGCATTAAGCTTGTTTCGGTAAGCCTGCGAGCATTTGGATCCATACCTACAAAAAGAGAGCGGTTTAGAACCCGGAAAACAAAATGAGCATTTACAAATAAATACAAGTGGACAAAGAAAGTTACAAAGCGGCCTAAGTATAGGGTCGCCCCCACATTCCGAGGCACTCGGAGGGAAAACATTTGTTGATATGACGGCCCCCAATCCGGTCCGGATCGCAGCCCTCGGGACCCATCCGTACCATGGGCGCGGCATTCCCTCGCCCACCAGGCCCGCCATACATACAAAAGGCTCGGCCGGATCAAGAAGTTCAACCCGGGAAACATTTCTCCAAGATGGCGCCGCCCCGTCCGACCGAATTAACGTCATCGCCCCTTTACGTAGCGCCGCTCACTCACGGGGGGTCAAAGATTAAAAGCGTGGATTTGCCTCCACGGACTTCGCCCTAGGAAAAGGCCGGCCTACCTTCGACTCGACTTTCGGTACGCGCCGCCCCCATTTGTGAAACTTATTGGGAAGCGGGAATAGTAGAGCGGGGAGTCTCGCGACCTCGAGAGAGATTTGTCCGGGAATAGACGTCCCACGAAGGAATAAAATTGCCCCAAGAAAGTTAACGTCGGCTCGATCTTCAGAATCCGGCACATAACCGATGAAGGCCATCAACTGGATAATAGTCCCGGCGGCAAAATCAGAAAGAAGCGCCTGCATCTCCTTGCAGATCTTCACAAAGAAAGGATCGAAAGGCGGTCTCAGACCCGCACACAAATGATGGAAGTGGAGGATAAGGGTGTCATCGGAGCGACGCGCACCTACATAATCCTTATGGTCCCCGGGTTTAAATTTATCGGACTCCTTCCCATAATCGAAAAAAGAAAACCGATACACACTGGTGTCGATTCCGAATATGCTATTAATGGTCCCGTTGAGATCGCTACTCTTGCACGGTCGGGACCATTTCTTATCAACGTCCTTCTCATACGCCGCCACGATCGCAAACTCTCGCATAGCTTCGGGATTGTTAGGACGAGAGCTCTTCGGCCGGGTATCGGCCGCGGCCCTCACCAACTGTCATGGTTTGGCTCGCAATTTTCCTTTTCTTCTGCTTTTTCGCAGGCATCCAGATATCCTTCCGGGGCAATTCCGCATTTTCGTCCTCACTGGACCCCATTAACTCATGAACCGCGGCGTCCTGAACATAAGCTTCGTCATGGTCGGGAGCGCCGCTAGTACTCGGGACCGCAGTTTGTCCTTCGGTCGGGAAAGCGATTTCTTCAGCCCCACGAACTGTTGGAGACTTTTGAGCCCGCGCCTTCTCCTTAAGGCTTACTCTACGCGGCGGATTTCGGGCAGAGACGAAGGCCTCCAACTCAAAAGGGTCGACATCCATATGAGCGGCCTCATCAGCGGTAATCTCGCCAATATCTGCGCGACTACTTTCCACTTCAACCTCGTCCAACAGATCGCCAACTGAGGCAGCAGATAGTATGGGGTCATCCTCAGCATAATCGTAAATCTCCCTTTCCGTAGAGTCGTCGCCAGAATAATCATTCCCCGACATCCTGCAAAAACAAGGGAGGAAAAAGGTGGAGCTTTCAGACCTGGTATAATAATAAATTAGCCCGGAAGGTGATCGCACCCACTTCAATACCGCCTCCTCCGTTTTTGCAAGAGATCGCAAATAAAATTACGAGAGGATAGCGAGGGAGCGGGTGAAACCCCAATTTTCCCGGAAAGCTATAATCTCTCCCCAGGAAAAATCCCCGTTTTTAATCAGAAACAAGGCAATTTCGCATCTCCATAGCAAAAAGAATGACAAAATTGATATGTATGGAAAAACAAGGCAGGGATGGATGAGTAAACGAGTTAACAGAAAGGATTTCTTACCTGATTTGCTGAGAAAGATTGGAAAACCGCGTAAAAACTGGGAAATACTCAAAGAGGTGGCCGGAATCTTCAAAAGAACCGCCGTGAAATCCTAGAACCACCGCAGGAACGCCGATTGAACCTTCAAAGCTCTGCCAAAAAACTTAGAGAATTCTAAAAACAACAAACAACGGAGAAAATAAGACACACTAAAAGTGTGAAGGGTGAGAAGCGAAAGCTTTATATAGGCAAGGGGGCCACGATCGTACGGTTGGGAACGCTTCATCCAACGGTTCAGATTAGGGCGGCAGTTGTCAGTTTTGAAATACGAAAAGGCGTCCCATCAGTATCCACGTACAACTACCTAGGCAGTTGCTGAAACGGCCGCATCGTTCCGCAGAGGAAAACCTAGAAGACTGACGTCAGCCACGATTGACGGCGACAAGGTCGCAAAAATAGACCCAGAGTTGCTTTGAGGTCGCATGCTTTGAAAGCACGGCTCTTAGCGAACAAGTCGCATCAGACGACAAGGTCATAAAAAATAGACACAGAGTTGCTTTGAGGTCGCATGCTTTGAAAGCACGGCTCTTAGCGAACAAGTCGCATCAGACGACAAGGTCGCAAAAAATAGACCCGAGTTGCTTTGAGGTCGCATGCTTTGAAAGCACGGCTCTTAGCGAACAAGTCGCATCGGACGACAAGGTCGCAAAAACGAGCCCAAAGTTACCTTGAGGTCGCTTGCTTTGAAAGCACGGCCCTTAGAGAACAAGTCGCATCGGACGACAAGGTCGCAAAAACGAGCCCAAAGTTACCTTGAGGTCGCTTGCTTTGAAAGCACGGCCCTTAGAGAACAAGTCGCATCAGACGACAAGGTCGCAAAAACAGGCCCAAAGTTACCTTGAGGTCGCTTGCTTTGAAAGCACGGCCCTTAGAGAACAAGTCGCATCCGACGATGAGGTCATAAAAGTGTTGATGATTACTCCATCCTTCATATCCCCAGGGAATGTCATTAAAGCACGGAGTAGGGGGCCATTGATGGGTATAAATAATTCCACCACCTCAACAGTAAGGGACAACCCACTGCGGCCACCCTCCGGCATGACAAGAGAGATCGCAAAAGGGGCGGCCACTGTGTCTCACCTCGCCGCGACCAAGGCATTTGCGGTCCCAGGCAAGTGCAACAGATCCTGTGAATCTCATCCAGGCAGGTCAAGAAGGGTCGCCAGGGGGGCGAGGCCAGAGAGGGCTTGCTCCTTGCGACCTCAGAGAGATGGCCGCCGATTGATCCAGATCTTTTCCCCACTTGTAGCTTAGATATTTCGTCTTGCTTAGTATCTAAGTAAGACCTAGCTATTAGTAAAATATCTAATAGATTACTTATTCCCTAAGTTATCCACCTCTATAAAAGGGGTGGTCATTGTAAACTAAAGAGGATGAGATATATGAAATACACACTATACTTGCAAGCAAAAGCTCTCTCCATTCTAACTCTCTCCATACCACCACCCGCCGGAGTAACACCACACCTTAAATACAGCCAGATATCCACCATCCATACACCGCAAGGACACCCGTGACGATTTAGACATCTTCAGAAATGATCCTAAAGAAAAAGTAGTATCGAAACATGCTCTGAAAAGAAGTAAATATGAGTGCTTGAACTGTAAGAAGACATTCAGTTCATATCAAGGACTTGGGGGACATAGACCTTGGAACAAAAAATCGAAAGGAGAGTCATTTTGAGCCTGATACTGATACTACTGATACTGATACTTCTGATACTGATACTGCTGATACTATACTATTGATACTGATACTATTGATACTACTGATACTGTGTGCCTTAATGCAATAGATAGGCCTAGTTCATAGGCTTACTATGTGCCTTGGTGTGCTGAGGTTTTTGATCTACATTGTATCATCATGTAATAGATAGGCCTAGTTCATTGGCTTACTGAACTTGTAATTCATCATTTTGTGAATTCCGGGCATGATAATTTAGTTCTTTGAACTTGAATATCCTTCTTATAATTTGGCTGATAGTTCAGACTGTTTCAGACTTGTATTTTTCTTCTATGTATTACCTTTTAGTCTGATGTACCTATTGTACTAAATCTATAGTCTCGTTGTATTGATCTTCTATGTATTACCTTTTAGTCTGATGTACTTTTTAGGCTTAATTCAAGTGATTAACTCTGAACCTGCATGTTATAAACACCACACCTTAATTAAGTTAATCTATGATATTCCTTTTATCAATCAAAACCACATAAACTTGACATAGGCTTAATAGTTAATCACTTGAATTAAGCCTTAAATGAGCCAGCTATGTGCCTTGAAGTAGTCACTTGAATTAAGCTTTAAATGAGCCTGATATTGTTACTGATACTGATACTTGTGTTAGTGTAAATGCTGCGATTAAATTCGGCTTTCAAATACTACGTCGAAAAGGTATCAAACGCGGTCTCAAAATGAAGATAAAAATTTTGATGATCGGTGTTCTAAATCAAAAGTTACGGTCGTTTATAAGAAATAGCGCTCCGGTTAATACAAATATTTTTTCGACTTTCAAAATATACGTCGGAAGGGTATCGTATTTGGGCTCAAATTAAAGAGCAAAAAAAAAATGAATTTTGGTGAAAAAATTTCGATGATCGGAGTTGTAAATCAAAAGTTACGAATGTTTAGAAAAAAAAAAAAAAAGATATCAAACGATTCAAACCTGAAGGCTGAAGCGGATGAAAGTTAAACTGAAGCATTTGAAACGCGCGTCACTTGAATAAAAGGGTATTTTTGTCCGCCTGAAATTGTTTGTCCTTTTTACAACTAAAAAGATGTGTGTGTCCTATTTATTTATTTTGTGCCAAAAAGAGGACTTTTGACTCTTTATCTCTTATTATTATTATTTTTTGAGTGGAAAATTAATTTTATTTTAGGTAGCTAATTAAACTACAATTAATTGGATTGTCTTTGTTAGTTGATGTATAACCATTAAGAGTAATTGTAAGCCAAAACTTTATGGACGGAGTCCTGTTTCTTCGACGTTGTAATAGCTTTAAAAAAAAATAGAATAAAAAATGTCCAGAAACCTTTTAGATAGACATGTAAAATTAGAAGTTCTTCTAGAATCCATTGAAGTTTGTTAATTTAAAATTTGATTGGTTAATTTATTGTTTGGTAATATAAAATCTGATTGATTAATTTATTCTTTTTCTTGTTTTACGTCAAATTGAGCGTCCCTTCCGGGACATCCGATAAAATTGAAACGATACAGAGAAGATTAACATGCCCCTGCGCAAGGATGACACGCATAAATCAAATGGTCCAAAAAAAAAAAGAGTAAATATAGACTTCTTCACAATATCAGGTAAATCCATTTTGTAGTATTTTTTTTCTTTTCAAAATTAAACTTTGTATAGATCAAGACCATTACAACATTGGTTTTTTTTTTTACACAAACCTGAGACAATTTTATTAAGCGATGTCCGAATTACAAGCCAACAAAACGTGGGAGGGAGGAGAAGATCCCCATTCTACACACCCAACTAGTTTAAGACTTTCCTAAGCTAAAAAATGAGCATAGACATTTCCATCTCTTTTAACAAAGGAAAAAGAAACTGAAACAAAGCAAAACAACAATGTACGACAATTATCTATAATGTTTCCCACTGGAAATAGGTCTTCTGCTTGAGCTGCGAGCTTCTGATAAATAGTAAGACATTCTCCTTCAAATATATATGACTCTAAAGAAGCCCCATGTAATCGCGAAATAAATTGCATTATACATGGCGAGAGCTTCTCCAACCAGCACGTCATGAGTTTCATTCAGCTTTAAAAAAAATTTATTGATGATTCTACCTTCTGGCGAGACTATTACAACACTTAATTTAGATTATCTCATTCATCTCATCTATTTTGTAGTCCCTACAGTTAAATAAACTTTGTAAATCAAAATAACCACTACGGTTGCTCTAAAAATGATTCAAAACCATCATAATAATGATGGAATTAATATTGTATTATTATTATTATTATTATTTTCAAAATTTGTGACCGAATGAGAGTTAGTGCTTAGTCCGTAGTGGACTTTTATTAAAATTAACGTAGGCGGCTGCTTGTTCTATCTAAACACGTCGTCATTATTTAACATATCCCTTTGCTTTATAGTATGGAAAATGACTTGTGAAGAACACATTTAGTCATGTACCACCAAACCATTAGATCTTTAAAGTTTTTTGTTTTGAGGTAGGACTCTTCCGGTTAGGGTTTAACCATTTAAGCTTATGGAAAATGACATAAAGATGTAGTGGATGATGTTGTCTTTTGATTGGAGAGAAAATTTTTTTTTTTGGTGGGTCCTGACTAAATGTATGGTGTAGATAATGTTGTGGATGATGTTGTGGAGATAAGTGTAGTGGATGTAGCAGTACCCCAAGCTTATTTGTTTGAGGTTCGTTCCCAATGCATGCCTAGTGATAAATGATTTGATTGCCTTAAAAAGACAGATGGATTTGAAGCTGGAGTGTAGAGCTTCGAACCCCGTAAATGAGAAATTTCTTTCAGTTGTTTGGCATAGTAGCAAACTCATGACTCTGAGCCACTAGGTTACATGATTAACATCTTCACTAAACCCATTACTCTGAGCTACTAGGTTACCTGATTAACATCTTCATTCATCTCATGGGACAAGAGATGTTTGATATAATAGCAAACTCATGACTCTGAGCATCAGGTTAGCTAACGTCTCCACTGATCCCGTGAGTCAGTGAGAGTGAGGACCCTTGTGATCAGGGTTTAACAATTTGAGCTTCGTTGTTTTTATTTTTGTTTTTGTTTTTATTACGTTATACCGTTAATCTTCTTTTTTTGTCGTTAATCTTTAATTTGCATGACAACTAATTTACACACCACAACTATCAAATACTATATTTGTACAGTCGAATTTTGAGTCAATGATCGACTATTCGAAGGTTGGTCATCATATTCGATCTTTAAAAATACATTGATTTTTAGTTTAAAATTTGACTTTTCAAATGTCGATACAATGTGAGACTCAATAAAATCAAGGTGGTTTAAATGAATGGTTAAAAGTAGGGTACCCGGTGTTGCCAGAGCAACTTAATTATGACATATTTGTTACTAATGAATGGAATGTAATGGAATGATTTTTTATTTCATTCAAATGTTTGCATATGTTTATAAGGTAATAGAATGTAATTAATGAAATTTTATTCCAATGGAATGAAAAATGACCATTTCATTCCCTCCGAAATTGGATGAAATGAGATGGAGTGAAATTAAAATCGACAAAACACGTGGGTGGCGGGTAAGAGGAAGGAGAGGTTGAGTGGGAGGTGAGGTGGGGTGGGTGAAATTGGGTAGGTGGTGGAGTAGGATATGGTGTGGTAAGGTTGGATAGGTATGGTAGGGTAGGATTGGGGCGGGTATGGTAAGTTAAGGTGGTGGGTACGGTAGGGTGGGTGAGATACGGTAGGGTGTGATAGGGTGATGAGAGATAAATTTATGATCATTATTACGACATTTTACCCCAATATTGATACCATTTTGAGCATTATTGTATCAAATCAAGTCAAAATTACTAAGTTTTATTCAAATGTATAAGTAGTAGTTATTATATAAATTATCGTATTTTTATAAGTTTTTTATTAGTTTTTGTACCGGTTTAGTAACCGGAGTGTCGTGTCGGATTTACGTTTGGTATTTTGGTGGTTCATTGCAGGATTATTCATTGACCAAGATTCCACGTAATGACATGTTTTGAGCCTAAGAAGATGTATTTTGATGGATGGAAGAATGTGCCATAAGCTAACAAGTTCAAACGGATCAATCCGAATCTTCTACCGTAAAATATCTTCGACAGACATTTGACCCAACTTAGAGGCATTTTCTGGGGAAGAGTTCTTCATAAAAGTTGTAGATATTCAAATGAGCTTTCCAACGCATTTTGAATCACGTCAATTGGAGGTCTACAACTCAAGTTATGGCTATTTTATCAATAAGCGCCGCTATAGAAACGCCGGGAAAAGTGGAGATATTTTCCCAACTTGATTATATTCTCCCATGTGGTGCATGTTACTTGCAATGATGGATATTCCCTCCCATGTGCTTGATGATGGCTCCCATGTGCTTGATGATGGCTCCCATGTGCTATATATATATATATATATATATATATATATATATATATATATATATATATATATATATATATATATATATATATCTCTCCTATATATACTCCCCCATTTCCATTCCATCTTTCTTGCCCCATCTTGGCCACTCTTGGCCAAGATCTCTCTTCTCCACCTCCTCCCATTTCTTCCATTCCCTTCTTCTTCATCTTCGTTCTTCATCTCTTTTCTCGTTTTATTTTATTTTCGGGCCCGTATATATACATATGTCATGTATGTATATATATGTTTTTTTATATATATAAATAAAGTAGTAATGTTGTAATGCTTGAGAAAATTATCGAAGGAAATGCTTTAGGAAAAGTTGCTATTTTCAAGAATACAACTTAGATCGAAGTAAACGGGTAATTTTATTGAGTTTTACTTTTTGTTGTTCTATATAATTATATCTATCTATATATATATATGTGAGAATTTGATAAGTGTTTGGATCGAAAGGCTAAATTTGGTTGTAATAGAATTTTGTCATCTTGACGGAAAGGCTATTATGGAAAACTTCCAAGTACCGTTTAATCCATGACATTTTGACGAGAATCGATATATATATCTATGTATAACTAAAAATATATCTAGCCAAGATATGAATCTGAATTAGTTATTCTTTTTATAGATCTGGATGATTGACTATGGTAAAAATGATTAAAATTAATTATGATGAATCTCTTTCTATTTTGAACTTAATGTACGGATAGAAAGACCGGAGGGTAAAATTGGCCGAGTGAAAACGTGACAACGGAATCCTATTTCCTACCCGGGGGCAGATTTGTCCTAGAAAAACAAATCTTATTAAAATTTGTGCTCGAGATCTAATTACGTCAATTTATCTATTTCTAACGAAGATTCTAAAATATTGACCGCATGACAAAACGGTAGTGACCCGATCTTTTGGATGACGTAGGATAGTTAAATGGGACATATGACAGTTTCATACGCTTGTGTGAGAAGGAACTGTTGAGCTTAGGAGTACACCGATTCATATATAATTTACACCTTGAATAAAGGAAGATCTGTCTCATTTATTTCTACTAAAAAATATTGATTCAGTAAAGTATTCTTGGCTAGATCCAAAAATATATATTATATTAGTATTTATTTGTTTTATTTTCTGTTTTACTAACATCTAACTCTAACATTACTAACTAATCTAACTGATCTAACTATCTAACCCGAGGAAAAGTTAAAAACTGCGACTTAGATCGAGTTAATAATAGCTTCTTGGTGTTTAACCCCACTTAAAAGAATTACCATGTTTTCCCTGAGGAATACGACCTGACTCACCAGACTAGAGCTACAATTTGACCCGGTACACTGCCGGTTAGGATCTGTATAGCCTAGGTAATGTCCGTCAGCTTTCTGGCGCCGTTTCCAAGGTTAGGTTTAGGTCTGTCAGTATTTTGGCGCCGTTGCCGGGGAAAACGTCGCTAATTTCTTTCTTTGTGTCTAGGGTTACTACTTGTATTAGCTCAAAATTCTCGAGGATAAGTCAACACTCTTCTTATCACATTTCTATTTTTATTTTCCGTTGGTATCTACCTTCTTTTAGTTACCAATTTTCTTCTTCTACCAAATTCGAGTTATTTTCTATTTTCGATAGTAGAAAGTAAACGTGGTCATAACAGCCGAGGATAAGTCAATACATTTCTCAATCTCATTTGTATTTTTATTTTCATTGGTACCTACCTATTTGGTAAGATATCAATTTTTTTATAAAAATACTCGATAAATACCGAGTGGCTTCGGTAATTACCGAGAGAGAGAGAGAAAAAAAACCGAAAAAAAAAAAAAAAAAAAATACACTCGGTAAATACCGAGTGGATTCGGTAATTACCGAGGAGGAAAAAAAAATGTGGTTTTTTTATCGATTTCGTGTTATTTTCTATTCGATATTTTCTATTCCACAAGAATTGTCAAATCGAGTTACGAAAATGGCCGAAACCGTTGGTGAAACACCTGAACAAGGGATTGCTCATGCTCAAGGGCATGGCCAAAACCTTAATCAGAATTTACCTCAACCTAATAACCAGAATCAGAATAATAGAAATAATCAGAATCGGAATAAGCATAATCAAAACCAGCCTAACCCGAGACCTATATGTGATCAGACCGTAAGAAGGTACCAGATTAATAATCCAATTCTTTTACCCAATAGAGGAGCAAATAATTTCGAAATAAAATCTCATCTTTTTGGTTTAATTGACACAAGAGCCCAATTTCTAGGAGAAGATGATGAGGATCCACATCATCACCTCTATCTTTTCGAAGAATTGTGTAATACAGCCAAAAGTCATGGTGCTCATCGGGAATTAACGAGGATGTCTATGTTTCCTTTTTCTTTAAAAGGAAGAGCACGAGATTGGTTTTTGTCACTTCCACATCATTCATTGACTAGTTGGGAGGAGATTCAATCCGAGTTCTTAAAGCAATATTTTACTCCTGGTAGAAAATTGGAATTAATAGTCGAAATTGCCAACTTTAAACAAGGATCTGAAGAAACGTTTGAGAATTCTTGGGAAAGGTTTAAAAAACTGTTACGAGCTTGTCCCGATCATGGTTATTCCTTAGATATGCAAATTCAACTTTTCTGTCGTAAATTAAGGAAAGACTCACGTGCAGATGTAGATCATGCATGTGGTGGTTCGTTAATAATGAGTGAAGCCCAAATAGTTTACGATGCTATAGAAAAGATTTCCAAAAATAACAGAATGTGGGAAACCGGTTCTAGCACAAGAAAAGTAGTTTTTGCGGAGAATACACACCGAATACGGAAGTTCTAGCACACTTGGAGAATTTGAGTAGGAAATTTGATGGTTTAGAACAGAATAAGAACCTGAGTTCGGGAAATAGTAAAACAAATGACTACTCGAATCATGATAATGTGTCATTAGGGATAGAAGAACCAGAAGGATATTCAAGGGAAAATGTGAATTTTTTACAGCATAGGAATTTGAACAACGCGTATTCAAACTCGTTTAATGCTATTAGAAGTGATCACCCTACTTTTCGTTGGTCTGAAAACCCTAGTAAGCAAGGACAACCACCGTATCCAGTTCAATATAAGAATCCATATACTAATAAGGTTTATCAAGGAGATACCCCGAATCGAACCTACAATCATTACCTAGACCGTATCCACAACATAGCACTCAAAGCATACCAGTCACCCAAAGTTCAACTCAACCTGAAGGAGTTGATAAATGGGAGAAATTAATCGAAAATCGATAGGTATGATATCTACTCAAGCTCGAGAATATAGAAACCATGATGACTTCTATAGGTACGGTCACTAAGGATATGAGTACGTTGAAAACATCTATGAGTGGACATGATACCAGAATAAGAATTATAGAAGCTTCATTGAGGAATCTGGAATATCACTTGAGTAGAGAAGTAGAACGTAAAAACAGCAAACCCTCAGAAGGATTGCCAAGTAATATCGAAAGAAATCTGAGTGGGGTAAATGCTGTTATTACCAGAAGTGGAAGGATCTGTGGAAGTAATGGATTAGAAAACATCAGAATTAATGAAGTAGAGAATGATTTAGATGGTAAATATAAGAAGAATATGGAATCTAAAGGGCCATTTCAAACCGAACCTTATCCGGCTCAACCTAAATTCACATCGGTTCAACCTGGAAGGGCATCACCACATCCACTTTGCATATTTTGAAGAAAAAGGTACTGAATGATGACACACTATGTCTTCAAAAGGCACAATCATTCAAGGAAGCTTTACCATCTTCATCTAACGACAAGGGTAAGGGAGGTATTCATTCTAACCCTACTGATCTTGAATTACTTCCCCATTCCCCGAGAAATGAAATGAAAAAGATGAAGTTGGATAATAAGTATGCATATTTTCTTGACACTTTTCGGCACTTAACTATTAATACCCCTTTCATCGATGTTTGTAAGGGAGAGCTTAGTTTGGGAGTGAATGATGAGCGCGTTATCTTCAACATTTACAATTCATTGAAATATCCATAAATTACACTAGAATCTAGTTCTTGTGTAGACACTTTGTGTTCTCTTGTGGTGGATCGTACTAACACGCAGTAATGGCGAAGAAGATGACTCCAGTAATAATGTGAAAGCTCGTAAACTCAAAGCTCGAAAATCAAAGGAAAAGGTCAAGAACCGTTGGATTCGACGGCATTCGTCTAACATATGTTGGAAAGCAATATTGATAAAAAAGACGGATGCAGTGCGTGAGGATGACCCACCACCAGTGCCTTAAAAACTGAAGCACGGTAAAGTCTGGCTATAGACTATAAATGTAGTCAATGACGGGTACTATCCTTCTCTTTTTACTCCTTAAGCATTTATTTTTAGTGGATTATGTGCTTAATTGTTACGTGCTTTTGTGAGTAATTGTTAGAAGTATCCCGTTTTGTTTAGTATATTATATTAGTTAATCATTATCATTTTGGTCGAGCAAACGACGTTAACCAAAAGCGCTACCGGGAGGCAACCCGTAAAAATGTTAAATATAATAATTACTCATACTTTGGATGATACTTTGCGAATACTTCGGATTGATTTTCATTTTGTTTCACCAAGTCTCAAGATGAATGTTTGAATGACATTAAACGGGAACGATTAGGTGGTTATCCGAAAATCCTGATGGATAACAAAGATAAAATTCAAATGCATCATTTCTTGGACTTAGATTGTTAGAACGATTTGAAATAACCCTTGAGGATCGGGTATAAAAGACTCGAGTTAATACTTTGCCATACGTTACATATCATGATCTAGTATGTTTTAAATTTCAAATAATGTGTGACATGTATTAGTTCAACTACTTGGGAATATTGTGTGTTTTAAATCAATAAAAGTTTATGTGGTGTGTTTATCTACCCTTTTGCATTACACTTTGTCACACTCACATACTTTAATTTTATTTGCACACACAACGGTCATAACTTTGACCCACCCACCCACCCTTTCATATCATCCCGGTATTTGTTTTGACTTGTTTTAGTGCACCATTGCTTTCCCAACAACTTATTTACACTCACTTTACATTGAGGACAATGTAAGTTCGTAAGTGGGGAGTGGAGTCGTTGGTCTAGCAATGGAATTAATGTTTATTTTGTATCAATAAATCCCTTAGTTTTTGATTTTTTTTCGAGCATTATTTAGTTGATTAAAATAAACGTATAAGGTATATATTTCATGGATTTGAAGATGTAATGATCAATTTGGATGTGTATAACCAACGTGAACCGTAAGTGCATTGTAATTCCAAATATATTTGTGTAACATGAATTCCTTCACGTAAGCCTTTGATATTGAAACGAAAATTTTAAAGCGTATCCATTCGGTATCTAGTGGTTATTCTATAGATAATTGCGGTAACTTAGTACCTAACTTTTGAATGTGTCTTGTGAATATCGAAGGTTTGAATGTGATAGGAAGGATATAAGTTAAAGAAGAATACCAAATTAAGATGAACTATCTATATGTCGGTTGTAGCTACCAATGATTTGAGTGCGGTAGGGCGTTATCACGAAACGTCCTATATCACTATGAAGGTTTAAAAGCTCCCGATTGCTGATGATAGTAGTCCGGCTAGGGTGTTATCACGAAACGTCCTATTGCTGGGAATGAAGGCATATGCTACACATGTGAAATTAAGTTCATCACACGAAAAAAAAAAAGAAAAAAAAAAGAAAAAGTTTAAGAATGGTTGAAAACTTAGTTATCTTCTGACTATCCCCAGTATAAACTGAATGATATGCTTTAGGGATTATCCTAATAAGTACACGGGATAACTTTGTGTGGAACTGTTACTGCCTATACCTAGGAAAGTCATTAGGGCTGTCTGAATGGATATTTGTGTGTTTTGCTTGATTTATTCAAGAGAGGATAGTGGAAATAGAAAAGGCTTGTCACACACACACTCTGTTATACATTTATATTGAGGTTAACGCCTGGTTGTAATTCTAATGGTTGTATTATCTAGTTGTCCCTTATACCTTATATCTTCATGAATTTATCTCTTATTCATTTTGTTTTATCGCTTGTTTTGCTCGAGGACGACCAAAAGCTAAGTAGGGGTTGTGATGAGAGATAAATTTATGATCATTATTACGACATTTTACCCCAATATTGATACCATTTTGAGCATTATTGTATCAAATCAAGTCAAAATTACTAAGTTTTATTCAAATGTATAAGTAGTAGTTATTATATAAATTATCGTATTTTTATAAGTTTTTTATTAGTTTTTGTACCGGTTTAGTAACCGGAGTGTCGTGTCGGATTTACGTTTGGTATTTTGGTGGTTCATTGCGGGATTATTCATTGACCAAGATTCCACGTAATGACATGTTTTGAGCCTAAGAAGATGTATTTTGATGGATGGAAGAATGTGCCATAAGCTAACAAGTTCAAACGGATCAATTGTCCTGAATGCTTCTACCGTAAAATATCTTCGACAGACATTTGACCCAACTTAGAGGCATTTTCTGGGGAAGAGTTCTTCATAAAAGTTGTAGATATTCAAATGAGCTTTCCAACGCATTTTGAATCACGTCAATTGGAGGTCTACAACTCAAGTTATGGCTATTTTATCAATAAGCGCCGCTATAGAAACGCCGGGAAAAGTGGAGATATTTTCCCAACTTGATTATATTCTCCCATGTGGTGCGTATACTTGCAATGATGGATATTCCCTCCCATGTGCTTGATGATGGCTCCCATGTGCTTGATGATGGCTCCCATGTGCTATATATATATATATATATATATATATATATATATATATATATATATATATATATATATATATATATATATATATATATATATATATATATATATATATACTCTCCCTATATATACTCCCCCATTTCCATTCCATCTTTCTTGCCCCATCTTGGCCACTCTTGGCCAAGATCTCTCTTCTCCACCTCCTCCCATTTCTTCCATTCCCTTCTTCTTCATCTCGTTCTTCATCTCTTTTCTCGTTTTATTTTATTTTCGGGCCCGTATATACGTATGTCTATGTATGTATATATATGTTTTTTTATATATATAAATAAAGTAGTAATGTTGTAATGCTTGAGAAAATTATCGAAGAAAATGCTTTAGGAAAAGTTGCTATTTTCAAGAATACAACTTAGATCGAAGTAAACGGGTAATTTTATTGAGTTTTACTTTTTGTTGTTCTATATAATTATATCTATCTATATATATATGTGAGAATTTGATAAGTGTTTGGATCGAAAGGCTAAATTTGGTTGTAATAGAATTTTGTCATCTTGACGACGAAGGCTATTATGGAAAACTTCCGGCCCGTTTAATCCATGACATTTTGACAGAATCTGATATATATATCTATGTATAACTAAAAATATATCTAGCCAAGATATGAATTTGAATTAGTTATTCTTTTTATAGATCTGGATGATTGACTATGGTAAAAATGATTAAAATTAATTATGATGAATCTCTTTCTATTTTGAACTTAATGTACGGATAGAAAGACCGGAGGGTAAAATTGGCCGAGTGAAAACGTGACAACGGAATCCTATTTCCTACCCGGGGGCAGATTTGTCCTAGAAAAACAAATCTTATTAAAATTTGTGCTCGAGATCTAATTACGTCAATTTATCTATTTCTAACGAAGATTCTAAAATATTGACCGCATGACAAAACGGTAGTGACCCGATCTTTTGGATGACGTAGGATAGTTAAATGGGACATATGACAGTTTCATACGCTCGTGTGAGAAGGAACTGTTGAGCTTAGGAGTACACCGATTCATATATAATTTACACCTTGAATAAAGGAAGATCTGTCTCATTTATTTCTACTAAAAGATATTGATTCAGTAAAGTATTCTTGGCTAGATCCAAAAATATATATTATATTAGTATTTATTTGTTTTATTTTTTGTTTTACTAACATCTAACTCTAACATTACTAACTAATCTAACGATCTAACTATCTAACCCGAGGAAAAGTTAAAAACTGCGACTTAGATCGAGTTAATAATAGCTTCTTGGTGTTTAACCCCACTTAAAAGAATTACCATGTTTTCCCTGAGGAATACGACCTGACTCACCAGACTAGAGCTACAATTTGACCCGGTACATTGCCGGTTAGGATCTGTATAGCCTAGGTAATGTCCGTCAGCTTTCTGGCGCCGTTTCCAAGGTTAGGTTTAGGTCTGTCAATAGGGTAGGATAGGATGAGGTGGTGGGTAGGGTAAGGTAAGATGGAGTGGTGGGTAAGGTAGGGTGGGTGAGATAAGGTGCAGTGGGGTGTGGTAATATTGTAAGGTAATAAGAGGTGTGGTATGGTACAATGGTGGTGTATGGTAGGGTAGGGTGGGGTGAGGTGGCATAGGTTAGGTAGTTTTGGTTAAATATAGTAATGTATGAAAGGTATGGTAAGGTAGTAAGGTAAGGTGGTGTAGGTTAGGTAAGGTAGGGTTGGGTGGGTGGGTGGTAAAGTATGTTAGGGTAGGGTGGGCAATGAAGTAGGGTGCGCTGGAGTGATTTTTAAGGTGAGTTGTAGGTAAGGAAGTGTGGATATAGTATGGTAGAGTGGTGTAGTGGGTGGTAGGGTAGAGCTACCCCACCTCACCCTACCTTACCCTAAACCTTCCATTATATCCTACCTTATAAACCATACCCTACCCTACCCCATCTCATCCAACCTTAATCCAATACACTTCCTTACTCATAACTTAATGTCACACCTATTATAAAATTGTTTTATTATGTTCTTTCACATTTCAAACGGAGTAATGAAATGTGTTTATTCAATTCAATTCCATTTAATTCCAACGATTTTATTTCATTTCATTTCGTAATGATGACTTAAACTATGCATACTGAATCTGGTCAGCTGAGTGGTATACTCACTTGAGTCTGGTGGAAGACTGTGGTTTGGTCAGCGGAGCATGAAGCTGCTGTCGAGTCTGGTGTTCAGCTGAATGAAGTCAGCAGAGTTGATCAGTCTGCTGAGGTTGCTTTGAGTTGGTTCTCAGCGTTACTTGGGGAACACGTCTGCATGGTTTTCCGGTTTGGTGAAGGTTACTTCTAAGGTATTTCAGTCATTACATGGGTTGACTGTTAAGGCGGTTATGGTTGGGTTCCCAAGGCCTATAAATACCATCTGTAATACATGTAAATTGTAACTTTCTTGTGATAATAAAATAATCCTCTTTTGTCCGTGGAGTAGTCGGCACACTGCTAGAAACCACGTTAACGCTGTGTTCTTCTTGTTTATGTATTATTTGTTTGTTAATTGTTTGATCTTTACTCACAATCACCTTCACTTCTTAATCGATCCGTTATAACAAATTGGTATCAGAGCAAGGTTCATCAAGAAATCTATTTATCGGTTCAAAGCAAGGTTAATTGGCTCCAAGGTCATAATTGATGCTAGGATATGGGATCAACGCAAGTTTTCTGGTGAGAAAGATGTCTGCTTTAAACATCAAGATTGACAAGTTCATAGGAAGAAACAATTTTAGTCTGTGGCATATCAAGATGCATGCTTTGTTGAAACAACAGGGACTATGGGGTCCTCTGTCAAAATCAACAGAAGGAACTGCTGCTGAGAGAGCCAGTCTGGAGGAGAAAGCACATTCAACAATTATGTTGTGCTTCGATGATATAATCACAGAGGTTTCTGAAAAGGACACATCAGAGAAGTTGTGGTCCAAGCTTGAGAGTCTGTACACGACAAAGTCCCTAACCAACAAGCTGTTGCTGAAGCAACGCCTGTTTAGTTTGAGGGTACTCAGCTAAGGGATCATGTTGATTAGTTGAATACAATATTGTTGGACATAAGGAATTTTGATGTGAAGATTGAAGATCAGGATGCAGCATTGATCATACTTGTATCATTGCCCGCATCATATGAGAACTTTGTGCAGTCCATAATTGTTGGGAAGGACTCGGTGTCATTAGAGGATGTGAGATCATCTCTCTATGCTCGAAAGCTATGTCATAAGGCATCTGGTTCTAATACAGACAGTCAGTCTGCTGGGTTGGTGGCCAGTGGAGCCATCAGAGGATAAGGTAATCCTAGAAAGAAGAAATTCAAGAAAGGTTTCAAGGGTCCCAAGGCAAAGGATGTCTGTAATTACTGCAAAGACCAGGGACATTGGAAAAATGAATGTCCAAAGAAAAAGAAGCAACATGGCACTCAACAAAGCATTGTTGCTTTGCTGAACAAGACACAAACTCTGAAGAAGATACGACACTAGCAGTCTTATAGTCAACATGGCACAAGGATGTGTGGATTTTGGACACTGGGGCATCATATCATGTGTGTCCAAATAAGGAGTGGTTTTCAACCTATGAGCAGGTGAAGGGAGGCCATATTGCTATGGCTAACAACAAGGTCTGCAAAATAGTTGGGATTGACTCAATTCAGTTGAGGACACATGATGGTAAATTATGCACACTGAAGGAGGTTAGGCATGTTCCACAGATGACCAAGAACCTGATATTACTTAGTCTCCTAGACATCAAAGTGTTCAGGTTCAGAGGTGAAGGTGGAGTGGTGAATGTCTATAAGGATTCAACAATAGTTCTGAAGGGTATGAGACAAGGGACATTGTACATACTACAAGGGTCTAGTGTATCATGTTCTGCTATTGTTGCATCATCAGAGGTTCACCAATCACAGCTGACCAAACTATGGCAAATGAGATTGGGTCATATGGGTGAAAGAGGGATGCAAATTCTGTCTAAATCTGATCTACTTAGGGGTTATACGATCAAGGAGCTGAAATTTTAGGAACACTGTGTGTTTAAGAAGCTACATAGGAGCAAGTTCCCAAAAGCCATTCACATCACAAAAGGGACACTTGATTATGTTCATTCTGATTGTTGGGGGTCTTCAAGGGCGAGTCACTGGGTGGTCACATGTATTTTGTATCTTTCATAGATGATTATTCAATGATGGTTTGGGTAGTTAGGATGAAGCACAAGAGTGATGCATTCAAGCACTTCAAGCAGTGGAAGGCTTTGGTTGAAAATCAGACATGGAAGAAGATCAAGAGACTTAGAACAGATAATGGATTGGAATTATGTTGGTTTGAATTTGATGAATTTCGCAAGAATGAAGACATTTCTAGACAACATACTGTCAGAAACACTCCACAACAGAATGGTGTTGCAGAAAGGATGAATCAAACTCTTCTAGAGAGGTTAAGGTGCATGCTCTCTAATTCTGTTCTGAAAAGAAGATTTTGGGCAGAGGCTGTCAGCACATCCTGCTACCTAATCAATAGAGGGCCTCACACTGGGATCAAACTCAAAGCACCACTTGAGGTTTGGTCATAAAAGCCTGTAGATTACTCAGGGTTGAGGTTTTTGGAAGAACAGTCTACTATCATGTCAGTGAAGATAAAGTGGAACCCAGGGCCAAGAAGAGAGTATTTGTAGGGTATAAAGAAAGAGTTAAGGGGTATAGAATCTGGTCCTGAGCTGAAAATAGGGTTATACTCAGCATGAGTGTAGTCTTTGATGAAAACTTGATGAGAGATAAATTTATGATCATTATTACGACATTTTACCCCAATATTGATACCATTTTGAGCATTATTGTATCAAATCAAGTCAAAATTACTAAGTTTTATTCAAATGTATAAGTAGTAGTTATTATATAAATTATCGTATTTTTATAAGTTTTTTATTAGTTTTTGTACCGGTTTAGTAACCGGAGTGTCGTGTCGGATTTACGTTTGGTATTTTGGTGGTTCATTGCAGGATTATATATTGACCAAGATTCCACGTAACGACATGTTTTGAAGCCTAAAAGATGTATTTTGAGGGAAAGAAGAAAATGCCACAAGCTTACGAGTTCAACGGATCAAATTATTTTTCCTACGCGCTTCTACCGTAACCTGTTTTCGATGGAAATTTGACCCGAATTAGAGGCATTTTCTGGAGTTCTTGACTAAAGTTGTAGATATTTAAATGAGCTTTCCAACGCATTTTGAATCACGTCAATCGGAGGTCTACAACTCAAGTTATGAATTTTTTACCGAATAGTTGATATCTCGGGTCGAACCGGATATTTTTGGCTCAACTTGTTGCATGTTACTCCATGTGCTAACTAATGATGATGATGATGAGTCATAACAAACTCATCAATACCTCCCACATGCTTGTAACAAACTTGGCATATGCTTAGCATATTCCTTGGCATATACTTAGCATATTCTCCAAAAATATCTCCCTCAAATATCACCTCCCTCATTACAACCTCCCTCAACTCCCCCTATAAATACCTCCCCATATCCATAAAAAATCCTTGCCCCATCTTGGCCACTCTTGGCCAAGATCTCTCTTCCCCACCTCCTCCCATTTCTTCCATTCCCCTCTTCTTCATCTCCGTTCTTCATCTCTTTTCTCGTTTTATTTTATTTTCGGGCCCGTATATACATATGTCTATGTATGTATATATGTTTTTATAAATAAAAGTAGTACTGTTGTAATGCTCGAGAGAATTACCGAGAAAGTTGTTATTGAAAAAGTTGTTATTTTCGAGAGAATACGGCTTTGATTTGCACTTAACGGGTAATTTTATCAAGTTATTACTTTATATTGTTTATTTATATATATATATATATATATATCTATCACTATGTTAAACTAAAAATATGTCTAGCCAAGATATGAATCGAATTAGTTAATCTTTTGGTAAAATGAATGATCGGCTCGGTAATCATGATTAAAACTAATTATAATGAATCTTTTTCTATTTTGCAACGTATTGATAATATATTCGGATTGACGTAATTAATCAAGATGAATCGCAACATATAACCTGACGATGAACTGACCAGAGAAGTTAGGATATGAGATAAAAAATAGAAAAACCGGAGGGTAAAATTGGCCGAGTGAAAACGTGACAACGGAACCCGATTTCCTACCCGGGGGCAGATTTGTCCTAGAAAAACAAATCTTATTAACTTTGTACTCGAGATCTTAATAATGTTAAAATCACAGTTTAATTGAAACTATTCCGTTTGTGTTAAATCGATCCGCTTGACAACCGGAGCCTCTTGAATAACATCGGCCGTCTGACGAACGGAATAACTTCTTTTATCCGGGGTAGATTTGTACTCGGTACTTGTTCAGACTAACTAAGATTAGCATGGGGCAGTTGTGGACCTTGGACTGATGACATTTGACATATGACAATTTCATACGCTCGTGTGAGGAGGAGTTGTCTAGCTTAGGAGTACACCGATTCATACATAATTGACCTCCTTGCATCAAGGAAAAGATCTGTCTCATTCAATTTCACTACAAAAAGATATTGATTCAAGAAAAGTATTCTTGGCTAGATCCAAAAATATATATATTATCTATTTTTATATTTATATATTTATTTACTTGCTTTACTAACTATCTAACTACTAACATAATCAAACCCGGAAAAAGTAAAAGCTGCGACTTAGATCGAGTTAATAAAAGCTTCTTGGTGTTTAACCCCACTTAAAAGAATTACCATGTTTTCCCGAGGAATACGACCTGACTCACCAGACTAGAGCTACAATTTGACCCGGTACACTGCCGGTTAGGATCTGTATAGCCTAGGTAATGTCCGTCAGCTTTCTGGCGCCTTTTCCAAAGTTAGGTTTAGGTCTGTCAGCTTTTTGGCGCCGTTGCCGGGGAAAACGTCGCTAATTTCTTTCTTTGTGTCTAGGGTTACTACTTGTATTAGCTCAAAATTCTCGAGGATAAGTCAACACTCTTCTTATCACATTTCTTTTTTATTTTCCGTTGGTATCTACCTTCTTTTAGTTACCAATTTTCTTCTTCTACCAATTTCGAGTTATTTTCTATTTTCGATAGTAGAAAGTAAACGCGGTTCGTTTATTTTTGTTGGTACCTACCTATTGGCAATATTCTAAAACTCGCTAGGCGACCTCGGTACGCTACAGGGGCGCCTAGGGCCTAGGGCGCCTAGGCGATTTTAGGGTTTTAAGGGAGTTTTAAGGGTTTTAAGGGGGATTTAGGGTTTTTACAGGGTGTTTTAGGGTTTTATGGGGGGTTTTAGGGTTTTTACGGGGGGTTTTAGGGTTTTTACGAGGGGGGTTTAGGTTTTAAGGGGGGTTTTAAGGTTTTATGCCTCTTTCTTGTCTAAACACTTGGGAAACCTTGATGTTTGCCCAGATGGAACCCTAATAGCCTAGAAGGGCCTAAGAGCGCCTAGAAGGTCCTAGGAGCGCCTAGGAGCGCCTAGAAGGGCCTAGGGGCGCCCAGAAGGGCCTAGGAGCGCCTAGAAGGGTCCAGGAGCACCCAGAAAATCGCCCAGCACACTTGGGCGCCCAGAAAATCGCCTAGAGCCAAGTCGAGGACGCCCGGGGATCGTCCAGGGCCTAGGCGAAGCCTAGGCGATCGCCCAGGGCGATTTTTAGAACACTGCCTATTGGTAAGATACCAATTAAAAAAAAAAAAATACACTCGGTAAATACCGAGTGGACTCGGTAATTACCGAGAGAAAAAAAAAATGTGGTTTTTTTTATCGATTTTGTGTTATTTTCTATTCGATATTTTCTATTCCACAAGAATTGTCAAATCGAGTTATGAAAACGGCCGAAATCAGTAATGAAACACCATCTGATTCAGGTTTTATCTATTTCAAGTTATTTTTCTATTTTTCGATAGTTGATGACCGAAGTGGTAAGGCCCCACTCACTCCTTACAGGCCCGATTTAAACACTTACGAAAGGCGCGTTAAGAGTAGAGAGTAAACGCGGTCATATCGGTCGGGGAAATCCCGACCAAGTATCATTTTCAAATCGAAATACGAGAATGACCGAAACTAGTGATGAAACACCGAACGAGGGCTTGATCATGCCCAAGGGAATATTAATAAATAAAATAAAAATAGAAATAATCGAAATTGGAAGCGAGTTGGAAGGAACCAAGTTTGAAAGGGCTAATTCAAACCGAACCTTATCCAGCTCAACCCAAATTCATCTCGGTTCAACCAGATAAGGCAACACCATATCCAATGCATATTTTGAAGAAAAAGGTAGTCATTCGAGGAAGCTTTACCATATTCATCTAATGACAAGGGTAAGGGAGGTATACATTCTATCCCTATTACAAAGATGAAGTTGGATAAAAAGTATGTATGTTTTCTTGACGATTTTAGTAAGGGAGAAGTTTGGGAGTTAATCATGAGAGCGTTGTCTTCAACACTTACAATTCATTGAAATATCCATGCATTACACTAGAATCTTGTTCTTGTGTGTACACTTTGTGTTTTTTTTTTTTTGCTGTGGATTGTACTAACACGCAGGTAATTGAAGAAGATGACTTCAGCAATAATGTGAAAGCTCGCAAACCTAAAGCTCGAAAATCAAAGGAAAAGGTCAAGAATCGTTTGGATTGGTGGGAATTGTCTAACCTCTGTTGGAAACCGGTATTGAAGAAGGATGCGGTGCGTGAGGATGACCCACCACCAGTGCCTTAAAAACTGAAGCACGGTAAAGTCGGCTATAGACTATAAATGTAGTCAATGACGGGTACTATCCTTCCTTTTTACTCCTTAAGCATTTATTTTTAGTGGATTATGTGCTTAATTGTTACGTGCTTTTGTGAGTAATTGTTAGAAGTATCCCGTCTTGTTTAGTATATTATATTAGTTAATCCTTATCATTTTGGTCAAGCAAACGACGTTAACCAAAAGCGCTACCGGGAGGCAGCCCGTAAAAATGTTAAATATAATAATTACTTATACTTTGGATGATACTTTGCTAATACTTAGGATTGATTTTCATTTTGTTTCACCAAGTCTTAGGATGAATGTTTGAATGACATTAAAAGGGAACGATTAGGCGGTTATCCGAAAATCCTGATGGAAAAAAAAGAGAAAATTCAAATGCATCATTTCTTAGACTTAGGTTGTTAGAACGATTTGAAATAACCCTTGAGGATCTGGGTATAAAAGACTCAGAGTTAATACTTTGTCATACGTTACATTTCATGATCTAGTCTGTTTTAAATTTCAAATAACGTTTGACATGTATTAGTTCAAATACTATGGAATTGAGGATGTCATAACTTTAACCCACCCACCCACCCTTTAATATCATCCGAGTATTTGTTTTGACTTGTTTTAGTGCACCATTGCTTTCCCAACAACTTATTTATACTCACTTTACATTGAGGACAATGTAAGTTCATAAGTGGGGAGTGGAGTCGTTGGTCTAGCAATGGAATTAATGTTTATTTTGTATCAATAAATCCCTTAGTTTTTGATTTTTCGAGCATTATTTAGTTGATTAAAATAAACTGTATAAGGTATATATTTCATGGATTTGAAGATGTAATGATCAATTTGGATGTGTATAACCAACGTGAACCGTAAGTGCATTGTAATTCCAAATATATTTGTGTAACATGAATTCCTTCACGTAAGCCTTTGATATTGAAACGAAAATTTTAAACTGTATCCATTCAGTATCCTAGTGGTTATTCTATAGATAATTGCAGTAACTTAGTACCTAACTTTTGAATGTGTACTGTGAATATCTGAAGGTTTGAATGTGATAGGAAGGATATAAGTTAAAGAAGAATACCAAATTAAGATGAACTATCTATATGTCGGTTGTAGCTACCAATGATTTGAGTGCAGTAGGGCGTTATCACGAAACGTCCTATATCACTATAAGGTTTAAAAGCTCCCGATCGCTGATGATAGTAGTCCGGCTAGGGTGTTATCACGAAACGTCCTATTGCTTTGGGAATGAAGGCATATGCTACACATGTGAAATTAAGTTCATCAAAAGAAAAAAAAAAAAAAAAAAAAAAAAAAAAATAAAAAATAAAAAAAAAAAAAAAAAAAAAATTTTAAGCGTGGTTGAAAACTTAGCTATCTTCTGACTATCCCCAGTATAAACTGAATGATATGCTTTAGGGATTATCCTAATAAGTACTCGGAAGAACTTTGTGTGGAATCTATTCTTCGCTTATACCTAGGAAAGTCATTAGGGGTACATCTGAATGGATATTTGTGTGTTTTGCTTGATTTATTCAAGAGAGGATAGTGGAAATTGAAAAGGCTTGTCGACACACACTCGTTATACACTTATATTGAGGTTAAAGCCTGGTTGTAATTCTAATGGTTGTATTATCTAGTTGTTCCTTATACCTTATATCTTCATGAATTTATCTCTTATTCATTTTGTTTTATCGCTTGTTTTGCTCGAGGACGACCAAAAGCTAAGTAGGGGTTGTGATGAGAGATAAATTTATGATCATTATTACGACATTTTACCCCAATATTGATACCATTTTGAGCATTATTGTATCAAATCAAGTCAAAATTACTAAGTTTTATTCAAATGTATAAGTAGTAGTTATTATATAAATTATCGTATTTTTATAAGTTTTTTATTAGTTTTTGTACCGGTTTAGTAACCGGAGTGTCGTGTCGGATTTACGTTTGGTATTTTGGTGGTTCATTGCAGGATTATATATTGACCAAGATTCCACGTAACGACATGTTTTGAAGCCTAAAAGATGGATTTTGAGGGAATGAAGAAAATGCCACAAGCTTACGAGTTCAACGGATCAAATTATTTTTCCTACGCGCTTCTACCGTAACCTGTTTTCGATGGAAATTTGACCCGAATTAGAGGAATTTTCTGGAGAATAGTTCTTGACTAAAGTTGTAGATATTTAAATGAGCTTTCCAACGCATTTTGAATCACGTCAATCGGAGGTCTACAACTCAAGTTATGAATTTTTTACCGAACAGTTGATATCTCGGGTCGAACCGGATATTTTTGGCTCAACTTGTTGCATGTTACTCCATGTGCTAACTAATGATGATGATGATGAGTCATAACAAACTCATCAATACCTCCCACATCCTTGTAACAAACTTGGCATATGCTTAGCATATTCCTTGGCATATACTTAGCATATTCTCCAAAAATATCTCCCTCAAATATCACCTCCCTCATTACAACCTCCCTCAACTCCCCCCTATAAATACCTCCCCATATCCATAAAAAAATCCTTGCCCCATCTTGGCCACTCTTGGCCAAGATCTCTCTTCCCCACCTCCTCCCATTTCTTCCATTCCCCTCTTCTTCATCTCCGTTCTTCATCTCTTTTCTCGTTTTATTTTATTTTCGGGCCCGTATATACATATGTCTATGTATGTATATATGTTTTTATAAATAAAAGTAGTACTTGTTGTAATGCTCGAGAGAATTACCGAGAAAGTTGTTATTGAAGAAGTTGTTATTTTCGAGAGAATACGGCTTTGATTTGCACTTAATTTTATCGGGTAATTTTATCAAGTTATTACTTTTATTATTATATATATATATATATATATATATATATATATATATATATATATATCTATCACTATGTTAAACTAAAAATATGTCTAGTCAAGATATGAATCGAATTAGTTAATCTTTTGGTAAAATGAATGATCGACTCGGTAATCATGATTAAAACTAATTATAATGAATCTTTTTCTATTTTGCAACGTATTGATAATATATTCGGATTGACGTAATTAATCAAGATGAATCGCAACATATAACCTGACGATGAACTGACCAGAGAAGTTAGGATATGAGATAAAAAATAGAAAAACCGGAGGGTAAAATTGGCCGAGTGAAAACGTGACAACGGAACCCGATTTCCTACTCGGGGCCAGATTTGTCCTAGAAAAACAAATCTTATTAACTTTGTACTCGAGATCTTAATAATGTTAAAATCACAGTTTAATTGAAACTACTCCGTTTGTGTTAAATCGATCCGCTTGACAACCGGAGCCTCTTGAATAACATCGGCCGTCTGACGAACGGAATAACCTCTTTTATCCGGGGTAGATTTGTACTCGGTACCTGTTCAGACTAACTAAGATTAGCATGGGGCAGTTGTGGACCTTGGACTGATGACATTTGACATATGACAATTTCATACGCTCGTGTGAGGAGGAGTTGTCTAGCTTAGGAGTACACCGATTCATACATAATTGACCTCCTTGCATCAAGGAAAAGATCTGTCTCATTCAATTTCACTACAAAAAGATATTGATTCAGTAAAGTATTCTTGGCTAGATCCAAAAATATATATATTATCTATTTTTATATTTATATATTTATTTACTGCTTTACTAACAATCTAACTACTAACATAATCTAACCCGGAAAAAGTAAAAGCTGCGACTTAGATCGAGTTAATAAAAGCTTCTTGGTGTTTAACCCCACTTAAAAGAATTACCATGTTTTCCCTGAGGAATACGACCTGACTCACCAGACTAGAGCTACAATTTGACCCGGTACACTGCCGGTTAGGATCTGTATAGCCTAGGTAATGTCCGTCAGCTTTCTGGCGCCGTTTCCAAGGTTAGGTTTAGGTCTGTCAAAACTCTATGCTTAACTCATCTGTGAAGGCCACATCTGAATTTGAAATTGTATTTGAAATTGAGAAGGTTGACAAACAAGTGGAGTTTCAAGTAGAATCTGCTGAATTGAAAGACTCGACAGAGGATAATCAGCACTCAGTAGAGCCAAAGCTGGATCCAAACCAGTCTGTTGAATAAATGTCAATAGATACTCAAAAAGCTGAAGTTGGTCAGCAGAGTATAGCTCTCAGAAGAGATAGAAGGACCAATGTTGAACCCCCCAAAAGGTATGGGTTTGAGGACATAGTTGGAGATGCACTACATGTAGCTGAAGAAGTGGGTGGTTTTGAACCAAACACCTACAGGGAAGTTGGGACATGTTCAGAGGCATCTCAATGGCTTGCTGCCATGAGGGATGAAATTGAGTCACTTCACAAGAATGAGATTTGGGATCTGGTCAAACAACCACGGTGATAATGTTGAAATTATCACTGGTTGCTTAGCGGTGGATTTATGGTGGATATCTAGCTATAAAGTGGTGTAATGGTGGTGGTGCACGGTGGTGAAGTGGAATTCACGGTGGTGCAAAGTAAAGAGTAAACTTTGGCAGAGTTTGCCTATGTTTTGTATTAATCTCCCTTCATGAATGTTACATTGAGCCTCTATTTATAGGCAAGCCACATATTAGGGTCTAACTAATCACAATTAGATGCAAGTAAGTACAATGGAATACTAATTAAGCTAACTATTGTCTGGCGGTGCCAATGCAGTGCATACATAACACTTAGCCGTTTCTTGTATCCTTATCTTGTCACCCTTGGGTTTGTAGCTTGCTCTACTTCGCATTGCGGGCTCTGGTCTCTGGCGGACCTGATAGCCTGATAGGTCCACGGGCTGACCTCCTAGCCGTTTATGGTGCCGTGCGGGGCCAAGGGTTCGCGGTCTCAAATTGTCTTGTGGGTTTGCGGACTGGAATAGCCGTTGGCCTTATCTGCTACCTTGGTGGCCGGACCGACCCGAATAGGGATCCGCAGGTTGGATTACGGTCCAGGCATATCACACGGGACAGAAGGGTGGTCAGCTGCAAATAGATCTTCAAGAAAAATGAAGGGATGTCACATGTTGAGGGTATTAGGTATAAGGCACGTTTAGTTGCAAGAGGGTTCAGTCAGAAGGAGGGGTGGACTGTGAAAAGATATTCTCAATAGTAGTCAGACACACTTCCATCAGGGTGTTACTATATGTAGTCCACGTCAAAATCTCGAACTTGAGCAATTAGATGTGAAGACAGTTTTTCTACATAGGGATGTAGACAAGGAAATATACATGACTCAGCCAGAGGGTTTCCAAGTTCCTGGAAAGGAATTGTTTGTTTGCAGGTTGAAGAAATCCTTGTATAGACTTAAGAAGGCCCCAAGGCAGTGGTATAAAAAGTTTGACAATTATATGATTCGGTTGGGCAACATCAGGATTCCATATAATTGCCGTGTTTATCACAACAAACTGAAGGATGGTTCAGTCATCTATCTGGTTCTGTATGTGGATGATATGTTGATAGCTGCCATTAACAAGTCATGCATTCAAGATTAGAAGAATCTGCTCAAGGCTGAATTTGAGATGAAAGATTTGGGGAATGCAAAGAAAATTCTGAGGATAAAGATTTATAAAGATAAGAAGCAGGGGAAGCTCTTCTTGTCTCAGCATGGGTATATTGAAAAGATATTATCCAAGTTTGGCATGTCAGCAACCAAATCTATAGACACTCCAATGACACCAAATCTGCATTTGTCTATTGTGTTTGCTCCATGGTCAGGCGAGGAGGAAGAATACATGTCAAGGGTCCCATATGCAAGTGCGGTAGGCAGTTTGATGTATGCCATGGTTTGCACTAGCTAGGCCTTATCTGGCTTAGGCAGTCAGTGTTGTCAGCAGGTTTACGGCTCAACTTGGGAAAGGACACTGGAAAGCTGTGAAGAGGATGTTTAGGTATCTTAGGGGTACATATGATATTGGACTCATTTATGGAGGTGGTACTCAATGTTTTGTCATAGGGTACTGTAATTTTGATTATGTTGCTGATGTGGAAATCATGAGATCTATGACTGGGTATGTGTTTACTTCGGCCGGTTCTGTGGTAAGTTGGAAGACGACTTTACAGGCAATAGTGACATAATCTACTAATGAAGCAGAATACATGGCATTGACAAAAGCAACAAAGGAAGCAATCTGGTTAAAGGGGCTAGTAAATGATCTGAGTCTGCATCAAGATCAAGTCAGGGTGTATTGTGACAGTCTCAGTGCAATATGTTTGGCTAAGGATCAAGTTAATAATGAGAGAACCAATCACATTGATGTTAGGTACTATTTTCTAAGGAATGATAAAAGGGTCAAAGTTAAAAAGATCAGCATTGATGTTAATCCTGTTGATATCTTCACTAAACCAGTTCCAAGAGGCAAGTTTCAGCTGTGTTTGGACTTGCTGAACTTCCAAAGCTGTTAATCTGTATATGGGAATACTCAGTTGAAGTGGGGGTTCTGCTGAGGTATTCAAATCTGAAGACAAAGAGGAAATCTGACACTTGGTTGTGCATCTGTTTGGTCAATCTGCATGGAGTTCAAGTCAAGGTAGATATTTGCGATGGTGATTTAAACTATGCATACTGAATCTGGTCAGCTGTGTGGTATACTCACTTGAGTTTGGTTGAAGACTATGGTTTGGTCATCAGAGCATGAAACTTCCGCTGAGTCTGGTGTTCAGCTGAAGAAAGTCAGCAGAGTTGATCAGTCTGCTGAGGTTGCTGAGTTGGTTCTAAACATAACTTGGGGAACACGTCTACATGGTCTTCCGGTTTGGTGAATGTTATTTCTGGGTATTTCAGTCATTACCTGAGTTGACTGTTAAGGCGGTTAGAGTTGGGTTCCCAAGGCCTATAAATACCATATGTAATACGTGTAAACTGTAACTTTCTTGTGATATTAAAATAATTCTCTTTTGTTTGTGGAATAATCATCACATTGGCGGAATCCACGTTAAATATGTGTTCTTCTTGTTTATGTATGTATTATTTGTTTGTTAATAGCTTGATCTTTACTCATAATAACTATTACTTCTTGATCTATCCGTTATAACAAATTCGTTCCTGCATAACAAACATACCATTAATGTTGGGGCAAAATCTTGACCAATAATTCAAAATTACATACACACCCTTACTATTATTTTCAATCAGACCCATACTTATCTTCTCCGTTACAACCCCTTCCATAGATGAAGTTGAGGAAGACACACAACTTCCCTTGTATTTTCTAAAGAACAACTTCACCAATTTCACAGTCTTACAGTTAAATCAAACCTCCAAACCCAGCAAATATCAAGCTCCAAAACCCATCAATGACTTGACCGGCTTTTCCAATATATATATATAGCTTGTTTTAAGTCACTTTCACTTTATCCTTTGTTTATTTGTTGTTGTTTATCATTTTTAATGGTTGATACTTGATAATGATAATCGATCACAATTAAACACGACACTTGATTGGTTGGGGTGGTGACGTAGAAGATAATGGTGCTGGGTGGGCTTTGTGTAATTTTTTCCCCACACATCAGATTCATTTTTAAGTTTCGAAGCTTTCTTTCTTTTTCAGATTTGAATGCTGACAGGGTGTACCGTAGAAATGTGTTGACGAATGGGCTTGAGACATGAAAGTTTGAAAAGGTCGGGTAGTAGACAACAGCGGATCCACATATACCAAAACGGTGTACACAGGCATAGCTAAAATGATAAATTACTTAAGTTTTATTAATATATACGTTTATTAAAATCGGGAAAAAATTATTTTTAAAAATGTTTATGGACCTGTTGAACAAAAAATCTTGCATCGGCCCCTTATCGTAAAGGGATAGAAGCTCAGGGGTGATATTTGCCTAATGGTGGGAGACGGGTCAAATGGGAAAATAATGGACCAATTGATATTAGTAAAGGCTACTATATTTCTTTATATCACGTCCCTTCAAATGTGAGCGCGCTTATCGTTCTACTAAAACCAATTGATATTAGTAAATGTGCTACCATATTTCTTTATATCATACACTCTCAAGTGTGAGCCTATAAGAAATGAGAGATGACTAACACTTGATTTGTTTTTGTTGGTCCATTGAAAAGACTTTGGTTAAGTTTAGAGAGAGAGGGGGGGGGGGGGGTGAATAAACTTAAAACTTAAAACTTTGGAGTTAACAAATTTTGCAACTTCAGCAGCCTGCTGATACTTTAGTAGTCTGCGTTTGAGACTTCGATAACAGCTATCTTGATATACGATAGTCTACCGACGCTTAAGTTTGCTGAATTTGTGCAGCGGAATTAAATCAAAATTAAGCCTTAATACTTGTTGTTAAATATGATACTAAGTATTAGATACTCAGTAGTGCAAGTGTGTGATTTCAGTTGCTAGATTCAGTAAGTTGATGTGTAAAGTAAACTAAGTGCAGAATGTAAATGCTGAAAGTAAATAGGCAGTTTTTATAGTGGTTCCAGGTGGTGTAATCCTGTCAGTCCACTCTTCTCCTGTGATGTTGGAGGAAATTCACTAGAGATCTTTGATGTATCTGTTACAAAGATTCCTAAGGTTGCTTGTCTTTCACCAATCACTATGGCTTCACAAACTGAAAACTGGGAACATGTAGTATTGCTGCTCCTGAGTCTTCCACTGGTCCTTGAAGGGTATGATTGCCTCTTCACCAGCTCCACCACAAACAACAGTCTTTCACACCCAAAGTGCTTCATTGTCTACAGCAGGTTCTTTATAAAATAAAGGATGAATCAAATAAATGATTCAGTTGCAGCAGCTTGATTATGATGATATAATCAGCAGCTTGCAGTCTTCAAGTGTGTAATCTTGATGTAGCTTGAATACAGAATGCACTTGAAGAAATTCTCTAGATCAGCAGCTTTATGCTCAGTAAGTTCAGCAGGGTGTTTTTCAGCTTAGGATTATCTCTTAAAGTTTATCCAAAATTCATCATCTGTTTCTGAGTTAAAAGTCTTCTATTTATAGGCAAGAATGCATGTGACTTGTATTTGAAATTCAAATGTAACCGTTCCTTGTTTTTGTCCCATCTGATCTGCATTCTGTCACTATTCATAGGACTGACACTGTCAGAATTCCTTTTTGACAATGCAGTCTGTCCACCCTTTGACTTGTGTCCATCGGATAAAGTCCTGTATCATCCCAACGTTCTTTTAATCCTAACCACTGATTTGTTTGATAAGTCAGAGGTAGTTGGCTGTCCTTATCCATGTAATCTTCCAATATAATCTTGAATTAATCGAGGTATATATCGGCGGGTTCATCGATCTGTTGAAGTACATATCGATCTGATTTGAACGACAATTTGCTGTGTATAAAATATAATGCAGCTGATTTCTTTTATCTAACTTTTGTTTGTGAAGTTAGATTACACCTTTTTAAATATAACCAAGTTCCAAACTTCATCCAACTTATGGAACTTAGACCTTCTACACAAGGTATATGTAATCAGTTTAGGTCATCACAGACTTGCCTAAATTCTGATTCCATATCCTTGACTTTAATTACTAAGTTTGATCCCTTAGCCTTCATTTACTGAGTTTGAGTCCTCAGCCTTCAGTCTTCAGTCTTCAGCAGGTTCCTGACTAGTCTACTGACCTATCTACCCCATGCGACCTAGACTAGTCTGGCGACGAAGTCGGTGACCATTACGATCTTGTTTGATCAAACCTATTTATGAATCAAACTCTAATAAGCCTATACATTTGATCTAGACATCTTTTTGCCTTTGCACTATAACAGCTAGTCTGGCACTCATCATCAAAACTAAGAAATAAGTCCAACAGTTTTTTTGTTTTTAATTGTGCTGGAAGCGAGACTTGTACTCAGAATCTCCTGCTCCGATACCATGTTAAGATTAAACGCTTACCATTCTACTAAAATCAATTGATATTAGTAAAGATGTTACCATATTTCCTTATATCAAACTCTAACCACA
This sequence comes from Gentiana straminea, assembly GCA_036785695.1. Taxonomy (NCBI): domain Eukaryota; kingdom Viridiplantae; phylum Streptophyta; class Magnoliopsida; order Gentianales; family Gentianaceae; genus Gentiana; species Gentiana straminea. The sequence goes on along the minus strand of JAVUPR010000266.1, from coordinate 20,366,414 downwards.
AGAATCTCCATGTCTCACGAATAGAGATGTTACTCAGGTAACTCAGAGTCATGAGTTTGTTAATATACCAAACAACTAAAAGAAGTCGTGCTTTTACGGGTTCGAACGTCCACACTCCAACTCCAGATCCAGCTATCATTTTAAGACACCCAATCTCTTTCACCACTAGATCATGCATGTCCTATACCCTGGGGACCACGTAATTATTTAAAAGCATCTATGCAAAGGATGGGAGGCATCATGTTATAATTGCATTAATTCTTTACCTATACGGCTAGCTATACCCTTGGCCCAGTCAATATAAGAGTCAAATTATCAAACATGGAGATCGAGAGTAGCAGATAATAATAATTAAGAAAATGAAAAGCAGCAACATCAGCAGAATGAAGGAGGAAGATTTGGGGCCTTTGTTTGAAACAAAGAGAGTAAAGGGTCGGATTATATATAGGGTGTTTGCAACAACTGTTTTCATTGGAATCCTTTTTGTTTGGTTTTACAGAGCAATTAATATACCCAAAAAATCAGATGAAGTTGGAAGAAGATGGGCTTGGTTTGGTATGTTTGGTTCTGAGCTCTGGTTCGGTTTTTACTGGTTTCTCTCTCAATCTCATCGTTGGAAACTTATCCACCGGCACACCTTCAAAGACAGATTCTCCCAAAGGTACGTATTACTGTCTGTCTGTGGAAATATGTTTTTTTTTTTCCTTCTTTTCTGCTATGATATGAAATGTTATGCATTTAATTAACCCCGTTTTAATTAAGAAGTAATCGAATGAGAGATTATTGGATAAGTAATTATCTAGTCATATATATATTAAGAAGAAAGCATTGAATAGCGTTGAAGATGAATCATTTACTCAAGGATTTCGAATTCTCAAAACCATGGGAGTATGATACTATCTAGGTTCCAAAATATAAATCTGTTTAAAAAATCGATTAAAAATTTACTCTTTATTAATTATATATTCACTGAATTAATAAGTCAACTACAATGAATCAAAATTGAACGTGTGAAGTTGCTTTTAGTCAGACTACTACAATGTATTAAAATAAAAAAGAAACGATAGCTCAAAAGTTGCCATCGTAATTACTTTGGATGTGAATGGGGATGTCAATCTGTTCACAACCATATCCACGTTATGAAAAATTCTGATGCATAGATTTTCTATTAGAACAAACTATCAGATGACTATCATGTGTAAAAAAAACAAAACTGTTTTGTTTGCTTGTATACGTGACAATCATCCGAAGGTCCGTTGTAATAGATAGTCTCTACAGCAGAATTACCCCACATTATATGCTACTCTTTAATCGTTTAATTCTTTTTTATTTCGTCAAAAAAAAAAAAAATTAGTACAAATGTTAGAAAGGAAAAAATTAATGTATTAATTGACATTTAGTCCAGTGGATTCAATATAATGTCTAAAAGAACATTGTCATTTCACTGGACGATTATGCATTTCTTACGTTTTTGTTTTTTTGTTTTTGTTTTAATGGATTTGTTTGTAGTGGATTTGTTGATATTAAAAAGTTTTAGTGGTGAGCTAGACTATAATCATGCATGAAAACCAGTGTTCGAACCCTGTTAGAGGCCATAAAAAAAAGTTTTCGTGGGTTAATTTTAATGGATTTGTTTGATAGTGAAATTGAATTCACTAAACGTGGCAAGAGTAATTTCGTCTTTTCAAGTATATTTTGTCTTTTTTTCCATCATTTTCCAATCCACTTGTTTTTCTTTTAACAACTTCTTCTCCGCTGTTGTATTATATAACCATTACCTTTTTTTTCTTTTTGGTTTTCTAATTTCTTTTCTTCATCTTCTCAGAAATTCTTTCTCATGAAATTCTTCCATTTCCTTCATTTCTTTTTTCATTCTTCCACAACCTCTTTCTCCTTCAATTCTTCTTTCTTCTACATCATTTTTTTCTCATTTCTTTTCTTCATCTTTTACCATAACGTCTTTCTCCTGCAATTCATCCATTTTCAAAAACCCGAGAATATTTATTTTGCAAAAATATCACACCAGATCTATCCCACTATTTTATTAAATATTTGATTCTTTCTATTTCAAGGTGGATTTCCATAACCTAATTTCTCCTGCAATTCCTCCATGTTTAATAGAGTCATCAGTCATGTTTAATGGCTTATGGTAATTTATTCTGAATTATTAGTTTTAAAATGAGCACCTACCTTTATTAGAAAAGAAACTACCAATTATTTTTCTTAAAATTGATGACATGATGGTCTAATACTTGGATCATGGTTTAGAGTTTGTTTCCGCAGTGCCTACAACATGCTTAGACACTCGACACTGAGTAAGACATAAAATCTCTAGGGTTATTATATCCATATACTAAAGGAGAGTGATTTAGGCACCACCTTCATCCACATAAATGATCCACACAACACTTTAAACCACATATTTTAACTTTTAAAGCAAAAACAAAAATAACACAAAAATTCTCGACTACAAATTCACAATTCGGGGGATGAGTTTGGTACACAATTCGGTGTACTAATCATTTTCCTATATTAAATTAATATACGTAAAAAGAAAGAAGAATAACATTAGATTTTTTTTTGTTTGTTTTGTTTTTGAAAGGAACATCAGACTTTTATGTATACCATCTAATTGCTGCTTTTGAAATCTTTAGCTAGTGCCTCCACAATATAGAAATCTTTTAAATTTGATTGTTGACCAGTGACGGTTGATTAATTAGGTACCCGGACAAGGAAAAACTGCCAAAAATAGATATATTTGTTTGCACAGCAAATCCAGATATAGAGCCACCGATGATGGTGATCAACACCGTTTTATCAGTGATGGCATACGATTATCCACACGAAAAGCTCAGTGTGTATCTATCGGATGACGGTGGATCGGAGCGTACTTTCCACGCGCTTCTTTTGGCTTCTCGTTTTTCTAAACATTGGCTACCTTTCTGCAAGAAATTCAACATCGAACCCAGGTCTCCTTCTGCTTATTTTGCATCAAACCATCAACTTTCTGATGAGAACTCTCCCGAGTTTTACGAAATTAAGGTAATCGTACGTGTTTATGAAAATGCCACTGTCATACCAAAACAATCACAACACATAACATTGCATATTATTTATATGATTGATTGTACGTACCGTTGGTCATATTCGGTCAATAGATCATACGTCACGATCTCACATGCACAAATGAATCGTGTCATTTGTTGTGAAAACAACTTAAATTAAGTTTTTGAGTTTTTTATTTTTAGATAAAGTAAGTTATTGAGTTCTTCGATATGATTTTTTAGTCATGAAGCTTATATATAACTAAAGAACTCATGATTTTTTTCCCTTCACCTAAACAAACTGATTGATATGATTATTATCATTAGCAATAATATATGTAGAAATTATTGTGGTTCCTTTTGTCTTTTCCTTTGATAGTTAACACAGGCGTGCACGCGGCAATAGTAACAAGTGAAACTTGAAAAAATATATTTAAAAACTTATTATTCGTGTGATATGCTTTTAAATAATAACATTTGAAAATTATGTATTAAAAGCATTTTGTTGCTGATTCGTGCAAAACGGATTCGTTATGAGATAGCTACGAAATATTTTTTTCAGACATAATTTTCAAATTTATCTTTTAAGGCATAACATGCAAATAACAACTTTTTCAAGCAAGTTTCCCTGGTAATAATATACAACAATTTGTTTATAGAAAAGACACTTAACATGATATAATGAAAAATGATAGGGCTGTTTTGAAGGTGTAATGACACAACAATTTAATCACAACGAGTAACATAATATGATTTTACAACATTGATTATTATTATCTTACATTATGAAAAATGAGTAAATACATAATGATCAATGATATAAAAATGAAGTTGTATTATTTGGGTGATATACATCCACCATACATAGTGTGTAGTGGATATACAATTCAAAAATCTTATCCAATAATTTAAAGTAGTACAATTTAATCAATTAATAAAATGAATAAGATGTATATAGTGTATCTTCACTGCACACTATGTGTAGCGGATATATAAACTTTGCCATTTATCAAAGATGCACCCTGTCCATGGATTTTGAAAGGTGTAGACTTTCGGTAAATCACTTTCTGTGGACTTATCTTTTTTTCAAAGCGCGGACCAACCCTTCTCCAACTGCTCTTTTGGACCAGGGAATTATTATTGCGTAGAAAATGGAAAATGATATGTGCAATATATTATGTATAGTCACAATCACTACATATTTTTTTAACCACTAATGAAAATGTTGGATGATTAATTAGAATGTGTCTTATTTTTTGTGCATTCAAAATATGCACATAAAATGTGGGATTTTTCCACCCCAAAAAATAAAATAAAAAAGCACTGATCCAACTGGGGATTGGATGGGCGCTTGTTTGGTTTCGGGTGGAGTTGGATCCAACCTAATATTTTATTCACTTTACTATCATATTTATCATTATTTTATTATTTTATTATTAATTCTCTCATCAATAAATAAAATAATATTAATTAATTCACTTTATTTATCCACTATAATATTTAACCATTACTTTTTTTAATATAAAATTTCATTAAAATTTCTCTCACAAATCATTTTTCTACTACATAAATTTCAATTTTATAATTGTTATTTTATAATTGAATACATTCAACCTCAATCCAACCTGCAACCAAACAAGACCCTAAAGATAGGAGGTGAGGTGCATAGTGAGGTGCACCATTCTCAGCCGCAATTTTTGGTTTTTTTTTTTTTTTTTTTAACGCCTGATGTTCTTCTTTCCTTGTTATTTCAGTTTTATTTATTTATTTATTTTATTGAGGTTTAGTTTATTACTATTTTCTAATAAGATAAAGTGTGTTTATTGCTCAATTTATTTTATAGTCCTAAAAAAACATATTTCTCTTTTTTTTTTTTAAATGTTTCGTATAGAGAAGATTCACACATTAATAAACTAATTAATGTGTAGGGTAAAATAACAAAATTATCCTTTCATTCCTTTCATTCTTTGTGCATTGGAAATTGTATCAAAATTTAGGTTATTAAAATAAAGGTTAAATGTGGAAAAAATAATAAATATTGTATTGATATTGTAAAATGACAGATAAATAAAAACAAAACAAATTCTGAGAAGTGACTGTTAAAAAAAAAACGGATGGAGTATTTTTTACAAGACTTTTAATGACATTATTATTTATATTTTTATATCAATCAATACTTATACAACACGGATACAAATGCAAACATATCCAGACGACCTTATGCTACAAAGGGTTTAAAGCAAATTGGTTCTTTATGTCTTTTGTCGGTTGATCGACCAGACACGACCGGTTGGTTAGTCCGGAGATAACATTTGTTCAGTTAGGCGATAACAATTTCTCTATATAGCTATATAATAAAAAATTAAAAATTAATAATATGCATGAAATTCAAAGAAATATTAATAATTAGATGTTTTATTTATGCATGATATATATATATATATATATATATATATATATATATATATATATATATATATATATATATATATTAACATATCTGTAAAAAAAAATATATATATAAGAAAAAAAAAAATATTCATTAAGTCATATTCGCATCATTTAAAATTTGTTAAGAAAATTTAGACACACTTAATAATTAAGTGGTTATATGATACTATTATATATCAAACATATTTCAGTGTAAATATCACTTACTATATTCAGATTAAGTGATAAGTGTTGTTAACAAACATGGCCAGTTCAGATCAAGTGATAAGTGTTGTTAACAACATCTATAACAAAAAAAAAAAGTGTCGTTAACAAACATGACCAGATTTAACGGTGTTAGCAATTTTTATTTTTTAAGATTTGATAACAGTTATTACTAAAAAATAGTAGGAATTGCCACTGTAATTATTATTTATATAGAATGCCGATTGACATTGTTTAGTTTTGATTTAGGAAGAACCGAGACTTTAATTTGAGTGTCGTACGCAGTGTCCGACATTTTTTTTTGACACGACAATGTTTGACATGTGTCGATTGACTTAAATAATTATACAAATTAATATTGTTATATATATGACACTTCGACACGATGTCGACAATTAACACAATATGTTTATTTTATAATTTTTTACGGACTATATATATTATATTTAGACGTATATATAATGATATAGTTATAAACAACGAACGATCCGCAGAAACTGTTTGGAGATTTGGAAAATGAAGTAGAAGCAGTAAAAGACAAACTCGGAAAAGTTGCCACTAAAGAGCATAAACCAGAATTTGCTGAGTGGAATTCATATTCATCTCCAAAAAATCATGACACCATCTTACAGGTACATTTCAATATTCGATCCTCCTGATAATTATATATGTGTTTGTTATGGGTAAAAGTGTAATATCCTAGATATATATGACTAGGATAGATAATATCTATATTAGATTTTGTCTGTTATGTTTTTGGATTTAGTGCATTGTCCTAATATAAAGGATAATCCTTGTAATGAATTAATTGTAGTAATGAGGATAATTATTCAATAATATCTTACTGTCTGAGTTTCATCTTGGTATCGGAGCCACAGATGGTAGGTACTCCGGTGGTTTTGGTTTACGGCCAAGAAGATAACCATCCAGACGATGGCCGCGAACAATCGGAAGAATGATCGACTTCCAGAGAAGATAGTTGGTCCGATTTAGCTTCACATTGCACACCTATTGAGGCTTCCTCCGAACGGTGAGTGAACAAAGTTTCCAGAACCGGTCGGACTGGGTGAGGAATTAAGTAAACGGTGGAAGTGGTGGAAGATTAGGGGGAGCACCAAAACCTATACCCGTAGTTGAGAAATATTGAGTCACAGGAATGAAGGTCGTATGAGGGGAAGGAGTGCGAGCCGAGCGGTGGTGAAATAGTAACAGACGCGGTCACCGGAGGTGTAGAAGTTCCGGTGCTGGGAGTAGAGTCGGCCATAGGGCTCCGATACCACCCACTGGATCAAAGTCAGAACACTCAGAACAGGCCTGTGTGTCAAGTGTGCCATAAGGTTGGGCACACTGTTGATAAGTGTTACTACAGATTTGATGGTAACTATTGTGCAAAACAATCAGAATAGGCCAAATGCAGCTTATGTAGCAGGCTTTGAATCCGGTTCTGATTACAACTAGTATGCAAACAGTGGAGCATCTAGTCATGTTACTTCAGATCTCAACAATATGCACCTCAACTCGGGTTATGATGGTTCAGACACCCTCACTGTAGGGAATGGTGAGTCTCTTTCCATCCTTAATACTGGTCAATCCTCTATTCCTACTTCTAGCACTTCCTTAATCCTTAGCAATATTCTCCATGTTCCAGCCATAACAAAAAATCTTCTCAGTGTGTCTAAATTAACTAATGATAACCCTGTTTTCATGGAATTTCACTCACATAGATGCTTTGTGAAGAATCAAGCTACCAAGGAAGTACTTCTGGAAGGATACTTTAAAGATGGACTGTATCAACTGGAACTTCCACAGAACTCTCTTCACTCCAAGTCCCATGTTGCTCTTAGTGGTCAGGTTACTAAGTCATCTAGCACTCAATCTAATAATTTTGTTAGCTCTATTTCTGTTTTACAAAAAGCCAACTTGTGGCATAGAAGGTTGGGACATCCCTTTGGTAGGGTTTTGAACCTTGTTTCTAAATTATGGTGTTTCAGATTTGATTCACACGCACTTGTTAAATCCACTTGTACCGCACTAGATTCACCTGGATCTACCCACTTAAGCTTAAATCTGATGCCTTAAACGTTTTCACTAAGTTTAATTTGAATTTCTCCACGTAATGCGTGTATATTTCCAGGGATGTCACCTACAATGAATCTGACTTTCCTTATCAATCACCATCCTCTCCAAATTCTGACTGTTCTGCCTCCACACCTATGGTGGGCATACTACTTCCTCCAAACTTGTACACCATAAAATGTGTCTATCTTGGTCAGAGTTCTTGCCACAAAGTCACCGGGAAAAATGTATCCTCCCCTAAATGCTCCAAATGCTCCAAATTCTCCAGTATCCACTTCTCATATATCTCCAGCTTCCCACCTATCCCCTGTCTCACAGAATCCTGATTCATAGTTTGTGCCACACTCACCCTCCAGTCCAACACCTAGTCCAACACTCCCTTATTCTACCTCCGGTTTCCGCCAGCTCCAGTATGTCTAACTCTCCACTTTCCTCGAGTCCTTCTTCTGCCTCTCCATCTCCTCCCCCACTCAACACTCATTCTATGACAACAAGAGCCAAAAGTGGCATCTTCAAGCCAAAAACCCAAAGTGTCTCCCCATACCCTACTGAACCGTGTAAGGTGTCTGAAGCATTGGCCCAACCACCCTGGAAAGCTGCTATGGTAGAGGAATTCCTAGCCTTGCAAAGGAATCACACGTGGCTCCTAGTTCCTCCTGCTCCAGGTCAGAATCTTGTTGCCAATAAATGGGTCTTTAAGCTTAAACTTAGACCTGATGGATCCATTCTCAAGCACAAAGCCCGGCTTATAGCCAAGGGCTTCCTTCAAACTCAAGGACTAGACTATTCTGAAACCTTTACTCCTTTGCTAAGTCCTCAACCATCAGAGTCATTCTTGCAGTGGCTGTTGCCTTCAATTGGACCATTATGCAGCTTGACATCAATAATGCCTTTCTCAATGGCAACCTTCATGAGACTATTTATATGCCCCAACTTGAGGGGTTCACTGATCCTTTAAAACTACATCATGTGTGCCTACTCAAGAAGGCATTGTATGGTCTCAAAAACTTTCTCATTGTTTGTTTTTGCATAATTCTAAGCCGTGTTGTATGTCTTGGTTTATGTTGATGATATTCTAGTTACAGGTAGTAATCCGGATCTGATTCAACAATTTATTCATAAGCTTCACAGCAGTTTTGCTCTCAAAGATCTAGGAAATTTGAGCCACTTTCTACGAATGCAAGCTTACAGGGATGAGACAGGCTTTATCTAAATCAACATATGTATGCCTTACAAATTCTGGACATACTTAATATGCGGCACTTAAAGTCCTGTCCCACACCTATGTCTTTTACACCTCAACAGTTGCACATGCCTAGTTCCTTCATGCATAATCCTACAATTTACAAAAGTACTATTGGGGCACTTCAGTATTTAACTTTTACAAGGCCTGACATAACCTTTGCTGTGAATTGCCTGAGTCAATTTATGCATAATCCCACTGTGGTTCAATGGTTGGCTGTCAAAAGGTTGCTTAGATATGTTCAGGGTACAACTCAGTATGGTCTACACTTTGCCCCTCATGGATCCATTGCTTTAATTGGGTATTCAGATGCTGACTGAGGGTGTAATACTATAGACAGGAAGTCTATTGCTGGTTTTTGTGTCTATTTAGTGATGGCCAAAATAGTGACAGTCCAACCTTAACCGGCAGTGTACCGGGTCGGATGCACTATAGTAGCGAGCAAGGTCGTATCCCACGAGGAATCAATCGAGTATCAAAGCCGTTTTCGGACTTAGTTTAGGTCAACCAAGATGCTTCAAGTTTAATTACACTAAAACAAAATATAAACTAAAGATGCTAAAGAGAGAGAGAGGCATAGCCAAATCACGATCCAATTGAATACTTTCGCCCTCTAATCGACTCATTGAGAATGGAAACTACCAACCAACCATCCTAATGCTTATATCGACTCATTCATGGGTGCAAACTCCTAAGATAGTACTAGACGCCATGCAACAACCTAGTACCCTTTGCCCGGTTCAACAAATCCGCCTTTAAGGATTTAACTCGACCGAAACAAGATTAAGAACTAGAGCCGCTCGATTTACACCGACAAACCTCGTTACCCAATTGATCTAAACAACTCAGTCAATTGTAAATAACGATCTTAAAACCCCTTTTCCCACACCCCTTCGCAACATGCATTTATAGAAGTGGTGTGTGAGTTCATGAACTAGGTGTACAAGCTAATTCAAGCATTAAGAACAAGTTTTAAGACATGAATTCTTCAATATAACAACAATTAAACACTACCCATTCCCAATTTCATCAATTAGAGGGTGATTTCTTCAATTTTCACATAATTTGGCTATGAAAAGTTTAGCTACTCATAATAAAACTAAAAACAACAATCAAAGATAAAATTAAAGCCATAAATGAAAGAGAAACTGAAATTAATTACCAAAATCGTGGAGAATCAGAGTTTACATCAAGCTTCTTCAACACCCATGTCAATTGGTGAAGATGAAGACCCAAAAATCGAAAAATCCAAGATTAGAGAAGAAACTTGAGCTAAAATCTAAGCTAGATTGTGTTTAATTTAAGTAAAAGATGATAAAAGAGTGAATCTAGGGGAGAAGAATGGGAGAAATCGACTTAGAAGGGAAAATCGTAGGGTATGGAAGTGAAAAAGTATATCTAGAATGCCTACAAAAATCATGCAAGTGGTATTTATATTCTCCAAAAATGTGCAGGAAAAGTCATTTTGGCGCGCCCCAAAGGCTTTGGCGCGCCCCAAAACTGTTTCAGTGGCTCTGGCAACTCTCTGTTTCACTTTGGCGCGCCCCAACATCTTTGGCTTGCCCCAGACTTGATCAGTGGCTTAATGTGCATTCTGCTTTCACTTTGGCGCGCCCCAACACCTTTGGCGTGCGCCAAACTTCTCCAGGCTCCAAATTCTTCACTTTTCTCTATTTTCTTCTATCTCCAACCATTGGTTTCATCTTTATACGCTCCACGCCTTGTCTCTCGGGCTCATGAGCACCTAGATCCTGCGACACAACATCTAACACAAACCAAGCATAATTCCACAAGATAGATAGGGCTCGAAAAGGGCCAAAAACATCGTAAAATGCCGAGATTTTCCATCTATATGACGGTTTACCTCAAAGTGAGTGCTCAATGCGATTTTGCCCTATAAACGGTCTAAAACTACCCAAAATAAGCCGAAAGTGTCATAAATGGGGCTTAAAACATGCACCGAAGCATAGTAAAGTTGACTCTCATCAATCACCCCCACTTAGCGTTTGCTCGCCCTCGAGCAAAATGAGCGTTCTAAAAGAATCCAATGAGTCAACGTTACACGCGTAGTCAAGTCAATCACACATCAAAGACAAGCGGGAAGTAAATGAGTAGATGCATACAACTTAACCCTACCTTATCAAGCGTACGGGATGTGAGTGTGTGAATAGCTTCTCCTACATTTACCACGGTATACCGGTTCGATTATGGATGCTAGGTTAAAACGACTACACCATAGGCTCATACTTCATAAGCATCTCCACTAATCGGGGCCAACCGAGGTTAAGTAAGGTCAAGTAGACTTGCACGGTTGTAACGTTAGGCTAGGGACGGGGCTAACCGAAGGGAATTTCTGGGGAATAAACAACAAAGAGATAAAAACGAGCAAGCTTAATCACGGGGTGTGTAAACACAAAACGTAGCTAGCTCTACCCTTCTCTAGCTCAAAAATGAAACTAGAAACATGATCCAAGAAATAAAATGCCATATCGCACTATGTCTCAAGTGTAACGAGGCAAAAGCATACAAGAATCATGTTTCTATACTAAGGATTCATCCCAAACACCAACATCATCTAACAAATCAACAACATAAGTCTTAAAACGCTTGGTTTTCTTTGACTCAACCTTTATTACACTTTTATTGACTTTTATTGCAAGCTTTCTTTGATTGATTTCATTTTCTTTTGACTTTTCTTCTTTTTTTTTTTTTTGAAAGAGACTTTTTGAATTTAGAAAGCTGCATTATACAATTTAAATAGGTTTGAGTCAAAGGCCATCACGTACATACAATATAAAAATGAGCTCCTCCCCTCCAAATCGTGAAAATAGCTCGTAAAAACCAACTCTTAAATACATACGTACTCCTCCACCACCCCACACTTGCTTTAGCAAGTGAGCTCGAAATGAAAAGATTAAGCTTGACTCGTAGGGTGTCCAAGGGAACGTAGACCACAAATAAGGCTTGGGGGTCGGGAAATTACGGGCTACAAACGAATGGCTAAGTGTCGGATGGGGGTCTAACCATCCTACCAAGGCTTAGAGGGGTTACTTGTGGAATATGTCACGGGATGGCTATTTGGCTCGGTTAGGTCAAAGAAATGCCATAACTATCGTCCCAAACTCTACCAAGGTCGGCCTTTCTATTTCGTCTCGAAGTTAATGGTATGAGTTCTAGGTAGCCGAATTGTGCCTAAGTCTACCATAATCGGTCACTAGTTACCGCGGTTCATGAAATCGAAGCTATACGTGCGTGAAAATCCCATTTCCAAGATAAGGTAGTAAGTCAAGTAGCATGCATTCGGACATTTACTAAACCGTTTACCCTATCAACGTGACGACTCAACACACGAATGTAACATCAAAACCTTGGAAAATTTTAAAAATAGCTCAATTTACTCAAGAAGTGACCAAACACTAAGCATACAACACAATGGCTCAAAAGGAATAATGAAGTGCGTAACAATAGCTAAGCCTACCACCCCCCACTTTAAATGCAACACTCGTCCTCGGTGTGTGAATGAAAAAGGTAAGAAGGCTTAGCTTAACCCGGCGTAAAGGCGCGAAATAGTGTATAAGACATATCCACGAAGGTCCATCATCGAAAATCTGAAGCAAGAGAGAAAACCAAGAAATGCATGCACGGGGAACAGCCACCGTGCCACAAGCAAGCAACAAATATCGAGATATAATCAAAAGCTCAAAGCCACATACATTCGCATATGAAACCAACAGTACCATACTCGGATAACATGAGATGAAGAGATATAAAAGCTAAAATAACCATCCATGCATAAAATAAAGGCCAAACCGGGCCAAAGTAATACCAATCCAAGTACAGCACAAAAGGAAGAAGAAATAAAGAGTCAAGAGCCCTAAAGGGCTTACATCTCCAAAAAATAGTCAAAAGAAACAGACTCAAAGACTAGTCTAAACATAAAATAGTCGTGCAAAACAATAAAGCTCTAGACCTAGTCCTGAGTCGACTCATCTAGCAAGTGCTCTGAAGCGGGATCTGTGGAGGACTCTGGAGCAGCAGAAACCTGTGTCGGGGTAACTCCGGAAACTGACTGACCCTCCTCAGTAGCCACTGAATCTACCTGTGCATCAACCACCACATCTGTGCTACCTGTACCCTGTACTGCAGTGTCTGCACCCTCCTCGTCTAGTGTCATGCGGCTCAAATGATCCGCCACCACATTCTCACACCCCTTCCGATCTTTAATTTGCACGTCGAACTCTTGAAGGAGCAAAATCCACCGCAATAAACGGGGTTTTGCCTCTTGCTTAGCAAATAAGTACCTCAACGCAGCATGATCGGTATGCACGATCACCTTAGACCCAACTAGATACGACCGAAACTTATCGAAAGCAAAAACAACGGCAAGTAATTCCTTTTCGGTCGTGGCATACTTGGACTGTGCGAGGTTAAGTGTGTGACTAGAATAGTAAATGGGCTTGAAAATCTTATCAAATTTCTGCCCTAAAACAGCCCCTACAGCAGTGTCACTAGCATCACACATAACCTCAAACTCACGTGACCAATCGGGTGCAACTAGAATCGGTGCGGTCACTAATAATTGTTTAAGCATGTGAAAGGCATCGACACATTTTTGAGTGAATATAAAGGGAGTGTCTTTTGTGAGCAAGAGTGTGAGTGGCCTAGCAATCTTGGAGAAATCCTTGATAAAACGCCGGTAAAAGCCTCGCATGACCAAGAAAAGCCCGAAGGGTCTTCAAGTTCGTGGGGCGGGCAATTTTTCAATTGCCACAACCTTGGCTCTATCAACTTCAATCCCCTTACGTGAAATCTTATGGCCTAACACTATGCCCTCTTCTACCATGAAATGACACTTTTCCCAATTAAGCACAAGATTAGTGTCTTCACACCTTTGCAAAACTTTATCCAGATTACCCAAACAATCATCAAAGGAGTCTCCAAACACACTAAAGTCATCCATAAAGACTTCCAAGAATTTCTCAATCATGTCCGCAAAGATAGCCGTCATGCATCTTTGGAATGTCGCGGGTGCATTACACAACCCGAAAGGCATCCGTCTAAATGCAAAGGTACCATAGGGACATGTAAAGGTAGTTTTCTCTTGGTCCTTTGGATCAATGAAAATTTGGTAGTAGCCACTAAAACCATCGAGAAAACAGTAAAAGTCATGACCACTCAACCTTTCTAACATTTGATCGATAAAGGGCAAGGGGAAGTGATCTTTCCTAGTCGCATCATTCAGTTTTCGATAATCAATGCAAACACGATAACCAGTGACTAAGCGAGTAGGGATCATTTCATTGTTTTCATTAGGTTGAATAGTCATACCTCCCTTTTTAGGCACCACTTGGGTAGGGCTTACCCACTCACTATCCGATATGGCGTAGATGATTCCATGCTCTAGCATCTTCACCACGTCTTTACGCACCACTTCTTGAAGGTGTGGATTGAGACTTCTTTGAGGTTGCCTCACCGGCTTCACATCCTCCTCCAATATGATCTTGTGCTTGCAAACCTCGGGGCTAATACCCCGGATATCAACCATCTTCCACCCAAAGGCTTTCTTATGCCTCCTTAGCACTTTCATTAGCTTTTCTTCCCCGCAAAGATGTTAGTGCCGCGAAAATAATCAAAGGTAACAAATTATCGGACTCAAGAAAAGCATACTTAAGGTGCTCCGGGAGTGGCTTTAATTCCAAATCCTTTGGTGGCTCCTCGATAGACGGCTTCATCTTCTCACTGTTGAGGCCAAGCTCTAGATATTTATGCCATGACGCCTCAAGAAAGGGTGTTGCCTCCAACTCACAAGCCGCTTCTCTCAATTCTTCATTGTCATCATGGATTGTGCTAGATTTCATTAAGCACTCCTCCATCGGCTCTTGATAACCCTGCGTGTTAGCAACCTCGGAGACACAAGAATATATAGATTCAACTTCATCACACTTCTCAATATTATCATGGGGGTACTTAATGGCATCAAACACATTCATAGTCACACTCTCGTCTTCTACCCTCATAGTAATATCACCTTTGGCGACATCTACATTGGCACTTCCGGTAGCAAGGAAAGGTCTCCCTAGCAAAAGTGAATTCCTAGGGTCCTCCGCAACATCTAGCACAACAAAATCGGCCGGGAACACAAACTTATCAACTTGGACTAACACATCCTCTAATATTCCCATAGGCCTCCTAAGGGTCCGGTCGGCCATTTGTAAAGTCATATTGGTCTCGGTTAACCTACCTAGGCCCAACCTCTCATAGATACTCCTAGGCATGAGATTCACACTAGCACCTAGGTCACATAAGGCTTTTGGAAATCTAATAGAGCCAATGGTGCAAGGGATAGAAAAACATCCGGGGTCTTTCTTTTTAGGCGGAAGCTTGTTTTGAAAGACCGCGGAGCATTCTTCATTTAGGCACACCACCTCATCCATTTTGGCCTTGTTGGACAATATCCCTTTCAAAAACTTAACATACGAAGGCATGTTAGCTATAGCATCAACCAAAGGGATATTTATCTCAACCTTGCGCAAAATGTCAAGGAACTTGTTTTGACTCTTAGATAACACATCCTTCTTAGGACCTCTAGGGGGAAAAGGTAAAGTGCTCAAATCAAACGGGGTAGAAGAAGTATTCATACCATTGCTACTTGTACCTTTCCTTTGTGGATTGGAAGTGGTTGTGTCCCCTTTTCTAGTCGCCTTCGGTGCCTCCTCAACTTGCTTGTGAGCTTCACTAGTGTGCTCTCCAACAACTTGATCCTCACCATCATGTTCTACCATATCATCCACTTTGCTTTTACCATGATCTTCAACGCTTTTCCTCACCCCAATGTCATTACCAACCACCTTGCCACTTCTTGTAGAGATAGCATTCACACCCTTGGGATTTCTCACGGTGTTACTTGGCAAGCCTCCAACCGGTGCGGTATTAGCATTTTCGGTCAATTGACCTACTTGGGTTTCAAGATTCCGTATTGCCGATTGGAATGTGGCGTGGTGTTATTGGCATTTGTCTTGATATCCCTTAGCTCCCGACTATGCTCTTGCAAAGTCTTACTAATTTGCTCCAAGAGGATATCGGTAGAGCTCTTTTGTGGAATAGGAGCCATTGGTGGAGGTTGAGAATAGCTTCCTTGAGAATAGTTTTGATGAGCATTTGGATGTTGGTAAGTTCCGGATTGTTGTTGTCGTGGAACTTGATTGCCTTGATATGAAGAACTCGTGTTGAGGCCTAGAGGATTGCCCTTGATTCGGACCATGACCCCAAGTCAAATTAGGATTCTCTCTCCAATTCGTTGAGCTCTTTGAAAATCATAGTTTTGGACACGCCCTTGCCCCACATAGTTAGCATCATAGGGTTGTGTGTCCAACATCAAACTCGTATCCATAGGTTCAATAACCGGATTGCCATAGGTGGTGAGAGGGTTAAAATCCATTTGCCCCGCATTCAATTGCCCTAAAGCGTAGGCATTCATCAAAGATTGTTGCAATGAATTCGCATTAGCCACTAAAGTCCCGGCTTGAGGTGCTACTTGAGCTTTCATTGGCACAGTTGTTGGTGGTGTATTTGGAGATGTGCAATTCATAGCCGAATGTTCACCACCACAAAGATGACATAACCGGGCCTTCTTGTTCTCTAAAGCCAAATCATCAACCTTTTGTTCCATAGCCAACACATTGTTATGCCACTCGGAGTTCCTTTCGGGCTCATCTACCACGGCGGTTACAAGTGGCTTTTTATGCTTTAGTTGCTTTCTTCCCGAACTCCATTGCCTATTATTCTCACAAATCCTCTCAATGGTGGCCAATGCCACATCCGGTGCTACATCCATAATGGATCCTCCACATGCCCCATTCAATTGTTGCATTGAACTACCATCCAAATTTCGATAGAATAGATGCACTTGATCCCATGCTTCGAATCCATGTTGAGGGCATTTCCGTAACATAGTCTTGAACCGATCCCATGCCTCAAACAAATCTTCACCCAATAGTTGCTCAAAATTAGAGATGTCGGACTTCAAGTCAAGAGCCTTCGATGGTGGAAAGTACTTGAGCAAGAATGTGCTAGCAACTTGTTCCCATGTGTGGAGAGAGTCATGAGCTAAAGATGAATACCACTCCTCGCCTTTCCTTTTAGAGCAAAAGGGAACAAAAGTAGCCGAACCGCTTCCTCACCAACCCCATTTATCTTCACCGTTTTGCACACCTCAAGGAAATTATTGATGAAAGTGTTCGGATCATCCGTCGCCTTTCCTTCAAATTGAGCATTATCTCCAAGTAAATGCCAAACATGTTGCCTTATTTCCAAGTTATTAGCCGCAACGGCCGGTACTCGAATAGGACTATGACCCGTGGTAGCCATCGGTGTCACATAATCTCTACAAAGCCTCACCGGTCGATTTCCCGCTTGGTTCACTTGAGCTTGAGGTGCATATGGTTGAGGATTAGCTTGAGGGGTAAATTGTTGAGCATACGGATTGGCCATTTGAGGGAATTGGTTCATCATAGGGTTCATCATGGGATTCATCATAGGATTGAATTGGGCCATTTGCATCATCATTTGTTGATATTGTTGAAGGAATTGGGGGTCCATTTGTGGAGGTTGTTGTGTTTGAGGGATTTGTGGAGTTTGAAGAGGGATATTGGTCCTTTGTTGAAAGTGATTTGTCAATGAGGGACTACGCACAATATTCCCTTCTCCAGGTAAAGGTTCCATCCTTGGGGAGAGTGAATTGGACGGTTGACCTTGATATTGAGTAGTATCCATTTCCTCAAACGGATTCACACTTCTTTCTCGTTCCATACCCCGGTCAAACTCAAGATCTTCCCCGTAGCCATACTAGAAGTCTCGGAACTAAAACCCTCACTTTCCAACTCTTGAGAAACTTCTTCAACTTGAACTACCTTGTTTCGCAAGGCGTTTCGGTGTCTAGCCAAAGCCTCAATCTCGGGAATATATGGAAGTAATGGTTCCTTTGAGCTTCGGGTCATACACTACAAGGAGCAAACAACACAAAAACAGTAAAATAAAAACAACCTAAGCCTAAATCGTCAAAAGACTTAAGAGATATCGATCAACTCCCCGGCAACGGCGCCGTAAAACTTGATGGCCAAAATAGTGACGAGTCCAACCTTAACCGGCGTGTACCGGGTCGGATGCACTATAGTAGCGAGCAAGGTCGTATCCCACGAGGAATCAATCGAGTATCAAAGCCGTTTTCGGACTTAGTTTAGGTCAACCAAGATGCTTCAAGTTTAATTACACTAAAACAAAATATAAACTAAAGATGCTAAAGAGAGAGAGAGGCATAGCCAAATCACGATCCAATTGAATACTTTCGCCCTCTAATCGACTCATTGAGAATGGAAACTACCAACCAACCATCCTAATGCTTATATCGACTCATTCATGGGTGCAAACTCCTAAGATAGTACTAGACGCCATGCAACAACCTAGTACCCTTTGCCCGGTTCAACAAGTCCGCCTTTAAGGATTTAACCGACCGAAACAAGATTAAGAACTAGAGCCGCTCGATTTACACCGACAAACCTCGTTACCCAATTGATCTAAACAACTCGGTCAATTGTAAATAACGATCTTAAAACCCTTTTCCCACACCCCTTCGCAACATGCATTTATAGAAGTGGTGTGTGAGTTCATGAACTAGGTGTACAAGCTAATTCAAGCATTAAGAACAAGTTTTAAGACATGAATTCTTCAATATAACAACAATTAAACACTACCCATTCCCAATTTCATCAATTAGAGGGTGATTTCTTCAATTTTCACATAATTTGGCTATGAAAAGTTTAGCTACTCATAATAAAACTAAAAACAACAATCAAAGATAAAATTAAAGCCATAAATGAAAGAGAAACTGAAATTAATTACCAAAATCGTGGAGAATCGGAGTTTACATCAAGCTTCTTCAACACCCATGTCAATTGGTGAAGATGAAGACCCAAAAATCGAAAAATCCAAGATTAGAGAAGAAACTTGAGCTAAAATCTAAGCTAGATTGTGTTTAATTTAAGTAAAAGATGATAAAAGAGTGAATCTAGGGGAGAAGAATGGGAGAAATCGACTTAGAAGGGAAAATCGTAGGGTATGGAAGTGAAAAAGTATATCTAGAATGCCTACAAAAATCATGCAAGTGGTATTTATATTCTCCAAAAATGTGCGGAAAAGTCATTTTGGCGCGCCCCAAAGGCTTTGGCGCGCCCCAAAACTGTTTCGGTGGCTCGGCAACTCTCTCGTTTCACTTTGGCGCGCCCCAACATCTTTGGCGTGCCCCGGACTTGATCGGTGGCTTAATGTGCATTCTCGCTTTCACTTTGGCGCGCCCCAACACCTTTGGCGTGCGCCAAACTTCTCCGAGCTCCAAATTCTTCACTTTTCTCTATTTTCTTCCATCTCCAACCATTGGTTTCATCTTTATACGCTCCACGCCTTGTCTCTCGGGCTCATGAGCACCTAGATCCTGCGTCACAACATCTAACACAAACCAAGCATAATTCCACAAGATAGATAGGGCTCGAAAAGGGCCAAAAACATCGTAAAATGCCGAGATTTTCCATCTATATGACGGTTTACCTTAAAGTGAGTGCTCAATGCGATTTTGCCCTATAAACGGTCTAAAACTACCCAAAATAAGCCGAAAGTGTCATAAATGGGGCTTAAAACATGCACCGAAGCATAGTAAAGTTGACTCTCATCATTTAGCAGGTTCCTTGGTGTCTTGGAGCAGTAAAAAACAACATGTTGTTGCTAGATCTAGCACTGAATCTGAGTATAGAGCCTTAGCTCATGTTGGTTCAGAAATCATGTGGCTCTAGTCCTTGTTGACAAAACTGCATATCAAACCTGAAGCAAAAGCAATTGGTGTGATAATCAAAGTGCTGCTGCCTTAGCCTACAACCCTGTTTTTCACTCCAGAACAAAACATGTTGAAATTGATGTACACTAAATCAGAGATCTTGTCAAACAGGGATATCTTGGAGTAAATTATGTGCCTTCCCATGATCAAATTGCTGATGTTTTTACCAAGCCTCTCAGCATCACCAAGTTTGCCAACTTCAGAGACAAATTGCAGGTTGTTCCACCACCATACAGTTTGAGGGGGATGTTAAGGGTAAAAGTGTAATATCCTAGATATATATGACTAGGATAGATAATATCTATATTATATTCTGTCTGTTATGTTTTTGGATTTAGTGCACAGTCCTAATATAAAGGATAATCCCTGTAATGAATGAATTGTAGTAATGAGGATAATTATTCAATAATATCTCTCTCTTGAGTTTCATCTATGTTTAAATTGTTTTTGTGATGGAGCTGGTTATTCTGTTTTGAGTAGATATTGATTGATGGAAATGATGAAGAGGAAAGGGATATTTTAGGAAATACATTACCAACTCTTGTGTACTTGGCTCGAGAGAAACGTCCCCAACATTTCCACAATTTCAAAGCTGGTGCTATGAATGCTTTGGTAAGAATTTCGGTACAACAAATGTCATAATATAAATATATATAAAAATGTACGACATGAGTAAAATATTTTGTGATGTAGTAATGTTTAGTTAATATATTAATAATTCAATGATTTCGTGGTTATTAATTTGTTGGTTATATATAAATCTGACATGCATGCATACATGAAGTGATCTTCTATTTCTACTTGCAGATAAGGGTGTCATCTAGGATAAGTAATGCACCAATAATACTGAATGTGGATTGTGATATGTATTCAAATAACTCACAATCAATTAAAGATGCATTATGTTTCTTCATGGATGAAGAAAAAGGCCATGAATTCTCCTATGTCCAATTTCCACAGAGTTTCCATAACATGACCACTAACGATTTGTATTCTTCTTCTCTCAGAGTAGATTTTCAGGTAATTTTTACGTTTCTTTTGATACTATTATATATACATATATTTGTATCATTCAATTCAATTCATTGTGATCGATGACACAATACAAAATTAAACGTCAACATCCATACTGTACATCTTGTTTCCTTTGTACTTTTTCTTGAAGGTTGCATTCCCAGGTATGGATGCTTATGGAGGTCCTCTATATGTTGGAACCGGTTGTTTTCATAGAAGAGAAGTTTTATGTGGACGAAAGTACAATAAAGAAGATAGGATTGGACTTGGAGGAGTAGGAGAAGTTGTGTTCAAGAAGGTAGATAGGCATGATCAAATGGAAGAATTGTTAAGCCTTGCAAGCTGCAAATATGAGGGAAATACTGAATGGGGAAACAAGGTCTGTCTCAACTTTCTACTTTGCTCGACTCATTTTCATTCTTTTGTGGTCCGTTTGTTGTGTTAGAATAGGATAGAATGAAACCAAATGAATGTAATGGAATGAAATTGTTTGGAAACTTTCCATTACTTCATTTAGCACGTGAAATAATGGAATGGATTATATTTCGTAATCGATGACATATCGGATGATGGCGGGATAAGGTGGAGTGAAGGGGTGGAGTGAAGGGGTGAAGATGAAGCTATGGGTAGGGTGAAGGGGTTAAGGCGAGGTAGAGGTGGGATGAGGAGTGAGGAGGTAACGTGGGGGGTAATGTAGGATGAAAACAAGATGTGGTGAGGCGTGTGCACATTGTAGGGTAAGGCAAGCAAGGGTAGAGGTGGGATGGGACAAGGTAGGGTACAAACTCATTGTATGTATGGTAAGGTAGGGGTGAGTCAGGTGAAGGGTTACTTTTTTAAGGAAAGACAAGGTGATTTAAGGTGGGGTAGGGTGGTGGGATAAGTCGGGGGTGAAGTTCCGGGGGTAAAGGGTGTGGTAGGTGGGACACATGCTAGGGTGGGATGTGGTAGGTTAGGGTGGGGTGGAGTGGGTTGGAGTTAGGGTACTGTAGGGGCATGGGTAATGATAGTTGGGGCGGATGTTTTGTCAAATTTTATTCCATTTCATTTTATCCATTTAAGGAGGTAATGAAAATTAATATATTCCAAGTGCTAATGAAATTGCATTATATTCTACTACCTTACAATGTGACATTAATGTCTCAGATACCGAGTCCCGGAATAAAACGACCAGCACGTATATAATTAAAATTTAATCTAATTATATACATAAGTCTAATATTATTAACATCATAGTACATAGTGGAAAACTAAAATATAATAAAGAGAGATGTAAACTTCATCTGTAACTTCTTCGAGAATTGCTATTTAGCAATCCCAAGCTCAACATACACCATACCACCTACTCTGGGTGGAGAAACAGTAAAAGAACGGGTAAGTACAAACGTACGTAATAAGGAGTAGAAGAATCAGTACAACATCTTAATCATATATTAAACTACAACCACTACATCATATGTTATAAAGTTCTCACTCACCTATACTAATTCAACTAGTCAAAGCTCGACCAATTAAGGGTTTGTTACACTATGATCTAATGACATTTTGCATGGTGATGGTATGCACCATGACATAACCTTCAGTAGTGGCGGACGACGCAGGATCTCGGATAAAGGGCAATACAAAATTTTAAAAAGACAAATAAAAAAATTAAGGGGGTGGGGGCAGTTGCCCCCGTTAGCTGTATATGTAGGTCCACCATTGTTCTTCAGTACCTCATATGCTACAGACTTGTCTAATGGGATTGCGAAGTTATCTTTAATCCCATTAATTCCAAATTAATTTTCCCCAATAATAAAGATAAAACCAATATTAATTAGGGCAATTTTAATTCCAATTTCTTTTTGCTTCTTTACCCCTCTCAAATATTGGGGATATTACATACGATCACACCCAAATATGGAGACAGGATCCCCTCCGGTGCACTGATCGATCTTGTGCATCTTTGAACAAAAATGATGTCGTTTTGTGTTCAAAGATGCACATGACGGAGCAGTGCACGAGAGGGATCCGATCTCCCCAAACAAAACATGGTAATGATAAGAAAAATTATTTCATTCCATTGTATTCTATTCTATTCTATCTGAACAAGCGAACCATTAAACAATTATGTGTAACACGCGCGTCTTGCAGATAGGATTGAGATACGGATGCTCGATTGAAGATGTGATCACAGGATTGTCAATCCAAAGTGAAGGATGGAAATCAGTTTTTTATAATCCAGAGAGAAAAGGGTTCTTAGGAGTTGCAGGAACCACAGTGGATGAGGTCCTTGTACAACACAAAAGATGGTCTGAAGGACAACTTCAGATAATACTTTCAAAATATAGTCCACTATGGTATGGAATAGGAAAGATTCACTTTGGACTTGTAATGGGATACTGCACTTACAACCTCTGGTCTGTTAATTGCTTCGCAACTTTATACTACTCCGTCATTCCATCTCTATATCTACTCAAAGGCATCGCCTTGTTTCCGAATGTAAGTGCATGGATTTTCTACACTTTGTTGTTATATATATGGCTTTTCGTTTATTGATTTGTATGTATTGCATTGCACGTAGGTTTCAAATCCATGGTTTGTACCGTTTGCCTATGTGACTGTTGCAGCAAACATGTATAGCTTTGGTGAATTCCTTTGGTCTGGTGGAACAGTTTTAGGTTGGTGGAATGAGCAAAGAATGTGGCTTTACAAAAGAACAACATCATATGCGTTTGCGATTCTTGACACTGTGTTAAAGAGCCTCGGATATGGTAATTCAACGTTTGTTGTCACTAGCAAGGTGTCTGTTGAGGATGTTTCGAGAAGATACGAGAATGAGGTCATGGAGTTTGGAACATCTTCCCCTATGACTTACATTTTATCTACGCTAGCAATGCTCAATCTGTTTTGCTTCCTTGGGGTGGTGCTTGTGAAATATATGATTATGGGTTCGAATTCGGGTTTTAGACCGCTTTTCGGGGATCTGTTTTTACAGATTATATTGTGTGGGATTCTTGTCTTGATCAATTTGCCTTTGTATGGTGCTCTTTTCTTCCGCAAGGACAGAGGGAAGATACCACGCTCTGTTGCGGTCAGGTCTTTTGTGTTTTCGCTCTCTGTTTGTACTTGTTTTATCGGGTACAATAAAATTGTGGTAAGCAGCATGTGACGATCGATCGCGATACACATTCTTACACCATCTATTATACTGTAATAAAGTACTCATAGATTTCTATAGGTGCTACTAAGACCGATCATAATTGGTTTTAATTTGTCATTCTAATAATAATAGATTCTTGATTTTATCTTTATTAAAATACAAGTCCTCGTTTCATCTATAAATGATTTTATGGTATGCATTGTGTATCCACTATACATCCATGAATTGAAATTAGGTGTTTATGTGCTTTAAATACAATCGAAACACTAAATCATGAATTTTGATGAGTTCACCTGTAAAATTTGACGCCTTAAATAAAGAAACATGATTTTACCAAAGATGATGAAAACATGAACTCCCAACCAGGAGAGATCTTTTCTTGCTAGATTTATCTACTCAATGTCTCACATCTTTAACATTTTATCTATTTACCGTTATTTTAAAACACACATATCTTTTTTAAAAAAATTGATAAAAAGAGGCAACTTAGTTAGATTTTCTTGAAACCACATGATTATTTAACGATGTCATGTCATATATGTTCACAAAATACTTTAGTAGTTAATTAGCTAGGACAGATATCTTATCCCATGTGCAGTTCATCTTTCAAGCAAAAGCCTAGCATGAAGGAGGAGGATTTGCCTTTGTTTGAAACAAGAAGAGTAAAGGGTCGGATTATATATAGGCTGTTTGCAACAACAGTTTTCATTGGAATCCTTTTTGTTTGGTATTACAGAGCAAGGAATATACCGGAAAAATCCGATGGAAGAAGGTGGGCTTGGTTTTGAATGTTTGGTTCTGAGCTCTGGTTCGGTTTGTATTGGCTTGTTTCTCAATCTCATCGTTGGAACGGCGTGCTCCGACACACCTTAAAGACAGACTTTCCAAAAGGTTTTTAGTTTTCTGTAGCATGCATGCATGTTTGCTTACTGACCAGTAATTACGGTTGATTGATTGATTAGGTACCCGGATAAGGATAAACTGCCAAAAGTAGATATCTTTGTTTGCACAGCAGACCCCGACATCGAGCCACCAATGATGGTGATCAACACTGTTTTATCAGTGATGGCATACGATTATCCCTCGAAAAAGCTAAGTGTATATCTGTCGGATGACTTACGGTGGATCGGAGCGTACTTTCCACGCGCTTCTTTTGGCTTCTCGTTTCTCTAAGCATTGCAAGAAATTCAACATTGAACCCAGGTCTCCTTCTGCTTATTTTGCATCAAACCCTCAACTTTCTGATCAGAACAACAATCCCGAGTTTTTCAGAATTAAGGTAATTTACTTTCCTCTTTATGTCTTCTTATATGCATTTTAGGACTTATTGTAATAAAAAATCATCAACTATTTTCCATTAAACATACTGTGAATACAATTGGGTTTATATAGGAGTACACAAACTTAACCTCCAAGTAAATACAAATACAATAAATATTAATCTAATTATGTATTGACAACCATATCCTCAACACTCCCCCGCAATCCCGTGGGAAGAGGATGGACACGGAGATTGGACTTGAGGAGAACAAAGCGAGGCCGAGCAAGAGGCTTTGTGAGGAGATCCGCCAGCTGGTCTTTCGTGCTGAGGAACGAGATGGAAAGACGCTTGGCCGCAACTAATTCGCGGACATGATGAAAATCAATTTCAATGTGCTTCGTACGAGCATGGAAGACATGATTGTGGGCAAGATAGGTAGCACCGATATTATCACACCACAGAACCGGAGGAGTAGGAAGCGAAATGCTCATCTCACCGAGAAGACTACACAACCATTGAACCTCTGCAGCCGTGTTTGACAACGTCTTATATTCAGCCTCAGTGCTAGTTTTGGAGACGGTGAGATGTTGCATAGAGCGCCAGCTAATCAAGTTGCCACCGAAAAATACACAGTAGGCCCCAACAGAACGGCGAGTATCCGGATCAGCCGCCCAATCGGAGTCAGAATAAGCATGAAGGGTAGGTGATGAATGCCGAGAGAAAAATAACCCATCAGAAATAGAGTGCTTAAGATAGCGCAGAATGCGTTTCACCGCAAGCCAATGATCATCTGTTGGTGCATGCATGAACTTACTAACCTTGTGAACTGCAAACGCAATATCGGGACGAGTGAAGCTGAGGTACTGTAGGCCACTGACAATAGTACGATACAATGAGGGGTCTGCGAAAGGGGAGGTCGACGCAACTGTAATTCGGGTTGAAGCAGACATAGGAGTCGGACATGGCTTGCACTTATCCATGACAGCACACTGAAGTATGTATTTGCGTTGAGTGAGATAGAGGCCATACGGGGTAAATAGAGCTTCGACGCCCAGAAAGTAGGAGAGGGTGCCAAGATCCTTAACAAGAAACTGTGAGCCAAGATACTGAATGACCTGTTCAACGAGGGCAGGAGAAGATCCAGTGACAATCACATCATCGACATAAAGAAGGATATAAACCCGATCTTGGCCACGGGAATATGTGTAAAGTGATGCATCGGCCTTGAAGGCCGTGAACCCATACGCGGAGAGAGCTTCTGTAAACCGAGCAAACCAGGCACGAGGGGCCTGACGAACGCCATAGAGACTGCGCTTGAGGCGACAGACATAATTCGGGTAGTCTGGATGAACAAAGCCCTGAGGTTGCTGCATATATAGACTGGCTCAGATAGATGTCCATGAAGAAAAGCGTTCTGAATGTTAACCTGTCGAATATTCCAACCCTGCGAAACAGCAAGAGAAAGCAAAAGACGAATCGTAACCGGTTTGACAACCGGACTAAAAGTTTCAAAGAAATCCACACCTTCATGTTGATGAAAACCCTTGGCAACCAACCGAGCTTTATGACGCTTGAATGTGCCATCCGCATGATGCTTTGTCCGGTAGACCCATTTGTTACCTACCACATTCATATTAGGATGAAAAGGAACAAGATCCCACGTATTAGTGCACAGTAGAGCATTAATCTCATCTCTCGTCGCATTACGCCAAACTCGATGTTTGAAGGCTTCAGTATATGATGTAGGGTCGGAGTTGTGGACTATATTGACGAGGGCCCGAGGTAAAGGATAACGGATGAAGTCAGGCATCTGAGTAGGTTTGAGAGAGTTAGTTCTAGTTCGGGTTACCATGGGGTGGGGAGGAGGGTATGTAGGAGGGGAAGGCGGTGGAGTGGGAGCCGGAGAAGGGATGGAATGGGCCGGAGAGGGTGGGGAGGGGGGGAGAGGGGGGCTCGGCCGAGAGGTCGTTGGGACCGGCAGGGCTTGGAGAGGAGACCACGGGTGCGGAGGGTGGAGCAAGTGTGGTGGGTAAAGGGACGGTGATAAGATGAGGGACAATAGGGTCCGGTGATGGCGTGTTGGGAAACTTAACCTCCAAGTAAATACAAATACAATAAATATTAATCTAATTATGTATTGACAACCATATCCTCAACAGGACTAATGCTATCACGAGAGATTAATACACTATTTTTTCTTCATATATATATATATATATATATTTGTCTGATCGATATGTTAGACTTCTTTGATCAATGCATAATTAAATTGCATCCTTTTCTGAACTAACAATCTGCAGGAACTGTTTGGAGATTTGAAAAATGAAGTGGAAGCGGTAAAGGAACTCGTAAAAGTTGCCGACAAAGAGCATAAACCAGAATTTGCTAAGTGAAATTCATATTCATCTCCCAAAAATCATGACACCATCTTACAGGTACAATTCACTTGGAGCGGATACTTCAGTGTGAAGACATACATTTAAGTTTTCTTGAAGGCTGCATTCCCAAGTATGGATGCTTATGGAGGTCCTATGTATATTGGAACCGGTTGTTTACATAGAAGAGAAGTTCTATGTGGACGAATCAGGGACGGACCCAGTGTATTGAGGGGGTGCACGGCCCCCACTCAACTTTTCGTGCGAAGTTACTACTATACCCCTCTAATAATATTAAAGATCTTGTATGTATATTATTTCAGACAAATTCTAATGTAATTGTTTATTTAGTTCAACTGGTTAGAAGTATTATAACTATATATGAGATCATTTGTTCAAAACCCGGCAGGTGCATGTTTTTTAACAATTTTTTTTTTGAATTTGGCCTTTACTGAAAAAAAATTTCTGGGTCCGTCACTGGGACGAATAGGAGGAAAGATTCAACTTTGGGCTTATAATTAATGGGATGGGATACTCCACTTACAATGGCCTCCACTGAAAAAATTTCTGGATCCGTCACTGGGACGAATAGGAGGAAAGATTCAGCTTTGGGCTTATAATTAATGGGATGGGATACTCCACTTACAATCTTTGCTAGAATCCATCTCCTTGTTTCCGAATGTAAGTGCATGAATGTTCTCCACTTTCTTGATGCATGGCTTTCCGTTTATTGATTTGTATTGCATTAATTGGTTTCGAATTTCTGCAGGTCTCAAGTCCGTGGTTTGTACCGCTTGCCTATGTGATGATCGATCGCAGAAAACATGTAAAGCTTTGGTGAAATAAATTCTTATCATATGTAATGATAATTAAAAAATATGCAGTGTATTTTGTTGTGGCACTATTACTGTTGTTGTCTGCCTGCACAATACTAACTCGTGATGTTTCTTTTGGCTTTCCTTTGAAACAAATGTTTGGACTCTTTGGACCCGGTGTGTGCGTGTGTTTTTCTTGCTGATAAAATCAGATCCTCATGTGTGTCTATATAGTATAGATATATTTATTCACATGAATATGATTTAAAATCATATACGTGACACTAATAAAGAGTTAATTTTTATATATTGATTCGCTATCTTTATGTATCGACCATAATTACTTATACAATCCAAACTTAATCCGGAGGTTCCGAGCTCGAGTCCCAATAAAAACAAAAGTGTGTGTGCGTTTGTTTATTTCGTATTCGACACAAAAAATTGAGAAACAAACAACCTCATAAATTTCCAACTTGTATGCCGAAAATGCACATACAACTCTTTGTACAATTATTTCAAATTTTTTAAAATAATAATAATAATAATAAAACCTTTGTACAACAAATCATCATTATTTAATATCTTCAACAATCTACATGGTCATTTTCAAAAAAAAAAAAAAAAAACAACAACAATCTACATTACGAGAACGGAGTGGGCCCTCTAGGTTGGGTCAATTTTTTAAAAAACAACCCATTGACTGCATGTGCTGTTGTTGCGGTTTGTACAACATAGCTTATTTTGGACAATTCTTAACTGAACGTTGAAAGTTGTTGAATAACGAGGAACAAACCATGCAGTCTCATCATTCATTCTTCAAAAATTGAAAGTAAACTTCTTATTCTTTTCCCTTCTTTAACATTGGAATTCAAAGTTTTAGAATTATCACCTCTTTTAAGAACTTAAACTATAATTAATAATTTTAAACACACCTCTATCAGACGATGCAAATGAACAAGCGGTTGTGGTGGTGGTGGTGGATCGCGTCGATCGTTATTGTATCAAATGTAGGTGGTTCAATAGGAATAATGTTTGAATTAGGTAGACAAGAATGTGTGTCACATAAGGTGGCATATGGAGCAACTGTTCATTATTCATTTGTCGTCATCAAAGTTGAGGGAACTTGGGAGTACCACCCTAATGGTGTTGATCTTGTGGTATTTTTTTCCTTCATTTTTTTTACTGAAACAGTCGCACAGTAATAAAACGCACCCACACTTTTTTCTTAATTTCTACTAATGTTAAGTTGAAGTGTTTTTCCTTTGATCGCAATAAAAAAATAAAAAAAATAAAAAAGATTCCGAATTTATGTAATAGGAAGGTTAAAATCTTCCATAAATTGCTTTATTTTTAATTCACAGGTGAAGGGACCAAACGGGGAGCAAATTCAAGATTTGAGAGACAAAACCAGTGGGAAATCAGAGTTCATTGCTAACCAAGAAGGAGTTTATAAATTTTGTTTCACTAATAAATCACCTTATGATGAAACCATTGATTTTGATATCGTACATTCTACCCACTTCACTTATCATGATGAGCTTGCTAAAGATGGTTAGTATTATTTTATTTCTATTGTTTTCTTGGTTTTTTTAAAAAGTTGAATAAATATTCCAATTTTTTTATTTTTGTTTTTATTGATATCCATGTAGAACATTTGAAGCCTTTGTTTGAGCATATTGGGAAGCTGGAAGAAGCTCTATTCTACGTTCAATTTGAACAGCATTATATAAAGGCTGAGACTGAACGCCAGGCGATAGGTATATATATATAGTACTGTATATTGCATCCTTTGCTACTTGCATCTTACATTTTCTTTTACATTAAAATTCACTGTTTAACTGAAACCTACCAAGCGACAGGTTGAACCATCGGGTTTTTAAGATATTCTCGAGTTTTAACTTAAGCACGAGTATTTTGAACTCCAAATCGAGATCATATTCATGGATGTTTTAAAAATTCGAGTCGAGCTTGAGTTTTGCATCAAGTTAATTTATCGACTCTAAACGGTTTTCAAACTCATATAAAAAATATTTTAAATAATGATTTGATAAAAACTAAAATTGTTATTTCAAAAGTGATTAGGTAAACTAAAATTGTTATTTCAAACAAAAATTGTTGGTCAAAAAATTATTTGAGCAACAATTTTGGTCAAACACTCTTCTTAAACTAATGCCTCTTTTTATATTTTATTTTGTTAAAGATACAAATAATTTTGTTCAGTACCGAATAATATTTTTAACATAAAGTATTTGATATACGGAGTGATTTTATGGTCCAACGGTTGTAGGAAGGTTATACCAAGTGGCATACTTTATAGTCATTCATTTTAACTCTCTTTCACATAATACACTTTTGGCGTGTGTGAGAGGTTAGAAATGAAAGGTGGTAAAGTATGCCACTTGGTACAACCTTCATACAACGGTTGCACCATAAAATTTTTCTATGCAAATTACACTGACTATAAATATTAAGATACATATTTGAACCTTTAATATATATACATATATATAAACATTTATCCGAGTTTGCTTGCGAATTGTCTAGTCGAGTATCGCTTTGCTCATGTATTGTTCGTTAATCTTAGAGTCTAGTTGATTTCGATTTCGAGCTGATTTAAACCGAATCGAGTCAATTTCGAGTTCGAGCCATTCTCAAGAAACTCACAAGTAACTTGACACGCAGCTAGCCTTACAAACGGTTTATACTTGAACCGGTCCGTTATCATTACCGGGACACCGGATTTGACTGTCAAATGATACCGGGTTTGATAAAAATTAATCTTTGCAAACATTCTTTCTTTAATTTTCTTTTTCTTTTTTTTCTTTTCTTTTCATGTGTCCACGATTATGTGCTAACCTTTGTGCCTCGTTTGGATTTATAGTGAATGAAGAAATGAGTAGAAGAGCAATCCACAAAGCATTGTATGAATCAGCAGCACTTATTGGTGCTAGTGTTTTGCAAGTTTACCTCTTACAGCGTTTATTTAATCGAAAACTTGGAATGTCAAGAGTTTAAACAATAGAGAATTGCAAAAGATTTTATCTATGTATTATTTGTAGAACACTATGACATCCTATTTACGGACTGTCTCTATTTGAAAGCAGTCGTTGCTTTCCTGTATTCAGAGATACGATGCAAGAAAATAAAATCTTCACAAAAGTGTTTTAACTAAACAACGTAAGCATCTTCATCCGCCTCGTCCAATCGCAAACATAAAGTTTCGCCTGGACCAACATAGTCATCTCACATTTAGACCCACCTAAGTCAAATGTGAATACACCAAGTCATAGGATCACACCTAGTTCCAAAACATTCACCTCATAATATAAGTACATGGCACGAGAATGAGCATACTCCCTTCGTTTCAATTTATCTGAGGCTGTTGTCAAACTCATTTGTTCCATTTTATCTGAGGCAGTTATATTTTCAATGCAACATTTTTTATGATACTTTTCCTTGCTTTACATTTATTTATTGCAATATGGATAGATAAAGAAAATGCACATTATTTATATCTAATGACTTTTAGTTTTTTCATTTTAAAGTCAATGCATTAACTTATTTTCTTAATATGCGTAATTTTGACAACCGCTCAGATAATTTGGAACGGAAGAAGCATAATACACGAGACAAGTAATCAAGTATTTATCGCCATTCGGTCCATGTCAACATTTATTTCATGTAATTTCACTTAATTCAATAAGATAGGTCACACAAGTTGTTGACAAATCGACGCGTCTAGCATAGCACATAAAACACCAACAATTTATACACCTAGCACTTGTACGATTAGATCAATTCAATATATTTGTAATCTGTTATACTCATTTGGTCAATAATTGTAAATAAATTCACATTAGTTTGGTTTGTCGGAAGGCGTCTGTAACGCCCCGTTCCCAGACACCGAGTCCTTATCCGGAAAAAGCGCTCGGCACAAATATTATCAAATAAAATTCAATAATATATGTAAGTCTTACGTCACACATCGGAACTAAAACGACGCGGAAGATAAAACGATTCGGGAAAACAAAAGATCGAACACACGGTTTTCAATACTGTAAAACTAAATCCAATAAAGAGAACTAAAACATCCAACATTAAATCCAAAAGAATTCAACGGAACTAATCCAAAAAAAAGACAACATTGTTTGAAACTAAATCAACAACATTATTGAAAGAATCAAAACTAAAAGAACTAAGTCTTCAAGAGCTCCATCTCACATGTCCTCATCAAAGAACTCATCAACACTAGCAACCTGTTCATCTTCTTTGGGGAAAGAGAAAAACAAACAATAAGTAACGGGGTAAGTACATAAGTACTTAGTAACGCGTAGAAGATCGTACAACGTCGGTCTCACAAAGAAATAAAAGCAACGCCGTCTTTTATTAATTCATTCCGTTATTAACCCTAGCTAACTATCATATTGTGTTCATAGCACAACATGATATTCCAAAGGTATCTAGCTTAACTCAAGTTTGTTACATCATGAATAATAAGGGCACTACGCCTAGTAATAGGATGTACTAGGACAACTGGGTGCAACCTACTTAGAGACACGCTCTAGTAGCCCCGGGAATATCTGAGTCCCGATAGTGTGATAACCGGCGAATGTACCGACGCTTTATCTAGCCAATTGATTGACCGGCGTGGGTACAGTCTACTTTGTCTGGTCAGAGAACACATCGCGATATTGTACTATGCCTTACCAAACATTGCATGATGTTTAAGATTATTAATCTAGCACATACGTTTGATTAGATGTTTAACTAGCCACCTAAGTTGATTCACATAAAAGGCTCTCCTATCAGTCTACTCCCTAATCTTAAGGCCACTAGACTTTAACAAAACCTAGCACATACACAGACATCGATAAACCCTAGCTTATTGAAGCACAAGGCAAATCCAAAGCTTTCGACGGTCCCACACTTCATCTTTTTAGGAAATCCATATGGTGCCGAAACTAAACGCATCAAAAGCTAATTCAAGGCTTTGTCACATAAGGTTAAACAGTAAAAACATGATTATGAAGCCTGAAACCAAGCTGACACGAAAGACAGTGAAAAACAGAATAAATAGGTCAAACGCCCGTCTGACCCCCAGTAAACGCCCGTCTGCCTTGGACGTGCGTCTACCAACCCCCAGACGCCCGTTCGTGAAATTCAGCCACATCCTGTATCTAAACTGGACCCTCAAACGCCCGTCCGAAATACCCCAAACGCTCGTTTGAGCTGCCGCTACCGCCGACGCCCGTCTGCCCTTATGCAGACGCCCGTCTGCCTGGGATTTACCCAGAAAATCTGCAACTGTCAAAACGCGATTTCCAACCCAAATCCAACCCCAAACTCCAACATTGACAGACTAAAAACAATGCAACTAACATACAAATTGCTCTATAACCTTACGACACCTTAGTCATACGATAAGAACACCACGTTACCTTAAATTGCGTGGTACAACGATCCAAAGCTTCAACCCGTCAAAAGTTTAACCTTTAACTCCAAACCTATAAACGATCAATCCAAAGACGATCACTACGATTTTTAAACTCAGAAAAACGCAGCTAGCAACGATGATGAACAAACCCTAAAGACAAGAACAAGGAGGGAAAAACTTACATTAACGGATTTAGGGATTGTTGATATCAAAACGATCCTCGTCTCGCGGTGGTCCTTTCTCTCTTGAGATGTCTGCGTTTTTTATCAACGGATTAGCCTAAAGATTCAAAAGTCTCTCCTCTTCCTTTTTCTCCAAACTTGCGCCCCCCCCCCCCCCCCAGTAGTTTTTTACGTAAAACAACAACTAGGTTAATTTAGGATTAGTTTTCCTCTTATAATCCCAATTAAATCTAATTATTCCTTATTAATTAAATCCAATTAATCCTTTTCCTTTTCTTTTCTCTTTTTCTTTTAATCCTTTAAAACAAAACTAAATATTCAGATTTTTCATGAAAAGACAAGGATGCCCTTTTTGAAAAATCGGGATGTTACAGCGTCTTTATTTTTTTGTTAGGCTAAGAGAACTTTATAAACTCAAATACGTACATTATTACGCTTAAAAATTAAACAAACAAAGACAATTTAGCTTACAAACACTCGTTTAAGTTCGTGGATATATATTCAATATGTTAACCATAAATCTTTAATGTTATTATAGTGTCGCCCACTATTTTCTGCATCAATCTTTTTTTGTTATAAACACAGATAGAAAGCTTGTAGCTTAAAAAAGAAACAAACAGATAGCAATGCAAACGTAAGAAAGCGAAATTGATAAAACACAGAGACAAAGAGAACACAACGGTTTAACGTGGTTTCCGGCGTTCTGCCGACTACTCCACGGACAGAAAAGGAGACATTTTATTGTACACATAATTACAAGGTATTCCTCACAAAGTGAAAGACACAGTCTTACATTGATTACAACATTGGTATTTATAGACACAAATCTCAAACCCTAACCGCCAAAGATCTTTGTCGGAATTCTCATAAATACCCCAGATGTGGACCTCAACTTCCACCTGTTATCCACCAGAAGAAACTCAGCTCAAAACTGACTTCCCAGACTTGTAATCAATTTCCCAGATATAGGACTCAGCTATACTCACCAAAACTCAGCAGGCCAGAAACTGACTGCTGACTTCAGAAGAAACTCAGTTGCACTTCATCAAACTGACTTTCACAGAACTGAATATACTTAACTGAAACTGACCATCAATCTCAGTCTTCGGTTTCTCAGATTAGTTCCACCAGATCATTTATCAGTTTAGAGGTCAAGTCATCAAAACTGACAAATCTCCACCTTGACTTGAACTCTCATTCAACATCACCAGATTGTATAATCAGATTGACTTGTACCAGATGCATTCGTCAATGCCAGGATGTACAGTACCAGACTTCTCCTCAAAATCCACTCTGTTGATCTGCCCTCAACTGAGTATCCAGATTTCAGTTTACAAGCTTTGAATATTCAGCAAGTCTAGACACAACTGAAACTTGTTCTACTGAACTGGTTTCATGAACATATCAGCAGGATTATCCTTGGTGTTGATCTTTTTCACTACAACCCTCTTCTCATTTCTCAGAAAATGATACCTCACATCAATATGCTTGGTTCTTTCATGATGTACCTGATCCTTAGTGAAGATGTTTAAATCGTCACGGGTGTCCTTGCGGTGTATAGACGGTGGATATCTGGCTGTATTTTAGGTGTGGTGTTACTCCGGCGGGTGGTGTTATGGAGGAATGAGAGTGGACAGAGCCTTGGCTTGCAAGTATAGTGTGTATTTCATATATTTCATCCTCCTTTAGTTTACAATGACCACCCCTTTTATAGAGGTGGGTAACTTAGGGAATAAGTAATCTATTAGATATTTTACTAATAGCTAGGTTTAACTTAGATACTAAGCAAGACGAAATATCTAAGATACAAGTGGGGAAAAGATCTGGATCAATCGGCGGCCATCTCTCTGAGGTCGCAAGGAGCAAGCCTTCTCCGGCCTCACCCCCCTGGCGACCCTTCTTGACCTGCCTGGATGAGATTCCCAGGATCTGTTGCACTTGCCTGGGACCGCAAATGCCTTGGTCGCGGCGAGGTGAGACACAGTGGCCGCCCCTTTTGCGATCTCTCTTGTCATGCCGGAGGGTGGCCGCAGTGGGTTGTCTCTCACTGTTGAGGTGGTGGAATTTATTTATACCCATCAATGGCCCCCTACTCCGTGCTTTAATGATATTCCCTGAGGATATGAAGGATGGAGTAATCATCAACACCTTTTATGACCTCATCGTCGGATGCGACTTGTACACTTAGGGCCGTGTTTTTAAAGCAAGCGACCTCAAAGTAACTTTGGGTCAGCTTTTGCGACCTTGTCGTCTGATGCGACTTGTTCTCTAAGGGCCGTGCTTTCAAAGCAAGCGACCTCAAAGTAACTCTGGGCCTATTTTGCGACCTTGTCGTCTGATGCGACTTGTTCTCTAAGGGCCGTGCTTTCAAAGCAAGCGACCTCAAAGTAACTTTGGGCCTATTTTGCGACCTTGTCGTCTGATGCGACTTGTTCTCTAAGGGCCGTGCTTTAAAAGCAAGCGACCTCAAAGTAACTTTGGGCCTGTTTTTGCGACCTTGTCGTCTGATGCGACTTGTTCTCTAAGGGCCGTGCTTTCAAAGCAAGCGACCTCAAAGTAACTTTGGTTCAGCTTTTGTGACCTTGTCGTCTGATGCGACTTGTTCTCTAAGGGCCGTGCTTTCAAAGCAAGCGACCTCAAAGTAACTCTGGTTCAGTTTTTGTGACCTTGTCGTCTGATGCGACTTGTTCTCTAAGGGCCGTGCTTTCAAAGCAAGCGACCTCAAAGTAACTCTGGGCCTGTTTTTGCGACCTTGTCGTCTGATGCGACTTGTTCTCTAAGGGCCGTGCTTTCAAAGCAAGCGACCTCAAAGTAACTTTGGTCTGTTTTGTGGGGCGAGGCCGTCAATCGTGGCTGACGTCAGTCCTCTAGGTTTCCCTCTGCGGAATGATGCGGCCGTTTCAGCAACTGCCTAGGTAGTTGTACGTGGGTACTGATGGGACGCCTTTTCGTATTTCGAAACTGACAACTGCCGCCCTAATCTGAACCGTTGGATGAAGCGTTCCCAACCGTACGATCGTGGCCCCCTTGCCTATATAAAGCTTTCGCTTCTCACCCTTCACACTTTTAGCGTTCCTTATTTTCTCCGTTGTTTGTTGATTTAGAATTCTCAAGTTTTTTGGCAGAGCTTTGAAGGTTCAACGGCGTTCCTGCGGTGGTTCTAGGATTTCACGGCGGTTCTTTTGAAGATTCCGGCCACCTCCTTGAGTATTTCCCAGTTTTTACGCGGTTTTCCAATCTTTCTCGCAAATCGGTAAGAAATCCTTTCGTTAACTCGTTTACTCATCCATCCCCGCCTTGTTTTTCCATACATATCAATTTTGTCATTCTTTTTGCCACGGAGAGGCAACATTGCCTTGTTTCCGATTAATAATGGGGGTTTTTCCCGGGGAGAGATTATAGCTTTCCCGGGAAAATTGGGGTTTCACCCGCTCCCCGCTATCCTCTCGTAATTTTATTTGCGATCTCTCTTGCAAAAACGGAGGAGGCGGTATTGAAGTGGGTGCGATCACCTTCCCGGGCTAATTTATTATTATACCAGTGTCCGAAAGCTCCACCTTTTTCCTCCCTTGTTTTTGCGGGATGTCGGGGAATGATCATTCGGTGATGATTCTCGCGGAAAGGGAGATTTACGATTATGCCGAGGATGACCCCATATTATCTCGCGGCCTCGCTTGATCTACCGGACGAGGTTGAAGTGGAAAGTACTCGCACAGATATTGGCGAGATTACTGCTGATGAGGTCGCTACTATGGATGCCGACCCTTTTGAGTTGGAGGCCTTTGTCTCTCGCTAGAAATCCGCCGCGTAGAGTGAGCCTTAAGGAGAAGGCGCGGGCTCAAAAGTCCCCAACCGTTCACGGGGCTGAAAAGATCGCGTCCCCGGCCGAAGGACAACCGCGCGGTCCCGAGTACTAGCGGCGCTCCCGACCACGACGAAGCTTATGTTCGGGACGCCGCAGTTCATGAGTTAATGGGGTCCGTGAGGATGAAAATGCTGAATTGCCTCGGAAGGATATCCGGAGGCTGCGAAGAAGCGAGAAGAAGAGGAAAATTGCGAGCCAAACCATGACAGTTGGTGAGGCCGCCGCGGCCGACACCCAGCCGAAGAGCTCTCGTCCTAACAATCCTGAAGCTATGCGAGAGTTTGGGATCGTGGCGGCGCACGAGAAGGACGTTGACAAGAAATGGTCCCGACTGTGCAAGAGCAGCGATCTCAACAGGACCATTAATAGCATATTCGGAATTGACACCAGTGTGTATCGATTTTCTTTTTTCGATTATAAGAAAGAGTCCGATAAATTTAAACCCGGGGACCATAAGGATTATGTAAGTGCGCGTCGCTCCGAGGACACCCTTATCCTCCACTTCCATCATTTGTATGCGGGTCTGAGACCGCCTTTCGATCCTTTCTTTGTGAAGATCTGCAAGGAGATGCAGGCGCTTCCCTCTGATTTTGCCGCCGGGACTATTATCCAGTTGATGGCCTTCACCGTTATGTGCCGGATTCTGAAGATCGAGCCGACGTTAACTTTACTGGGGCAATTTTATTCCTTCAGTGGGACGTCTATTCCTGGACAAGTCTCTCTGAGGGCGAAGACTCCCCGCCTACTATTCCCGCTTCCCAATAAGTTTCACAAATGGGGGCAGCGGGTACTGAAAGTCGAGTCGAAGGTAGGTTGGCCTTTTCCTAGGGCAAAAGTCCGCGGAGGCAAATCCACGCTTTTAATCCTTGACCCCCCCGTGAGTGAGCGGCGCTACGTAAAGGGGCTGATGACGTTAATTCAGTCGGACGGGGCGGCGCCATCTCGGAGAAATGTTTCCTGGGTTGAACTTCTTGATCTGGCCGAGCCTTTTGTATGTATGGCGGGCCTAGTGGGCAGGGGGAATGCCGCGCCCTTGGTACGAATGGGTCCTGAGAGCTGCGATCCGGACTGGATTGGGGGTTGTCATATCAACAAATGTTTCCCCTCTGAGTGTCCGGAATGTGGGGGCGATCCTATACTTAGGCCACTTTGTAACTTTCTTTGTCCCCTTGTATTTATTTGTAAATGCTCATTTTGTTTTGCCGGCTCTAAACCGCTTTCTTTTTGTAGGTATGGATCCAAATGCTCGCGGGGCTCACCGAAACAAGCTTAATGCGGAGGCGGACAAGGCGACCAATGCTCGACGGGAGGCTCGAAGAAAGCTCTAGGGAGAGTGCCCCGATCCGTGGACGCCTCGATTGTCGAAGAGACACCTAACCCGGAGGCTGCGACATCATCGCCCGGTTGCGAGCCCGTGTCGGCGGTGCCTCGAAAAGACTCATCCCCCGCTAAAGAGTCGCACGGCGTAAAGCGACCTCAAACGAGAAGGCGGAGGATGATCGCCTACCCAAACGGTCCGCTCCCGGTCCCGTACGTCTTGAAGAGGTTGAAATTCCGGTGGAGAAGAGCGCGCCCTCGAGACACCGCCACCAAAAGCTTTGCCTCGAGGCTATTCGGGAAAGAGGCCCTCTCGGTTGGATCCGAGCTTCACCCGGGGTCTCGACTGTCCAAAGCTCGCCGCATTGGCGAAGCAATCGCCGATGTGATTCCTCTGTGGGCCACTTCCCTATGACCGTCCCGATCTTGTTCAAGTGGAGATTGGCCGGGGCATATTAGCCCGCTTTGCGGCTCAAGACAACTCTCCGCCTCAAGATGAGATTGCTTTGAAATTAGAGATCTCGGTGGCCGGTTTGGGTTTGTCGCTTCTCTGGTAAGACCGCTTTTTTTTTTTTTTTTTTTTTTTTTTAAGCGTCCTCTCGTTTTCGACGGCTCGGTGCTCGTTTAAACCGGGTACTTGAGGCCGCCGAGAGGCGCGAGGCGAGAGGTGAGGAAAGTGACGGCGCGTAGTGGGAGCGACCGATAAGGCGAGGGTTACCGCCGAAAAGAAAGCTAAGCATGCGGGCGGCGAGGTGGAGAAGATGAAAGCAATCATGGAGGAGCACTCTAAATTGGATGCCGAGATCAATGAGAAAGTTGCATCTTTGACAAAGGATTATGCGGGGGCGCAGGAGGAGATCGCCACGTTGAGGGGTAAGCTTGCTGAGGCGGAGACGGCTGCCAAGGAGGCTGCTGAGAAAGCTATTGAGGATGCTGCGAAGAAAACGGCTGAGGCTGTCGAGGAGGCCAAGTCTGGGGCCGTCGCCGCCTACAAGAATTCGGATGACTTCTTCGACCTTATGGAGCATAGCTTTGACCGGGGCTTTAGTCACCTAGCTCGCCGTATCCGGGCCGATCGCGGCGGGGAGCACATTACTCGGAAGATATGCTTGCGGTGGGTGAACACGCACCAAGGTCATCCCGATTTAGTGGTCTTTCACCCGGAAATCCCTTATGCAAGCGAGCTTGTTACCTCGATACGTACCGAACAAACCTTAAACGTGGCGAGCCCGTTTGGGATCCCGCTCCCGTTAATCCCGTAAACTTTGAGATGTTGAAGAAGCCGCCGCCCTCCGAGCAAGGCGACGAGTTTATCGACACCCCGCCTACCCCTCATGCTCTCTAGATTTCTTGGATTTTTCTCGCGAGCCCCTTGAAAATTTGATTTGTAACTTTGACTATTTATTTTTGTGATTTGACCGAATCTTGAGTTGTAATATCTTGACAAATTACTTTCTACGCATTTTTCAATTTGTAAAACTTGGTTTTTCCCGTCCCCGATTCGATCGGCGGCCTTTCGCGAGGCCGCGACGGGTTATTTTATTTTCTCTCGTGTGTCTTTGTCCTCTTGATTCGTGCGAGGTTGTTCAATAATTTGGCGGCGTCAAGCGATCATGAAACGTCGTCGTCTCATTCTAACCATAGTCGCTATGCGACGTTAATTTTTCAAAGTTTCGGCGGCCCTAATGAGAGCGGTGCTTTGCCGTAAAACGAGCCTCTCGGAAGCGCCTTTGACCGTCATTAAAGCGAGTTATGACCCCTAATGACTAGGCGTCGCCTGTAACCGTAGCCATAAATTTCAGTCTCTTCATGGTCTGGCGCTCCTGTTGCCTTGGTTTTCGGGGCAGTTTGCATATCTGGCCCTAGGATCCAGTTAATCCCAACCGTCGATTATGTCCCTTTTCTGGTATAAAAGGGGGTTACTTTGGGACTCACTCTACCTCTTGCCTCATACTGAATTTGCTTTCTTTCTTCCTCAATCGTTCATTATCCTCTGACTCTATGTCTCATCCAGGGGAAAGCAGCCGGGTTCGGATATGGAAAGCTTGTCCTATCCGGGATGTTTCCCCCTTTTTCACCACCGCTCCCCTTAGCCAAGGATTATTTCGGGATTATTTTAAGTGGCGTGATATTATGAGGGAGAGGGGCTTAAATGAACAACGAATAGAAACGGCTCCATGCTTTGCGCGCTCGGCTTTCCGGGGGTGGGAATTTATTGCTAAGCCTCGGGCGGCGGATAATGTTACCATGATACGGGAATTTTATTCCGTGTTGTCCGAGGTAGCCTCGGCGGGACAAAGTGAGTAGCATTTCTCTCCGGGGTGTCCCCGTTATCTTTACTCCGGAGAGAATTAACCAAGTTTTTAACATACCCGCTATAAATCCCTCCTCCCATTATGAGATCGCCCGGGACCTTGCGGATGAGGAAAATAGGCGGATTCGTCTAGGTATTGCAATGTGCGAGCCGTTCCCCGAGCATCGGCGGGTTTGGTCTTTGGAAGTGACTTGCGTCCGACCTCTCTCGCACGACCGTGAGTGGAAGAAGTTTATAAATTCCCGCGCTCTTATCTTTGCCGATGCTTGATGTTGTTAGTGAGAGCGAAGCGCTCCTTCGCACGCCATTCGCGACCATCGAGTGGATATAGGCGGGGAGTGTTGATCCATCGCGAGGCACTAAGATATGCGTGCTCGGTGGGTCAAGCTCGCCGAGGTACAGGTCGCCGCATGCCTTTCGCGTCGCTGATAACCAAATTATGCGGTGGCGCCAGGGTTCCCTTCCATACTCTCGACCGATATGTTTGAAAAAACTTATCCGGTGGAGCCCTTTGCAAGCGTGGTGTCGTTTTTGGACCTCCACACATGTGATCGGAGGAAGATAACCATCCTGCAGTTGATGGAAGTTTGTCCAGGCTTGATCGATATGTTTGAAAAAACTTTTCTTCTTTTTTTTTTTTTTTTTTTTTTTTTTTTTTTTTTGACGATGACGAAAGGACAAGAATGTAAATACAATTTGGAAAAACAGCTTTATTTGAATTGGCTTGTTACATATAGTATTTTTTCGCATTGTCCGCATGCCATGGCCTATTATACTCGCGGCCCTCCTTGTCACTTAGCATGTACGTCCCCTTTTTGATAACTCGCGAAATCCGTAGGGGGCCCTCCCAGTTTTCCGATAGCTTTCCTTTTTTCGCTTCATGGCCCGTGGCTTGTCTTTTTTGTAGAACGTAATCCCCGACGGCAAAGTGATGATTACGAATACGTTTGTCGTGATGACGTTTTGCCGCTTTGTTTATAATTGACTAGACGACCGTATGCCCGGATGCGCCGTTCCTCTACTAGATCAAGCTCGAGTTTACGCGCCGCTGTATTATTGACCTCGCTGTAAAAAACGACCCTAGGGCTTGGTAAGGCCATTTCCACAGGCGCCATAGCCTCAGATCCATATGTTAAAGCAAAAGGAGTTTCCCTCATTGTGATTTTTCGCGACGTCCTGAGTGCCCATAGAGCCGCTGGAAGGTGATCCGGCCAGTGGCCTGCTTTCTCACCCAGGCTCTTCTTTAACACACTTAGGACCTGTTTGTTGGCATTTTCGGCTTGCCCATTTCCTTGCGGGTAGCACACGGATGATTGCCAATGTTTAACATTGTTCTCTTCACAAAATCTGTCGAATTCGTCTCTGA
The DNA here is from genome assembly GCA_036785695.1 of Gentiana straminea. Classification (NCBI taxonomy): domain Eukaryota; kingdom Viridiplantae; phylum Streptophyta; class Magnoliopsida; order Gentianales; family Gentianaceae; genus Gentiana; species Gentiana straminea. The sequence continues at coordinate 20,323,429 of JAVUPR010000266.1, read as the reverse complement.
ATTGAGGTCCGTGATCGGAAACCATCACTCTCGGAACACCAAATCTTGTCCATATTTGATCGAGCAAAAAGTATGTTATGTCCCTGGTATTGGTTTTTACCAAGGCCTTAGCCTCGACCCATTTAGTAAAATAATCCACCGCGACGACCACGTATTCGCAACCTGAGCGACCCTTCTTCAAAGGTCCGATGAGGTCGATCGCCCACATGTCGAAAGGCGGGCGGCTACCACTATGCTTTGTTCGGCGAGGGTAGCACAGGGATATTTGCGAACCTCTCGGCAAGTATCACATGCTTGGGTATGAGATTTGGCGTCTTCTGCTAATTTCGGCCAATAATATCCGGCTAGAAGTACCTTCTGTGCTAGTGTTCGATTGGAGGGATGGCCGCCGCACATTCCCTCATGTAGTTCTGTTAGAATTCCCCGTTACCTCCTCGGGTCGTACGCATCGCAGAAGGGGTTTCGAGAATGAATGACGGTAAAGCACATCGTCCATAATCATATATCTTGCGGCCCTTTTTACTAAGGCCTTAGCTTTGCAAGGATCGCTGGGAAGCTCCCCTAACTCAATATAAGACTTCATGATGTCGACCCAACAAGTGTTACTGGGTTGGAAATCCATGATCTCGACCTGGGAGATGGCGGGCTCCGATAGGTGCTCGACCATGATGCTGGGATCGCACGACGCGTCTTTGCTGGTTAATTTGGATAAGTAGTCCGCCCTATGATTGTCCTCTCGAGGGATGTTTTTGAATTGACAATATGCGAAGCTGCTTTCGAGTCTTTTGACGAGGTTAATATACCTCTGTAAAATTTCGCAATGAATGCCAAAGGACCCATTGATTTGATTCACCACCAACTGTGAGTCGCAAAATACTTGTATATTTTCGACTTTCATGGCTTTGGCGAGTTTCAACCCAGCAATGACGGCCTCGTATTCTGCCTGGTTATTAGAGGCGGTGAAATCGAATCTCAGAGCCTGCTCAATTTCTTCTGATGTGCCCGGCTCTAACAGGATTATTCCCGCGCCACACCCTTTGTGATTAGCGGCGCCATCGACGTAGAGCTGCCAACAGTGACTTGGCCTGGTAGGCTCGTCCTCTGTGGTGACCTTATCCTGGTCGCATTCGGAGCAGACCTGCTCTTTCACCTCTTCGTTGAAGCTTGTTTCTGCTATGAAATCTGGGAGAGCCTGGGCCTTTATAGCCTTCCGAGGCTCATATCGGATATCGAACTCAGTAAGCTCGATGGCCCATCGGAGCAGTCGACCGGACAGGTCTGGTTTGTGAAGAACCTGTCTTAGCGATGCATTTGACAAGACTACGATGGTGTGCGATGAAAAGTAAGCCCTTAATTTGCGGGCAGCTATAACAACACAATAAGCCAACTTTTCTATATTAAAATAACGACTTTCAACGGGGCTTAGAGCTTTGGAAACATAAAAAACGGCTTCTGCGAGCCTTCCTCCTCTTTTACAAGTGCGCGGCTACGGCCCTATCCGAGGCCGCCAAATACAAAAACAAAATATCCCCGAGCCTCGGGCCGGTTAACAACGGCGGTCTTGATAAGTATTCTTTGAGGTCTTTAAATGCACGGGAGCATTCCGCCGTCCAAAAGAAGGTACCGGCCCTTTCGAATTTTGAAGAAAGGCGGACTTCTTTCGCGGATTTCGAGACAAACCTACCCGTAGCCGTGATTCGCCGTTAAGCCGCCGTACTTCTTTAATACCGGTGGGCTCGCTCATGTTGACCAGGGGCCTCGATTTTCTCGGGATTTGCCTCGATCCCCCTTTGACTTATCATAAAGCCCGAAATTTTCCCGCTGGACCCCAAAAGTACATTTCGTAGGGTTTAGTTTCATTGAGTGGCCCTTACATTGGCGAAGGTTTCGCGAAGGTCCACCAGGTGACCCTGGCGACTTGACTTTACGACCATATCATCAATATAGGCCTCCATGTTCCTGCCTATTTGTGTGCTGAAAACTCGGTTTACCATTCTCTGATATGTCGAACCTGCGTTCTTTAGGCCGAAAGGCATCATCTCATAGTAATAGAGTCCACCTGCGGCCCTGAAGGCCGTCATTTCCTTGTCTTCATCTGCCATTTTGACTTGGTGATAACCGGAATATGCGTCCAGAAAACTCAGTGTCTCGAATCCGGCGATCCCGTCGACCATTTTGTCAATCCGGGGCAGTGCATAAGGGTCTTTGGGGCAAGCTTTGTTCAAGTCTGTGAAGTCGACACACATCCGCCACTTGCCGTTGTGTTTCTTTACCATCACTACGTTTGCCAGCCATGTGGGATATTGGAGCTCCTTGATAATGCCTGCTGCTAGAAGTTTTTTGACTTCGCCTTTTATTGCGATCTCTTTTTCCAGAGAGAACTGGCGTGCTCTTTGCTGTATTGGTCTGAAGTTGGGGTCGGCATTTAGATAGTGCAAAGCGACCTCTGACCCAACGCCCCTCATATCTATTACTTCCCATGCAAAGGCGCTCAAGTTGTCTTTTAGAAGCCCGATCAATTCTTCCCTCTCTTCCTTGGTGGTCCTCGATCCTATTTTTATCTTTTGATCGGGATATTTGTCGTTTATTATAACCTCGATCAACTCGTCCTCGGCAGTGAAGTCGGGCTCGTCCCGAACTTGCAATGTTTCCACCTCTCCTGCCTTCTCCGGGATTTCTTTCATCACGGCAATCGATCCGTAGCCGTGTTAAAACCATGGTCGGGGTCGCTTAGAATCGACCCCGTTTTTGGTCATATAGTCGAGGAAAGCTCCAGGTCGGCTGATGGCGACCCCAACCTCTTCCCCTACGTGAAATTTGACCCTTTGGTGGGGAACGGACGCCACCATTTGAAATTTTTTCATGGCCGGGATCCCCAAGATAATGTTGTAGTATGAGGGAAGATCAATAACTAAAAATGTGATTATCTCAGTTCTGCATGGCTCATAGTCGCCCACAGTGACGTTGAGGTCGACTGTTCCCTTGACCCGCACGGTGTCGTTGGTAAAGCCCTCGAGCACCCCGAGGTAAGGTTTCAACTTAGCTTCTCCAAATCCGATCTGTTTTAAACAGTCGAAATAGATGACGTCGCGACCAGCCCCTGTGTCGATCATCACTCTGCTGACTCCATGTTTGTCGTTTATTCCGATTTTGAGAACAAGGGGTACCTCCATGGGGCCCTCGCTTGTGGCCAATTCGCTTTTAGTGAACATGATTCCCTTCTCGTTTATACTTAGTCGCTGGTCCCTCGCGGATTAACCTTTCTATTTCTCGCCTTAACGTGAAACATTCATCTGTGATGTGACCATGATCCTTGTGATAGTCACAGTACTTGGACTTGTCACGACCGTCGGGATCGCCCCTCATAGGTTTGGGCTTGTCAAAGTGCTCGCGGATTTCGAACAATATTTGAGATGCTTTGGTGTTGAGCGGGGTAAAATTGTCCTCGCTGAATTTATAAGGCCTTTTTACCTCGCGCTCGTGACTAGCCCCTCGCCCTTTTTCCTTCTTTTTCTCCTCAGTGCGCTCCTCTTTTTGTGAAGGTTGCTCTGCTTTTGGCTTTGCCCTGCCCAAGGACGGCGCTTCGCTGACTCCCATCATTCGAGCCCTTTCCAACATTTCCCTGAGACCCGCTTTAGGGGGCCGTAGGTTGAACTCAGTTTTCATTGGACCCTTGGCGATCCCTGTGGGGAAACATGTGACAACTGCATCATCCGGAATGTTTCTTGTTTGATCGTATATTCTGATGAAACGTTCGTAATACTCTTTTCCGGATTCATGTCCTCCCATGCGAACTTCGTATAGGTCCTCTATAGTTTTCTTTGGCCTACTCGCCGATTCAAATTCTCTGACGAATTTCTCGGAGAGATCCTCCCAGCCTTTTACTGAGCCACGGGGAAGTCCACGTATCCAAGAGGCGGCCCTATCCTGCATGCTTCCGACTAAGGCGATGCACCAGGCGGATTTAACCTACGGCCACCCTCCGGCATGACAAGAGAGATCGCAAAAGGGGCGGCCACTGTGTCTCACCTCGCCGCGACCAAGGCATTTGCGGTCCCAGGCAAGTGCAACAGATCCTGGGAATCTCATCCAGGCAGGTCAAGAAGGGTCGCCAGGGGGGTGAGGCCGGAGAAGGCTTGCTCCTTGCGACCTCAGAGAGATGGCCGCCGATTGATCCGCATCTTTTCCCCACTTGTATCTTAGATATTTCGTCTTGCTTAGTATCTAAGTTAAACCTAGCTATTAGTAAAATATCTAATAGATTACTTATTCCCTAAGTTACCCACCTCTATAAAAGGGGTGGTCATTGTAAACTAAAGGAGGATGAAATATATGAAATACACACTATACTTGCAAGCCAAGGCTCTGTCCACTCTCATTCCTCCATAACACCACCCGCCGGAGTAACACCACACCTAAAATACAGCCAGATATCCACCGTCTATACACCGCAAGGACACCCGTGACGATTTAAACATCTTCAGTTGGCTCCGTTACCGGGAAGAAAAAGCTTCATCAGTTCATAAAAACTACACACAATCCGAAAACGGCGGTCCATCTGACCGACTCCATCATCTAAAGATCACATCAGGTTGCCAGGAAGTCCGACCCAAGGCGAAATCTAATCACAAATAGTCAACCTATGGCGGGAAGCAAAGGACAACTGGACCCCCAAACTCCTGCGAGAGGCGTTGTACAAACACATATACAAGCTGACGCCGCGATAGAGACACAAGAGATTACGCAAGCGGGTGGGGAAGGATCACAAAGGGGAGTTTTGGCCCCTAGCGATGCCCGAAATTTGATAAATCAGAAGGCTAAGTCAAAAGAGGTCGTAGCAGCTTTGGATAGGAAAATCAGAGGATCATCTCGATCGCAGCAAAGCCAGAGGTCAACTCCCAGGGCAGAGCCAGATCTCCAGGAGGATCCGGAGGTTGTGGAAATAAGGGAATACGCGAGGTATGCGGAAACTATGTACCTAGCTAATTCCCGTCTAGTGGCTAAGGGCCAAACTCCAATGTCGGTACGACCCCCAAATCCTCCTAGAAATGAAATCGCTCCTGCGGCTGTGAATAGAGGTCGGCAAAGCCGTACTCGCGGGATCGAGATAGAGGAAAGCATGCGTTCATCGGTCGCAAAGGACCTAGGAAAGACGTTGTGCGGACCTCGGTTCTCCCGCATCGCGATCATCAGAGGGAAAAGTCACACGAAAAAGGTTCGGCCTTCAAAAGGTTAGGTGAGAAGGACAAGGCCTCGGCCCCAAGTCGTCTCAACCTTCCCGAGGAGAGATTTCCCCCCCAAGATAGGGACCCACCGGACGCCCGCATAATCATACGTGAGAAAAGAGCTCGTCGGGAGGAGTCGCAAGACTGTCGGGAGTCAGAGCGCAGGCCGGAAAAGACGAATACACAGGCACTGTTGCGGCCCAGTTTTGACCCCGTCTTGGCAGAGCAAATGGAAATAATGAAAAGTGAGCTCGCCGAATTGAAAAAGTCGAGGCCAGCCGAGAGGGCCGCCCCGATCTCAGGAATTGACGTACTTGCCAAGAGAATTACAGAAACATTGCCTACCAAATCACGAAAAGGTTAGCTACCCCGCCTATAATTACTACAATGGAAATTCTTGCCCAAACGACCGGCTCACCGCTTTCCAAGGTCGCATCACCCCGGCGACCCAAAATAAATCCGCCCGGTGCATCGCCTTAGTCGGAAGCATGCGGGATAGGGCCGCCTCTTGGATACGTGGACTTCCCCGTGGCTCGCAAAAAGGCCGGGAGGATCTCTCCGAGAAATTCGTCGAGAATTTGAATCGGCGAGTAGGCCAAAGAAAACTATAGAGGACCTATACGAAGTTCGCATGGGAGGACATGAATCCGGAAAAGAGTATTACGAACGTTTCATCAGAATATACGATCAAACAAGAAACATTCCGGATGATGCAGTTGTCACATGTTTCCTCACAGGGATCGCCAAGGGTCCAATGAAAACTGAGTTCAACCTACGGCCCCCTAAATCGGGTCTCGGGAAATGTTGGAAAGGGCTCGAATGATGGGAGTCGGCCGAAGCGCCGTCCTTGGGCAGGGGCAAAGCAAAAGCCAAAAGCGAGCCTTTCACAAAAAGAGGAGCGCACCGAGGAGAAAAAGAAGGGAAAAGGGCGAGGGGCTAGTCACGAGCGCGAGGTAAAAAGGCCTTATAAATTCGGCGAGGACAATTTTACCCCGCTCAACACCAAAGCATCTCAAATATTGTTCGAAATCCGCGAGCACTTTGACAAGCCCAAACCTATGAGGGCGATCCCGACGGTCGTGACAAGTCCAAGTACCGTGACTATCACAAGGATCATGGTCACATCACGGATGAATGTTTCACGTTAAGGCGAGAAATAGAAAGGTTAATCCGCGAGGGACCGCGACTAAGTATAAACGAGATGGGAATACCGGTACCGCAAGGTCGCCCCCGCGTCTATCGAAAGAGGTCCAAGTTATCCATGGGGATATCCCCAAAGAAAATGGGGCGAAATCTCGGATACACCGGATCAATGCGCGCGGTTTTGAAAAGCAGTGGTATTGGGGGAAAACGAGAAGGGAATCATGTTCACTAAAAGCGAATTGGCCACAAGCGAGGGCCCCATGGAGGTACCCCTTGTTCTCAAAATCGGAATAAACGACAAACATGGAGTCGGCGAGTGATGATCGACACAGGGCCGGTCGCGATGTCATCTATTTCGCCGTTTAAAACAGATCGGATTTGGAGAAGCTAAGTTGAAACCTTACCTCGGGGTGCTCGAGGGCTTTACCAACGACACCGTGCGGGTCAAGGGAACAGTCGACCTCAACGTCACCGTGGGCGACTATGAGCCATGCGAACCGAGATAATCACATTTTTAGTTATTGATCTTCCCTCATACTACAACATTATCTTGGGGATCCCGGCCATGAAAAAATTTCAAATGGTGGCGTCCGTTCCCCACCAAAGGGTCAAATTTCACGTAGGGGAAGAGGTTGGGGTCGCCATCGCCGACCCGGAGCTTTCCTCGACTATATGACCAAAAACAGGGTCGATTCTAAGCGACCCCGACCGGATGGTTTTAACACGGCTACGGATCGATTGCTTTGATGAAAGAAATCCCGGAGAAGGCGAGAGGTGGAAACATTGCAAGTTCGGGACGAGCCCGACTTCACTGCCGAGGACGAGTTGATCGAGGTTATAATAAACGACAAATATCCCGATCAAAAGATAAAAATAGGATCGAGGACCACCAAGGAAGAGAGGGAAGAATTGATCGGGCTTCTAAAAGACAACTTGAGCGCCTTTGCATGGAAAGTAACGTATATGAGGGGCGTTGGGTCGAGGTCGCTTTGCACTATCTAAATGCCGACCCCAACTTCGGACCAATACAAAGAAAGAGCACGCCGCTCTCTCTCGGAAAAAGAGATCGCAATAAAAGGCGAAGTCAAAAAACTTCTAGCAAAGCAGGCATTATCAAGGAGCTCCAATATCCCACATGGCCGGCAAACGTAGTGATGGTAAAGAAACACAACGGCAAGTGGCGGATGTGTGTCGACTTCACGACTTGAACAAAGCTTGCCCCGAAGACCCTTATGCACCGCCCCGGATTGACAAAATGGTCGACGGGATCGCCGGATTCGAGACACTGAGTTTTCTGGACGCATATTCCGGTTATCACCAAGTCAAAATGGCAGATGAAGACAAGGAAATGACGGCCTTCAGGGCCGCAGGTGGACTCTATTACTATGAGATGATGCCTTTCGGCCTAAAGAACGCAGTTCGACATATCGAGAATGGTAAACCGAGTTTTCGGCACACAAATAGGCAGGAACATGGAGGCCTATATTGATGATATGGTCGTAAAGTCAAGTCGCCAGGGTCACCTGGTGGACCTTCGCGAAACCTTCGCCAATGTAAGGGGCCACTCAATGAAACTAAACCCTACGAAATGTACTTTTGGGGTCCAGCAGGAAAATTTCTGGGCTTTATGATAAGTCAAAGGGGGATCGAGGCAAATCCCGAGAAAATCGAGGCCCCGGTCAACATGAGCGAGCCTACCGCATTAAAGAAGTACAAATGCGGCTTAACGGCGTAATCACAAACTACGGGTAGGTTTGTCTCGAAATCCGCGAAAGAAGTCCGCCTTTCTTCAAAATTCGAAAGGGGCCGGTACCTTCTTTTGGACAATGGAATGCTCCCGTGCATTTAAAGACCTCAAAAGAATACTTATCAAGACCGCCGTTGTTAACCAGCCCGAGGCTCGGGGATATTTTGTTTTTGTATTTGGCAAATTCGTATAGGGCCGTAGCCGCAAACTTGTAAAAGAGGAGGAAGGCTCGCGAAGCCGCTTTTTTATGTTTCCAAAGCTCTAAGCCCCGTTGAAAGTCGTTATTTTAATATAGAAAAGTTGGCTTATTGTGTTGTTATAGCCGCCCGCAAATTAAGGGCTTACTTTTCATCGCACACCATCGTAGTCTTGTCAAATGCATCGCTAAGACAGTTCTTCACAAACCGCACTCCGTCCGGTCGATCGCTCCGACGGGCCATCGAGCTTACCGAGTTCGATATCCGATATGAGCCTCGGAAGGCTATAAAGGCCCAGTGCTCTCCCGCATTTCATAGCGAGAAACAAGCTTCAACGAAGAGGTGAAAGAGCGGTGTCCGCTCCGAATGCGACCAGGATAAGGTCACCACGGAGGACGAGCCTACCGTGCCAAGTCACCGTTGCGCTCTACGTCGATGGCGCCGCTAATCACAAAGGGTGTGGCGCGGGAATAATCTCGTTAGAGCCGGGCACATCGAAGAAATTGAGCAGCTCTGAAATTCGATTTCACCGCCTCTAATAACCAGGCAGAATACGAGGCCGTCATTGCTGGGCTGAAACTCGCCAAAGCCATGAAAGTCGAAAATATACAAGTATTTTGCGACTCACGCTTGGTGGTGAATCAAATCAATGGGTCCTTTGGCATTCATTGCGAAATTTTACGAGGTATATTAACCTCGTCAAAAGACTCGAAAGCAAACCTTCGCATATTGTCAATTCAAAAACATCCCTCGAGAGGACAATCATAGGCGTACTACTTATCCAAATTAACCAAAGAAAGACGCGTCGTGCGATCCCAAGATCATGGTCGAGCACCTATCGGAGCCCGCCATCTCCCAGTCGAGATCATGGATTTCCAACCCAAGAACACTTGTTGGGTCGACATCATGAAGTCTTATATTGAGTTAGGGGAGCTTCCCGCCGATCCTTGCAAAGCTAAGGCCTTAGTAAAAAGTGGCCGCAAGATATATGATTATGGACGATGTGCTTTACCGTCATTCATTCTCGAAACCCCTTCGCGCGATGCGTACGACCCGAGGAGGTAACGGGAATTCTAACAACTACATGAGGGAACGTGCGGCGGCCATCCCTCCAATCGAACACTAGCACAAGGTACTTCTAGCCGGATATTATTGGCCGAAATTAGCGAAGACGCCAAATCTCATACCCAAGCATGTGATACTTGCCGAGGTTCGCAAATATCCTCGTGCTACCCTCGCCGAACAAAGCATAGTGGTAGCCGCCCGGCCTTTCGACATGTGGGCGATCGACCTCATCGGACCTTTGAAGAAGGGTCGCTCGTTGCGAATACGTGGTCGTCGCGGTGGATTATTTTACTAAATGGGTCGAGGCTAAGGCCTTGGTAAAAACCAATACCAGGGACATAACATACTTTTTGCTCGATCAAATATGGACAAGATTTGGTGTTCCGAGAGTGATGGTTTCCGATCACGGACCTCAATTCGAGACGAATTCGACAGATTTTGTGAAGAGAACAATGTTAAACATTGGCAATCATCCGTGTGCTACCCGCAAGGAAATGGGCAAGCCGAAAATGCCAACAAACAGTCCTAAGTGTGTTAAAGAAGAGCCCGGGTGAGAAAGCAGCCACCGGCCGGATCACCTTCCAAATGGCTCTACGGGCACTCAGACGTCGCGAAAAATCACAATGAGGGAAACTCCTTTTGCTTTAACATATGGATCTGAGGCTATGGCGCCTGTGGAAATGGCCTTACCAAGCCCTAGGGTCGTTTTTTACGCGCGAGGTCAATAATACAAATGCGCGTAAACTCGAGCTTGATCTAGTAGAGGAACGGCGCATCCAGGCATACAGTCGTCTAGTCAATTATAAACAGGCGGCAAAACGTCATCACGACAAACGTATTCGTAATCATCACTTCGCCGTCGGGGATTACGTTCTACAAAAAAGACAAGCCACGGGCCATGAAGCGAAAAAAGGAAAGCTATCGGAAAACTGGGAGGGCCCCCTACGGATTTCGCGAGTTATCAAAAAGGGGACGTACATGCTAAGTGACAAGGAGGGCCGCGAGTATAATAGGCCATGGCATGCGTACAATCCGAAAAAATACTATATGTAACAAGCCAATTCAAATAAAGCTGTTTTTCCAAATTGTATTTACATTCTTGTCCTTTCGTCATCGTCAAAAAAAAAAAAAAAAAAAAAAAAAGAAAAAAGTTTTTTCAAACATATCGATCAAGCCTCGGACAAACTTCCATCAACTCAGGATGGTTATCTTCCTCCGATCACATGTGTGGAGGTCCAAAAACGACACCACGCTTGCAAAGGGCTCCACCGGATAAGTTTTTTCAAACATATCGGTCGAGAGTATGGAAGGGAACCCCGGCGCCACCGCATAATTTGGTTATCCCGACGCGAAAGGCATGCGGCGACCCGTACCTCGGCGAGCTTGACCCACCGAGCACGCATATCTTAGTGCCTCGCGATGGATCAACACTCCCGCCTATATCCACTCGATGGTCGCGAATGGCGTGCGTGTAAGGAGCGCTTCGCTCTCACTAACAACATCGCATCGGCAAAGATAAGAGCGCGGGAATTTATAAACTTCTTCCACTCACGGTCGCCGCGAGAGAGGTCGGACGCAAGCCACTTCCAAAGACCAAACCCGCCGATGCTCGGGGAACAAACTCGCACATTGCAATACCTAGACGAATCCGCCTATTTTCCTCATCCGCAAGGTCCCGTGCGATCTCATAACGGGAGGAGGGATTTATAGCGGGTATGTTAAAAACTTGGTTAATTCTCTCCGGAGTAAAGATAACGGGGACACCCCGGAGAGAAATGCTACTCACCGTCCCGCCGAGGCTACCTCGTACAACACGGAATAAAATTCCCGTATCATGGTAACATTATCCGCCGCCCGAGGCTTAGCAATAAATTCCCACCAGCCAGAAAGCCGAGCGCGCAGCATGGAGCCGTCTTCTATTCGTTGTTCATTTAAGCCCCTCTCCCTCATAATATCACGCCACTTAAAATAATCCCATAAATAATCCTTGGCTAAGGGGGAGGCAGTGGTGAAAAAGGGGGAAACATCCCGGATAGGACAAGCTTTCCATATCCGAACCCGGCTGCTTTCCCCTGGATGAGACATAGAGTCAGAGGATAATGAACGATTGAGGAAGAAAGAAAGCAAATTCAAGATGAGGCAAGAGGTAGAGTGAGTCCCAAAGTAACCCCCTTTATACCGAGAAGGGACATAATCGACGGTTGGGATTAATCGGATCCTAGGGCCGTATTTGCAACCGCCCCGAAAACCAAGGCAACAGGAGCGCCGTACCATGAAGAGATCGAAATTTATGGCTACAAGCATAACCGACGCCTAGTCATTGTGGGTCATAACTCTGCTTTAATGACAGTCAAAGGCTGCTCTGAGAGGCTCTGTTTTCTGGCAAAGCACTGCTCTCATTAGGGCCGCTGAAACTTTGAAAAATTAACGTCGCATAGCGACTATGGTTAGAATGAGACGACGACGTTTCATGACTGCTTGACGCCGCCAAATTATTGAACAACCTCGCACGAATCAAGAGGACAGCACAGAGAAAATAAAATAACCTGTCGCAGCCTCGCGAAAGGCCGCCGATCGAATCGTGGGACAGAAAACCAAGTTTTACAAATTGAAAAATGCGTAAAGTAATTTGTCAAGATATTACAACTCAAGATTCAACAAATCACAAAAATAAATAGTCAAAGTTACAAATCAAATTTTCAAGGGGCTCGCAAAAAATCCAAGAAATCTAGAGAGCACGAGGGGTAGGCGGGGTGTCGATAAACTCGTCGCCTTGCTCGCAGGGCGGCGGCTTCTTCAACATCTCAAAGTTTACAGATTAACAGGAGCAGATCCCAAACAGCTCGCCACGTTTAAGCCGTTCGCCCGTATCGAGGTAACAAGCTCGCTTGCATAAGGGATTTCCGGGTGAAAGACCACTAAATCGGGATGACCTTGGTGCGTGTTCACCCACCGCAAAGATATCTTCCGAGTAATGTGCTCCCCGCCGCGATCGCCCCGTATACGCGAGCTAGGTGACTAAAGCCCCGGTCAAAGCTATGCTCCATAAGGTCGAAGAAGTCATCCGAATTCTTGTAGGCGGCGACGGCCCCGTACTTGGCCTCCTCGACGCCCTCGGCCGTTTTCTTCGCAGCCTTCCTCAATAGCTTTCTCGCCAGCCTCCTTGGCAGCCGTCTCCGCCTCGCAAGCTTACCCCTCAACGTGGCGATCTCCTCCTCGCGCCCCCGCATAATCCTTTGTCAAAGATGCAACTTTCTCATTGATCTCGCATCCAATTTAGAGTGCTCCTCCATGATTGCTTTCATCTTCTCCACCTCGCCGCCCGCATGCTTAGCTTTCTTTTCGGCGAACCCTCGCCTTATCGGGCCGCTCCCACCGCGCCGTCACTTTCCTCACCTCTCGCCTCGCGCCTCTCGCCGGCCTCAAGTACCCGGTTTAAACGAGCACCGAGCCGTCGAAAACAGAGGACGCTTAGCAAAAAAAAAAAAAAAAAAAAAAAAAAAAAAAACGGGTCTTACCGTAGAAGCAAAGAAGCCCAAACCGGCCACCGAGATCTCTAATTTCAAAGAATCTCATCTTGAGGCGGAGAGTTGTCTTGAGCCGCAAAGCGGGCTAATATGCCCCGGCCAATCTCCACTTGAACAAGATCGTACGCCATAGGGAAGTGGCCCTGAGGAATCACATCGGCGATTGCTTCGCCAATCCGGCGAGCTTTGGACAGTCGAGACCCCGGGTGAAGCTCGGATCCAACCGAGGGCCTCTTTCCCGAATAGCCTCGAGGCAAAGCTTTTGGTGGCGTGTCTCGCAGGGCGCGCTCTTCTCCACCGGAATTTCAACCTCTTCAAGACGTACGGGACCGGGAGCGGACCGTTTGGGTAGGCGATCATCCTCCGCCTTCTCTCGTTTGAGGTCGCTTTACGCCGTGCGACTCTTTAGCAGGGGGATGAGTCTTTTCGAGGCACCACCGACCTCGGGCTCGCAACAAGGGCGGATGATGTCGCAGCCTCCGGGTTAGGTGTCTCTTCGACAATCGAGGCGTCCACGATCGGGGCACTCTCCCTAGAGCTTTCTTCGCAGCCTCCCGTCGAGCATTGGTCGCCTTGTCCGCTCCGCATTAAGCTTGTTTCGGTGAGCCCCGCGAGCATTTGGATCCATACCTACAAAAAGAAAGCGGCTTAGAGCCCAAGAAAAACAAAATGAGCATTTACAAATAAATACAAGGGGACAAAGAAAGTTACAAAGTGGCCTAAGTATAGATCGCCCCCACATTCCGGACACTCGCAGGGGAAACATTTGTTGATATGACAACCCCCAATCCAAACCGGATCGCAACTCTCAGACCCATTCGTACCAAGGGCGCGGCATTCCCCCGCCCACTAGGCCCGCCATACATACAAAAGGCTCGGCCGCATCAAGAAGTTCAACCCAGAAACATTTCTCCGAGATGGCGCCGCCCCGTCCGACCGAATTAACGTCATCGCCCCTTTACGTAGCGCCGCTCACTCACGGGGGGTCAAGGATTAAAAGCGTGGATTTGCCTCCGCGGACTTTTGCCCTAGGAAAAGGCCAACCTACCTTCGACTCGACTTTCGCACCCGCCGCCCCCATTTGTGAAACTTATTGGGAAGCGGGAATAGTAGGCGGGGAGTCTTCGCCCTCGCAGAGACTTGTCCAGAATAGACGTCCCACCGAAGGAATAAAATTGCCCCAAAGAAAGTTAACGTCGGCTCGATCTTCGAATCCGGCACATAACGGTGAAGGCCATCAACCGGATAATAGTCCCGGCGGCAAAATCGTAGGGAAGCGCCCGCATCTCCTTGCGCATCTTCACAAAGAAAGGATCGAAAGGCGGTCTCGCACCCGCATACAAATGATGGAAGTGGAGGATAAGGGTGTCCTCGGAGCGACGCGCACTTACATAATCCTTATGGTCCCCGGGTTTAAATTTATCGGACTCTTTCTTATAATCGAAAAAAGAAAACCGATACACACTGGTGTCAATTCCGAATATGCTATTAATGGTCCTGTTGAGATCGCTGCTCTTGCACAGTCGGGACCATTTCTTGTCAACGTCCTTCTCGTACGCCGCCACGATCCCAAACTCTCGCAAAGCTTCAGGATTGTTAGGACGAGAGCTCTTCGGCTGGGTGTCGGCCGCGGCGGCCTCACCAACTGTCATGGTTTGGCTCGCAATTTTCCTCTTCTTCTGCTTCTTCGCAGGCCTCCAGATATCCTTCCGAGGCAATTCAGCATTTTCATCCTCACTGGACCCCATTAACTCATGAACCGCGGCGTCCCGAACATAAGCTTCGTCGTGGTCGGGAGCGCCGCTAGTACTCGGGACCGCAGCTTGTCCTTCGGCCGGGGATGCGATCTTTTCAGCCCCGTGAACAAACTGGGGACTTTTGAGCCCGCGCCTTCTCCTTAAGGCTCACTCTACGCGGCGGATTTCTAGCAGAGACAAAGGCCTCCAACTCAAAAGGGTCGGCATCCATAGTAGCGACCTCATCGCCAGTGAATCTCGCCAATATCCGCGCGAGTACTTTCCACTTCAACCTCGTCCCGAGATCGCCAACCGAGGCCGCGATAATATGGGGTCATCCTCGCATAATCGTAAATCTCCCTTTCCGCGTAATCATCGCCGAATGATCATTCCCCGACATCCCGCAAAAACAAGGGAGGAAAAAGGTGGAGCTTTCAGACCTGGTATAATAATAAATTAGCCCAGGAAGGTGATCGCACCCACTTCAATACCGCCTCCTCCGTTTTTGCAAGAGAGATCGCAAATAAAATTACGAGAGGATAGCGGGGGGAGCGGGTGAAACCCCAATTTTCCCAGGAAAGCTATAATCTCTCCCCAGGAAAACCCCCATTATTAATCGGAAACAAGGCAATGTTGCCTCTCCGTGGCAAAAAGAATGACAAAATTGATATGTATGGAAAAACAAGGCAGGGATGGATGAGTAAACGAGTTAACAGAAAGGATTTCTTACCTGATTTACTGAGAAAGATTGGAAAACCGCGTAAAAACTGGGAAATACTCAAGGAGGTGGCCGGAATCTTCAAAAGAACCGCCGTGAAATCCTAGAACCACCGCAGGAACGCCGTTGAACCTTCAAAGCTCTGCCAAAAAACTTGAGAATTCTAAATCAACAAACAACGGAGAAAATAAGGAACGCTAAAAGTGTGAAGGGTGAGAAGCGAAAGCTTTATATAGGCAAGGGGGCCACGATCGTACGGTTGGGAACGCTTCATCCAACGGTTCAGATTAGGGCGGCGCTGTCGGGCTTCAAAATACGAAAAGGCGTCCCATCGCACCCACGTACAACTACCTAGGCGCTTGCCGAAACGGCCGCATCATTCCGTAGAGGAAACCTGTAGGACCGACGTCGCCACGATTGACGGCCTCGCCCCACAAAACGACCAAAGTTACTTTGAGGTCGCTTGCTTTGAAAGCACGGCCCTTAGAGAACAAGTCGCATCGACGACAAGGTCGCAAAAACAGGCCCAGAGTTACTTTGAGGTCGCTTGCTTTGAAAGCACGGCCCTTAGAGAACAAGTCGCATCAGACGACAAGGTCACAAAAACTGAACCAGAGTTACTTTGAGGTCGCTTGCTTTGAAAGCACGGCCCTTAGAGAACAAGTCGCATCAGACGACAAGGTCGCAAAAACAGGCCCAAAGTTACTTTGAGGTCGCTTGCTTTGAAAGCACGGCCCTTAGAGAACAAGTCGCATCAGACGACAAGGTCGCAAAATAGGCCCAGAGTTACTTTGAGGTCGCTTGCTTTGAAAGCACGGCCCTTAGAGAACAAGTCGCATCAGACGACAAGGTCGCAAAATAGGCCCAGAGTTACTTTGAGGTCGCTTGCTTTGAAAGCACGGCCCTTAGAGAACAAGTCGCATCGTACGACAAGGTCGCAAAAGCCGACCCAAAGTTACTTTGAGGTCGCTTGCTTTAAAAACACGGCCCTAAGTGTACAAGTCGCATCCGACGACGAGGTCATAAAAGGTGTTGATGATTACTCCATCCTTCATATCCTCGGGAATATCATTAAAGCACGGAGTAGGGGGCCATTGATGGGTATAAATAAATTCCACCACCTCAACAGTGAGAGACAACCCACTGCGGCCACCCTCCGGCATGACAAGAGAGATCGCAAAAGGGGCGGCCACTGTGTCTCACCTCGCCGCGACCAAGGCATTTGCGGTCCCGTGCAAGTGCAACGGATCCCGGGAATCTCATCCAGCAGTCAAGAAGGGTCGCCAGGGGGTGAGGCCGGAGAAGGCTTGCTCCTTGCGACCTCGCAGAGATGGCCGCCGATTGATCCGCATCTTTTCCCCACTTGTATCTTAGATATTTCGTCTTGCTTAGTATCTAAGTTAAACCTAGCTATTAGTAAAATATCTAATAGATTACTTATTCCCTAAGTTACCCACCTCTATAAAAGGGGTGGTCATTGTAAACTAAAGGAGGATGAAATATATGAAATACACACTATACTTGCAAGCCAAGGCTCTGTCCACTCTCATTCCTCCATAACACCACCCGCCGGAGTAACACCACACCTAAAATACAGCCAGATATCCACCGTCTATACACCGCAAGGACACCCGTGACGATTTAAACATCTTCAGAGGTGAGCAAGGTTGTATCCCACAGAGAATCAATCGAATACCAAAGTCGTCTTCGGATTTAATTTAGATTAATCAAGTGTGTTCAAGTTTTGATTATGCTAAAACGATATTTAAACTAGAGATAAAGAGACATAGCCAAATCATGATCCAATTGAATACTTTCGCCCCTCTAATCAATTATTTGGGAATGGAAACTACCAACCAACCATCTTAATGCTTATATCGACTCATTCATGGGTGCAAACTCGTAAGATAGTACTAGACGCCATGCAACAACCTAGTACCCTTTGCCCGGTTCAACAGTTCGCCTTTAAGGATTTAACTGACCGAAACAAGATTAAGAACTAGAGCCGCTCGATTTACACCGACTAACCTCGTACCCAATTGATCTAAACAACTCAGTCAATTGTAAATAACGATCTTAAAACCCCTTTTCCCACACCCCTTCGCAACATACATTTATAAAAGTGGTGTGTGAGTTCATGAACTAGGTGTACAAGCTAATTCAAGCATTAAGAACAAGTTTTAAGACATGAATTCATCGATATAACAACAATTAAACACTACACATTCCCAATTTCATCAATTAAAGGGTGATTTCTTCAACATTCACATGGTTTGGCTTTGTAAGAAATTAGCTACTCATCACAAAACAAGAAATAACAAGCAAGGAAGAGATTAAAGCCATAAAACAAGAAAAGAAATGAGATTAATTACCAAAATCGCAGAGATTCGGAGTTTACATCAAGCTTTATCCACACCCATGTCAATTGGTGAAGAAGAAGACCCAATATGATAAAATCCAAAAGTAGAATAGAAATCTATGCTAGATTATGCTAAATCTAAGTAATATCTAGTGTAGGAATTAATCTAAGGGTGAGGAGAGGAATTTCGATCTAGAGATGAATTTGGGGATCTAGGAGTGAAGTATCAAGTTTAGAAAGTAAAGGGGAAGTGTGTAAAAATCTGTGCAAAAAGATATATATATGCTCAAAAAATGGCCTAATGTGCGCACATTCCCCCTGGTGTGTGCGCACAATACAACCTGTCCATCCAATGTGCACACACCTTTCTGAATGTGCGTACATTCCTTCTGTGTTATTATTCAGCATTGACAGACCTTCAATAATTTGGCAATATCTCTGCGTGTAGAGCTCCGATTTGAGTGATTTAAGTTGTGTTAGAAAGATCATTCGAATATCTACAACTTTCATGAAGACTGAAAGTCGAGAAAATGCCTCCAACACAGCTCAAATTTCAGATAAAGTCAATGTAAGGCGAAAGCATCAACTATATTTGATCCGTTTCCATTCCTGGGCTTTGGTTATGCCTCTCTAAACCTCATGCCTTGTCTCTCGGGCTCATAAGTCACCGATATCCTGAGTCACAACATCCAAACACATACCAAGCATAACTCCGCAAGAAAGGTAAGGCTCGAATAGGGTCTAAAACACCGAAAAATGCCGAGGTTTCCCATCTTTGTGATGGTTCACCTATAAGTGAGTGTGCAATGTGATTTTACCCTATAATAGATCTAAAACTACCCAGAATGAGCCAAAAGAGTTGTAAATGGGGGTTAAAACATGCACCGAAGCATAGTAAAGTTGACTCTCATCACAACACTGACTGCCTGAGCCAGATCAGGCCTAGTGCACACCATGGCATACATCAGACTGCCAACTGCACTAGCATAGGGAACTCTTGACATATACTCCTTCTCCTCTGCTGACTGTGAATCAAAAACTGACAAATGAACATTTGATGCCATATGAGTATCTATTGGCTTAGCAGCTGACATGCCAAATTTTGACAAAATCTTCTGTATATAGCCCTGCTGAGATAAAGACAGTTTTTTTCTGACTTCTATCTCTCCAGATCTCCATCCCCAAAATTTTCTTGGCTACACCCAAATCTTTCATTTCAAACTCAGCACTGAGAAGGTCTTTCAGATACTGAACATCAGACTTCTTCTTTGCAGCTATCAGCATGTCATCCATATACAAAACAAGATAGATATATGATCCATCTTCCAACTGACTGTTGTAAACACAACAATCATAAGGACTTCTGTTGTAAGCCAACTGGATCATATAACTGTCAAACCTTTTATACCACTGTCTAGGAGCTTGCTTCAGTCCATACAAGGACTTCTTCAACTTACACACAAGATCTTCCTTTCCAGGAACTTGGAAGCCTTCTGGCTGAGTCATGTATATCTTTTTATCTAATTCACCATATAGAAAAGTTGTCTTCACATCTAACTGCTCAAGTTCTAAGTCCTGCTGTGCCACCATTACTAGTAACACTCTGATTGAAGTATGTCTGACCACTGGTGAGAAAATCTCATCAAAGTACACCCCTTCTTTCTCATTGAACCCTCTTGCAACCAAATGTGCCTTATACTTAACTCCTTCTGCCACAGTTATCCCTTCCTTCTTTTTGAAAATCCATTTGCAAGTAACAACTCTCCTTTCAGCTGGATGTTTAACTGGTTCCCAAGTCTGATTCTTCAGTAATGACTCCATTTCATCTCCCATGGCAGCAAGCCATTGAGATGCTTCAGAACATGTCACTGCTTCCCTGTAAGTAGAAGGTTCAAAACTATCCACTTCTTCTGCAACTTGAAGTGCTTATCCAACCATATCATCAAACCCATACCTCTTAGGAGGTATCCCTTGGATCTTCTAGCTCTGCTGACCCACGTTCTCAGTTTGATGCTCAACTGATATTTGCTCAGCTGACTGGCTTGGATTCAGTTCTGGTTCAGTAACCAGATTAGATGAAAACTGACTTGGATCAGTTGATTGTTGCATTACAACTGACTCCACCTGAAGCTCCACCTTATTGTCAGTTTTCTCAGTTCCAGCACTGGTTTCAGTTTCAGTTATCCTCCCCACTGATGAACTGAGTATAGAATTTTCATCAAAACTGTATCTCTGCTGAGAATGACTCTGTTTTCTGTCGATGACCAAAATTTGTACCCTTTTACTCCATCACCATATCCTACAAACACTCTTTTTTTGGCCCTTGGTTCCAGTTTCCCTTCACTGACATGATAGTAAATTGTGCTTCCAAATACCCTTAGAACTGAATAATCTGTAGGCTTTCCTGACCACATCTCATCTGGTGTTTTGAGACTGATCCCTGTGTGAGGACTCCTGTTGATTAAGTAGCAAGCTGTGGTTATAGCCTCTGCCCAAAATCTCCTTGACAACCCAGCATGAGAAAACATACATTTCGCTCTCTCCAGAAGAGTTTGATTCATCCTTTCAGCTACACCATTTTACTGAGGAGTATTCATGACTGTATGATGCCTGGCAATACCCTCAGTTTTGCACAATGTATCAAACTCAGTCCAGCAGAATTCCAGACCATTATCTGTACGAAGCCTCTTGATCTTCTTCCTCAACTGATTTTCAACTAGAGCCTTCCATTGCATGAAGCTCTTGAATGCCTCACTTTTGTGTTACATTAGTACCACCCAAGTCATCCTTGAATAGTCATCAATAAAGGACACAAAATATATGTGGCCACCTAATGACTCCACCTTTGATGGCCCTCAACAATCAGAATGAATGTAATCACGTGATGACTTTGTGTTGTGTACCCATTTTGAGAACTTGCTCCTATGGAGCTTCCCAAACACACAATGCTCACAAAAATCCGGATTCTGGACCTTACATCCCTCAAGAAGATCTTTCCGAAAATGAACCTGCATCCTCTTTTCACTAATGTGACCAGTCTCATGTGCCACAGTTTTGTAAGCTGTGATTGATGGATCTCAGCAGATGCCACAGCAGCAGAACCAGCAACAACTGACCCTTGTAATATATACAGAGTCATTTTCTTGATTCCCTTGAGAACCTCATCTGAGTTCTTATAGACACTCAGCACACCACTTTCCCCCTTAAAACTGAATCCCCTGCTGTCCAAAGAACTGAGAGATACTAAGTTTTTGGTCATTTGTGGAACATGTCTAACTTCACTCAGTTTGCAGAATCTTCCATCATCTGTCCTCAACTGAACTGAGCCAATCCCAACTACCTTGTAGACCTTGTTGTTTGCCATAGATATATGACCACCATCTATCTGCTAATAACTTGAGAACCACTCTCTATGAGGGCAAATATGAAAGGATGCCCAGAGTCCAGAATCCACACATCAGTTTGATGTGCTGACTCTCCTGCCACTACGACCATGTCCTCGTCTGAATCATGCTCAGCTACTACAACAGCTGTGCCAGAACTGTTCTCCTGCTGTTTCTTCCTCTTTGGACAATTGGACTTCCAATGTCCCTGCTCCTTACAGTAATTACAGACATCTGTGGATTTAGGGCCTTTGGACCTTGTCTTCTTGGACTTTTCTTCCTAGACCAACCATGCTCTTTTCCACTGCTGCTACTGACTATCAGTCCTGCAGCCTGATTGTCTACCCTGGCTACCTTATGTCTCAGCTCCCTGGCATGTAAAGTGATAACGGAAAAATTCACTGTTATTTTGATAACAATTTACCCCATTTCTGATATCATTTTGAGTATTTTTATATCGTTTCGAGTCTTTAATTCCTTAGTTTCATAAAAATATATAAGTAGTAGTTATTTTATAAAATATCGCATTTTTATCATGTTTTTGTAGTTTTTGTACCGGTTTAGTAACCGGAATGTCGTGTCGGATTTACGTTTGGTATTTTGGTGATTTATTGCAGAATCATAAGTAGACCAAGATCCTACGTAACGACATGTTTTGAGCCCCTAAAGAGGTGTTTAGAGGGTTAGAAGAAGGTGCCACAAGCTTACGAGTTCAAAAGGGTCGTTTTTCCTAAGTACTTGAATCGTTACATATTTTCGACGGAGATTTGACCCAGCTTAGAGGCATTTTCAGGGGATGACTTCTTAATGAAAGTTGTAGATCTTCACATAAGGTTTCCAACGCACTTTGAATCACGTCAATTGGAGGTCTACAACTCAAATAGTAGTCAAGTGACTAACCGATTCGGATTAGTAAAAATCCCGAAATATCTTCGTAATACGAATGGCTCATCAAAACGACATTTTCTGAAGAAGTTTCCTTAATAAAAGTTGTATATCTTCAAGAAAGCTTTCCAATGGATTTTGAATCAAGTCAATCGGACTTCTACAACTCAAATGGTGGTCAAGTGGCTAATTGATTTGTATTAGGGAAAATCCCGAAAACGACACGTAATGGGAATGGCCTATCAAAAAGGCGTTTTCTGAAGAAGTGTCCTTCATGAAAGTTGAAGAATTTTCCGAGAGCTTAATTTTGACGTTTGAATCATAATTATTGGAGGCCTACAACTCAAGATATGAATTTTGGAAGTTTTATTATAATAAATATATATTCGAAGGATCCAGAATCAGGTGAGTCATCTTGCAAAATGATCACCACCGGATCGATCCGACTCCAATCCGGATCGATCCGGCCTCAACATTTTTCTATATATATGGAGCCTCAGATACAGAGAGCTTCGCCCCTCTCTTCTCCCATTTCTCTTCTTCTCCTTCTTCTTTCTTTTATTTATGTTATGGAGGGGCCTATATGTAATATATATGTCGTTATAATGTCGGTGTAATAACCCGACTAGTTATAGTTTTAATATAATTTCGTTTCCGTTTTTTATTGCTTTCTTTTATTTTATGCAATTAGTATAAATATATATATATATATACGTATATTATATATATATATATCTATATCTATATATATATATATATCTATATATATATATATATCTATACGTATATCTATATAGCTGTAGTTATCTTTTTCGTTTTGTTTTCTTTCGTTTTGTTATTTTCGTTGTTATTTTCGTTAATATGAGTAGTTAAACTAAACATAGCCGAATTATGTGAAAACGGGTAAAATTGACCCTCGGGAGACGAGATGGGAGTTGTGTGCGCGTAATTAAACGTTCGTATGATAAACTCATGTGTTAAAACCCGTTTTGATCATTTTCCTAACTTTGAATAAAATTGACAACTTTGTTCACGGTTACATCGAGCTTATAAATGTATTTTGCGGTGAGATGTGAGATATGGATATCACTAATCATAGTCCTGATTGTTAGATTGACAATCTAAGTGACGGATCCGGACTATGCCTAAGTGAAATTCTTATTTTTACGAGATGTGCGAAACATGTTTTAAAATCACTAAACCATAGTCTTAATCGTTAGATTGGCAACCTAAGTGATACGTTAAAATTATGTTTTTGTGAGGTTTTTCAACGGCTTTTTATTCCGGTCAACCATGTTAGGCGAGTTAGCTCTCTAAAGGGAGGGTTAATAAACCTAGTGTGGGGGTTAAGTGAGAGCTGTTCAGATCTTAACGCAAGAATAAAAAGTTGACACCCGTGAATATCATATGAACCGAATCAGATAAAACACACTCCTTATCAAGTTTTTCCTGTGGAGAGATAACCTGTTGGATCATGGCTCGGCTATGCTTTTTAATCACCTAGTTAAACTCGTTAGAATAATCTTTACTTTTTCGCATTAGTATAAACACTCCACTTAAAACTTTGATTGCCTAGACTAAGAACCACGTTCGCTTTGGTACTCACAACCACATTTCTCTTGGGACGACCTCGTACTCCTGTAGCTATCCTAGCAATCGACCTGGTACTCTGCCAGTTAGAGAGTTAGTTTACCCACAGTTGCGAGTCTTTATAAATGTATTTTTAGTGGGTGAATTTTTCGCTCATCAAAAAAATTGGCGCCGTTGCCGGGGACCAATATTTTAGTGGGTGTATTTTTCTCTCATCATAAAGCTGACCTTACATCCTCTAAAGCAACTGTATCCTTCCCAACTATGAAGGACTGCACAAAGTTCTCATACGAAACTGGTAATGAAACCAGCAAAATCAAAGCAACATCTTCATCCTCAATCTTAACATCAATATTCCTCAGATCAAGTAATATTGTGTTCAACTGATCAAGATGATCTCTCAGCCGAGTCCCCTCATGCATCCTCAGGCTGAACAGCCTCTGCTTCAGCAGCAACTTGTTGGTCAATGACTTTGTCATATACAGGCTTTCAAGCTTCAACCATAACTTGGCAGCGGTGTCTTCCTCAGCAACTTTTGTGATAACATCATCAGATAAGCACAACATGATGGTTGAATGTGTTTTTTCCTCCAGACTGGCATAATCTGCTGAACTGGCATCCCCTCTATCAGATAAAGGAGTCCACAATCCTTGTTGCTTTAACAAGGCCCGCATCTTGATTTGCCACAAACGGAAACTGTTCCTCCCTGTAAATTTATCAATCTTCACGTTCATTGCTGACATCCTTCTAATTAAAGAACAAACCTTTGATCACAAAATCCTAGCACCGGTCACCGGTCTTGGTGAAGATCAACTCTGTTCACCTGCAACTCCTGAATCTTGAACCTAGCTCTGATACTAGTTTGTTATAAACACAGACAGAAAGCTTGCAGTTTAAGAAAGAAACAAACAGATAGCAATGCAAACGTAAGAATGGCGGAATTGATAAAACACAGAAACAAAGAGAACACAACGATTTAACGTGGTTTCTGGCGTTGTGCCGACTACTCCACGGACAGAAAATGAGATATTTTATTGTGAACAGAATTACAAGGAGTGAAAGACACACTCTTGAAAGACACACTCTTGCATTGATTACAACATTGATATTTATAGACACAAATCCCAAACCTTAACCGCCAAAGATCTTTGTCGGAATTCTCATAAATACCCCAGATGTGGACCCCCAGCTCCAGCTGTTATCCACTAGACGAAACTCAGCTCAAAACTGACTTCCCAGACTTGTAATCAATTGCCTAGATGTAGAACTCAGCTATACTCATCAAAACTCGCAGACCAGAAACTGACTGCTGACTTCAGAAGAAACTCAGTTGCACTTCATCAAACTGACTTTCACATAACTGAATATACTTAACTGAAACTGACCATCAATCTCGCCTTCGCTCTTGATTTTCGGATAGTTAGCTTGGATTATTTATCAATTTAGAGGTCAAGTCACCAAAAGTGATATTTTTATTCTCATTTCTATTATCTAGTTGATACGTTAAAAAAAAGGAAAACACTATCTAGCTGATACAAGTTTACAAAGAAAAAAATAACTATAAAGACATTCAATTTATTTACCATTTTAAAGGAGTTGAAAGACATCGAGAGAAGTTGTAAAGAATATTGTGAACATGTTTGAGCTCGGATTGGGTAATACATTAACGAACAATGCTTAAACATGAATCGAGTTCGTATATTAAGAAAACAAGCTTGAGCCCACTCATATATAAAATACACATTCAAACATTTAAAATTCAGGTCGATTGCCAAAAATAAAAAAAATATTCAGGTCTATTCGGTTCGGTTAAATCTCTAGCCTTAAAATTTAAAAATATGATCAGGCCAGGTATAAGTTGCCACTACAAACAACTCGTTTTTGTTCAAAAAAAAAAAAAAAAAAACAAAAAAACACAACAACAACTCATTTGTTTGTAAATAAATAAATAAAATAAAAAACTGTTCATTTTCGGACACAAAAGTAGAAGTACAAACCAACCCGTGACTGAAGGCTCCCGACGTTGACAGTCGCCGTGGAAGTGTAAAAGAAAACGAGCAACAAATTGGGGAAATCTCATTCCTTCATTCAATCTTCCAATTTAATGTAAAGTTCTTATCTTTTCTCTTTTTTGCTTCTGAAAATCTGAATTCAAAGTGCAAGTACTTCGTTTTCTAAGCTATTTTTATCTCTTTAATTGTGTTTCGGGGTGCAAAAAAAAAAAAAAAAAAAAAAAAAAAAAAAACGAAAACGAATTCTTTTAATAAATACAGATGATCAAGTCGTTATGGTGGTGGATCGTTTCAATTGTTGTTGTATCAAATCTTGGTGGTTCTTTAGGGATCAGATTTGTAATAGACAGACAAGAATGTATATCCCATAAAGTGGAGTATGGGGCAACTGTTCATTTTTCATTTGTCGTCATCAAGTCTGAGGGCTCCTGGCATTACAATCCTGATGGTGTTGATCTTGTGGTATTATTCCTTCTATTTTTTCTATTTCTGTTGTGTTTTGATATATATATATATATATATATTTCAATTTCATTTTCATTTTTGATTGTTTTTCCTTTGTTAATTGCAGTGTAAGAAAATAATGAATGATACAGACTATGAAATGAATATACGAAAAAAATGTGTCTGGCACGTAGAATACGCTATCTTTTTTGAGAGATATTTCATCTCATGTAAATGTCACATACGAGAAACTAGTGAAAATCTCTCACAAGATGCAATGAAGGTTGTTTGATTCAAATGGTGACACTTGTTTGATCAAACCAGACACATTTGGAGAATATGGATCGATGATGCTTACGATTTTTGGATTATTTTTCTTGTTTGAAATTTGTTTGCAATCTGAGGCCTTTTATATAGAAATCATGCTTTGTCTGAAACGATGTAAGTCTTCATGAAATGTTGCAAAGACAACACACATCATTCTTCGCAGAGCCATTTTGCTTCTCTTCTTTGCTGAACTTGCAACTCGATTGCAAACAATCACTAAAATATGCAAATTATCAAGAAAAAAAATATCTAACAATCAGGATAGATTATTCTTGCTTCAGAGTAATTGATACAGAGTATTTACAAGGCATTGGCCTAAAAAAATGGATATATATATATTCATCTGTATCTGTTGAAAATGTAGAAGTTTGATTTTGCATCTATTTTGTTTTTAATCATCTTAGTTTTGAGGGAACATTCTCCAAGTTCCATGAAACTTCCAAGCTTTCATTTTTATCTATTAGGAATTATTGTATTTTATTTTAATTCTCTTGCAATTGACGTGCTTTTTAATTCACAGGTGGAGGGACCAACTGGAGAACAAGTTCAAGATTTCCGAGACAAAACGAGCGAGAAATCTGAGTTTAATGCTTACAAGGAAGGAGTTTATAAATTTTGTTTCACTAATAAATCACCCTATCAGGAAACCGTAGATTTTGATGTACATGCAGGGCATTTCATTTATCATGATGAGCATGCCAAAGATGGTTAGTATTTACACGAATTTTCGGTTTTCATGGAGGATGTTTGTATTAATACAGTAGAATAATTATCATTCCAATGTTTGATATGCATACAGAACATTTCAAGCCATTGTTTGAGCATATTGGGAAGCTAGAGGAAGCTCTATACAACATTCAATTTGAACAACATTGGCTTGAGGCTCAGACCGATCGCCAGGCAATAGGTATACAAATTCTGTTTCTATCCCTCTCCTCTCCACTTGGAATTATGATTGCTACTGTTGTTTGATATGATTTCTAGATTATAGTTTGGTACCCTTGAAAAACGATGTACACCCACACACACGATGATGATGCTATTATGATATAGTTGAGTTTTGCTAGCTATTTTTAACATATATATATATATTGTCTTGTCTTGTTTGGGGATTTGTAGTGAATGAAGAAATGAGCAGAAGAGCAATCCACAAAGCATTGTATGAATCAGCAGCACTTATTTGTGCTAGTGTTTTGCAAGTATACCTCTTGCGGCGGTTATTTGACCGAAAGCTCGGAATGTCAAGAGTTTAACCACTACTCTACTGATAATTGCAGAAAGAAAAAGAAAAAAAATATTATCTTTATGTATTATTTGTAGTACAGCAGGGCACCCTTTTGTGGCTGTTGTATCATTTCTGGGCGTCTAGTGCCCTTGAGGAATAATGTTTCGAGAATTCGCTATTTCGATATATACTTTCTTAAGATGCGATTTCAATTTCAGTTGTGTTGTCACGAATGAGAAACAAGATTTAACATTTGACTTCTCATCGTTTTAGTCTTTTGAACTTGTCTCTATGTTGGGAAAAATTGGAACTCGGAGGTCATAACAATAAATCCTGACCACCTATCAGCGTTTACAATCTTTCGAAGAAGATATATAGCCTGTAGTTTGCATTATTAATGATTGTCGTCGGCTTTTTAGCTGTCCATTTCATAGCCGGAGAAGGCCTTAGACTAGTAGAAACCGTGGAAGGGGTTCTATGATCGCACCCTCTCGTGTTATCCTTGCTAGCTGTACTGATCACGGTTGAATAAAAAGACTTTTACACGGTCGAATAAAAGGCCAAATGATCGATATTTTTTATTTTATTTTTAGAACTAAGGAGAATGATTGCATATTATGGTATAACTGTTGTTGTTGTTAGAAGGTTGTATCAAGTGACTAAGTATCCTATTCTTCTATTTCCCACCTATTCTTCTATTTCCCACTCTCTTTCACCATACACATTTCTACACCATACACCATTTCTACCATATCAACAAGAATAGAAATGAAAGGATACCAACAAAATCTGGAATCTCAACAGAAGAAACCGGCAGGCGTTATTCAAGAATACCCAAAACTGGAAAGAAAGTAGATGGATGGCAGGGCATATATGTAAATTTTTTTTTTCCACATGTCTTTATGATCATCATCATCTTCCTCTCATCCACATTAACACAATTACAATTTACAGCACATGAAAATGGAACACACAGCAGTGACTGTTACTGTTACTGTTACCGTTACATAAAAATCTTCATCACCCAATCTTTAAGGACTAGTAAATTGCACAACACATCATCAACGCTTTTACCATGACAAAATCCAACTTTCTCAAGAGTCTGCATGCGGGCTTTGAATGCAACAAAGCCATTTTTTCTGCAGGTAAACAAAATTATCCGCATGAAAAAAAAAAAAAAAAAAAAAAAAAAACCACAATATCCCATTTTCTTGATTAGTAAAAATACAATTGTTTGGAAACATCAACATAAACATAGATAAAGTTCACATATATCTTAGAACACAATGATTAGAATCTCAGTGCAACTTATGCTCATCACACCCGCAATAAAATTTGGTTTGAGAAGAATTTATTGGCAAAAACTAAGCACAAACTAATAGAATCTAAGATATCAGGAAAACAAGGACAAAGTCTGAGCTCCTGTGTACTTTTGGACATCGAAACTATATGTATGATACAAACATGGCTTGTGGGACATCAAAACTACATGATACGGACCATATACAAAAACGGCTTGTAGGTACATATCGAAACTATATGATACAAACAGGGCTTGCGGCACATGTCCTAAATCCGTATGAAAATGCATATGGGGAGATTAGCAGGAGGATACTAACAGCATGAGGTTTCACTGGATCCACAACATGTTTAGAAGCAGAATCAGCATTTGAAGGTGATTCAGGTTTAACACCAGTCTTTTTCTCATCCCTAGCCTTGTTAAAGATCACAGTAAATCCATCTGCAGAGGCTGGATCATTGACATCCCATTCACCAAACTTGGGCAGTGGCTGACCCTTTTCCTGTCCAAAGAAACGTTAGAATATAAAGATAATTTTGATAGATTGCTCTCCTTAGATACATCAATCTTACGCCTGCACTCAACCAAGATATCACGAGACAATTACAAGTACCGTCCAGCCAAATTAACAAAAGCCCTGTACTGATGAGTACGTACACATACATAAAAAAAAAAAGACTAAAGTGAACATTTTAAATCACACGACTGCAGAACCTTCTCAGACCACTGAGCATTATGACATATAGTGAGTGACCTTTTGCATCCGATAGTTTCTTCAACAGGCTAAAACCCCTCAATGTACTAAATGCGCGGTGACTGCTGAATATAAGGACACCTCAAACATTGTGATGACATCAATGTATCAAACATCCATTTTTATTTTGACAATATGATCACAAACACCAGCATTTCGATCACACACGGAATGAAATTCAAAAGAATTAGGCGGCAAAAAAGTTCCTGAGCTAAAATCCATCCATTAAGTGGCCAGCCAACTACATCAAGTTTTTAATCTTAGGCTACAAACATTTACAATTCATTACTGGGTCGAATAGGAAAAAGTGAATCCTAACATATTATTTTCACAAATGCTATCATCAGAATAGAAAGAAAAAAAAAAAATTAAAAAAGATAACACTGAGATTCGTTGTTTAACTTTTACTCTTTGTTGCGATAAATTTTTTTCCTAACGCACATCAGGCCAGCAGAAACCAATAGTCTATCCAATAAAAAAAATTCTCAGCTTCCTAAAAATTGGAAAAAGTAAATATCTATATCAAGTAAAAACAATGAAATCCGCTATAAAATAACAAAACAATAATACAAAATCACTGCAAAAAATAAGCTAAATACAATGAACAGAGTGAGAGAATTCCCACGAAAATGAGCATCTCAATCAAATCTTTCACAATATAAATCAATGATTAGTAAAAAATAAATAAATTAATGAGCAAATTAAAACTTACAGACATGAATCCAGACGAGCGATCAAAAAGCGATCAAGAGAGAAAAGGAAAGTAGTAGAAGATACAGAAAATGGGAATCAAATGGTTCCACCGATGAGATTATTATTTTTGTATATATTTTATTTATTTTTCGAGTGTGGTATATGATGACGCCATAGGACTAGTTAAAGTAAACAGCACTGATTACGTGTTTTTTTTTTTTTTTATATTATAAAGGGGGAGCTAAAAGGTGCCGTCTACTTTTAAAAGAAATTGGAGTACTGGTGGGGATGTTTACGCCTTGTAAGGCACGACGTGTCCGTTAAAACCGTAAATGTAGAAGTGAATGATATTTTTATAGTTATAGACATGATACAATCATGGATTTTTATTAGCATGAAGCCATATAATTCAAAAGATACATAAATTTGGCTACCATAAGTTACAAAAGATAGTGGAATACAATCATTGCAAGCACTCATAGTTATGTATATTTCTACACCATTAAACATTATTGATGGCAAAAGATAATGGTGGTAATATTCTAACTACATTCCCCACTACATCAAAATTTGGTTTTTAAAAAGCATACAAAACAACCATGGCTGCATTATTAATACAGAAACATACACCAACTCTTAGTTTCCCCTTCTCCTTGTTGTCTTCTTTGTTCTTCATCTTTTTGGTTGGACTTTCAACTTCATGAACTATGGGTGGAATATCAACTGACGTTTATTTTCTTATATATATTATTATATTATGTGTATACCTAATATTCTTTAATCTATAAAATGAGCAAGTATAATCCTTTTGTTATATATATCGGGAGTTCTAAAGGCTTCCATTTTTTACTTCTGGCACTTATTATCTGATTATTTTTCCGAATGTAATAAACGTCAGTGTCATTGACGTTGTTATTAAACAACGAACACCAATGCAAAGTTGGTAGATTGACATTTCTAAGGTGTAACAATTTAATAAAAGGAAAGCTAACAATAAAAAACAACATAATCATAACTATATACAACGACGAATGAAAGAATTTTATTCAGAGAGGTCCTTAAATATTTAATAAAGCAAAAAAAGAAAATTTAACAATGTCCGTAATATTTTTTTAGAGGTAAAATGCAAAATATTGCACCTTCTAACGGAGTCCCCAATATCTTTCTAGAGGTTAAATAAAAAATATTGCATATTTTAACGGTATGTGTTACACCGAGAGCTTGCCACGTCTGAACGTAGCAAGTGTCACTGATGTCGTTGTTAAACAATTTATCCACCAGTGGAAAGTTAGTGGATTGACGTTTATAAATTGTGACACTTTAATAAAGAGAAGTATAACAATGGAAAATAACATAATCATAACTATATACAATGACGGATGAAAGAATTTTATTCATAGAGGTCCTTAAATATTTACTATAAAAAAATAAAAATCAGGAATCCCACAAATTTTTTGTAGAGGTAAATCCAAAATATTGCATATTTTAACGGAGTCTACAATATTTTTCTCAACACTAAACTGGAAATTTTGAAAGTAATTTTAAGGACCTCTATGAATAAAATGTTGGAAAGGTGTCCTAAACCCAATCGGGTTGGACCGGATCCGACCGGGTCGGGTCGGTTACAGACTATTTAGTTCATGTAATAACTTTATTATGATTAATAAAAGCACTTATGTTATTATATATTGTTTATCTTCATATTATTTGTCGTATATATATAGTAACGTCCCTAGTATCAATCTGTGATAGAGAAACCATGATAGTGATTATGGTTGATGAGATCTCTAATCACTATAACAAGGTTGGTACTTAAATGTCTCTAGTCTTATATATTATCAAATGGGACATTGATAGTATAATCGACTAAGACGTATTGGATGTCTTCTATCTTTTAGAAGGTAGGGATAGATCTCGTCTATCGAAGTGTAGAGACACTTGGACTGTACGTGGACGTGTATTAGAGAATGCGTACGTTAGACTGACCCACTTACATTAAGTGTCACACTATGTGGCGGTTGTGTAATTATCCTTTTGACCGGAGTCTTCATGGCATCACGGTGTGGATTGTCATGCTTTGACACTATTGAGATTTCTCCTAACCACGGGGCGATCATGCGGTAGTGATTGGGTATGATATTGAAGCATGCGGAGTATACATGATTGGTCGTCCGGGAATCGCGTATCCTATGATTGGGATTGAATATCCGAAATGGCCTTCTTATAAGGAATGTCTAGCTCTCGAGAATCTTTGCAAAGTGGGAGTAAATGTGTTATTCCGAGAGAGCATGATATCCAGATTATAAGATACGATCGTCAATGTATTGACACTCGAGGTACGATCGTATGGATATTATTACAAATGATAGGATTGTAACTTACATGGTAATCGCTTCACATGAAAGGTAGTAGTCATTGCTTTTGACTCTTCCGATGATTGGGGGTCACGGTGTGTTGCTTCAGACGCTATCCCGTGATCGTTAGGTATGAAGGGCATTTTAGTAAATTGCTTTTTGTGTCTACGGCCAACATATTCGGAAGCCTATCGGGTCACACACATATGAACATCGAGTCGGATTAAAATGCGGTTATAGTTGATAACCAAATAAGGAAAGTTTATCTCGTAGACTATAAAGGTTATAGTGGTAAATTAATATGGTGGTATTTATTTATTATGAATAAATTAAATACAAGATATTAATTATATATACAAATTATATTAATTAAAGAATATTCCGGAAGTCAATTAGTTGACTAATGGGGCGCCACTTTTATGTGTATGAGATACACTTGGATTGTGCATTTTAATTAATAAGATTGCCATAATATTAATATAAGATATTAATTGATTTTGAAAATAGATTTATGGTAATAAGATAATTATAATCAATATATGATATTGACAAAATAAATTATAATTAAAGAGATAAATCAATCTAGTTGATTTTCCTTATTTTATTAGAAAAAGGTTTTCTTCTCTTCTACTCAACTTGGGGCGCCACCTCCTCTATAAAAGGGAAGTGTGTGTCGAAATTTCTCTTTTGTACAACACAATTGCAAGAGTTCATAATTCTTGTGTAAAATAGAGAGCTCTCCATAGTGAGTTTGTGAGGGAAGAAAATGTCCGGTCTAGCAGCCGGAGTTTTTCCGATAGCAATCCAAGGAGGATTCCGGCAAGGGGTTCGTGTGGATTAGCGATAGAGGCCGGACGCGTGGACGGCTTGCGCATTGAACT
Source organism: Gentiana straminea (assembly GCA_036785695.1). Classification (NCBI taxonomy): domain Eukaryota; kingdom Viridiplantae; phylum Streptophyta; class Magnoliopsida; order Gentianales; family Gentianaceae; genus Gentiana; species Gentiana straminea. The sequence continues at coordinate 20,289,864 of JAVUPR010000266.1, read as the reverse complement.
ACTCTCCGTTGGCGGTCAAAGCGACGATCTTGTAGATCATCCAAGGTATAACCGTCAAACTACTTAACGTGTTTATTGCATTAAACGAAGAACGATCTAGAAAAGGAAATCAAATTTTAAATTCCGCTGTGTTAAACTAGTGATTTCCTAACATAAAATTCTTTCATCCGTCATTGTATATAGTTATGATTATGTTATTTTCCATTGTTACTTCTCTTTATTGATATATATATATATATATATATATATATATATATATATATTATATATATATATATATATATATATATATATATATATATATATATATATTGGTAAAACAACCATTTAATTTTTTTTATATATATCGGGAGTTACCTATTATTTTTACTTCGATTATTATTTTTCCGAATGTAATAAACGTCAGTGTCACTGGTGTTCGCTGTTAAACACCCCCGTAAGTGTCATTGACGTTGTTATTAAACAACGAACACCAGTGCAAAGTTAGTAGATTGACATTTCTAAGTTGTAGCACTTTAATAAAGGGAAAGCTAACAATAAAAAACAACATAATCATAAATATATACAGCGACAGATGAAAGAATTTTATTCAGAGAGGTCCTTAAATATTTAATAAAGCAAAAAAAATAAAAAATTTACAAGGTCCGTAATATTTTTCTAGAGGTAAAATGAAAAATATTGCACTTTTTAACGGAGTCCCCAATATTTTTCTAGAGGTTAAATAAAAAATATTGCATATTTTAACGGTATGTGTTACACCGAGAGCTTGCCACGTTTGAACGTAGCAAGTGTCACTGACGTTGTTGTTAAACAATTTATCCCAGTGGAAAGTTAGTGGATTGACGTTTATAAATTATACATTTTAATAAAGAGAAGTATAACAATAAAAAATAACATAATCATAACTATATACAATGACGGATGAAAGAATTTTATTCATAGAGATACTTAATGGGAAAGTAGTAGATATAGAAAATGGGAATCAAATGGTTCCACCGTTGAGATTATTATTTTTGTATATATTTTATTTATTTTTCAATTGTGGTATATGATGACGCCATAGGACTGGTTAAAGTAAACAGCACTGATTACGTGTTTTTTTTAATTTTATTATAAAGGGGGAGCTAAAAGGTACCGTCTACTTTTAAAAGAAATTGGAGTATATAAATTAAAAACAAAACCGGACCAGATTAGTCGAATCAGTGAGTTTCGAATACCGAAGATTTTAAGAAAAAAAAAAATTGTAAAAAGCATATGTAAAATCTTTACCCATATGTAAAAAATAAAAACGGAGAAGAGTTATTATGAAGGAGGTATTTTACGGTGATACCATGTGGATGGTAGTGATGCATTTATGTCACATCTACACACATCTACTATGTGTAAGAGATTGAATAATATTCAATCACAACCTTCCATTTGGTATCACCCTAAAATACTTGCTGCACTATAATTCTTCTCGTAAAAACGTGGGACCCCTAAAAAAAAAAATGTATGGATGGTTGTTAAAGAGACAACATTGACGTACATTCGATATAATGATATTTGATTTTCAAAATGACAAACGTAAATTCACATTCAACCTATGTAAATCAAATCCAAGTCTAAAATGTAGTTTCGCGATATATAGATAGACGCCAACAATATGAATATCAAATATGCGGATATATTTCACATTATATATGATTATGTATAATATTAAAAATATATGCTTAAATATTGTTGAAGTCTTGAAGATCATCACATAATCAGGTCATGACAGGCAGGGGCGGATCCAGGTACCTGGCACCTGGCACCCGGTGTAGCCGTCCCCAATGAAAAATTTTCTTCTATTATGTACATATGGTATTAGCCTTTTTGTTAGATATATCTTTGGTATTAACTATCGTGTCCTCGGTGTCCTCGGTAAGACATTTTTTTCTAGATCCGCTACTAATCATACGATAAAAAGATTAGCTGAAGATGAGCTTTTTCAAGTATATAAATTCAAGGAGTTGAGAATACAGACATTTTCCTGAACACTTAGCACGATTAGCGGTTAAGTTTGTTGGAAGAAATTAGTTTGCTACAACCGGTAGTGCTAGTCTATTTAAGCTCAAACTAGGTGTTGTATTAGATACTTCACAAGTTCAATTACTCAACCGCTGGAAAATGCAACAAGAACTTTTATACATCAATGAGAGAATTCAACTCTCATTTTGGTTGAACACCTGAACCTTTATTGAAAGGTTCTGAGAATTTCTGTTGAAGTTGTTCCAAGATAGACAAACTGAATGATAAGGCACATAAGGATCAAGACACAGTACAACAACAGCAGCAACAACTCACTGGAGCATTAGGTCGAACACCTAGCTCCAGATTCAGTTACAACTTGCAGCAGCTCATAACCTTCAAATGGAGCAGTTACAACAAACTTTGACTACTCCTAATTATGCACTGTAATGATTAATTAAGAAGTTCAATTGTATAATGAATTCTGATTTCTAATAAAACAGTTTTTCTGGTTTTGTTCTTCTTCAAACTTTCTGTTATTCATTTTCTGTTTTTCCTTGTATCATCAAGGATTTTATCATGGTATCAGAGATTGATTAGATTGTTCTTGATCGTCTTCCGCTCTACTCTCTTCTAGTTTCGATCGATTGATCAATTTTTTGGTGTTTCTTTTGCCTCTGTGATAATCATGAGTAACCAGCAAGCGTTAGTGATTCCTCCTGATCTTGTTCTTCATCCTGGAGAAAGTCCTGCCTTCATTCTTGTTCAGCCGATTCTTGATGAGACGAATTATCATAGCCGAAAGGTTCTTTGTCTTGAATGCGTTGGCTTCAAAGAATAAGACAGGCTTCATTGATGGCTTTATTGATAAACCGGCTGCTGATGATCCTAATTTCAAGCTATGGCATCAGAATAACAGTATGGTTAAAGCATGGCTTGCAAATTCGGTTTCCAAACACATTGCACAGAGTGTAATGAGCTATCCTACTGCGAAAGATATTTGGGATGATCTTGAGGACAGATATGGAGGTGGAGATGTAGACAGATTGTCAGATTTAGTTGATGAGATTCAAGCCCTGAAGCAAGGTGATTCTTCAGTTACAGAGTATTTTGCAAGGCTGAAAATCTTATGGGATCAGTTGTTAGCTCTTACTCCTCCCCCTACATGTGCCTGTGGCCAAGATTGGTATAGACAACATAATGAAAGGAATCATGTCATCAGGTTTTTGAAGGGACTGAATGATAGTTTCAGCACTATGAAATCCCCGGTTTTGATGATTTCCCCTTTTCCTTCAGTCAAAAATGTTTTTTCAATGGCACTCAAACTAGAAAGGCAACAACATTATTCTTTTGGTGGCCAAACTGCAAACTCATCTAGCATCTTGAACCACAGTCTTATTAATAATGTAGAGAAACCTGCATTATTTTCTCAAAATCAAGGTCAGAACTCTGCAAATTTTCGAAAGAATTACAATAATGGTGCTAAGAAGCCTCAGTGCACCTATTGTGGAATGGCTGGTCATACTATTGATAGATGCTACAAAAAACATGGATTTCCCCCAAATTTTAGGGGCAGGGGAAGGGGAAGATCTTATGCAAACAATGTTTCTGGTGACCAAGAAGGCTGGAACAGTCAAGATTCTCATAATTCTGGTTCTACCAATGTACAAGTGCCTCCTGTTTCACAAGAACAATATCAGCAAATATTAAACATTCTAAAGGCTGGTTCTATGGCCTATGGAGGTTCTGATGGCATTCCTGTAGTAAATTCTGTTGTTCTATCATCAAATTTTGGTAATGCAGAATCAGGTTTGTCTAATACCTCTCATATTTTTGAATGGATCATAGATTCTGGTGCTTCTGATCATATCATATTTCATAAGGCATTATTTGTTAATTCTAAGTCTGTTGAAAACCAGTTTGTTTCCTTACCTAATGGTAAAAGTGCCAGAATCTCTCATGTTGGTCAAGTTAAGGTGAACAAGGATCTTATCCTTGATAATGTGCTTTGTGTACCTGAGTTTAATTTTAATCTAATGTCTATAAGCAAATTGATCAGATCTAGGGCCTACACTGTAAAGTTTTTTATGGATTCTTGTGTGGTACATGACTTGATCACTCTAAAGAGGATTGGTTCAGCTGATTTAGTCAAAGGCCTTTATGTTTTGATGCTGATTCATCATGTTATGATTTTTCTGTAAACCATGTTCAAACTGCTGGAGTCTCTGAGCTTTTGTGGCATTATAGGATGGGGCATCCTTCTGATCAGAGGCTCAAGACAATTAAACAAGCACATGACCAAGTTTCATTACCTGAAAACCATGTTTGTGAGATTTGTCTCTTAGCAAAACAAAAGAGACTTAGTTTTCCTGTCAGTCATTCTGTCTCTAAGACCCTGTTTGATCTAGTCCACATGGACATTTGGGGCCCTTACAGATTGGTGGCTGTACATGGTCATAGTTATTTCCTCACTGTAATAGATGATTTTAGTAGATATTGTTGGATCTTTATGCTAAAAGCAAAGAGTGAAGTCAGAACTTTAATTCCTCAATTTTGTAATATGATCAAAACTCAGTTTAATGCCAATATTAAAGTGCTCAGATCTGATAATGGTTTAGAATTTTCTATGCCTGATTTTTATGCAAGTAGAGGTATGGTGCATCAAACTTCTATCGTCAAAACTCCACAACAGAATGGGGTGGTGGAAAGAAAACACCAACACATTCTGAATGTGGCCAGAAGTTTGAGGTTTCAATCAGGATTATCTCTCATTTATTGGTCTTATTTTGTTATACATGCAGTAAAATTGATTAATATGATTCCCACTCCACTGTTAGACAATAAGACACCTTCTGAATTGTTGTTTCATGTTAAACCTAGTTATGACAGTATAAAGGTGATTGGTTGTTTGGCATTTGCTTATAATCTTCATCATGATAACAATAAGTTTGCTGCTAGAGGAATTAAGTCTGTTTATCTAGGCAGTGTACCTAGTGTAAAGGGGTACTATCTGCTCAATCTCAATTCAAGGCAGATCTTCAAAGCTAGGGATGTGGTATTTCATGAAATGTGTTTTCCCTACAAAGACAAGCTTCAGTCAGGTGATATCTCTAATTTTTCCTTACCTGTGCCTATTGACCAAAGCACATCTTGGTATGATACTGTGCGTACACAGTCCAATCCATTACATACACACTGTGAGAATGCACTCAATGAATCCCCTATTCCATCTAATTCAGAGTCTTCACCAGACTCTATACACAATGATTTTCATGATAATCCACATAGTGATCCTGAAAATGATTTGATCCAATCAGATCTTCTTGAAAATATAGATTATGTGGAGCAAGTACAGACTGACTTGCAGCACACTAGAAAATCCACAAGGACAAGAGGGATGCCTTCTTACCTTAAGGATTATCAGTGTAATGTTGCACACAAACACACTTCTCCTCACACCAAACACAAGGTGGATTCTCTACAACACTTATCTAATGCTTATAAATCTTATGTTTTAAATACACAAGTTTTAACAGAGCTGTTAAGGGACAAATTCATAGTTATTATTATAACTTTTTACCCCACTTCTGATATCATTTTGAGCATTATTATATCATTTCGAGTCATAAATTCCTTAGATTTATCTAAGTATGTTAGTAGTAATAATTATGTAAAATATCGTATTTTTATAAGTTTTGTACCGGTTTAGTAACCGGAGAGTCGTGTCGGATTTACGCTTGGTATTTTGTGCTTTATTGCAGAATTATAGGTTGACCAAGATTCCGAGTAACGATATATTTTGAGGCCTAAAAGATGGATTTTGAGGGAAAGAAGAAGATGCCACGAGTTTACGAGTTAAACGAATCAATTTTGTCCAACGCACTTCTACCGTAACCTGTTTTTCGATGGAAATTTGACCCGACTTAGAGGCATTTTCAGGGGAATAGTTCTTGACGAAAGTTGTAGATACTAAAATGAGCTTTCCAACGCATTTTGAATCACTTCAATCGGAGGTCTACAACTTAAGTTATGAATTTTTTACCGAACAGCTGATATCTCGGGACGAATCGGAGATATTTTGGCCCAAATTGTTGCATGTTACTTGCAATGATTCCTCCCCAACAAACTCCACATGCTAATACATGACTCACTACCTTCACATGCTAAAGTCATCATCACCTTCACATGCTAAAGTCATCATCACCTTCACATGCTTTTGGTGATTCACCACTTCTCCCCCAAATACACCTCCCTCATATATCTCTCCCTATATAAACTCCTCCATCTCCATTGATCTTCCTTGCCCCTTTCTTGGCCAACTTTGGCCGCCCCTCTCCTTCCTCCCATCCTTCTTCTTATTTTATTATGTTTCGGGGCCTAGATATATATACGTCAAGTTGAGAGAAAAACACGTCAAGTTGAGAGAAAATTTATGTATTTATATATATATGTTGTTACGTTTTCATTTCTGTTTTTCGTATTGTTTCTTTTCTTTCATTGTTTTTAGAGAAAATATACGCTTATATTAGATATCTATATACGTCATACTTATATATATATATATATATAAAAATACGTCAACTAATATATATATATAGCGAAAAATCTACCCTTCAAAATTTAAATTTATAAAAGACTCGAAAACAACCGTGGGTAAACTAACTCTCTTAAATAACCGATTTATGCAGTAAGACCTTCCTTCATTTGTTAGGATAGCTACGTAATTTAGCATTTATTCGTAAGAGTACGAGGTCGAACCCAAGAGATAAGTGGTTTGTAAATACCAAAGTGAACAAAGACAAAAATAATAATTAAAACAACTAAGACGCACCATTGTTCCACCATCCCACCGAAATTAACAAGAAAGACACATTCATTTGTAAGTCTTGGATTAATAATCTGCTAAAGAGGCGGTACTTTATCTTTCGGATTTAGCGCCCGTTGATTAGTTTACCACAGGGTACAACTAAAGATTTTACGAAACAAAGATTTGGATATAAAATCCTAATCTAACAACATTCTCCCTCAACTTTCGTATGTTCGGAAAATATCATCATTCTCCTTCACGGTAATCGACGAATTTATCAACTTTCGTGTTTCTAAATTCGAACAAAGATGCAACACTACATTACACTTTAAACAAGTCTAAACATGAAGGAAGAACAAGAAATCTTACGAATAAATGCATAAATCCTTATTTAATCGATGAGGGTGGCTTCACAAGGGTGGTCCTAGCACCGAGCCTTAACCACTCATGACAACGAAAATAACAACGAAATAAAACGAAATACATATATAGATACATATATATATATAAGTATATAAGTATATAGATATATATATATATATATATAAGCGTATATATATAGATATAAAAAAGACAATAAAGAAAAGAAACAAAACGAAAAACAGAAATGAAAACGATATTATAACAACATATATATATTATATATATAAATACATAAATAGATACATATATATATATATGAAACGATAACTAGTCGTGTTATTACATCGACATTATAACGACATATATATATATATATATATATATATATATATATATATATATATATATATATATATATATATATATATATATATATATCTAGGCCCCGAAACATAATAAAATAAGAAGAAGGATGGGAGGAAGGAGAGGGGCGGCCAAAGTTGGCCAAGAAAGGGGCAAGGAAGATCAATGGAGATGGAGGAGTTTATATAGGGAGAGATATATGAGGGAGGTGTATTTGGGGGAGAAGTGGTGAATCACCAAAAGCATGTGAAGGTGATGATGACTTTAGCATGTGAAGGTGATGATGACTTTAGCATGTGAAGGTAGTGAGTCATGTATTAGCATGTGGAGTTTGTTGGGGAGGAATCATTGCAAGTAACATGCAACAATTTGGGCCAAAATATCTCCGATTCGTCCCGAGATATCAGCTGTTCGGTAAAAAATTCATAACTTAAGTTGTAGACCTCCAATTGAAGTGATTCAAAATGCGTTGGAAAGCTCATTTTAGTATCTACAACTTTCGTCAAGAACTCTTCCCCTGAAAATGCCTCTAAGTCGGGTCAAATTTCCATCGAAAAACAGGTTACGGTAGAAGTGCGTTGGACAAAATTGATTCGTTTAACTCGTAAACTCGTGGCATCTTCTTCTTTCCCTCAAAATCCATCTTTTAGGCCTCAAAATATATCGTTACTCGGAATCTTGGTCAACCTATAATTCTACAATAAAGCACAAAATACCAAGCGTAAATCCGACACGACTCTCCGGTTACTAAACCGGTACAAAACTTATAAGAATACGATATTTTACATAATTATTACTACTAACATACTTAGATAAATCTAAGGAATTTATGACTCGAAATGATATAATAATGCTCAAAATGATATCAGAAGTGGGGTAAAAAGTTATAATAATAACTATGAATTTGTCCCTTAACAAGAGCCATACAATGAACATACAATTATACCCGTAAGATAAATCAAAGAAAATCCGGATGCATTGAAGATAAAGATCGGATAAGCACGAAAAGAGGAGTAAGCCAATCTAGAGTTGGCGCCAACTTGAGCACGCATGGAATGAGGGGGGCGCATGCATTATTTTGGAGATCGACCGAGAGTTATCTCTTATTTGTTTTGATATTTTGATGTATATCTCTTAATTAGCTTGAACCCCTATAAATAAAGGCATACATTACACACGCCATACACACTTCTTTACACAATACAATATACACAATTTATAATAAAATTCCCAGTTTTTCTTAGAGCAGTTTTTATGCAAGATCTCGCAATAATGTAAGTTCTTGTATTTATTTGTTCTTAGTTCTTTGTAATTAAGTCCCCAATTATTGTTTATCGTTTGAGGTTGTTCGTTCTTCACCGAACGAAGTAGATCCGAGGATACGATATGAGGAAGTGGGGATTCCTTGTCTATAAGGGTCCACACGCCCAGATCTGTTATCCGGTGATCTATAGATGACTTTGGTATGATCGACAACCGTGTTTTTAGTAGATCTATATAATTGCTTTATGAGTCTCTATTTTATCCGTTACGTATGTAGAAACGCTAAGATTTAGTTTTTCACCGCGTCAATCTAGCCACGTCTTTATGGTGTGATTGTCCAATTAGAATTTCTTATCTTAGTAGGTATGGCTACGGCTACGTCGCTCGTCTGTTTTAATTAGCGTATGATTAGGAAATACCAATATAGGGCTCCTAGGTCGGCTCATGAATTGATCTTCCGGGACTTTCAGCGAGATCTAGATCTGTTCTATATTAGGGAATTGTGCACACCTAGTTATACGCAAATCGTAGATTAACATGAGACCGTCCAAGTAATTGTTAATGGGACGAGACCGATGCGATCGTCTAGGAAGTACGCCCGAACAAAGGAATGTTGCCTAGGTGAGGAATACGGTTAATATCGGCATCCCTAGTTTTGTAAGCGTGCAAGTCATATGAGATGGAGGCCGAAAAAGCGAAGTCACGTGATGTAGCATAGTGATCCGGATGGCCTACCCGGAGCTAGATCTAGTTTAGGGGATGACTCCCGTAGCCACTATAAAAGAAATACGGATCGGATTAGTAGTTGTCGAGTCTAGCTTAATTATATAGAATCTCTAAATCCAAACGATAACATGATAATTGGGGAGGTTAATTACGTGTCTTTATTTGTGTTGTGTCGAGTCGTGTCCTTTACTTTTTCTTGTCTTTTGTTGGTCGTAGACCGCTTTTGTGTTCTTGGCATGAATGATTAATTGTTTGTATATAAATGATCCACAATTTGGTTCCCTGTGGGATCGACCTTGATTCGCTATAGCTATACTACGATGGACCTAGTCCTCTTGCTAGTATTGGTTTATGGTGGTCAAGTATTTTAATTTCACTTGATCTACGTCATCAAGTTTTTGGCGCCGTTGCCGGGGAACCAACGGTCAATTTTATATATAAATAATTTTTTTATTCATGTCGAGTTTTCTGTTTTAGAGTCTGTTTTTATGTTTTTGAGTCCCTCTGGTTGTCTGCTCTGTGTAAAAATTCCAGAATCTGGAACACTGGTTTCGCTTCCAGCGAGATTACCTCTCACTGCCAGCGAGCCTGGTTCTGTTTTACGGAATTTCGCGTGTCTGTTTATCTCCGTGCGTTTAATCCGTAGGTCTGATAGCAGCATGGGAAACCATGTTAAAATCAGTCTACGGTCCGTTTTGTTTTTCTTCTGTTTGCAGAAACCAGAGAAGAAATAATCCGAGTCAGTAATTTTTCACGAGCGCTGAGAAAATAACCCAGCAGCATGTGGAGCTACGAATCTACGATGGGAAAGTGATGGAGGCAACACCTTTAAAGCACCATGATGGCTCCGAAATTTTTTTAAGGTTCGAATTATTCGTGGTACAATGTTGAAGGCAAGGTATCACCCTTTTTGCTTATGAATTACTATCTTTTGATCTTATGAGCATAAGTTAGCCTATACATGAACCTGAGTATGAATCTTAACCCGGAGTGAGTTTAAAAGATTACTTTGACTAGTGTCGAAGGTTCTGCCCCAAATCTGTCTCATCTAGAGGGTGTAAGGAAACATGTAGTAGTTGAAGGAAGCAGTGAATAAAGAGTTCCTCGTAGTTCTGTTAAAATCTCATTGTCCTATGCATGAGATTGCTTCTACTGGCCAGGGGAGCAACAATTTGTGTAGTTTTAAGAATTTACAATCAAAAGAAGACGTTGAGTTTTGAGAGAGCATAATGAAGCAGCATTATAGAGGATGTGATAAAAATGGGTCCTTAGGACTAAATCTCCTTAGAATTCGCTAATTCCTAAAACAAGAGCCGAGGTAGGAGCTTTGTATAAATGGTAAGGATAAAAGTCGTTTCCTAGGTCTCACAACCAAGGGAAGGATATTAATCCGCAAAAGTGACGAGCCCACCTCTTGTAGTGCTCAAAGGGTTAAAGTTTGGCGAGCTATGAAGGATGACTGACAAGGATAACTTTTTGGAAAGTCGAGCTGAGGACTTTAAACTCAGAACAACTTATTAAAAACCCTTAGGATTTCTTTTTAGGATTTTAGGTTGAGTCCAATAAGAGTAACGTGACATATGTTGAGGTTTTTTATTTTGCCGTGTTCCGATGGCCATTGGGCTAAGGATGTGCAAAACTTTTTTACTCAATATTGGCCACGTGAAATAGAGTTCCGTAGGAGAGTCGAGAAATTGCTAAAGAAAAGGAAATTTAGCAATCAACCTTAAGATGGAAGCATTGAGAGAGCTTGAGAATTACTTGAAAATGTAACGAGAGAATGATTGGTGCGAACAAGAACAATTTTGGTCAACTTCCAAAACTTTTTAGAATGGCGATACGAGTGAAAATCCAAAGTTGTGTGCAATTCGTTCTGCAACTACCCTTATCCTTTCCTTTGTACCTTTTCACCCCTCAACCTTTCTATTCTCTCACCATTCTACCTCACAATTCACATTTCTAACCATTCTTTCATCCCCTCTCTTTCTTTCCATCTATTTCACTCTCCCACCCTCCCCAATCCCTTAAACAATTCCCACCCAGCACACAATTTCTTACCCACCCTTTATCTTTTATCTTTTTCTAAACCCATCATACTCTAAACCTCCATTTTGTTTACAAAATACCTTTGTGTTGCGGAATTTGAAATATTGCTAAGTTTTAATGTTTATCTTTTATCATTTTGGTTTTCATGACCCTAGCTGGATTTTAAAAGTTTTTGGTTCGATCAAAATACAACTTATCTTCCTACCGGAAGTTTTAAATTTCGCATTTTTCCGCCTATCCCGGCATTTCTGGATGATGAGTTTTGTTCTAAAATATCACACCAATCCGACCTTGTTAATGACGGTGCTGACTTTTCCGTGATACATTGGGTACTTCGTAATTTCGAGGAGAAGCTACATCTCCCTAGGTTGTTGATATCCAATCAACACGTGAAGCGTCTGCGCTAAGTATTTGATTCTATCTTCTACCCATAGGTCACATTGAATCTGTTATACCTTACCAAGTTTCTCTGGATTGAATAGTTGATCCAGTCAACCTCATGTTCTCCCACATGGGGTAATGCCTTTTGATCTTTGTCTTCTCCACCCGGTTTTAAGCATATTTAAGCGGTGGAGATTATAGATGAAGATTACCATCTTTAGTTGCTTGTTTATCTTTCTTTCTATTTAGTATTTTTCTTTTTGCGTCTGAACGAGTAGTTTTAACTCTTTGGTTTTACTTGTCATTGGTTGTATGGAATAAAGTGGCTTAATTTGTTTTTGGATATTTTATATCTAATTACTGCCACATTATTTTATCACTTCCATTGACATGTTATTAACGGTTTCGTGGAGTTTCTGTTTGGCTTGCTTAAACAGGGTTACACTTGCTTCTCCACGACGTGCTTGGATTAATCCGATGATCTGCATCTACTTGAGAGCCGTTTCCAGAGCTAAGTCTTTTTCTTAAATTCTCATTTTTATTTGTCATTGGGGACAATGCCAAGTTTAAGTGGGGGGTAGGAGACTTAGCCATGATGTTATAATTGAAAATTGAATGAAACGGTGAAAAATTGAAGAAAATTGAAGAAATGCCAAATTAATTATATCTCGTACCCTTAGAATTGTGAGTTCCTAGCTAAGAATTGATAGGAAAGGAACCAAGTTGCATGAGTACGTGATCATATTATACTTATGTGAATGTAAACTTAAGGATATTCATGCCAACTATTGCAAGTAGTTATTTATTATTTGATTACTCAAAAGGAATCGAGTTTACCGCGCAAATCATAATAACTGAAGAATTATGTGTACATTGCGTAGATGATTGGTTATGTAGACTTAGTGTCGATATTTATCTGCTGATGTATTCTTATCTTCTAGCCATCAAAGCGGAGTAATAAGCTTGAGAATAATCTGTGTTTTGACAAAGCGTTAAACACTGGGCTTGTAGTAACATTACCAAAGTAGCCTCGCGCTTGTGGTAATATTCATGTTATTGACCAATCCGTGAAAGGGGATTCTTGCAATGCATAATTTACTTTTAAAGCAAGCTTCCTTCTCGAGATGTGTTAATGCTTGAAAATATGAAAATGTGAGGAAAAATTCAATTTTTAAGAGGCTTCGAGTATTTTTCTCGGTCTCCAAGTCCAAAAACCTTCTAGATGACGCTCTTGCTTATTGCACCATGTCTTTACCCATTGCGAGGCGTAAGAAGTGGGAATGCTGATGTTGGTAGGTTGAGACTGCGAAGTTAGCATAAACTTTAATCTTGCCACGAAAGTATAAAACTGAATGCACATGCACACATCACTTCGATTCAGAGCGAGTAGTGAATAATGGGTACCTTATGAGCATAAGTGGTATGAGTTGACTCGAGTTTCTTGTGTAAGTATGATTTGACGACGGAAAATGTGTCTTGGGGAATCACTTATTGATGCTTTGTTCGGGACGAGCAAAGTCTAAGTGGGGGGTAGTTGATGACGGTCAAATTATACCCGTAAAAGTCATCAACGTTGACCTTAAATCGAGATTAATAATATGTATTTTATATTAAATCACATGTTTATATGGATTATTTAATGTTTTGTGATTTATAAAATATAATTTGGTATTTATCCATTTTTATTGGTATTTATCTGTTTTTATTTATAAATCGGTATTTATCCGTTTTTATTATATTTATCCGTTTTATTTAAATATGATTTACATTGGGATAAATATCTATTTTGCAGATTTGGATAATTATGGAGGATAAATACAAAAGAAAGAATTAAATCTCAAGATAAATCAAAGAAAATCCGGATGCATTGAAGATAAAGATCGGATAAGCACGAAAAGAGGAGTAAGCCAATCTAGAGTTGGCGCCAACTTGAGCACGCATGGAATGAGGGGCGCATGCATTATTTTGGAGATCGACCGAGAGTTATCTCTTATTTGTTTTGATATTTTGATGTATATCTCTTAATTAGCTTGAACCCCTATAAATAAAGGCATACATTACACACGCCATACACACTTCTTTACACAATACAATATACACAATTTATAATAAAATTCCCAGTTTTTCTTAGAGCAGTTTTTATGCAAGATCTGCAATAATGTAAGTTCTTGTATTTATTTGTTCTTAGTTCTTTGTAATTAAGTCCCCAATTATTGTTTATCGTTTGAGGTTGTTCGTTCTTCACCGAACGAAGTAGATCTGAGGATACGATATGAGGAAGTGGGGATTCCTTGTCTATAAGGGTCCACACGCCCAGATCTGTTATCCGGTGATCTATAGATGACTTTGGTATGATCGACAACCGTGTTTTTAGTAGATCTATATAATTGCTTTATGAGTCTCTATTTTATCCGTTACGTATGTAGAAACGCTAAGATTTAGTTTTTCACCGCGTCAATCTAGCCACGTCTTTATGGTGTGATTGTCCAATTAGAATTTCTTATCTTAGTAGGTATGGCTACGGCTACGTCGCTCGTCTGTTTTAATTAGCGTATGATTAGGAAATACCAATATAGGGCTCCTAGGTCGGCTCATGAATTGATCTTCCGGGACTTTCAGCGAGATCTAGATCTGTGTTCTATATTAGGGAATTGTGCACACTAGTTATACGCAAATCGTAGATTAACATGAGACCGTCCAAGTAATTGTTAATGGGACGAGACGATGCGATCGTCTAGGAAGTACGCCTGAACAAAGGAATGTTGCCTAGGTGAGGAATACGGTTAATATCGGCATCCCTAGTTTTGTAAGCGTGCAAGTCATATGAGATGGAGGCCGAAAAAGCGAAGTCACGTGATGTAGCATAGTGATCTGGATGGCCTACCCGGAGCTAGATCTAGTTTAGGGGATGACTCCCGTAGCCACTATAAAAGAAATACGGATCGGATTAGTAGTTGTCGAGTCTAGCTTAATTATATAGAATCTCTAAATCCAAACGATAACATGATAATTGGGGAGGTTAATTACGTGTCTTTATTTGTGTTGTGTCGAGTCGTGTCCTTTACTTTTTCTTGTCTTTTGTTGGTCGTAGACCGCTTTTGTGTTCTTGGCATGAATGATTAATTGTTTGTATATAAATGATCCACAATTTGGTTCCCTGTGGGATCGACCTTGATTCGCTATAGCTATACTACGATGGACCTAGTCCTCTTGCTAGTATTGGTTTATGGTGGTCAAGTATTTTAATTTCACTTGATCTACGTCATCAGAAGCAGTAAAAGATGAGGGATGGAGAAAAGCAATGCAGAATGAAATCAATGCTCTCCAACAAACACAAACATAGGAAGTTGTCCCTTTACCACAAGGAAAACATCCAATAGGATGCAAGTAGGTGTACAAGATTAAAAGAAACTCAGATGGGACAGTTGAGAGGTTCAAAGCCAGATTAGTAGCCAAAGGTTACACACAACAACTTGGCCTAGACTATCTGGACACTTTTTCCCCAGTTGCAAAATTGACCACTGTCAGAACTTTACTAGCCATATCAGCTTCTAAAGGTTGGAATCTACAACAATTGGATGTAAATAATGCATTCCTCCATGGAGACCTAACTGAGGAAGTTTATATGCAAGTACCTCAGGGTTTTGAGACCGAACCAGGGATGGTATGCAGATTAAAGAAGTCATTATATGGTTTGAAGCGGGGCTAGCGAGCGGTGGAACATCAAGCTATCCCAAGCATTGCTTGAGAGGGGTTTAGGCAATCTAAGCAAGATTATAGCCTTTGTTTGTCAAGGGATCCGGTAATCACTTTGTAGCACTCCTGGTATATGTAGATGATGTTCTCATTACTAGTCCCGATATGCAAGAGATTGAAGATTTAAAAACCTACTTGAACGAAGAAGTTTGGCATCAAGGATTTAGGAGACTTAAAGTACTTTTTAGGCCTTGAAGTTGCTAGATCATCAAAGGGGATTGTATTATCTCAGAGGAAATACTGTCTAGAGCTTCTTGAAGAATATGGTTATGCAGATTGCAAACCAAGTAATACACCTATGGATGTCTCAATTAAACTACATTCCAAAGATTCTCCTCCATTAGAATCAAACAGCTATAGCCAAAGGTTACACACAACAACTTGGCCTAGACTATCTGGACACTTTTTCCCCAGTTGCAAAATTGACCACTGTCAGAACTTTACTAGCCATATCAGCTTCTAAAGGTTGGAATCTACAACAATTGGATGTAAATAATGCATTCCTCCATGGAGACCTAACTGAGGAAGTTTATATGCAAGTACCTCAGGGTTTTGAGACCGAACCAGGGATGGTATGCAGATTAAAGAAGTCATTATATGGTTTGAAGCAGGCTAGCAGGCAGTGGAACATCAAGCTATCCCAAGCATTGCTTGAGAGGGGGTTTAGGCAATCTAAGCAAGATTATAGCCTGTTTGTCAAGGGATCTGGTAATCACTTTGTAGCACTCCTGGTATATGTAGATGATGTTCTCATTACTAGTCCTGATATGCAAGAGATTGAAGATTTAAAAACCTACTTGAACAGCAAGTTTGGCATCAAGGATTTAGGAGACTTAAAGTACTTTTTAGGCCTTGAAGTTGCTAGATCATCAAAGGGGATTGTATTATCTCAGAGGAAATACTGTCTAGAGCTTCTTGAAGAATATGGTTATGCAGATTGCAAACCAAGTAATACACCTATGGATGTCTCAATTAAACTACATTCCAAAGATTCTCCTCCATTAGAATCAAACAGCTATTATAGGAGCCTAGTTGGAAAGTTATTGTATCTGGGGTTAACAAGACCTGATATAACATTTTCAACACAACAGTTAAGTCAGTTTCTGGCAAATCCTACTGAATTACAACTAAATGCAGCTCACAGACTTCTCAGATATTTGAAGAAAGCACCATGACAAGGAATATTCTTTACCGCCAAAGACAATCTTGAACTAAAGTGTTATGTAGATGCTTACTGGAGTGGCTGTGAAGACACTAGATTATCAGTCACAGGTTTTTCAGTCTTCCTAGGAGATTCACTTATCAGCTGGAGTCCAAGAAGCAAACTACAGTCTCAAGAAGTTCATCAGAATCAGAGTATAGAGCCATGGCAATGGCCTCTTGTGAATTACAATGGCTTACCTACTTACTAGCAGAATTTAACATCAAGCAAGACAGAGCAATCCATTATTTTGTGATAATAAAAGTGCTTTGTATATAGTGGAGAATCCAGTATTTCACGAAAGAACAAAGCACATAGAAATAGACTGTCATGTAGTTAGAGATAGATATCAACAAGGTCTTCTAAAGCTCTTACCTATATCCTCTCAATCACAGCAGACCTGTTCACTAAACCTATGGACCAGCATAGATTGCAGACACTACTTAGCTCATATCCATTGATCAATATATATCAGCCTTAACATTCAGTTTGAGAGGGGGTGTTGAAGTTGTTCCAAGATAGACAAACTGAATGATAAGGCACATTAGGATCAAGACACAGTACAACAGCAGCAACTCACTGGAGCATTAGGTCGAACACCTAGCTCCAGATTCAGTTACAACTTGCAGCAGCTCATAACCGTCAAATGGAGCAGTTACAACAAACTTTGACTACAACCTACACTACATGACAACTATATATACTCCTAATTATGCACTGTAATGATTAATTAAGAAGTTCAATTGTATAATGAATTCTGATTTCTAATAAAACAGTTTTTTTCTGGTTTTGTTCTTCTTCAAATTTTCTGTTATTCATTTTCTGTTTTTCCTTGTATCATCAAGGATTTTATCAATTTTCACGTTTGAAAAATGTCAATGACTAAAGTTTTTATCATCTATAGGAATCATAAACCTGCAGAAAGAGACAAGAATCTTAGCCTATTAGATTCAAAATAATGATCTTGTGACCTCTTGTCTGTCAAATTCTTTGATTCCTTCAATTTCTCAGAGTTTGATACTTCTACAGACGTTTGGCTAGATGTACAAGACAGATTTGGGTCTGTAGCGGTGCCTATAAGTTGTCTGATTTACAAGAAGAAGTATATTAATTATATGAAATGTTCACTGAGTGTGACAAATTATTTTACTAAATTGAAGTCTCTTCGGGATCAATTGGTACTTTAGAAACTTGTACGTACCACCTTGCATCTCTCACGCACTTCCAATTAGAGAAAATATAATGAAACTGACTATGTGTAAGGTTATTGAAGGAATTAAATGAGAATTACAGTGATGTGAAATCTCAAATTTTCATGACTACACATTTACCAGATATCAAAGCAGCCTTTGTAATTGCTTTGAAGAATGAAAAGTAGTTGAACTATTCTAGTTTAAATCAAGAATCATTTATATTGTCTTCCAAATTTGATGCACAACCAGAAATTTGAATTTTACATCACATTACCCGGACAATACCAAAATTTGCCCTGGCAATATAAAAAATCGCCCTGGCGATAATGCTATCCATTAAGATAACATGGATATTGTTATTGTTATGACATGAAAGGAATCCAGATGGCAATTAAGATAATAACAGAAGTAATCTAACAAGTAAACAATCAACAAGATAAACAGAAACAAGAAGAACACAAGATTTAACGTGGTTTCTGGCGTTGTGCCGACTACTACACAGACAAAAAAGAGATATTCATTATGCACTGAAATATATGGGTTTTTTTTACACACATTGAATTGATTACAACAGCTAGGCCTGTAAACGAGCCGAACCCTACCGAACCCTGGCAGGGTTCGGCTCGGCTCGGTATGTTCGAACCTTAGGCTCGGCTCGGCTCGAAATGGCCGAGCCTTATATTTTCATTATTCGGCTCGGGTTCGGTCTGGTATTTGGGGAAAAAAGCTCGGCTCGGTTCGGCTCGAACATGTCGAACCGTTCGAACATGTTCGGCTCGAACCGGGTTTTAAAAAAAATCAGAACATGTTCGGCTCGGTTTTAAAAAACATGTTCGGCTCGAACCGTATATGAATTTATGATATCCGAGCCGAACATGTTCGAACATGTTCGGCTCGACCACCGAATATCTAATTTATAAGGTTCGGCTCGAAGTTCGAACCCACGAAACGAGCCCGAATCGAGCTTTTTCGAGCCGAATACTCCGCATCGAATCGAATACTTAGGTTCATTTACAGCCCTAACAACAGCTGGTATTTATAGGCACAAATCCCTAAACCTTAACCGCCAAAGGATCTTTATAGGAATTGTCATAAATGCCCCAGACGCGACTCAGCTCAGCCGAGTCACCAGCCAAGTAACCAGGCAGCTCAGATGTAGAACCCATCAGTATTCAATAAGACTCGGCAGACAACTCTGCTAGATGGACTCAGCTAACACTCTACTCAGCTGACCTCCCAGACTTGAATACTCTACTCAGCTGACCATCACTCGGCTGATCACCAGATTTGTTCCACCAGATTATGTAGAGATCAAGTCACACTTATCAACAAATCTCCACCTTGACTTGAAATCTCATTCAAATCAACCAGATTGCATAACCAGACATATTGTACCAGATGCATTCGTCAATGCCAGGATGTACTGTACTAGACTTCTCATCAAAATTCACTCAGTTGATCTGCCCTCAGTTGAGTATCCAGAAAACAGATAATAAGCTTCGAATGTTTAGCAAGTCCAGACACAACTGAAACTTGCTCTGCTGATCTGGTTTAATAAGCATATCAGCAGGATTCTCCTTGGTGCTGATCTTCCTTACTTGAACCCTCTTCTCATCCTTTTGGAAATGATATATCACATCTATAGGCTTGGTTCTCTCATCATGAACCTGATCCTTAGCCAAACATATTGCACTCAAACTGTCACAATATATTTCTGCTTGATCCTGATGTAGCCCCAAATCATTGACTAGTCCCTTCAAGCAGATGCCCTCTTTGGCTTCTTCAACAAGAGCCATATATTTTGCCTTAGTGGTAGATAAATCCACTGTTTCCTAAAGAGTTTCTTTCCAGCTGACTACTGAATTCCTCAATGTGAAAACATAAACAGTTATTGATTTTCTGCTGTCGACATCACATGCATAATCAGCATCACAATACCCTATGATCAAACTTGAGTATCACCTCCATAAATAAGACCATCATCAGTTGTACCTCTCAAGTACCTGAACATTCTTTTCAAAGCTTTCCAGTGTTCCTTTCCAGGTTGAGCCATCAACCTGCTGACAACACTGACTGCCTCAGCAAGATCAGGCCCATTGCAGACCATGGCATACATAAGACTGCCTACCGCACTAGAATATAAAACTTTTGACATGTACTCATTCTCCTCTGCTGATTGTAAAGCATAAACAGATAAATGAACATTGGATGCCATAGGAGTATTTATTGATTTTGCATGTCTTGGTTCTTGTTTCGGTCCTCTTCAACTTGCAAACAAAACCTTCCTTGCTAGGAACTTGGAACCCTTCTGGCTGAGTCATGTATATATCCTTGTCTACCTCACCATG
Source organism: Gentiana straminea (assembly GCA_036785695.1). Taxonomy (NCBI): domain Eukaryota; kingdom Viridiplantae; phylum Streptophyta; class Magnoliopsida; order Gentianales; family Gentianaceae; genus Gentiana; species Gentiana straminea. The sequence continues at coordinate 20,269,425 of JAVUPR010000266.1, read as the reverse complement.
TAGAAAGGTTGTCTTCACATCTAACTGTTAGGAAATCTACACAGGAACGCAGTAGAATTTAAAATTTATTTCCTTTTTAACCAAGATCGACTCCATTTAAACAACAAGCATAAAAAAGTAGACGTAGAATATACCTTAGATGATCTAAAATAGATCGTCACTTTATCTACGGTTGTAATTTCTGCACAAAGCCGCCTAAGTGTTCGGCCTCTATCGTTGGTCCACACGAACAACCCACCGGAATCCACCATTGGATTCCTACTAGAAAAACTCGGTTGCTAGACCAACCTTTTCTCTCTCTCTCTAAAATCTCTCTAGAAAGCTCTCTTATTTTTCACAAGAATTATTAACTCTTGGAATTGTATTGTACAAAAGAGCTAGATACCCACCTCTTATATAGATGGTGTCTGCGCCCCTATGCCCCCAAAACTGATTGGGAGAAACTTCCTGCATGGAGTGGGGAGAAAGAAAACCTTTTACTAGTAAAATAAGGAAAATAGATATTCTGAATTTATCTCATTAAATACTCAATATCTTACATTATATATTTCCAAGATATATATTGCCAATATCTAATATTGAATATATCTTTATTATATTACCTTAAATCAATTTACACATGGGTGCAAATCTATACACATTAATATCTAATATTAATATATGATAATACTATTAATTAATTTACAAAATACATGTGTATCATATACACATACATATTTCGCCCCATACGCATTAAAATATGTATATTTATTAATCAACATAATTAATATATTGCATTTAATTTATTCATAATAAATAAATACCACCATATTAATTCACCACTATAACACTTTATAGTTGAGATAAACTTTCTTTATTTGGTTATCACTATAACCGCATTTTAATCTGGCTAGATGTCCTTATATGTGTGACCCGATAGGCTTCCGAATATGTTGGCCGTAGGCACAAAGTGCATTTACTAAAATACCCTTCATACCTAACGATCACGGATAGCGTCTAGCGACACGCCATTACCCCCAATCATCGGAAGAGTCAAATACAATGACTACTACCATTCATGTGAAACAGTTACCGTGTAAATAGAATCCTATCATTGTAATAATATCCATACGGTCGTATCTCGAGTCTCAATACATTAACAACCGTATCTTATAATCTGGATATCATGCTCTCTCGAAGTAACTCATTTACTCCCACTTTGCAAAGATTCACGAGAGCTAGACATTCCTTATAAGAAGGCCCTTTCGGATATTTACTCATACTATTAGGATACACGATTTCTGGACGAGAAACATAAATCCTACGCATGCTTTAATATCACACTCAATCACTACCGCATGATCACCCCATGGCTAGGGGAAACCTCAATAGTGTCAAAGTATGACAATCCACACTGTGATGTCATGAAGACTCCGGTCTTAGGATAATTACAAACCGCCACATAGCGAGACACTTAATAAAGTAAGTAGGCCAGTCTAACGTATGTATTCTCTAATACACGTCCATGTACAGTCCAAGTGTCTCTACACTTTGATAGATGAGATCTATCCCTACCTTCAATAAGATAGAAGACATCCAATATGTGCTAGTCTAATCGTACCATTAATGTCCCATTTAATAGCACATACGACTAGAGACATTTAAGTATCAAACCTTTTAAAGTGAGTCAAGATCTCATCAACCATAATCACTATCATGATTTCTCTTTCATAGTTTGACAATAGGGACGTTATCATATATACAATATCATAATTGGTCCGCTAAACAAACAAATATATAATAACGGTAATCCATTTATCATATGTATAAATGTAAAGAAATTGTAGCAATGATCCGACCCGGTCGGATGAGGTCCAACCCGGTTTGGTTTAGGATGCTATTTCAACACTAATTGCTCAAGTTCAAGATCACGTTGTTCCACCATTTCTAGTAACACTCTGATTAAAGTGTGTCTGACCACTGGTGAGAATATCTCATCAAAGTCCACTCATTCTTTCTGACTGAACCCTCTTGCAACCAAGCGTACCTTATATTTGACACATTCTGCAAGTTCTTATGACTTTTCCCTTGCCAGATGTTAAATTTTTTTTTGTGATGGCCCTTAACCATGAACAACATTTGAATTAAGGTAGTGATACTACAGATTATGTGATTATTGCTTCATAGGGTACTATTGGTACACAAGAAACCGGTTATTCAAATGCTGTGACACAATCGAGGTTTCCTAATCAAGTATTCAGTCAAGGAAAGGGTCAAGGAAGAGGCAATGGCAGAGGGAAAAACAGTGGAAAGAGGCCTCAATGTACTTTTTGTGGAATAGAGGAACATACTATAAATAAATGTTACAAAAAACATGGCTCGCCTCCCAATTTGAAAGGTTATGGCAAGGAGCAGGTCCTATGGCTAATAATGTCAATCTTGATATTTTAGTGAAGTTCAAGAGGCTAACTCATCCCATAATGGAAGACAGTCCAATGATGCAGTCTCAGTATGACCAATTGCTATCTCTTATTCAAGGACATTAGGCACCTAGCAATCAGTGCAATGCTGTGGTTATATATGCTGGTGCTAGTTCTCAAGGTCAAGGTATTTCTGGTAGTCCCAATCATTGGATTCTTGATTATGGTGCTCGGTTCAGCGTCCTAGGTGTCCAGGACATGCCCCAGACAAGCCTAGCATGCGTCTGGACATGTCCAGGGATAGCCCAGGACGCTGAACCGAGAGCTTAGGGCGGTTCAGTGAGCCTAGGCTCTTCTTGGGCTTGTCCAACAGCTCGACTTGGTTCTCCTCCGGTTTGATCTTGGTCTTTCTACATGTCTTTGACCAAATCCACTTCGTCTCAAATTAGTCCACCAATTATTCCTACAAAGAATCATAAAACGTGTAGTAATACAATTCGGTATAGAAATAAGATAAAAATACGAAATAGTCACGATAAAAGCTCATACGTTACTAACAATCAAATTAAGCACTTTTACGTATAGTTTATCATGAATTAATATTGTTTAAACCCAAATTCGGGGATAAATTGATATAGAAAATGTCATAAAGTTGATTTGCATCAGGGCTACAGACCATATAACCTTTTCTGTTCATAATATGTTTGATTTTAATCTTGTGGTTACCATCTTTATGTCAAATTGCCAAATAGCACATCTGTTATGGTTAAACACACAGGGAATGTTAGAATTAATGATTACATAGTTCTACACAATGTGTTTTGTATACCTAAATTTAAGTATAATCTGATATCTGTGAGGAAACTAGTTCATGCAAATTATCTGTTTCTTTTAGTCCTAATGGTTGTTTTTTGCAGGACCCCCTGACTTTGAGAAAGATTGGTTTAGTTGAGCTACAAAATGGTCTCTACATATTATCTGTTGTTCTACAAAAGCCTTCTTTTGCTGTTAATGCGGTTTGTCAGAATTGTAATCAATCAAATTATTTGTTATGACATTCTAGGCTAGGTCATCCTTCACTAGAAAAGAAGAAAGTCTTGAAAGGTTTAGATGCAAGTATTAATGTTCTTTTACATGAGTGTATTGTTTGTCCTTTGGCTAAACAAAGAAAGGGTAAATTTCCTGTCAGTATATTCACTTATGTTTCTTGTTTTGACCTAATTCATGTAGATATTTGGGGCCCTAATAGGGTACCTTTTGTGGATGGTGAATTGATACACTACTTTTATACGATTAAATATACGTTATATTATTATGTTTTATCAACGAATTCTATATAAAATATATGAAATTATGATATAAATGATATGAAATGTTAATCTTTATAATTTAGCATAGTTAGTAATAAAACTTAGTAATAATAGTAAAAAGTTATCATTTTGTACCGATTTTAGTAAATCGGAGTGTCGTGTCAGATTTACGTGGGTATTTGTGGTATTTTATTGCAGATATATAAGCCAAGACCCCGAGAATCGACATTTTAAAGTATAAACATATCTTTGGAAGGATTTAGAGAATGTCACGAGCTTAAATGGTCAATCGAATTGCTTAAGTGGTCAAGTGGTCAATCGAAGTGGTCAAGTGGCTAATCGATTTGATTTAGTGGTAATCGAGAAATATTTTCGACAAACTAATGGCTCATCAAAACGACATCATCTGAAGAAGAGTCCTTCACGAAAGTTGTAGATTTTCCCGAGAGCTTTCCGATGCCTCTTGAATCATGATTTTTTGAGATCCAGAACTCGAGACATGAATTTTATAAGTTATATATAATTATAATTATAATTATATCTCCTCGCACATGCTGATTAATCAAGGAGGTGGAGTTAATCATTACACCGGCCCAGTCCGGCCTACTACCGGCCCGGTCCGGCCTTGGAATAATTTCTATATATAGGAGATCGATTGCAAACAGAATCGATGTACCAATATATATATACAATATCCTATATATATTCTCTATATCTTTTTAATTAGTAGTTTGTAAATAGGCCTTATGCCAAAAATAATAATATCGTAGTACTGTTGTAATGCTCGGGAAATTATCGGAAGTTCGGTGTTGTTGAAGTCGTTGTAATGTCCGGAAGAATACGACTCGATTCAGCATTTGTAATCGGGTAAATTTCTAAAGTATTTATGTTTGTTTTTATCTTTTTAGTCGTTATAATGTTTTTTAGCTAAGTCTAAATAACTAGCCAAAGTTATGTAATCGTTTTATTTCGATCTTTTCGGTAAAGGAATGTTTGTCTAATTAAAATTGACTAAAATTGAGTTAATTGAATCTTTTTCTATTTTGTAACGTATTGATAATATTCGGATTGACGTAATTAACCAAGATGAATCGCAACATATAACCTAACGATGAACCGACCGCAGAGAAGTTAGGATATGAGATAAAAGATAGAAAAACCGGAGGGTAAAATTGGCCGTGCATAAAGCGTGACAACGGAATCCTATTTCCTACCCGGGGGCGATTTGTCTTGGGAAAGATTAATCTTATTAAATTTGTGCTCAAGATCGTAATAATGTTAAAATCAACGAGTTTAATTGAAACTAACACCGGAAAGTTAAATCGATCCGCCCGACAACCGAGCCTTTTGAATAACATCGGCCGTCTGACAAACGGAATAACTTCTTTTATCCGGGGTAGATTTGTACTCGGTACCTGTTCAGACTAACTGAGATTAGCATGGGGCAGTTGTGGAGATTAAACTGATGACAATGACATATGACAATTTCATACGTTCGTGTGAGGAGGAATTGTTAGAGTGCACCGTTTCATTTACTCAATTGGACCTAATATAAAAGGAAAGATCGAGCACATTCCGTTTACTGAAAAAGATTGTATAAATCAATTATATAAACTTTGGCTAGTTCTATTTGTCTATTACTATAAACTATATATTGTCTATATATTTATAATATATATATATATGGTATATATATATATTATATATATATATATATATTTTTTTCAATCTATGTATATCTATATATATTTATATATCTATATATATTATATTAGAATAACTTTTAAATTACGCATTTATTTTATGTTCGGTAGAATAGTAGTAATCTGTGTGATAAAATTACGGTTTAGATCGAGTTAATAACAGCTCTTTGGTGTTTAACCACACTTAGAAGAATTACCACGTTTCCCTGAGGATTCGACACTCTGACTCACCACACTAGCACTACAGTTGACCCGGTACACTGCCGGTTAGGATCTATATAGCCTAGAAAAGGTCCGTCAGCTTTCTGGCGCCGTTGCCGGGGAAACGTCGCTAATTTCTTTCTTTGTGTCTATGGTTACTACTTGTATTAGCTCAAAATTCTCGAGAATAAGTCAACACTTTTTCTTATCTCATTTCTATTTTATTTTTCGTTGGTATCTACTTTCTTTAGTTACCAATTTTCTTCTTTTTCGAGCAATTTTTCTATTTTCGTTAGTTGATGACCAGAAGTGGTAAGGCCCCGCTCACTCCTTATAAGCCTGACATAAACACTTACGAAAGGCGCTTAAGAGTAGAGAGTAAACGTGGTCATACTAGTCGTGGAAATCCCGACCAAGAATCATCTTCAAACGAAAATAAAGAAATGGTCGAAACTAGTGATGAAACAAATGAACGAGGCTAGATCATGCTCCAGGGCATGGACAAAACCCCGTTAACCCTAATAATAACCAAAATCATAATAATAGAAATAATCAAGATCGGAACCAGAATAATCGTAATAACCCACCAAACCCGAGACCTATCTGTGATCAAACCGTAAGAAGAAACCAGACTAATAATCCCATTCTTTTACCCAATGAAGGAGCGAATAATTTCGAAATTAAATCTCATCTTTTTGGTTTAATTGACACAAGAGCCCAATTCCTAGGAGAGGATGATGAAGATCCACATCATCATCTCTATCTTTTTGAAGAACTGTGCAATACAACCAAAAGTCAAGGAGCTCATAAGGAACTAACGAGGATGACTATGTTTCCTTTTTCTCTAAAAGGACGAGCCCGAGATTGGTTTATGTCTCTTCCACATCATTCACTTACTAGTTGGGAGGATATTCAAACTGAATTTCTGAAACAATATTTCACTCCAGGACGAAATTTGGAATTAAAAGTCGAGGTTGCTAACTTTAGACAAGGATCTGAAGAAACGCTTGGGAATGTCTGGGAAAGATTTAAAAAATTGTTAAGAGCTTGTCCCGATCATGGTTATTCCTTAGATATGCAAATTCAACTTTTCTGTCGTAAATTAAGAAAAGATTCACGTGCATATGTAGATCATGCATGTGGTGGTTCTTTAATGATGAGTGAAGCTCAAATAGTTTACGATGCTATAGAAAAGATTTCCAAAAATAACAGAATGTGGGAAACCGGTTCTAGCACCAGAAAAGTAGCTTTTGCAGGAGAATGTACATATAATACGGAAGTTCTAGCACATTTAGAAAATTTGAGTAGGAAATTTGATGGCCTACAGTCAAACAAAAACCAAAATTCAGAAAATAGTACACCAACTAAATACTCAAATCAGGATAATATGTCAATAGGGATTGAAGAACCAACATGATATTCAAGAGAGGAGGTGAGTTTTCTTCAGCAGCATAGGAATTTGAACAATGCATATTCAAACTCGTTTAATGCGATTAGAAGAGATCACCCTACTTTTCGATGGTCTGAAAACCCTAGTAAGCAAGGACAACCGCCATATCCAGTTCAATATAGGAATATGAATAATAATCAAGTTTATCAAGAAAATACATCTAATCGAATTTACAATCATTACCTAGATCCTATCCTCAACATACCACTCAAAGTATACCAAGAACTCGAGTTCAACTCAACCTGCGAAAGGAGTTGAAAAATGGGAAAAACTAATGGAAAATATGATGGGTGTAGTATCTACTCAAGCTAAGAATATGGAAACAATGATGACTTCTATAGGTACAGTCTCTAAGGATTTGAGTTCAATGAAAACATCTATAAGTGGACATGATACCAGAATGAGAACGATAGAAGCCTCATTAAGGAATATGGAAGATCATTTGAGTAGGGAAGGTGAACGTAATACCAGTAGACCTCCAGGAGGATTACCAAGCAATACTGAAAGAAACCCAAGAGAGGTAAATGTTGTAGTTACGAGAAGTAGAAAACTCTGTGGTAGTAATGGAGCAGAAAACTTCGGGAATAATGAAGTAGAAAATGATTTAGATGGAAAAAATGATGAAACTAAAGATGAACTTGAATTCACTGATGAGGAAGAAGAAATTATAGAGAATTTCTTGAAAAGGAATAGAAGTTTGGAACCTGAGAATGAAGGTGAGAAATGGGTAAAAATCCCTAGGATTTTGAAAGATCCCATGGATAAAGATTTAAGGACTTTATTCAAGGAACATGTTAGAATGGAAGATAATGAAAACAAGGATAAGAAACAAGAAGAACTGAAGGAATCTGAAGTAAAGATTGATTCAGGGAATGTTTTAAAGGAAAAAATTCAAGAACCTGATACTTGGCGATCAAGTAATACTCAAAAGTTTAAGGAAAAAGGAAAAGAGAAAATGACTTTGGGATCAAAGGTTATAGATTTAGAATCTTTACCTTACCCACCTAAAGATCAAATTAAAAAGATTAAAACTGATCAGAAGTATGCTCGTTTCCTTGATACTTTTCGTCATATTCATGTTAATATCCCCGTTATCGAAGCTCTAATTAGTATGCCTCGCTATGGAAAGTTTCGAAAGATATTCGTCAAACAAGAAAAAATTAGAGGAATATGAGAATATATGCCTAAATGAAGAATGTTCTCGCTTTTGCGGATAAGTTACCACCTAAACCGAAAGATCCTGGAAGTTTTACCATTCCGTGTGAAATTGGAGGATTTACGTTTAAGAAGGTCTTATGTGATCTTGGAGCTAGTATAAATCTCATGTCTTATGAGGATTATAAGAAGCTAGGCATAGGAAAGCTTGCTAAAATCGAAATGACTCGCATGGCGTATAGATCGATTAAATACCCTAAAGGAATTATTGAAGATGTATTGGTTAAAGTAGACAAGTTCTATTTTCCAAGAGACTTTGTAGTTATGGAAATGGAAGAAGGATATTCGGCGCCACTTATCTTAGGTCGACCATTTCTCGGCTACAGGGAAGAACTTTAATAGATGTCCGAAAGGAGAGTTAATTCGAGAGTCAATGAAGATGAAGTTACTTTCAATATTTTCAAAGCTATGGAACATCCATACGGATCACCGAAATCATGTTCTTTTATAGAAGATATTCATTCTGTCTATGATATTCGCTTACCAACTTTTGAAGACAGATTAGAAGAATGCTTAACTCTGTCTATCTATAAGGAAGATGAGAAAGACACCGAAATGAAAGAGATAATCCTTTCTCTAGATAAAGGAAGTTTTACTTTTAAACCATCATGACATAAGTATTTGGAATTAGAACTAGAAGGACCAGTTCTTAAACCATCACTGGAAGATCCACCTAAGAATCTGGAATTGAAACCGTTACCGTTAAATCTGAATTATGCTTTTCTTGAAACTAATAATCTATTACCGGTTATTATTTCATCATCTTTAACTGAGCAACAAGAAGATCAATTACTTAGAATGTTGAAAAAGCATAAGAAAGCCTTTTGGATGGACAGTTGCCGATATTCGAGGTATTAGCCCTGAGATTTGCGTTCATAAGATAATTCTGAAGGAAGATGCTAAACCTTGTATTCAACCGCAACGCCGCCTCAACCCAAATTTGCAGTTAATTGTTAAGAAAGAGGTCATTAAGCTATTAGAAATGGGGATAATTTTTCCCATATCAGATAGTGAATGGGTAAGTCCAACTCAAGTTGTACCAAAGAAATGAGGTTTCACAGTGAAAGAGAATGAAAAGAATGAATGGATTCCGACAAGAGAGATTACAGGTTATCGAATGTGCATTGATTTTAGAAAACTGAATGATCATACTAAGAAAGATCATCATCCACTTCCATTCATAGTTCAGATGTTGGAACGTTTGAGTGGACATAAGTATTACTGTTTCTTAGATGGTTATTCAGGATATTTACAGATTTTCATTGCAGCAGGAGATAGAGAAAAAACTACTTTCACATGTCCTTATGGAACTTTTGCTTATAAAAGAATGCCGTTTGGTTTATGTAATGCACCAGCTACGTTTCAAAGGTGTATGATGGCTATATTTGCTGATATGGTTGAGAAATTCTTAGAAATTTTTATGGATGACTTTAGTGTTTATGGAGACTCATTTGATGTTTGTTTGTTACACTTAGAACGAGTGTTACAACGCTGTGAAGATACCAATTTAGTACTAAACTGGGAAAAATGTCACTTAATGGTATCAGAAGGAATTGTTTTAGGACATAGAATCTCTGAAGAAGGTATTGAAGTTGATAAAGCTAAAGTCGAAGTAATTAAAAAATTACCTCCACCAGTTAATTTAAGAACTCTAAGAGGATTTCTCGGACATGCAGGATTTTATAGAAGGTTCATTGCCGATTTTTCAAAAATAGCAAAGCCTCTAAGTCATTTACTTGAAAAAGAAGTACCTTTTAACTTTGATAGTAAATGTATGGAAGCCTTTCAGACCTTAAAAGCGAGGTTGACTACTGCACCAGTTTTAGTAGCACCAGATTGGAATTTGCCGTTTGAGATTATGTGTGATGCCAGTGATTTAGGTTTAGTAGAGTCTGTTTTAGGTCAAAGATATAACAAAATTCTCAAAGCTATTTACTATGCATCTCACACATTAAACGCAGCTCAACTAAATTATGCAACTACAGAAAAAGAACTGTTGGCTGTGATTTTTGCCTTAGATAAGTTTCGATCGTACATTGTTGGTTCTAAGGTGATAATTTATACAGACCATTCAGCACTGAAGTATTTACTAAGTAAGAAAGATGCTAAACCTCGTCTTCTTAGATGGATTCTCTTACTTCAAGAATTCGATATTGAAATCAAGGATAAAAAGGAAGTGAGAATGTAGTAGCAGATCATCTAAGTAGAATGGAAAATGATGAAGAAATAGGAAATGAAATAAAAGATTCATTTCCTGATGAACAACTATAGATACTCCTTCAACCATGCAGTTATTAAAGAATAAAATTCCTTCTAAGGAAATGTCACCTTGGTTTGGAGATATCATTAATTACTTAACCTGTGATTATATTCCGTCTCATTGGACTTGGCAGCAGAAAAAGAAGTTCTTTAATGACTTAAAATTTTATTACTGGGAGGAACCAGACCTTTTCCGTAAATGTTCGGATGGGATAATCGAGAAAATGTGTGCACGATAATGAAATTTTAAGTGTTTTGTCGTTTTGTCATGATCGTGTGGCAGGAGGTCATCATGGAGGTTGGAAAACTGCTTTTAAAGTTTTACAATGTGGTTTTTATTGGCCTACACTATATAGAGATGCTTATAAGTATGTTAAATCTTGTGAATCTTGTCAAAAATGGGGAAATATATCTAAAAAACATGAAATGCCTATGCAACCTATTTTAGAATGTGAGTTATTTGATGTTTGGGGTATAGATTTCATGGGACCTTTCCCTATTTCGTTTGGAAAAAGATTTATTCTTGTAATGGTAGATTATGTTTCAAAATGGGTAGAAGCTGAAGCTCTTCCAACTAATGATACCAAAGTTGTCATACGATTCCTTAAAAAGAATATATTTACCAGATATGGCATTCCGAGGGCTATCATTAGTGATAGAGGTCACACTTTTGTAATAAACCATTTACTAAGATAGTTGAAAAATATGGTGTAACGCATAAGTTAGGAACGCCCTATCATCCGCAAACCAGTGGACAGGTAGAGGTGTCAAATAGAGAAATCAAAAGAATCGTGGAGAAAACAGTGGACTCAAATCATAAAAACTGGGCAATTAAATTAGATGATGCATTATGGGCATACAGAACAGCTTTTAAAACACCAATTGGTTGTTCTCCCTATAAGCTAGTCTTTGGTAAGTCTTGTCATCTCCCAGTTGAGTTAGAACACCGAGCCTTCTGGGCTATTAGATTTCTGAATTTTGATCCTAAGGCTGTCGGTGACCATAGATTGCTTCAGTGAACTGAACTAGAAGAATTTCGTCTCGATTCTTATGAAAATGCTTGAATCTACAAGGAACGCACGAAATCTTTCCATGATAAGAGAATCTTTAATCGTGAGTTCCATGTAGGTGATCGAGTGCTTTTGTACAATTAACGTTTAAAGTTGTTTCCAGGTAAGCTTAAATCAAGATGGACAGGTCCATTTAAAGTAACACGGGTTTACAAATCTGGAGCTGTTGAACTAACTGATGGAAATACGACTTTTATAGCCAATGGCCACATAGTAAAGTTATTTGTGGAGGGAGAAGGAATCACACTGAAAGAAGAAGTAATGCTACTGATTGATCCCCCGAGAAATTGAAAAAGCAGAAAAACTGAAAAAACTGAAAAGCAGAGAAACTGAATTCAGCCGAATACCAGGTGCTATCTATCTTTACTCTACTTTTCTGTGTTTTTATTTATGTTTAAACTCTTTTCGTCTTTTACCGGATAGACGTAAAAGAACTGGATGCCTTGTTTAGATAGATTAGGAGTTTTTGTTTTACTTTTAAAATTAGGCCTTGATAAAGATGTCGCGTTTGCTATAGAAGCTTTAGTTTTTGAACAAAACAAGAAATTGTTGAGAGAGATAAGATTGGGAGAAGTTTGTAATGGAACATCAAGAAGTGCAATAAAAAGAAGGGAAAAATTTCTGATGAGATGCAGAATCTGTGGAAAAAGTGAACATGTTGGACGCTGTGGGAAGAACACAACCAAATCCCAGGATGAGTGTTTGAATATTGTTAGGAAGGGAACAATTAGGTGGTTATCCGAAAATCCCGATGGAATTCCGAGAGATAATTCAAATGCCTCGTTTTTAGGAGTTAGGTTGATTGAACGTTATATCAGAACTCTGGAAGATTTAGAAATCAAAGAATCAGGAACCCCTTAAGTTTCGAGTCTTTTCTTATGTTTTATTTTATAAAATTTTCGCATAACTTCTGAAAATTTTATAAAATTGGATCTTTATGAAATTTGAGGAGTTTTATAAAAGTTTTATAAAAGTTTTTTTTTTAGTTTTAATTTAGATGTTTTATAAGAGTTAATATAAATTTATTAAATTTTTATAAGCTTTTTATTAAGTGTTATAAAAATTTTATTTAATTTTTAGAAATTGTTATAAAATTATAAGATTTCCTTCAAATTTTATTTTTAAAGTTTTTAATGAATTTTTAATCAAGTTTAATTAAGTTTTATAAGAATTTTTATAAGTTTTAATCAAAAATCATAAAAAGTAAAAAATCGGAAAAAGTGAAAAAAATGGGCACGGACCTATCCGGCCCTGAACCCGGACCGATCCGGGGTCTAAATGGATAAAAAACGGGGACCCTTTCTTTTTCTTCTTCTTCTTCCCTAAATTTTTCTTGCCGCCGCACCCCACACCCAAACCCCACCACTCGAAAATTTTCTTCCACAAAACTTCATCTCACACTACACCACTACTTGATTTCTTCCTACATTCATCTACTCTCTTCCACAAAAAGTTACAAAAATAAAAAAGGATAAAAAACAAGCTACATTTTTTCCGGCGACTTTATCACTTTTCCGGCCTACTTTTCAACGTTTTCTTCATATTAAGGTATTATTTAGTTTATTTAGTTATCAATTTCGTATTTTTCATAATTTTTTAGATTAATTTCAACTGTTTTAATTTTTGAGTGTGTTGTGACATTTTTATTTTTTGTTGTTGTTTTTGTTGTTGTTTTTATTGTTGATTGGCTTTACCAATATCGTAGAATGGCTGAGTCGAGTAAAAGAATCTCTAAAAGCGAAAATCAAACATTCCTATATCAACTCCGGTAGTAGACACAATAATTTTATCACCCGAAGAAGAAGCCGTAAGCTTTAATAAAACAGCATCACAAGAAGCTAAGAACGCGTATGAAAGAATTTATAGTAAATGTGATGTTTTGGTTGAGAGAGGATTAGATTTGGATGACTTAGGTGATGAGGTTAAAAATATTTTTACGAGACGTCAGTGGTTAGAACTAGCAGCCAGAAGAGAAGGGGAGATCAATACGAATTTAGTAGTTGAATTTTATTCGGTTTTGTCTACTATGTCGCAAGATGAGCTTAATCAGTCGCAAACCGTACCCCTAAGAGCTACAAATGTTCCTTTTAACCCTGCCTTCATGAACGCAATTTTTGGAGTTGAAGTTTTTCCTGATGATAAAGATTACAGGGTAGTTTGGAATTTAGATGATCCTGCAACATTTGAGCAGACTGCCTTGAGAGCTCAGAATGCTTTTGATTCAACCGCTGTGTGGGTTGAAAACAGGTTTAACTATGGGAAATGTATTAGAGGTTTAAGGGCAATTAAAAGATTTATTAGCCATAGTCTCTATCCTTCTAGTAAACATACTGCTTATGGAAAGGAAGATGTTTGTATCGCTTGGGCGATGGTAAATGATGTGAAAGTGGATGTTGGAAAAGTAATTTTTAAAAGAATTTTCGAGAGTATTGTCATCGCCAGACCAGGGAGTCATCTGTACTTCCCTTGTTTTATCTCAGATTTATGTCGTAGGGTGGGAGTACCATTCCTGCCTAATGACAAGTTAGCTCTGGCTGATGCACCTCTGATTGGACCAAGTTTGACTAGGCTTCCAGATGGTAGAATAAGCTCTTTGATCAGAAACCGTCAAACTCAACCAGCTCCACCAGTTTTCACATCTTCTTCTTTTCCATCTTTTTCTAGTCAGCCTCAACAAACTCTTTTCTCCAACACTATAACTTATGATATGTTTCAATCTTTAGTATCCGACGTTGCACGTGGTCAAGCCAACATGGCTTTGTATGCTGAAAGTAATAGGCAGTGGTGTGACGATATTCGTAGAGGTTTAAGGAGGAACGAGCAGTTGCTTCGTAATCCTACCTTTGATGATCCTGCCTATCCACCTTGTCAGTCTGATCCGTATACCTTACCAGACTGGGTAGCACCTATTCCACCACCTTCGAGCTTTCATCCAACATCCTATCCTTTTGGAGGCCAATCGAGTGGTACAGGTGTATTTTCGACAGGTATTCAGAGACCAGCAATGTCTAGTTGGGGAGGATTCACTGAGTTTGCGCATATCACTACTGGCATGAGATCGATGGGTCTTGATAGTTCAGTCAGGACCACGACTACAGTTCAGCCGCCAGCTTCTCAGTCGTTTCCGAGTTCGAGCTTTCATGTTGATCTTGAGGAAGATTTTGAAGAAGATTGAATTTCATGACTATGTTTGATTAAACATTTGTACTGCACGTTTTATTCGACATTTTCATTTAGATATTGGTTTGTTTTCGTGTTCGTTTATTTTCGTTTTATAATCGTTTTATCGAAATATGGTTTTCATTCTAAATCGTTTTAATTTTTATAAACTATAAAAAACCCAAAAATAATTTTGTATCATTATTAAGTCGTTTTCAAAATATAATGTGTCGTTTTATCAAGTCCGTATCAAGTTCAAACTTTAAAAATATATCTTCAAAGCATGTGTAGGTATTGTTACACATGTAAGAAGTAAAAACAAAAACCAATTTGACTTTTACCTCGTACTCGGTGAAATGATCTAGAGGCCGGACCGGTCCGGCCTATTCTCGGCCCGAGCCGTGAAGAAAGAGGGGTGAGTCATTCTAGAGTTCGTCGATACGACCACGTATGTTTTATTTACTTCTATTAAAGGAAGGAGGCCAGGAAGTAAAACAATGCCATTCCTTTCACCTTCTACCTTGTTACTTTTATTTATTACTTTCATCTGTTTTAAATTTTTCATCTGTTTTAAATGTCAAACCGATCCTCACCTTCTGTCAATTCATATGAGCCTAACACCCCGGATGCTCCGGAGTCTCAAGCTTCAAACGATAATATAATTTTACACCCTCGTTTTGCTAATTCTCCAATCCAGTTGGAGAAAGGTTTAAATTTCGATAAGATAGATCGATGGGGTAAAACTATTATTCGAGGATTTGGTTGGAAGAAGTTCGTAAGTACGCCAAGAGGAAGAATAAATATCTCGATAGTTCGAGAATTTTATTCTGCCCTAATGACGACGCCTATGATTGACATAACTCAAATTGTCTCGGTAAGAGGAGTGGCTGTTCCCTTCTCTTCATCTATTATCAGCCAACTTTTTGAAATTCCACCTGTTACGATGCAACATTTCGAAATGAAGTGGGGATTAGATAATCCATATAATCATTTGAATAAAGTGCAGGAGTCTTTCCAATGTCTGTTTCCACTTTTCGACACAAATCACGAAATGTCTACACGTGCTTTACTTCCACACCTAAAGGCGTGGAAGCATTTTATTAATTCTAGAGTATATCCCATCTGGGATTTTGCAAGCCTTGCCGAGAATGAAATGCTTCTACTTTATGCTTTGGCATTTGGTGAATTTGTGGATTGGGGTATTTTGATTCAAAGGACAGTTTTGGAATTTGCAATAACGAGAGGTAGTAGGGGGAAACCTATGCCTAATGCTTGGATGATTTCGCGTCTTTGTACTCAAATGAATGGAGTTGAAGAGCTTGAGACGGATGAAATTTTTCCGTCTAGAGATAATAGAGTTGGCTTGTTACCGGTGGATACACCGGGATGTTCGTCAACCATTTAAAATGGTTGACCAGTTTTAAGAAGTTTGACTGAGTTTGTTTAAGTTTGTAGTTTTTTTTAATTAGTTAAGTTTTTTTTTCTCTGTAATGGTTTTTAATATCCTGTTTAATATATATGTTTCAGTTTTTTTTTAAGTTTGTTTGTTATTTAATAATATATTAGTATACGCTAAGAATGAAATCATAATAATAACGATAATAAAAATTTTAATAGTATTTTCAAAACCTACTTATTTAATACTCTTTGAACATCGGGACGATGCCACTTCGTAAGTGGGGAGTAGAGTTAGGTTAGAAAATTCATTAAAATTTTCGAAAAAATAATTATAAATTATAAAATTATCAAATTTTTATTACTTATTTTTAATTTTTTTTAGATAAATTAAGTAGTTAATATAAATATGAATAAAAAATGATATAATTTGGAAGAATAAGTTTTTAATTAAGTAAAGTATATTAGATATATTATAATTATATTTTATGCCTAATTTAGATTTTAATGAGATTTTAAGTTTATATAATTAAGTAATTAATATTAAATATTGTTTTTATGAAATTATATAAGTATGTTGATAATTATAAGTAAAATTGTTAGAATAATTTTCTTTTCAAAAATGAATTATGAGTTTGGAATTGGACTAGGAATGACGATTTTTGGCACCACAAAAATATAACTATAGCCAAATAGCCTACCTAAATAAATTTCCAATTTTTGTTCCTACCTCAGCCTTGATTAGAGTGATCAAGACCTCACTCGAAATTGCCATTTTTGATTAATTGGAATTAACCAACCTTTAGCTAATTTTGGTCTACATTTCCTTGAAAATACCGCAAGTTTGTACGTACTTATAAAAAGAGATGTAAACATAAAAGCTAAGTTTTGGTGTATGCTGAGATTGGAAAAATTAGATAAGTATTAGTATATTCGATCTTACCTCATGACACTTGCAAGATAGTTGATTTTGGTAATAAGTTCGGATATGTTAATATTCTATAGAAGAATTAAGAACGAAGCACTATATCTACACAGAATTAATCAAATATCAGGTATCTTCCTTATCTGTGATCGACAACTTAAAAAGAACATATCGGTTGTAGCTACCAATGATTTGAGTGCAGTAGGGTGTTATCTCGAAATGTCCTATATCACTATGAGGTTTAAAAGCTCCCGATTGCCTGATGATAGTAGTCCAGCTAGGGTATTATCTCGAAATGTCCTATTGCTGGGAATGAAGGCATAGAATGAAATAGAAAAAGTCGAATCATAAGATCTCAAGAATGATTACAAGTTTAAGGAAACCGGACTTGTAATTTTCGATCGAAAGAGTAGTACTCCGATCAATCTTGATGAAGCAATGCTTGTAAGTTTGATTTTCTACACACACTCACGCTTTCAGTTCTTGATTGAAAAAAAAAGAGATACTATTAATCGATGATTGTTTTTTTCAAGAATATGAAGATGTAGGTACGTACGACTTGCCTCTTTCTCTTTTTGATTTCTTTTTTTTTTTTTCCGATTAACCAACATCTTGAGCCTAAACTTTATAAGCAATTTTGTCAACTATCTGACCAAGTTTACAATTCCAGGATTTCATAATAGTTGCGATTAAAAATCATTCTAATATTTTATTTATACTTATTAAGTATTACATGTACAATTTCATCTAAATAATATTTTATGTTTAAGATATTTAAGTTATATACACTTTCTGTCTTCTTACAATTTTAAATTAGAATAAATAATATATTTATAATATTGACAATATAAATTACATTAAAAATTATAATCTGATCAATTATATTATCTTTTATTACCGCTTATTTTTGCTCGAGGACGATCAAAAGCTAAGTGGGGAGTAGTTGATACACTACTTTTATATGATTAAATATACGTTATATTATTATGTTTTATCAACGAATTCTATATAAAATATATGAAATTATGATATAAATGATATGAAATGTTAATCTTTACAATTTAGTATAGTTAGTAATAAAACTTAGTAATAATAGTAAAAAGTTATCATTTTGTACCGATTTTAGTAAATCGGAGTGTCGTGTCAGATTTACGTGGGTATTTGTGGTATTTTATTGCAGATATATAAGCCAAGACCCCGAGAATCGACATTTTAAAGTATAAACATATCTTTGGAAGGATTTAGAGAATGTCACGAGCTTAAATGGTCAATCGAATTGCTTAAGTGGTCAAGTGGTCAATCGAAGTGGTCAAGTGGCTAATCGATTTGATTTAGTAGTAATCGAGAAATATCTTCGACAAACTAATGGCTCATCAAAACGACATCATCTGAAGAAGAGTCCTTCACGAAAGTTGTAGATTTTCCCGAGAGCTTTCCGATGCCTCTTGAATCATGATTTTTGGAGATCCAGAACTCGAGATATGAATTTTATAAGTTATATATAATTATAATTATAATTAGAGGGAAAGGGCCACAAGGACAAAAAAATTAATAAATGGGTCTGGAAGGACAAAAGTAACATTTTTATGATTATAAAGGACAAAAATCACAATTGTTACTTTAAAATTGTTACTTCACGTGCTAATGTTACTTTGTGCTTCACAATTGTTACTTCATATTTACTCTATTCCACATTTGTTACTTCATATTTGTTACTTAATAATTGTTATTTTTGTCCTTATTAAATTACAGTTTCCTTCTATCCCGATTTTTTGATAATTTTGTCTTTCTGGACAAAAATCCATTATAATTATATCTCCTCGCACATGCTGATTAATCAAGGAGGTGGAGTTAATCATTACACCGGCCCAGTCCGGCCTACTACCGGCCCGGTCCGGCCTTGGAATAATTTCTATATATAGGAGATCAGTTGCAAACAGAATCGATGTACCAATATATATATACAATATCCTATATATATTCTATATATCTTTTTAATTAGTAGTTTGTAAATAGGCCTTATGCCAAAAATAATAATATCGTAGTACTGTTGTAATGCTCGGGAAATTATCGGAAGTTCGGTGTTGTTGAAGTCGTTGTAATGTCCGGAAGAATACGACTCTGATTCAGCATTTGTAATCGGGTAAATTTCTAAAGTATTTATGTTTGTTTTTATCTTTTTAGTCATTATAATGTTTTTTAGCTAAGTCTAAATAACTAGCCAAAGTTATGTAATCGTTTTATTTCGATCTTTTCGGTAAAGGAATGCTGTCTAATTAAAATTGACTAAAATTGAGTTAATTGAATCTTTTTCTATTTTGTAACGTATTGATAATATTCGGATTGACGTAATTAACCAAGATGAATCGCAACATATAACCTAACGATGAACTGACCAGAGAAGTTAGGATATGAGATAAAAGATAGAAAAACCGGAGGGTAAAATTGGCCGTGCATAAAGCGTGACAACGGAATCCTATTTCCTACCTGGGGGCAAATTTGTCTTGGGAAAGATTAATCTTATTAAATTTGTGCTCAAGATCGTAATAATGTTAAAATCAACAGTTTAATTGAAACTAACACCGGAAAGTTAAATCGATCCGCCTGACAACCGGAGCCTTTTGAATAACATCGGCCGTCTGACAAACGGAATAACCTCTTTTATCCGGGGTAGATTTGTACTCGGTACCTGTTCAGACTAACTGAGATTAGCATGGGGCAGTTGTGGAGATTAAACTGATGACAATGACATATGACAATTTCATACGCTCGTGTGAGGAGGAATTGTTAACCTTAGGAGTGCACCGTTTCATTTACTCAATTGGACCTAATATAAAAGGAAAGATCGAGCACATTCCGTTTACTGAAAAAGATTGTATAAATCAATTATATAAACTTTGGCTAGTTCTATTTGTCTATTACTATAAACTATATATTGGTATATATATTTATATATATATATATATATATATATATATATATATATATATATATATATATATATATATATATTTTTTGCAATCTATGTATATCTATATATATTTATATATCTATATATATTATATTAGAATAACTTTTAAATTACGCATTTATTTTATGTTCAGTAGAATAGTAGTAATCTGTGTGATAAAATTGCGGTTTAGATCGAGTTAATAACAGCTCTTTGGTGTTTAACCACATTTAGAAGAATTACCACGTTTCCCTGAGGATTCGACACTATGACTCACCACACTAGCACTACAGTTGACCCGGTACACTGCCGGTTAGGATCTATATAGCCTAGAAAAGGTCCGTCATGAATATTATTTCCTTTCTATTGTTGAAGATTATAGTAGATTTACATGGTTATTTCTTATGAAAACTAAAGCAGAAGCTGATCTTTTATTGCAACAATTTTGTGTTTATGTTCAAAATCAGTATGATAGGTGTGTTAAGACCATTAGGTCAGATCATGGGGGTGAGTTTAATATGAAAGATTTATATATAACTAAAGGCATAGTACATCACAAAGCATGTCTTAGGACACCCAAACAAAATGGTTTGATTGAAAGGAAGCACCTGCACATCTTGAATGTTACGAGGGCTTTAAGAATTTAGTCAAATGTGCCATTTGACTATTGGAGTTATTGTGTCAAACATATTGTTTTAATTGATCAATATCACTCCATCTTATTTACTTAACAATAAGACACCTTATCATTGCTGCATAACAAGGATCCTTGTTATGAAAACTTGAGAGTATTTGGTTGCTTATGTTTTGTTTCAACTCAAACACAGGGCATGGGTAAGTTTGATCCTAGGAGCAGTACTTATGTTTTCCTAGGGTATGAACCTCGTATCAAAGGTTTCAAAGTTCTGAATCTCACAAACAAATATGTTTTTGTTTCAAGAGATGTGGTATTTCATGAACATTCTTTTCTTTTTTCCAATTCTAATAATCTTTTGTCTGATGATGCTTTGTGTCTTCCATTTCCTTTATCACATTCTACTTCTGTTGATTATCCTACTTGTGTTTTGGAGCATCATGTTCATGCAAATGATCAGTCTTTAATTGATCCTTCAATTCATGAGGACACGTCTACTGTGTAGACTCAAAGGAGATCAAATAGGAACAAATTTTCTCCTACTTACTTTCAAAATTATGTATATCAAAATCCTGCAAACATAACTTCTCCACATTCTTCGGCAAATGTAATCTCATATGCTAATATCAGTACTGGTTATCATGGTTTTATTAGCAACATCAATTTAGAAACAGAACCATCCACTTATCAACAAGCAGTTCAAGATCCCAACTGGCAAGATGCTATGGACACATAATTAAAAGCCCTAGCAAAAACCAATACTTGGACTTTAGTTACCCTCCAAAAAGGCATAAGTGGGTATGTAGGATCAAAATGAAGTCAGATGGCAGCATTGAAGTGTATAAAGCTAGGCTAATGGCCAAATGGTACACTCAAACAAAAGGAATTGATTTTTGAGTGACTTTGTCACCAATTGCTAAACAGACAACAATCAGATTGTTCTTGGCCTTAGCAGCTCAAAAATGTTGGAATTTACATCAAGTGAATGTCAACAATGCATTCCTTCATGGCGATCTAGATGAGGTAGTTTACATGTGACCTCCACAAGGAGTGAACAACAATGGAATGGTATGTAGACTCACCAGATCTTTGTATGGTCTAAGACATGCAAGTAGGCAATAGAATGCCAAATTAACACTGAAATTACTGAGGCATGGATATAAGCAATCCCAAAATGATCATAGTCTCTTTACTAAAGGCACATGGGATGATTTCATTGCATTATTTGTATATCTGGATGACATTGTAGTAGGCAGTCTCAGCCTTCCAGAAATTCAAAAACTCAAGGACTTGTTACACATTTCCTTTACAATCAAAGATCTAGGAGACCTCAAATACTTCCTAGGGTTTGAGGTGGCTAGGTCTAAAGCTAGAATTGTGATAAATCATAGAAAGTATTGTTTAGATTTACTAAGAGAATTTGGGTTTCTAGAATGCAAACCATCTTCTACTTATATGGATTCTTCTCAAAACCCGACATCTGTCAAGGCTCCACCCAGGGGCGGACGTAGGATCCCGGGCTACGGGAGGCAAAAATTCTAAAGATTTTTTGTAATAAAAAAAATATAGTATTGTTTCTTTTTCTATCCCCTACGATTCGAAAAAAACTACTATAAATTCGTAAAAAAAACACGACTATACATTTCGCATTATATGTTAAAAAAACTACTACATATCACATGATCCGAACACATTAACCCTTTTACTTCTATAAATAAATATTTAAAACACTTCAAACAATGTTCTTAAAGGAAACTAATGTTCCGAAACTGATTAATATTTATTTTAAATGTATCACTTTGACAATAAACATGTATTTGTATTAATATGATAAAAGTTTTATGTCAAATTATTGGTTTATTATAGATGATATGGGTGAATATAAATTTTATGGGGGACGAGAAAGATACATAACATATATATAATAGTGTATTTTCTGGATCCAAGGGGGGGGAGGGGCGAGTGCCCCCTACTTATAGGGTGGATCCGCCTCTGGCTCCACCAATAGGCTCTAACATAGAATATAGGAGTTTAGTTGGGAAGTTATTGTACTTGGGAAACACAAGACCAGGCATTTTCTTTGCCACCCAACAGTTAAGTCAATTTTTGGATAAACCTAATAAAGCACACATGAAAGTAGCATATAGACTGCTCAGATTTTTAAAATCCTCACCTGGCAAGGGTCCGTTCTTTCCAAGTATATGATCTATCACCCTCAAAGACTTTAGTGACTCAAATTGAGCTGCATGTACAAAGACAAGAAGATCAGTAACATGTTATTTTGTTTATCTAGGTGGTGCCCTCATATATTGGAAGTCCAAAAAGCAGCCTATAGTTTCTATAAGCTCAAGTGAAGTTGAGTATAGAGCCATGGCAATCACATCATGTGAAATCCAGCGGCTCATATACCTCCTCAAAATCTTTTAGATCAATTACACAGACACAGTTCCTATGTACCATGACAGTGACAGTGCTTTACACATTGTTGAAAATCTAGTTTTTCATTAACTTACCAAGCACATAGAGATAGACTGTCATTTTGGTAGGGAAAATTACTTGGCCAAGGTTCTGAAGCCTCTTCTAATCCACATTGAGCAACAACCTGCAGACATTCTTATAAAACCAGTAGATAAAGCTACATTGATCAGATTATTGCAGGCTTATCTCCTAAAAGACTTGTATAAGGTTAAAGAGGGATAAATGTGGTTTTTAATTGCGAAGCTGCCCATGTCTATCTTTCCCGCCATGATCAGCTTGAGGGGGTGGGGGAGGTGTTGAGGTTAAAAGAAGGATAAGGTAGTTTTTTGCTCTTTGGGGCATTTTGTCAAACACCTACACAAGAAGGTGGTTAGTTTGTTACAACTGCAAATTGAGCTCATCCCACCTGTATAAATAGTTATTGAAGATACATGAGCTAGTTTAGAAGTTCGAATTACATTTTCGCTTTGCCAATTTGTGTAAAGGATCAATTTCATGTTTTCCGGCCTTTTCTTCAATTCAAATGTTAGTTAACTTCATCTACTTCATGATGAAGTTTTAAGCTCTTGTTTGATTATGCAATGTTTCGAGTTTAATCTTGTTTCTTTACAATTTTAACAAGATCCAATTCTACTCATTTTGGGGACCTTATAACCCATATGAAATTCACACCGCTAAGTTCCAACCCTTTGCAATGCTTAATCTGTCTTGTTCCTCAAGAAAGTATTCACTCCCAAATGCAACAAAAACAGTGGATCTTTTCCCTTTCTTGTTTAGACACTCCATGATCTCTGATGAATTGTCATCATTGCTGCCCTATTGAGGATTCTATTTAAGATTGTATTTATCTTGTTATTATTTAATTATTACTTAAATACATGGTCCACAAGATGGACACAGTATAAATACCCCATTGTAATATTTTATTATCATAAATAAAAATACATTGAATCAATTGTTTATATGGTATCAGAGCCTCTTTCCTCCCTGTACCAATAAACCCTAAAAACAAAAAAAAATTTCACCGGCATCAATGGCGAAACAGAGGATTCAGCCACCACTAATCCGCTGGCAGTCATCTCCAAAGCCTCTTCCTTTCATCCCTCTTCAAGCATTCAGATCACAAAACTGAATCGACAAAACTATCATCTTTGGAGAGCCCATATACTTCCCTATTTACGAGGCCAAGGTTTACATGGCTACATCAATGGCACCATCAAGCCACCGGCGCCGACTATTATTGAAAAAGAGGGTGATCCACCAATTGCCAATCCGGCTTATCATGAATGGGAGCGACAAGACAGCCTTATTCTCTCCACAATCACATCTTCTCTAACCGAAGAAGTCTTAATGCAAGTTTATCAAGCCGAAACCTCGGCTGAAATTTGTACTGCCCTAGCCACCTGCTTCGCTTCACAGTCCCGGGCCAAATTGATGCAAATTTGGACCCAATTGGCTTCGACACGTAAGAACAACCTATCGGCTACAGAGTATTATGTGACTATCAAAAAGCTAGCTGATGATTTGGCCATGGCCGGCCACCCCATGACCACCGACGATGTGGTGGCTTACCTTGTTGCCGGCTTGGGCCCCGAGTATGAAGCACTCGTTACTATGATCTCTGCTCGGGATCATATAACCCTTGAAGAAGCTTATTCGCTGCTATTGACTACCGAGGCCATCACACCCCCACTATAGCGGCACCATGAGCTCCGGCGAGCATCACCGCCCCATCTGCAAATTCTGGACAGAGCTCGGTCCCAACTTACTCCAATAATTCAAATTACAGAGGGAATTCGAACCCTAATGCATCCGGTGGCCGCATCAACAACAATTACAGGGGCAATAGTCGAAATCAAAACCAGCGAGGGCGTAGGAATGGCCGCCCCTCGTTTTCTCCGGCACCGTCTGTCAGATTTGCTCACACACCGGTCATTTAGCCGCACAGTGTAACTATAGGTATGATGACAACCCGCCGCCGCCACGCAATCCTCCTTCACGCAATCAACCTCCGCAGGGGTATCATACCTATGCCAATCAGCAGCCTTATTCGAATCAGGGCCCTTATTCGAATCCGCCGCCTCCTCATGAGTGGATATCGGACACCGGGGCAACCCATCATATGAATAATAATTATCGTAAGTTGAATTTGTAGGCTGAACCCTATGATGGCTCGGATCATATCCACATTGGTGATGGCTCACGTATGTCTATTTCTCATGTTGGCTCGGCTCGTTTAAACTCGAATGCTACTACGTATCTCTTATCCAATATTCTTGTGTCCCATTCCCTACACACCAATCTTCTATCCGTCCAACGCTTTGCTTCCGATAATTCCGTTTACTTTGAATTTCATGACACTTATTTTCTTGTGAAGGACTACTCGGGCCACATTCATCATAGGGGTTACCTTAAAGATGGTCTCTATCATTTTACGAGTCTCTTCAACCGTCCACCCGCTCGTGCTCTTCTGTCCAGCCATGATTCAACTCCACTCTGGCACCGTCGCCTTGGTCATTGCTCCACTCAATTCTTAGCTCAAGTGTTGCGGAGTCTTAATATTTCTGTTTCAAATAAGGCACCCACACCTGTTTGTGACGCGTGTCAACTAGCTAAGAGTCATAGGTTTCATTTACCTGTTTCAGATTTTACGTCTCGTGCGCCGTTAGACTTGATTTTTTTCCTGATGTTTGGGGTCCTTGTGTTGAATCCTCTACTTATGGCTCTCGTTATTATATTATTTTTGTGGATGATTTCTCTAAATTTATTTGGTTATATCCCCTTCGCCTTAAATCCGATGTTGAATCTATTTTTCACAAATTTCAAGCGTTAGTTGAGCGCCAATTCTCTTCTAAAATTAAGTCTTTGCAAACCGACTGGGGGGGGTGAGTTTCAACACTTAACTAATCACCTAGCCACCGTATTTATTGATCATCGCGTATCTTGTCCTCACACTCACGAACAAATGGGTGCCGTAGAACGCCGTCACCGTAATATCGTAGAAACGGGTCTATCCCTCTTGGCTCAATCTAATCTTCCCCTCCAATATTGGGAGGATGCGTTTACCTCCGCTACCTACTTGATTAATCGGCTTCCCACTTGTGTCCTTAAGAATAAATCACCCTACAAAGTTCTTTTCAACCGCTCTCCCGACTACTCCTTATTTCGGGTGTTTGGTTGTGCGTGTTGGCCATACCTTAGGCTGTACAATCGTCATAAGATGGATTTTCGGTCCAAATCATGTATCTTTGTCGGCTATAGTCCTTCACATCATGGATATAAGTGTCTTGATCTTCAAACTGGACGCATCTATATTTCGCGTCATGTCGTCTTTGACGAAAACACATTTCCCTACCACGTTCCCGCATCACTTCCCCCTATCGAGAACCTTACTGTCCCATTACCAACCAATATTAATAATTCAATTTCCTTTCAATTGCTGGCTCCCTCAACATCAACAGCTGCTCCTTCTTCGGCCCACACTCGGTCCACTTCATCCAGGCCCAGCTCGCCTCCACTCTTACCCGTAGCCAGCTCCCAGCCATCGAGCCCATCTAATATGGCCCAATCGAGCCCTACCCAATCAGACCACTCCTCTTCTTCACATTCTCAAAGCCCATCAGCTTCCCAAAGCCCACCAGCCCCTATATCCCCTCGGCAGATTACCACGCGCTCCAAAACCAACTCCTCCAAGCCCAAATCCTTACATCCCGACTTTGTTCGATATCCTTTGCCCAAAGCTCTCCTCGCCCAATCCGCTAACGCTGAACCTACCACCTTTACCGAGGCCGTTAAGCATCGAGTTTGGCGAGACGCCATGCATGATGAAGTAAATGCACTTGTCCAAAATGATACGTGGGAACTTGTTCCTCCATCACCTGGTCTCAATGTTATTGGAAACAAATGGGTTTATCGCGTTAAGAATCATGCTGATGGTCGTATTGAGCACTATAAAGCGTGCTTGGTAGCCAAGGGGTTCCACCAAGCCGAGGGTTTTGACTATCATGACACTTTTAGTCCGGTTGTCAAGCCCACTACTGTGCGTCTTTTATTGTCAGTGGCTATCACTAATAACTGGACTCTTAAATAGGTTGATATACAGAATGCCTTTACTTCATGGTTTTCTGCGTGACAGGGTTTTTATGCAGCAACCTCAGGGATTTCAACACCCTGACTACCCTGACTATGTTTGCTGCCTTAAGCGGAGCTTATATGGTTTACGACAGGCACCTCGGGCTTGGTACTCTCGGTTCACCTCTGTTATTACTGAGTATGGATTTGTGTCCTCCAAAGCTGACACTTCTCTCTTTATTTACCGATATGGCACGGCTTCAGTTTATGTCTTTATCTATGTCGACGATATTATTATTACGGGTTCTTCCAGCACGTTGGTTGATGCCGTTATTCGACATCTTGGCACTCACTTCCCTGTCAAGGACCTTGGTAATCTTTCTTACTTTTTGGGAGTTGAGGTGCTCCCTCACGATGAAGGCCTATATCTTACTCAGCGGAAATATATTTTACAGCTTTGTCAATATGCTTCCATGACTGATGCTAAGCCTTGCAATACTCCTATGGCGGCTAAATGTCGTTTGACTCGAGATGCTGGCCCAAGGTTTCTCGATCCGTCTCTTTATCATACTATTGTTGGGGGGCTCCAGTATCTTCAATTCACCTGGCCAGATATAGCGTTTGCGGTTCATAAAGTAAGTAAATTCATGCACTCTCCTACGGATGAACATTAGGCAGCTGTTAAGCGCATTATACGCTATCTCAAGCATACTAGTTCTGAGGGTCTTCTTATCTCTCGCCAGTCGGCGCCTACTCTCCATGCCTATTCCAATGCTGATTGGGCAGCTGATACAAATGACCGTCATTCGGTTGGTGCTTACTGTGTCTTTTTGGGATCGAATTTAATCAGCTGGCGCTGCAAACAACAACTTACCGTCGCCAAGTCAAGTACAGAGGCTGAATATAAGTCGCTTTCCAATGCGGCTTCCGAGGTTCAATGGCTCACTCAGCTGCTCCGGGAAATGCGGGTCACTCTCACTACTCCACCAATTCTTTGGTGTGATAATATTGGTGCCACGTACTTGGCTGCCAACCCGGTATTTCATGCACGCACGAAGCATATTGAGCTTGATTTCCATCATGTACGCGAATTGGTCTCTTCCAAGTTGCTGCAAGGCGCTTTTGTCTCCACCAAAGACCAACTCGCCGATCTACTCACAAAACCCTTAGCTGCACCGCGTTTTTCGGCTCTTAAGACCAATCTCCACGTTCTACCTCTTCCCGTGGAATTGCGGGGGCGTATTGAGGATTCGATTTAAGATTGTATTTATCTTGTTATTATTTAATTATTACTTAAACACATGGTCCACAAGATGGACACAGTGTAAATACCCCATTGTAATATTTTATTATCATCAATGAAAATACATTGAATCAATTGTTTATACGCCCTACTCTTCTTTCTTCTTTATTATTATTATTATTATTATTATTATTATTATTATTATTATTATTATTATTATTATTATTATTATTATTATTATTATGAAAACTCAAGAAAATATTCTGGAAAATCATAATATTTGTGTAGTATGCTCCGAAATTGGTATTTGAAAAATATGCTTCGGTGGAATTTCGGTACGTATAGGAGAAAAAAGTATTTATATTTCCTTTTTTTTCAATGTGAATTTGACACGACATACGGGAAAGTGCTATTTTTCAAAGCTTACAACGCAATTTCGTGGGTTTTCGGTAGCCACAAAAAACACATGCTAGTTAATAAATAAAAAAAAACCTATGCAAAACCTACCTAATTGTGACGCATAAGCTATTCATTTTCTATAAACTAGGATTTCAAAATTTGAATGTATTAACAACTCTGACGCATATTGACGAGGGTCGGACCAACCTCTGCCACGTGTCATCCATATAGTGGACAAGTCATTAATGAAGAAAGTCAACAAGTCATAAATGCCAGGGGCCTCAACTGAGGAAGCCGACCTGAACTCCAGGTGGGAGGTCAGCTCAGCCGTCCTTAGTTACCACCGCAGGACTGCTCGGTAACATGGAGGTCGGGTAACGCAGTTCGGGCCGGAGATGACCTAAGGAGGCTCGACTTAGGTCGGCCAGAGCTTCCTTATACGATATTTAAACGTGTTCCTAATATTATGGGATAAACATGGAAAGAATCTTAAGATATTATGACATTGATCCTGTCATTTAAACACACCCATAATTATCCCTAAATCGAGGGGGTTTACCGATGATTATTCTTAGGGAATAGGAATACGAATCATTGTAGGACAAGAAAAGGGATGAACCGTCCTTTATATAAACAACCCTGAGGAACTACGTGAGACTTGATTCCAATACAATCATTGGATATGTAGGTAACTTGAGAGAAATAACTCTCGGTCTCAGTCTAAAAATCATCCTAAACACCTTTTTTTTACGTAACTGTTGTTGAATTGTTGTCACTAAAGGAAAACGGCTCGGATTAATCAATAGACGATTTCCAGCATCGTCACATAAGTTGCGTTATTTTATACTCCCTCCTTTTTTTTATTTGTCGGAGAGATAGCTAACCGCTAGGCCGATGTACTGAGTACGTACCCCATTACCCTTAAAAAAAATACCCCTAGTTCTTATCTTCTCACCGGCAACTCTCTCTCTCTCTCTCTCTCTTTTAAACTAGTAAAATGCACGTGCTTTGCACGTGTTTTTGCTAATTTTTTTAATATCATGTCTATATCACTTCCCAAAAAAATATCATATTTATATTGTTGACCATGCACTTAATTTATAAAATAATTATATGTTAAATAATGACAATTGTTATACAATAACTTTATTCTTGGTAGAATTAATTTATTTCTCCTACTCATAAGCATTGAACTAAACTTGTCATGTACATTTTCATTCTTTTAAATACGATAAAAAAAATTTAGTTAAAAATCATGTATTTTATTGGTATCGAATGGAGATTTGTCTCAAGTATCTATTTCTAAGTTCCTTCTAACCTAAAAAACTTTATCAAAATATAATGTGTCCAAATAATCATGTAATATTTTAAATATGTATATTTTTGATATACCAATCCAGAACACGGTTTACCGGACCACCGCCCGGCTCAATCTAGCGGTCACATCTCAGTTCCTGACCTTCATCGCCACAAGCCCGACTGGCCATAAGCCGATCAGGTCATTGAGTCCACACGATCAGGACAACGCCCAGGCTGGGGGCCGAACATGCTGCCTCCAGTCCGCCACATCGATCAGCCGGACTATGCCCTCAACACATAGGCAAACACGATCTATAGTTGACGTTAGGAGGGACAAGACTACGCGAGCAGGAAGATATCAAAAGCGACCAGCGAGCCCATTGATCATCTCCTTATCGTTGCTTAACTTCTTAATTGTACTTAATTATGTCTTGTCACCATTAGCCTAAGCGCCATTAGAGAATTACCTGTAAATAGGGGCATCATGTAACCCACAAAGGGATCCAGCAGTTAATATAAGTAGATACACTCTGCCAATTTGTCGACCTCGTACGCGCTTTCTTATTACATTGAGCTCGCCGGCTGAGCACCGCCTTGTGTACATCACAGCCACCCTCTTTTTCCTTGAAAGATAATCTCTTTCAACTAGATATCCACCGTATAAACACCGATCTAACCACCGTGATATTTCTAGCGATATCAGCTGGCTCCGTTACCGGAGAGCCATGTCTATGTATAAGACGTACGTGGATTCACGCACTTTTCTGGGCTATGGCTTTTCATTTCAATGTTTACGACATTAATGACTACGCTTTCTTATTTTGCAACTATATAAACCAATTCTACATGTTCACTATGATAAATGTTTACGACATTATAGCTTTTCCAAGCTCTGAGAATAGTTTTATTTCCACGAAAACCAATCGGCCACGCGTTCAGTCATTGATTGTATGCCAGACTGACTGGTGATCTGAAGCAGAGTCTTCTTGGCCACTTCTGCCACTACTTTACCCGTCACAGTAGGCCGATCCTTCGGCTGAGGTAGAACTCTAGATTTCTTCGGATCACCTTCTTCGGCATCACCACCAATCACCAGAGTATCCTTCCTCTTTGAGCCGGCGAGCTGTTGGGCGCCCCCGCTGGAGGCGACCACATATTTCCCTTTGCTTTTAGGATTTGGAGGCATAGCACCCTGCGGGATAACTAGAGAAATTTTGGGCATCTCACTCTCTCCCATGGCCGCGAGCTGACTCGCCCTTTCAACCTCGCCGATAGTCTGCCTATCGGTGACTTTCTTATGGATATGGCTGACGTTCGGCATATCTCCAGATAGAAGGAGTATGTTAATATAGAGATCATTAACGGAAATAAACAATGATCATATCAACAAAAACAGGGAAAAATATCTAAGTACACATGGAAAGGTTGTTACCCAGCTCATTGCGTTTCTCAAGGTCGCCCTCACATACGACACACTGGGATGGAAAGAAAACACTCAGCATACCAGTCTGGATCACAAGGAAAGGGCTCTACCCTAATCAAGGTTACTCCGACCTCAGACCCATGGATCCCAACATCCCATTTAAATGGTTCGGTGACATTCAATAGATCCTGCAAATGGAATGTCCATTTCTGATTAAGGGCGATCTTCACGGAACACCAAGGTATCGTATATTCACTGAATGAGCTTCTTATCATCGTTTTGCTCATTATGCGTCTTGATCTCCTCGGTGTTGGAAAAACCTAACCGAAAGTTCTAAAGCGGCCACCCAACGCGCGACTCTACTCGCATACATCGGGCTTTCCCACCGGGGACCTTATCTGAAAGATCAAAGAATATTTGATAGTCACGCCTTCGTGGACCTAGCTGTCCCCTCTTGTTCAGCCTAGACAGGGTATAAAAGTGATTGAAAACTGG
The DNA here is from genome assembly GCA_036785695.1 of Gentiana straminea. Taxonomy (NCBI): domain Eukaryota; kingdom Viridiplantae; phylum Streptophyta; class Magnoliopsida; order Gentianales; family Gentianaceae; genus Gentiana; species Gentiana straminea. The sequence goes on along the minus strand of JAVUPR010000266.1, from coordinate 20,237,347 downwards.
CAGACTGGGCTCGCCGCCGGACAGCCGACACACAATGATGAAACCTACCGACACTTTCGCTAGCCCGAGAGAAAGATCGCATGGATGAGTATTTGTAACCATCATAAACTTCACCAAGAATGGGTCAAAGGGTGTTCGGAAACAAGCCACAAAATGATCACAGTGAAGAAAGATAAAATCCCTTGGGGATCGGCAACAGAACCTCTCGATAGACCTACCCCCCTCACAGGCTACGAACCGATAGTCGGTGGGGATATCATAGGCAAGCATGGATCTTGTATAGTCATCGACCAAGTAGAACTTCTTCCACCTTTTTCCGACCTCCTTATCAAAGGATTTTTGGTTTTTGAGCTCGGCCAATCCCTCATCCGTATACTGTTTTGAAGGCCGAGGGTTCTTATCTTTAGCTTGCTTCATACGGCCGGCTCGGGCCGTCGTCTCATTCAAAAAAGACTCACCCTGACGAAGCAGATCCTGTCCAGAAGTCCCTAGAGCCTCGTCTTCTGTTAAATCAGTCTCAAGACGATCCGCAAACTCCGTTAGAGCCCGCTCGCCAGAATCTACATCATCGGGCCCATATTCCATTGCTTCTCGGTTTTCATCGTCACTAGGGGTGTGTTCAGAGGACATCCTGAAAAACACAAGGCCGAGGTGGATAGTTAATCACCAAGACTTAGGAAGTCAGGCCAAGACGAGCGTGTCCACTCATCCTGACACCTCGCCCCTCCGTTTTCCCACCGAAACACTAACGTTTGAATCCCAGAGACAATCAAGGGATCCAGAGAGACTAGAAAGACCACGACTTAGGGAAAAGAGACAATTTGGGCAGAGTCTAATACATGCCAAGCAATTTTAGGGGACACCACGATTCAAAACACGACATTGACGACGGTAGTCATTTCCTAGCAAAAACGGGAGAAAGACTCACTCAAATTCATCCAACTCTCAAAGAAATAACATGATTTGGACATTTGATACATATTCTAGGAAACACATTACTCTACGGAAGCGAAAACTAGTAAAAAAATAGTAGAAAGTCGAAACTTTTACCTGAAAGTTTGAACATCTTTGGAAACTCGATGAAGATAGGTCGGAAAACTCAAATGGCTGCCGGAAACTGCTTCGCTCCACCAGGAATTGCTGCTAGAATGCCGGATTCTTTAAAAAATACCAAGGTTTTTTGCTATAAGAAATGATAAGTGCAGAAAGTATTTTCGGTTTGGGGTTTGCCCCTTTAAATAGGCAAGCCGGGAACCGAAACGTCACATCAATTGATTCAAAATTTGAATTCAAGCATAACTGTCGCACGGTTATAAAAAATTTCCCGCCTATCAGAGGTCCTGGCCAATCATGTCAACCGTCACACCAATTATGAAACCGAGGTCACGCTGTGCATAACCGCAAATCACTATAACCGCTTACGGCCCCAAGTCTGTCCACTTAATAGCGCAATTTCTATGTTCACTTCACAGCGTAGCACCCTGCAATGAGTCGCTTCGTGTCATAAAGTTGCTTAAACCTATCCGCTTAATAGCACGGTCCCAAAGCCTGTCTGCTTAATAGTGCAGCATCCACGTTTGTCCGCTTTATAGCGCAACGTCTGGCAACGAGTCGCTCATGATATAAAAGTTTCCAAAACCTGCCACTCGAAGCGCGGTCCAAAGCCTGTCCGCTTAATAGCGTAGCATTCCTTGCTTGTCCACTTTATAGCACAGCAATTTGCAATGAGTCGCTCTACGCCATAAAATTGCCAAAACCCGTCACTCGTAGCATGGTCTAAAGTCTGTCCGCCCTACGTGCACAACACCTCATGGTAAAGCAATTACGTCGCAATGGCCGATCTAAACCCGATATTACCATAATCGGCACCATCTCTAATGGAGCTTACATGGCCGCGGTATCCGAATGAGTTCACGTCTTTACTCCCTGTCTAAACCTTAGCAAATAGTTTAGCCACGGAGTAGGGGGCTATTGATACATCCCGAACACGGTCTACCGGACCACCACCAGGCCCAATCTAGCGGTCACATCTCAGCTTCTGACCTCCATCACCACCAACCCGACTGGCCATAAGCCGATAAGGTCATTGAGTCTGCATGATCAGGACAGCGCCCAGGCTGGGGGCCGAACATGCTGCCTCTAGTCTGCCACTTCGATCAACCGGAACGTGGCCTCAGCACATGTGCGACCATGATCTATACTTGGCATTAGCAGGGAGAAGACTACGCGAGCAGGAAGATATCAAAAGCGACCAGCGAGCCCATTGATCATCTCCTTATCGTTGCTTAAGTTCTTAATTGTACTTAATTATGTATTGTCACCATTAGCCTAAGCGCTATTAGAGACTTTCCTATAAATAGGGGCAATATGTAACCCACAAAGGGATCCAGCAATTAATATAAGCAGATACACTCTGTCAATTTGTCGACCTCGTACCCACTTTCTTATTACATTGAGCTCGCCGGCTGATCACCGCCTTGTGTTCATCACAGCCACCCCCATTTTCCCTTGAAAGATCATCTCTTTCAACTAGATATCCACCGTATAAACACCGATCTAACCACCGTAATATTTCTTGCGATATAAATTTTATAATTACATTCGATTACAACTGCAAATATTCTTTGTTAAATAATTTATTGCCGGTCAAATTTAATAATCTTAATTGTGTCACATGAGTATTAATGAATTATATTTATTCTAAGATAATAATTGTACAAGCAAAAATCCGTACGAATAATAATCGTACGAATTTATTTGAAGGATTTTTATATTGTTCGTTTAAGTATTATTAATGCTTTATTCCACACTTTTGTGATGCTATTTGCTTCTTCTTCTCGAGTGGCATAAAGTGGTTGAACTTGACCAGTCAGTCCACTACTACCATGATTTCATTTCCTTTAGATTTAGGCAATCCATCTATAAAATCCATGCTGAGTTGGGACCATGAATGTGAGGGACTGGTAATGGGTGAAGCAATCCTTGAGGTTTATCATGTAGACTTTTGCATTGCTGACAAGTAATACACCTTTAGATCGTTTCTTGAACATCCTTCTTAAGGTGGGGCCGATAAAAAGTCTTTTAATCATGTTATAACATGCCCTCACTCCTGAATGACCCCTTTATTGGACTTGAGTGCAAGTTTCCTATCAATTTGGATCTCAAACCTTCATGGGGTTCTTATATATATCCTTCTTTTGTACTTAAGGAATCTCATGGTGCATACTGTAGATGGGATTTAAGGCTATACTAATCATCAGTGCCTGAAATTATTCCTCCACATCTAGGTCATCCTTGTAGATGGATGTTACTTCTTGCATCCAATAAGAGGATATTGTTTGTGCTCACAACACACAGTTGTCCTTAAACATGACTTTGCATGTACAAGATATCAACCACTACATTTTCACTTCTTTTTTTTACACAATAGTGAAATCAAACCAAGTAATTTGGTCACCCTTTTTTTTGTTGTAATGCAGTAGTGGCCCTCTGATCTAGAATGAACTTCATACTTCATTAACCAGTTTTGATGACAAAATGCTTGCCTTGAATATACGGCTTCCATTTAGTTATTGCTTGGAGAGTGTCAGGAGTTCCTTCTCGTAGATGAACAATTTCATCTTCTTAGAGTTGAAGGCCTTGCTTAGATAAGTCACTAGTTTCTTGTTTTGTTGTAAAACAACTCCTAAGCCTTTTCCACATGCATCCGTTTCAATGCAAAAAAGCAAAATGGAAATTCCAAAATCTTGCAAGAAAAGTACTGGTGATTTGCCATGGTCTCCTTGAGTTTATAGAATGCTTCTGAGGCACTTGTTGGAGAGATTTTGCATCATTAAAACAAAAGAAAATTTATAAACCTATACTACCATGCAAAACTACCTCCTAACCGGCCGAATACCGGGTAGTTGATAGCATAGTAGGGTAAGTACAGGGTCGATCCACAGGGAATTGGGATGTTGAATCTAATTTCACTAATCCTACCAATTGTTACTTAGGAAAAACGAATAAACGAAAGAACAAATAAAATAAACGAAAGAGCAATTAAAATAAATCTAACCTATGAAATAAAATAACACAACCTAAACTAAACTAAAGATACATGGGATCAAACAGTGCACAAACCAAGTGATTTCAATCCTAGTTCATCTCATGATTTTAATTCAAATTGTGGTTTCACCTTTACACGAGATACAAATCCCTAATCTCTTAGTGAATTTAATCTCAAGCTATGGATTCCTAATTCCTTAGTGAGTCCAATTTATCAATCTCTCCACTCTCGAATGTTGAGACCGATATTCCATACAAAATGAAGGTGTAGATTCAAGTTAACTCTCGTATTTTAGAACCTAACAACCTAGATAATTAACCGATTAACTTGTCATCAGTAATGATTAAAAATCCTATCTTTCTATGGTGATCTAGTCTACGCAACTTCCGTATGTTGTAAACATATCAATTAGCAAACTGATCTCTCGATCTAATTCACATCATAGCATCAAAATCATAGAACGATACAAAATTAATTAAAGATCATAAAAAACGAATAAGGACTGAATAAATTAAATAAATAAACTCACGTAGTTTGGTACATGATTGAATCCATGAATCGAAAACGGAAGAAAAACGACATCCTAATCTAACCCGGATCACCCGAGCACAAGGCTCGGGTGACCGGCCTCGAAACTCCCAGAAAATAGTTTCCTGCGGCTGCTATGTGCTTGTGTAGTATGAGAATAATAATAATTAGTTGGGGGCTACGATGCTTAAATAGAAGAATAGGTCGGCTGTTTAAGGGCTTAAGTCGGTTAATGAAATTGCGGCGCTGGACGCTCGTTTGAAGTGCTTGGACGGAATAAAACTTCTAAAATTCATATCTTGAGTTGTAGACCTCCAAAAATTATGATCCGAATGTCATAAAAAAGCTCTCGGAAAACTCTACAACTTTCATTAAGGACTCTTCTTCAGAAAACGCCTTTTTGATTAGCCCGTCGTATTACGAGTCGTTTTCGGGATTTTCCAAGCTTTATTTCATCTTCATCCTCTTGTATCTCTTTCTTTCCACTTTAATCTTCAATCAAACATCATTTAGACCTCTTCCATTCCACATTTGTGCACCTAAAAGATGACAAAACCGAGCAAAACGTAAAACCATACAAAATAGATAATAAAACCACGATATTTACTCCATTTTGCATTTTAACTATTCAAAACGTCATTTGCTCAATTAATCGATTATAAGCTCGAATTCTACGAAAAACATCCATATATGGGGAATATTGATATAAAATATATCCTTATAAAACACTACAAATTGACCCTTAACAACTCCCCCACACTTATCTTTTGCTCGTCCCGAGCAAAACAAAACAAAGTCAAGCTCGAGACAAATAAACATCCATACAAATATGAAGTATATTCAATAACTTAGAAGTTCACCCGTGTAGTGTGTGCATAGCCATAATAAACTTCCACTAAGTTCCACAATTTGAAAGTTATTCAAACCAAAACTAGCCCGGTTTCCCATCTAAGTTAGAAATATTCAAAAATTATAACGAGCACTTTACAAAACATACATATCCCAAAAAGAAATAGTAGAGAATATCTAAAATGTTTCGACAAACTCGAGAGGATAATCCCTACAACATATCCTTCGAGTTTATCTTGGGTATAAGATTAACGATAAATAAGTCCTTACTTATTCATAATAATATATTTCAATATTTTCACTTTTTTCACACTTTTCTAACACACATCGAATAAGCTTTTGCCCTCATAGCGAGAATAGGACATTTCAAGATAATCCCCTACCTTACTCCAATCATAAGGCAACTATAAACCGACCGTCGTGAGCTTTTGGTCATCATAGTGGAATAGGACATACGTGGTACACCCTACCTCACCCAAATCATAAACCGGCTTCCGACACACACAATTACAATTATGTTTACTTAGAGATTTACGGTGGCGATGGAAAAGATTATTTTCTAGTAGCACGGACCACCGAGCATAACACCTCAAGTAAACAATTTATTACTATTGCAAAGACTTAATCACGTTTCACTTATCACATTCAAACTTACGGATATTCACGGTATGTCATACTTTAATCCTAGAATACAAACTACTAAACTTTTCAAGAATTGTACATAAGCAAAGAAACATGCTATAATCATCAAAAATCTCCAACTAAAATGGGGTAGGCTTTCAACATTTAGCTCATCATTTACTATGGCATGTGAAAAAGAGTGTCGGGTGAAACAACTAAAATTACTAAATATACAGAATATAGCAAAAATGATATAAACTCAAGCAAAGATATGCCTTTGTCTACTCGGGATATAACAAAAAAATTTGAAAATTAAGCACTTTTCATAGAAATACTAAAAACGAAAAACGGAAGAAAAACGACATCCTAATCTAACCCGGATCACCCGAGCACAAGGCTCGGGTGACCGGCCTTGGAGCTCCCAGAAAATAGTTTCCTGCGGCTGCTATGTGCTTGTGTAGTATGAGAATAATAATAATTAGTTGGGGGCTACGATGCTTAAATAGAAGAATAGGTCGGCTGTTTAAGGGCTTAAGTCGGTTAATGAAATTGCGGCGCTGGACGCTCGTTTGAAGTGCTTGGACGGAATAAAACTTCTAAAATTCATATCTTGAGTTGTAGACCTCCAAAAATTATGATCCGAATGTCATAAAAAATCTCTCGGAAAACTCTACAACTTTCATTAAGGACTCTTCTTCAGAAAACGCCTTTTTGATTAGCCCGTCGTATTACGAGTCGTTTTCGGGATTTTCCAAGCTTTATTTCATCTTCATCCTCTTGTATCTCTTTCTTTCCACTTTAATCTTCAATCAAACATCATTTAGACCTCTTCCATTCCACATTTGTGCACCTAAAAGATGACAAAACCGAGCAAAAAGTAAAACCATACAAAATAGATAATAAAACCACGATATTTACTCCATTTTGCATTTTAACTATTCAAAACGTCATTTGCTCAATTAATCGATTATAAGCTCGAATTCTACGAAAAACATCCATATATGGGGAATATTGATATAAAATATATCCTTATAAAACACTACAAATTGACCCTTAACAGCACTCTGCGACCAACAAAGCCCATCTTTCTTGTGTAGGTCATTCAAGGGCTTAGCAATAATCCCACAATAGGGCACAAATCTCCCATAGAAACCTTTTAGGCCTAAAAACCCTCTCGGTTCAGTCACATTGTAGGGTTGGGGCCAATCCGACATGGCTTAAATATTTCTTGGGTCATTATGCACTTCACCCTCATGTATGATATGGCCTAAGTATTCCACCTTGGTTTGTCCAAAATATCATGTGGACAATTTAGCATAGTATTGGCTCTTCTTCAAAACTTCTAGAACCACTTTAAGATGTATGTGAGAACCCATTTTAGGGCTGAAGATTAAGATGTCATCAAAAAAATATCAGCACAAACTTCCTCGGTCAAGGTCTCAGCGTGTCATTAATACTTCTTTGGAATGTGGGTGGGGCATTTGTGAGCCCAGATGTCATCACTTTGAATTTTAACCGGCCATGATGAGTTACAAAAGAAGTCTTCTGGACATAATCTTTTGTCATTGAATGATGTAATCCAGACCTCAAATATATTCTTGAAAATGCCTTTGCACTACTTAACTCATCCAACAATTCAACAATTAGAGGAATATGAAGCTATCTTTGACAGTCTATTCATTCAACCTTCTGTAATCCACACAACATCTCCAGCTTCCATTTTTCTTTTTCACAAAGAGGAAGAGTGATGAAAATAGACTACTATAGTGCAGTATAATCCCCCACTGTAGTATTTTATCCACCAATTACTCTATTTTATCTTTTTGACAGTGAGCATACCTATATATAAGGTTTTAATTTCACAGGTCCAACACCTTCTTTCAAAGTTATGGGATGCTCATAGCCCTTCTTCGATGGCAATCCTTTGGAATTTGCAAACACGTCATGATACTCTTCTAGAACATGAGTAAGTTCAATAGGCACAAAATTCAGGGCATGTTATTGTATCAAATTGAAGCACCTGAGGAGTCCATAGTTCCTTTTTTCTCATTTCCTTAGTAATGATTTTACAGCTGATAATATTAAGTTAATCTTCTTATGTGTAACTTCTCAGCTTAATTTGTTCTCTCTTGTTAGTGAAAACCATCTATTTTTTTTTGAAGTCAAGACCATTAGATTGTACCATTTCATCCAATCCAACCTTAAGACCATGTCACATACTTGATCAATCTCACATCTTATTGGAACTTAACCCCTTGCATGATCCATGGCAAGTTAGGACACTTAAACTCACTCATCATTTTGTTTACATCTATTACTGTGATTATTAACATGTGGTGAGTCAGTTATGTCACATTGCACCTCCTTGGCAACATGTTGGTCTAGGAAAATGTGAGATGCACCACTGTCTATGAGGATGGTAGTTGCATCATCTTGATTACCTTCACAATTGATTCCATTATTACACATTGAATATCGATTTAAATTATACTAAAAATTTGCACTAAATGTGGAGTGTTCATACTCTTAGTTGCGTGCATGTATGTTGTGATTAATTTAGTCAGTGATTTGAGGCAAACTCAGGATCAAGCGGAGATATATTGTGACAATCTGAGTGCAATATGTTTAGCTAAGGGTCAAGTTCATCATGAGAGAACCAAGCATATAGATTTGATTTATCATTTCCCAAGGAATGAGAAGAGGATTCAAGCAATGAAGATCATCACCAAGAAGAATCATGATGATATGCTTACTAAATCATTTCAGTAGAGCAAGTTTCAGTTGAGTCTGGACTTGCTGAACATTCGAAGCTTATAATCTGAATTTTGGATTCTCAGCTGTGGGCTGATCAGCTGAGTGGATTCTATGGATAAGTCTAGTACAAATCCCATTTGGAATACGACGACCATCTCATGGGATACGACCTTGCTCGCCGTTTGTAGTACAACCGACTCGTTACCTTGCCGGTTAGATTTGGATACGACCTTTGACCATCTCATGGGAGACGACCTTGCTCACTGTAGTACAACCGACTCGTTATCTTGCCGGTTAGAGTTGGATTTACCGTAAAACGACCATCAGTGATCTATGATTACAATGTTGTATGTTTAACGACCGCGGAGCCCGTTTCTTAATCAGTCATTGCGTTTTTTCGGAAAACTCTATTTATTCTGGTGTGGGTGGCTGTTGCCTTAAATACAATGTTGGAATCTGTGGTTCCTTTTGATTTTTTTTGGAATATAAATTGATTATAGATAAGGTTGATTGATGCTTTTATCTATCAATAATTACTGTATTGATAAGAATGTATTTTTTTATCAAAAAAAAAAAAAGAATGTATTTAATTCACAATACATAAATATATTAAGTAATCTTTGAATATGCTATTAATGTGTTTATATTAAAAATGGATTGATCGGTAAATATAATGTGTTTATATTAACAATGGATTGAATGGTAAATATCAATTAGTTGAATGATTGAGTTTTTAAAGTAGGCTTTTAAGTTTTAATTAATGTGTTCATAATTTTTTTTTGGAGGAGATGTTTATAGTTTTGGTTTTAGTTAATTGATTGAACATTTAATATGTTTTAACAATTTTTTTTTTGGAATAAGTTGATTTTTTTTTTTGGGGAATAATTATTGTTTCGGGAATAATAAAATGATTGTGGATAAATTAAGGTTGATTGAGTTTTTTTTGAAAATTGTGAAAGAATAAATGGTAAATATCAAACACATTATACCGGTAAATATAATGTGTTTATATTAACAATGGATTGAATGGTAAATATCAATTAGTTGAATGATTGAGTTTTTTTATTAGGCTTTTAAGTTTTAATTAATGTGTTTATAATTTTTTTGGAGGAGATGTTTATAGTTTTAGTTAATTGATTGAACATTTAATATGTTTTAACGTTTTTTTTTTGGAATAAGTTGATTGATTTTTTATTTTTTTTTGGAAAAATATGAAAGAATAATTATTTTTTCAGGAATAATAAATGGATTGTGGATAAAATAAGGTTGATTGAGTTTTTTTGAAAAATTGTGAAAGAATAATTTTAATTTTAATTTTTTTTGTTGAGAAATTTTTTAATTATTTTAATTAACAATGGAAGGCATTAACGTGTTTTTTTTTAAAACAAAAAAATTAAAAATTTTAATTAACATAATACGTGTGATAAAGTTGATTGATTTTTTTTTTTTTTTTTTTGGAAAAATATGAAAGAATGATTATTTTTTTCGGAAATAATAAATTGATTGTGGATAAGTTAATGTTGATCGAGTTTTTTTGTAAAATTGTTTGAAAGAATAATTTTATTTATTTTTTTTTTTTGTTGAGAATTTTTTTAATTTTCTTAATTAGCAATGGAAGGCATTAACTTTTTTTTTTTGGTTCAGGCCCCTTAACGTGTTTCTTTTTTTATAATTTTTTTTTGTTGAGAATTTTTTTAATTAACAATGGAAGGCATTACCTTAAAAAAAAAAAAAAACGTTAATGCCTTCTGTTTTTTTTTTTTTTTTTTTTTTTTTGTTCAGACCCCTCAATGTTGTTTGATGATTGATGATGGTATTATATATAGTACTCCCTCCGTCCCGCAATATAAGTCCTTTTAACTTTTTTTTGGTGTCTCAAAATATAAGTCTTTCTCACATTTCAATACAAGATTAATGCATTGTTTTCAGTTTCACACTAAACAATGCAATATTATAAGCCACTCCCAAAAAACAATACAATATTTTGCCTTGAAATATTAAAAAGTAACTCATTTATGATTTTTCTTAATCTGTGTGAAAAGTCCAAAATGACTTATAATACGGGACGGAGGGAGTATCTTTTAAAAAAAATTTCAGAGGAAACATTCGAGGGAACACTTTTGAGGAGAAGCGCATTGACTCTTTTAATGCAGTTAATTAATGATGATATATGTGTACATTTTACCCAACGGAAAAACACGATGACTTTTCGGATATTTAGATCCTCTGGTTGCGTCACCTATAACTGGCGTAAAAGTCGTGCGTTCCTGGATATTGATAATCTGTGCGTTCCCGGCTTGTTGGGACAGATTGCCCACACTCTTAATGTATAAGAAATAAAGTAGCGCCTTTACTGGCACCAATTGGTTTTAGTACAATGGTAAGCGCTTGATCTTTAACATGGTATCGGAGCCAGAGGTCACGAGATCGAACCCTGGTTGAAACATTATTTATAAAAAAAAAAAATGCAAGTGTTGAGATAGATTGCTCACACTTGAGGGGGGTGTTGGGACAGATTGCCCACACTCTTGAATGAAAGCCAACACTTGAGGGGGGGTGTTGGGACAGATTGCCACACTCTTAATGTATAAGAAATAAAGTAGCGCACTTTACTGGCACCAATTGGTTTTAGTACAACGGTAAGCGCTTGATCTTTAACACGGCTTCAATAAATTGTTGGATTTGTTGCACTCTTTATTTCTCTATACCATCCCAACCCATGTATTGTCCAGATTTAATGACACAGCTATTGTGACTTAATTCTTTGCAGGTTAATTAGTACAATTTTTGGCCATTTCGTATCTTCCATCCTTGATCACTGTGATGAGAATCGTGTTATTACCGTTATAACCATATATATAACCATATGATAAGGTACATATGGAAGAAAGTGCAATGTTCCAATTAATATTGGAAACATAATCACTAATGCTGAGAATGACAGCAGTAGAATATAAAGAGACCCTTCATTCCAATCTTACGCACAGATGCGGTTCGGTTGCCATTGGTGTGATTTTCCGAGACCATAATGGCTACATACTTCATTCCATGTCCCAAAGGATACAAGACTTTCAAGACAATGAATTGTTGGAAATCACGACCGTCTTTCGAGCCCTCGTTAAAGCTGCACAAAAATGCTTTCGAAGCATCCGTAACCGAAAGTGATTCGTTAACATGCATTCAACGACTCCAAGAAAACGACTATGATATCTCCTCCTTTGGTTGGCTGTATTGTAGCAGAATAAGACTATCTTAGTGTTGCTAAAGAGCTTTCATGGTTTTCGTTTGAGTTTATTAAACACAACCGCAATTTCCCCAATTTTTTTCGTTGCTAAAGAGCTTTCATGCCCGTAATTTTTTTACAAAGTAAATAACTTTTTTCACGGGATCGGAAAGATTTTTTTATAAGTTAAATGTAAAGTATTTTTATTTTTAACGGGATCCGCATACCCCATTTAAGAGAATGTGCATCCGCCTCTGACTTTAGCAATATGAATGAATAAATCCCATTAACCTTTCAAAAAAAACAAATTGTCAGTTTTGTGGCTTGATCTCTAAAATTGGTAGGATTAATCTGAAAGCTGAAACTGAGTTTTGTGAAGTGAAAATGAGTTTTGGGAAAAACTGAGAAAACTGAGTTTTGGTGGAAACTGAGTTTGCTGAGTTCTACATCTGAATTTGTTGATTATAAGGGAAAAGTGAGTTTTCATCTGGTGGAGTCAGTTTGAGCTGGGATCCACATCTGGGGCATTTATGACAATCCGACAGAGATCCTATGGCGGCTAGGGTTTAGGGATTTGTGTCTATAAATACCATCAATTGTAATCAATGCAAGTGTGTTTTTCAAGAGTGTGAAAATTCTTGTAACTTCTGTGCATAATAAAATATCTCATTTTCTGCCCGTGGATTAGTCGGCACAACGTCGGATATCACGTTAAATCACTGTGTTCTCTTTGTTTTTGTGTGTTATCAATTTCCGCCTTATTTTTCTGTTAGATTGCATCTGTATTATCTTTCTTAAACTACAAGTTTCTCGTCTGTGTTTCAACAAACTGGTAGCAGAGCGCCTGGTTCAAGATTCAAAGAGATTTGCAGGCTGAACGGAGTTGATCTTCACCAAGACTGGTGACCGGTGCTACGATTTTGTGATCAAAGGTATGTTCTTTAACAAGAAAGATGTCAGCAATTAACGTAAAGATTGACAAATTTACAGGGATGAACAGTTTCAGTCTATGGCAAATCAAGACGTGGGCCTTGCTAATGCAACAAGGGTTGTGGACTCCTTTATCCGGTAAAGGAGATGCCAGTGCAGCAGATTACGCCAGTATAGAGGAGAAAGCACATTCTACCATAATGTTGTGCTTGTCTGATGATGTTATCACAGAAGTTGCTGAGGAAGACACCGCTGCTAAGTTATGGTCAAAGCTTGAAAAACTGTATATGACTAAGTCATTGACCAACAAGTTGCTTCTAAAGTAGAGGCTGTTTAGCCTAAGGATGCATGAGGGGGCTCAGCTGAGAGATCCTCTTGATCAGTTGAACACAATATTACTTGATCTCAGAAATATTGATGTGAAGATTGAGGATGAAGATGCAGCTCTGATTTGTTGGTATCACTACCAGCTTCTTATGAGAACTTTGTACAATCCTTCATAGTTGGTAAGGATATAGTTGCATTGGAAGATGTAAGGTCAGCTTTACATGCCAGGGAGCTGATCAATAAGACAGTTGGGGCCGACAGTCAGGCTGTTGGACTAGTAGTCAGTAGTAGTGGTGGAAAAGGGCATGGGCAGCAGTCTGGGAAGAAGAAGAAATCCAAGAAGATAGGGTCCAAAGGTCCTAAATCCATAGATGTTTGTAATTATTGTAAGGAGCAAGGACATTGGAAGTCCAACTGTCCAAAGAAAAAGAAATAGAAGGAGAAGAGTTCCGGAACAGCTGCTGTAGCAGCTGAGTTTGATTCAGAGGAGGACATGGTTCTAGTAGCAGGAGAGTCAGCACATCATGCTGATTTTTGGATTCTGGACTCTAGAGCTGTTGGTCCCAGAGAAGGGTAAAGCTATAGTCAGAGGGGGAGGGGTGAATGACTATAGTGGAGTTTCAAAAACTTTTCTTATATTTAAAAACTTTTAGGCAGCGGATAAGTCCCTTCTTCAAATGTTGTTTCAAAGTAGATTATGCAACCACAAAAATATATTATGCAGTTAAGTAAAGTGCTGAAAAGTAAATTGCTGAAAGTAAATAGACACAAAGGTTTATAGTGGTTCAGGGTGGTGTAATCCCTTAATTCACTCTTCTCCTGTGATGATTGGAGGAATTCAGTCAATTCACTATTGTTTTCACAGATACAATAGTACGATTGTCTTTGACTACACAAGCTTCACAATCTTCAAGACTATCACAACCTGGCTTCAAAAGCTTCAGTGACTCAGTCTCTATCACTGCTCATTGAGAACAAATCTTTCAGCAGCTATCACAAAGGTTGCAACTCCTTCTCAGTTTCCTCTGATTCAATAGCCTCAGTTGATGTGAATTAAATCCACAGACTTGTTGATCAATCTTATAGCTTGATTTGTAAATGAAATTCTGATTCCTGAGTTGATCTCTAGATATTTCCTTTTAGCATATATGAAGGCTTTTCACTTTGACAGAGTTTTCGCTTGTAAATTATCAAACTTAATCGTTCTCTTGTATGTGTTTTTTCTTGTCTGTCAATGCCTTCTATTTATAACCTTGATAATCCTTGATTTGAATTTCCGTCCATTGGCTATTTTAATCAGGGGAATAATCCTTGATTTTATTCTTGATTCCCCCTTAATTATATTCTCCTTGATTTCAGTGATCGGATTTTTCTTCAAACGTTTATCAGAAAATCCGTCCTTGATTGATCCTCAATTGATTGTGCATTTAATGCTTGATCCTCTGTATCTTCTTCATACTTCAAAATCTGATCAAGTAAGGTTTACTTGGCCGTTCTCTGAACAGTTAAGTGACTGTCTGACTTTTCCGTTTAGATCTTCCTTCACTTGATTGTCTTCACTCAGCCGATAGTCGGTTCACTTTGCCGATTCATTGTTTCCTTCATTCTTTTAGGTTTAGGAGAATCTTTGTACTTCACTGATCCTTGATTTGTGTGAGATCAGTGTACGCCACATTTAAACATTAAGTTTCATCACTTGGAATGTAACTTAGACTTATCCAAGGTCATCATAGACTTTCTTGGTTATAAGTCAGACCATAATGTCTTCATGCTTCTCTGCTGGGATTTGGCTGGGTTCACTCTGCCGAAAATCTATTTTTACTCAGCCGTCCTACCAACTAGTACAATACTTGTCTGACCCAACTTATACAACGTGTCAGACTCTAAGTAAAGACTTATAACTTATTTCAGGCTTGCTATAACAGCTAGTATGGCCGTCATCAAAACATAATAAAATGTTCCTAACAGGAGCATCTTACCATATTTGTCCAGACAGAGAGTGGTTCTCAATTTATCAATAGATAGATGGTGGTCATATAGCTATGGCAAATAGCAAGGTCTGCAAGAAAGTTGGGATTGGCTCAGTTCAGTTGAGGACAGAGGATGGTAAATTCTGTACCTTGAGTGAAGTTAGACATGTTCCACTGATGACCAAGAACTTGGTATCTCTCAGTCTTTTAGACAGCAAGGGATTCAGTTTGAAGGGTGAATGTGGAAAACTGAGTGTCTACAAAAACTAAGTTTCAGTTCTCAGGGGAGTCAAAAGGGGAACCTTGTATAATTTTCAAGGATCAGTTGTGTCTGGGTCTGCTGCTGTAGCATCTGCTGAAGTTCATCGGTCACACCTGACAAAACTATGGCACATGAGACTAGGTCACATGGGTGAAAAGGGGATGCAGATTCTTTCTCAGAAAGATCTTCTTGGGGGATGTAAGGTCAAGAATCTGGACTTTTGTGAGCATTGTGTGGTTGGGAAGCTTCATAGGGACAACTTCTCAAAAGGGATACACAGCACAAAGTCATCACTTGATTACATTCATTCTGATTGTTGGGGGCCATCAAAGGTTGAGTCATTGGGTGGTCACAGATATTTTGTGTCATTCATAGATGACTATTCAAAAAAGACTTGGGTGGTGATGATGAAACACAAAAGTGAGGCATTCAAGAGCTTCATGCAATGGAAGGCTCTAGTTGAAAATCAGTTGAGGAAGAAGATCAAGAGGCTTCATACAAGTAATGGTCTGGAATTCTGCTGGAATGAGTTTGATGAGTTGTGCAGAAATGAGGGTATTTCCAGACATCATATAGTCAGGAATACTCCTCAACAAAATGGTGTAGCGGAAAGAATGAATCAACTCTCCTGAAGAGAGCAAGATGCATGCTCTCTCATGCTGGTTTGTCAAGAAGATTTTGGACAGAAGCTGTAAGCACAACTTGTTACTTAATCAACATGAGTCCTCACACATGGATCAGTTTCAAGACACCACTTGAAATGTGGTTAGGAAAGCCTGCTGATTACTCAGTTCTAAGGGTATTTGGAAGCACAGTTTACTATCATGTTAGTGAAGGGAAACTGGAACCAATGGCCAAGAAAGGAGTGTTTGTGGGGTATGGTGATGGAGTGATAGGTTATTGGATCTGGTCATCAGCAGAGAACAAAGTTATTATCAGCAGAGATGTTGTTTTCGATGAGAATTCTATGATCAGCTCATCAGTGGGGAGGATTGCTGAAACTGAAACCAGTGCTAAAACTGAGAAAACTGACAGTAAGGTGGAGCTTCAGGTAGAGTTAGCTAAGATGCAACACTCAGCTGAACAAAGTCAGTTTTCATCCAATCTAGTTACTGAACTAGAACCGAATCCAAGCCAGTCAGCTGAATAGGGGTCAGCTAAGCGTCAAACTGATATTGGTCAGCAAAGTATAGTTGTCAGCAGAGCTAGAAGATCCAATGTTGGGATACCTCCTAGAAGGTATGGATTTGAAGATGTGGCTGGATATGCACTTCAATTTGCAGAAGAGGTGGATGGTTCTGAACCTTCTACTTACAGGGAAGCAGTGACATGTTCTGAGTCATCTCAATGGCTTGCCGCCATGGGAGATGAGATGGAGTCATTACTGAAGAATCAGACTTGGGATCTAGTTAAACTTCAAGTTGATAGGAGAGTTGTTACATGCAAATGGATCTTCAAGAAAAAGGAAGGAATGACTGAGGCTGAAGGAGTCAAGTATAAAGCACATTTGGTTGCTAGAGGGTTCGGTCAGAAAGAAGGGGTGGACTTTGATAAGATATTCTCACCATTAGTCAGACATACTTCAATCAGAGTGTTACTAGCAATGGTGGCATAGCAAGACCTTGAACTTGAGCAGTTAGATGTGGAGACAGCTTTTCTAAATGGTGAGGTAGACAAAGAGATATACATGACTTAGCCAGAGGGATTTCGAGTTCCTGGTAAATAAGCATTTGTTTGTAAGTTGAAGAAGTCTTTGTATGGATTGAAGCAGACTCATAGACAGTGGTATAAATAGTTTGACGGTTACACGATCCAGTTGGGATATAGCAGAAGTCCTTATGATTGTTGTGTCTATAATAGTCAGCTAGAAGATGGATCATACATCTATCTTGTTTTGTATGTGGATGATATGCTGATAGCTGCAAGAAAGAAGTTTGATATTCAGAATCTGAAAAACCTTCTTAGTGCTGAATTTGAAATGAAAGATTTGGGTGCAATCTGAAAGCAACTTTGCAAGCAACGGTAGATTTATCAACTACTGAGGCCGAGTATATGGCTCTTATTGAAGCAGCCAATGAAGCAATCTAATTGAAGGGTCTAGTCAGTGATTTGGGGCTACATCAGGATCAAGCTGAGGTTTATTGTGACAATTTAAGTGCAATTTGTCTAGCTAAGGATCTGGTTCATCATGAGAGAACCAAACATATTGACGTGAGATATCATTTTCTAAGAAATGAGAAGAGGGTTGTAGTAAAGAAGATCAGCACCAAAGAAAATCCTGATGATATGCTTATTAAACCAGTTCAACAAAGCAAGTTTCAGTTGTGTCTGGACTTGCTTAACATTCAGTTGAGTGGATTCTATGGAGAAGTCTGGTACAAGTACATCTTGGCATTGGCGAATGCATCTGGTACAAGTACATCTGAAGTATGCAATCTGGTGATATTGAATGAGAGTTCAAGTCAAGGTAGAGATTTGTCAGATTTGTGACTTGATCTTTAAAATTGGTGGAACTAATCTGAAAGCTGAAACTGAGTTTTGGGAAAAGCTGAGAAAACTGAGTTTTGGTGAAAACTGAGTTTGCTGAGTTCTACATCTGAGTTTGTTGATTACAAGGGAAAAGTGAGTTTTTTTTGGAAAAGTGAGTTTTTTTTGGAAAAGTGAGTTTTCATCTGGTGAAGTCAGTTTGAGCTAGGATCCACATCTGGGGCATTTATAAAAATCCGACAGAGATCCTATGGCGGCTAGGGTTTAGGGATTTGTGTCTATAAATACAATCAATTGTAATCAATGCAAGGGTGTGTTTTTCAAGATTGTGAAAATTCTTGTAACTTCTGTGCATAATAAAATATCTCCTTTTCTGCCCGTGGATTAGTCATCACAACGCCGGATACCACGTTAAATCACCATGTTCTCTTTGTTTTTGTGCGTAATCAATTTCCGCCTTATTTTTCTGTTAGATTGCATCTGTATTATCTTTCTTAAACTACAAGTTTCTCGTCTGTGTTTCAACAAAAATATCTCCGAAGGTCATGGGGAGGCTTTCGAGAGAGGGAAATACGTACATAGTGAGTGTATTCGTGTGGAGTTACTATGTGGTTCAATCTGAACCACACATTTTCATTTCATAATGAAACTGTGTAGTTTAGATTGAACCACACGGTGTCTCCACATGAATGAAGACACCGCATAACTATTTCCCTTTGAAATAATACTAAATTCCATCTAATGTCTTCTCAACCAATTGATAGCCTAAAACTGGGGTCCAATCTAACCGGCAGTGTACCGGGTCAAATTGTAGTCTAGTCTGGTGAATCAAGGTCGTCTCCTCAGGGAACACAATATAATTCAAAGTGTGGTTAAACACCAATTAGTTATTATTATCTTGATCTAAGTCGCAGTTTTAACATAAAGTAATAGTTTACGTTACTAATAAAATTAACAATTAATAATAAAGGTACTAGCTTCATTGAACTATAGTCTCTTTTAGTTTTATGGATGTGATTAACCGGCCTATTAAGGGTATCCAATTGTGTGAAACGGTGTACTCCTATTCTAACAATTTCCCCTCATACGAGTGTACGAAAATGTTCTATGCCTCCTCCTTTGTTTAAGAGCCCTAAACCTAATGATTCGACATGATAAACTCTCGAGTACAATTAATCTTTCCCCGGATAAGAAATAAGATTCCGTCAAACGGCCAATTTACCTTCCGGTTTTTCTACCTCGTTCTCACACTTAATAACTCCGTTCGGTATCAATTAAGTGTGTGTGTGCCAATATTGGTTAATTACTCCAACACAAGTTAACAATCAATATAAGTAGAAAAAGATTCAACATAATCGAATTTTGAAATATATATTACATAATCATCATCCGTTCAAAAAGAGACCAAAATAATTCAATTACATTGTCCTGGCTAGTTATAAGTTTAGCCACTCATTACTATAAATACTAACTTATTAAAATTAGTATTCAAAATAATCAGATTCACAACACAAAATAATACTAGAATGTTACCGGTATAACCATCGAATTAGTAATATACAGCTTGCCCGCATTTCTGGTGGTTATCAACTGATTTGCATTGGACAGCAGAGCATGTACTTATCACCTATCATAACTAACGTCCACATTCTAAGTGTTACTGGTGATTAAAAATATTTATAAGTGATATTACTAATTTTTGGCTATATGATCCTTTATTTTTTCTTGCCTCCAAGATGGGAGTAAAATCCTTGCTTTCATTTCTCTTTTGTTGTGGTATATATATAGGAACCGTCTCTGTATGTGAATAGTAGAGAAAAATAATTCAAGGCTTGTCCATCCGGCGTGCGCCGGTATTTCCCGGTTTGCGCCGGAATCTTGGCATGTGGAGGGGTTGTCAGACTCATTTAATGCGTCTTAAATGCTCAAAATTTCCCAAATCTTCAAATATTCCGGCGTAGACCGGTATACACCCGGTCTGCGCCGGGTCTTGTCAAATTATTTCCAATAATATTCGATCTTGTCCAGGGAAATAATAAGATTTTGATATTGGTAAATCCTTTCTACCGAGTTTTACGTTGTTACTTCAGGATTTTATCACGGTGTATCTGTACAAAACAACACGAGAAAAACCACAGGTAAATCTGATAACAAAATTAGTTTAATAAATCTTAAATTAATTCTGATTATTGGAAATTTGTGATATCTATATATTTTTTTGAAGTAAATTATATAACTACGATATCTATTATTTTTTATGCAAAACTTTGCTATAATTCTTGGAAATGTGATAAAATTGAAATGAAATATATTATTTGGTTGACCTATATCACCAATCACATTTTTCGGGGGTGTCAATCAAACATTGAGAATTGTCATACTCGCTCCGTTCCAAAACACAAATCATTCTAGCTTTTTCATTTTGTCTCATAATATTAGTCATTTACAATATTAAGAGAGCATTTATTGTCATTTTTCTCCATCTTACCCCTAATTTATATCCATCCAACCACTTCACAATTGTTGCATTTTTTATAGTCAAAATATGTATTAGAAATTTTAGCCATACATTAATGATGAAAACTTTTATGGTGGTCAATGACCACCAAACTCAGTTGACACATGTCATTACATTAGTGATCGTGATTGTGTGTATTAATTTTTAACCATTGAATTCAAGATTAAGTATGGTGGTCATTGGCTACCATAAAATTTCCTAAAAATGATATTTAACAATTTTTCTTAATATATGTGAAAATTCTAGGATGACTAGCTTATATTTTGGGACAGACGGAGTATTTATTAAGATGTACAACAAATCATTAAAAAAACAGCTATCTAATAATTATGTAGTTATTATAAATATACCCGTAATATGTGGATGTTCATTAGATATAATATCTATCTCCACCGTGTAAAGTACTAGCTCGCAGCTAATTTACTTAAAAGTTAAGTCTCAACGTAAGCACGACAAGGTGGATAAGCATCGATGTTAATATATAGTTTAATCGACGGATGTTGTTACAGCATAATGCCACGTGTAATATGTCGTGACTTGACGGTATTGAGTTAGATAATTATCCGGAATAATTACGCGGCCCTAATAATCACATGGTGTCACATAGCAACACCTAGAGTACTTGCTATATAGGGAGCTACTAAGGCTGTCTCCAATGGGAGCATTTCAAGGCTCCCTAAGTCTGCTATAAGGGGGGCATACAGAATTTAAGCTCACAGTGGCACCCAACCCAATTCCCCATCCCTTATTTAAATTAAGTGTCTCCCTTAAATAAGGGAGCCTGCTAAAGTGAATAGTGCCATATTTTTAACCACACAATTCACTTTTCTCTCTCCACCTATTTATCCTAATCTTCTTCAACTATACTAAACTCAATTTTAACCACTTCGGTAATAATCTCCTCTAATAAAAATGATACGACATTTATTAGAGGACATTTAATAATCCCCTAATTGGTTGTTTAAACGCATACGATATTTTTTTGACAATGATACGACATTAAAATCTCATTTTGCAAGTATAAAATATTTTATTCCGATTTTTATATTAAAAAAAAATGGAAAATGTGTTGGTAGTTAAATTAATTGGTTGATATGTGAAAAAAAAATAGTATTGGGGAATTGTATAGGGAATACTTATTGAAGTTGGTTGTTTTATAGGGTGTTGAAAAAGTAAATCTGGAACGGAAAATAAGATAAATGGGGAGTGTGATAGGGAGTACGAGCTTCACCGATTTGAAGTAATTTTGAAATATCCTCTGAGTTTGGTTTGCGTAGATACTCAGGACCAAATACATCAATGATTGTTTCAACAAAGTACCTCATGCTTTTAACGGCTGTGCTTTCTCCAATCCGTATATATTCATCCATGAAATCTGCTGTTACCCCATATGCCAACATTCGCAGTGCTGCAGTTGTTTTTTGAAGAGATGACAAACCTAATTTTCCGGCAGCATTTCTTTTTTGTTGAAAGTATGGCTCATGTGCTTCCACTGCATTGTGAATCCGCAGGAATAGCTCACGACTCATCCGAAATCTCCTACGAAACATTTGAACTGGAAAAATAGGCTGCGTTGCAAAGTAATTTTTGAACAAACGTTCATGCCCTTGTGAAATGCCACGATCAATATATGACCGTTGTCTTCTAGAGTTTTCACCTTGTGCCACAATCTTATCCCTTTCATGTTTGAAAGCTAAAATTTGAAGCATTTCGTCGTCGTCGTCGTCGTAGCTTCCATACAAAAAGTCGTCCAAAAAACTATCACAATCGTCGCTTGCACACAAAAAATCGTCATCACTCATTGTGTTGATAAATGTTCCAAAAAATGAACATAAAAATTTAAATGGGATGAATGGTAAGGAGGAATTGAGTTCTATTTATAAATGTGTGTTGAAATATAGCCGTTGGAGTAAAATTTGAATTTAAAAAGTAAGTTTTGAAAAATGTGTGTGTTCAAATATAGCCGTTGGAGTAAAATTTTGAATTTTAAAAGTAATTTTGGAAAAATGTGTGTGTTCGAATATAGCCGTTGAAATATAGCCGTTGGAATAAAATTTGAATTTAAAAGTTGGTTGAAAAGTTACTTTTGACAAAATTGTTTATAGTTAAAAAATGAATATTTTAATGTTGTAAGGATAGAGATAAGGATGCTGATGTAGAGTATTGTGAATTTAGTTGCTGTAAAGTAGGGATATGTATTTTTTAATAGTATTTGTGAGGATAGAGATAGGGTAACTGATGGGAATACCCTAATGCCCCCCAATCCCATCACCCTCCCCAATTCTTTTTTTTTATTTTTATTTTTATCAATCGATACCAATTATTTGTTTTAAATTTATTGCATGTATTCTTTTTTTTGCTTGTAACTTTTTTTTGATAAATTATTTTTTAATAAATTATATGTTTTTGAAATCTATTCAATTTAATCTATCAAATGAGTCCAATATTGAATATGAAATGTTGTATTAAAAATAGTTTTATCGGATCCAATATAATTCTCTTTATTAATATCATTTTTGTCATTTATCTTTTTTATCGGTTATCCTTCATTCTCTTACAAGTATATGATATATATCTTTTTTACGTTCATATACTTGAGTCATGTATGTTGAATCCGTCAAAGTTATTTTATGTTTCTCTGAACACTCAATAAAAATAAATAAAAATAAAACATTATGTAAAAAAATTCGTAGTCTTTATTTTGATTTCAATATTGTATATGATGTGTCACTACTAATCATCACAATGTTCAACACTACTATTAAAAATTGTGATACCAAGTGACACTATCATTTGACACTATAATTTGGCATTGTGATACTATAGATTGATACTCAGTAGTGGCACATCATATACAAATTCTTAACTCTTATTAATTTTTTTGATAATTTGTTTTTTTTTTTTATAAATTATATATTTTTGAAATCTATTCGATGAAACCTATCAAATGAGTCCAATTTTGAATACGTAATGATGTATTATCGGTTCAATTATTAATAATTTTTTATCCTTCAAATATAATTCAAGTATGTCATTATGTTTATCTGAAAAAATAAATTAAAATCAAACTTCATTTAATTAAAATTATGTACATAGAAATAATAGATAAACGCATAAATTAATCATCAAAACCATGCATAAATTCAAAATGTTGTCCGGGTTGATCTATCCTCATTACATCATACCACCACCGGCGGATCCAGGAATATATTTTAGTGGTGTCACCGAAGTCTAAAACTACATCTTTTATCCAAAAAAAAATTCCAGTGGGGTCACCGAAGTCTAAAATATCAATTTTTATCGATAAAATGACACTTTTTAACAACAAAACTACATAGTTTTAATACTAAATTTTTTTATTTTTTATTTTTTAGAAATTGAGTGGGGTCATGTGACCCCCCCAGGTAGCTGGATCCACCCCTGCATACCACAATTGAATACGTGCTTGATAATCACGAGCCCATTCGTCTGATGGGTTTGATTCGCCCAAGTGAGTGGTTGTGAATAAAAATGATAGAGAAATGTGACTATCAATACTACACTCGTTTTATTGATTTTATTTACTAAATTTTAATAACATAATAATATAAAAAAATACGTGTCAAAAATTTGTACAACTTTTCAATTATAAAATAAAAACAACAAAATACAAATTAAGTTTAAAAAAAAGTTAAAAAAAAAATTTGTTAAAAGTTTTTTCAAAAGAAAGAAAAAAAAAACGAAAAAAGAAAAAGAAAAAACAATGATGGGATGGGGGGTGATGGGATGGGATTAGTAGGCCTCGCTATAGTGAAGTTTTTGTGTAGTGTGTACTTACGTACATACGCGACGACGCGTAATGATACGAACAAGCGGTTTGGTGCAGAATAAATTCGTGTGGTTCAGAATGTGTCACGTCATGTGTACCTACGTAGGCCTCGCTTTAGTGAAGTTTTTGTGTAGTGTGTACTTACGTAGACATACACGACGTGGCACAATCTGAACCATACAGTTTGGTGCAGAATAAATTCGTGTGGTTCAGAATGTGCGACGTCATGTGTACCTACGTAGGTACATACCACACAAAAACTTTCCCTCGCTATATATCACATGCATTGATGTGGGCTTGCCGCCTCCGATTCTATTCTGCATGTATATATATACTGTGTATGCACTATGAAAGAAGGAGATAGATTTCCTTTACTTAACGAAATGAATACAGTAGCATACTATTTCACTTTTTTCTTGCTTATACATACAGTAGCTTGCAATACTATTTTTCCCTTTTCACTTTGTTTAGTTATATATATTTTATAACACGTTATCAGCACGAATTTCTATACCGTTTGAGCCGTGTGATACAATCTCTCTTTTCCAATAAGCCTTAGCTACCGTTTGAGACGGTTTCGAGATCGAAAAGATGGAGCTTGGTTATTCAACTATGGAGTTGGGATTCATTTGGCTGCCCACAAATAGTGTGTCAATATGATCAGACGAATCAACTACGGATTTATATCTTTCTGGGATGAATACTAATAGAGTGGCTTTAACTATGCTTGAAATGAACCAAAAAGATGCAAACGAAGAAAGATTCAGGAACGTGGTATTTGATATTTGGTATGGTGTTGTTCGGTTTTTGGTTATTATCGGGTATTCTAGATTATGGATGGATATATAATATCGATGTTAATCGATTATTTGGATTTTTATATTGACACACATTTGGATAATCTATTGATATATCTTATACGATATATGAATATCTATTATTGATCAACGGAGTCAATAATTTATAATGGTGATTATATTCTATACATGAGGTAAACTATGGAGGTAAAAGTTTATTTTATTCAATTTATGTATTATGATCAATATATCATACGGTGATATTATTATATATTGTAATATATAAATTATTGGTAAAAACGATGACGCAATACCATTCCTTGGAGTGAATGTGTATAAATGGTTTAAATGCATCAAATTATGTAAGTCCGTTCTCAGAAGTGAACGAGATTAAATTATATATTTAAGATGTGTCGGTTGACACAAATCCATTCCCAGAAATGAATGAGACGAAATGAAATATTCAAGGTGTATCGAATTACCCGAGTCCATTCCCAGAAGTGGATAGGACCACTTAATGAAAGTATATAAGTTACACCAACTTTTATAAGTTCATTCCCATAAGTGAATGTGGCTAAATTATATATTTGAGATATATCGAATAACACAAGTCAGTTCCCAGAAGTGAACGTGACCAAATTATAATTATTAAAGAAACATCGAATTATATTGGCTCAATCCTGGAAGTGAATTTGAGTAAATATAATTTACAATGTATCAGGTTGTACATGTCCATCCTCAGGAGTGGATGTGACTAAAGTCGAAATTTATGATATGTCATATTATACATGTCCGTTCCTAGAAGTGGACGTGGACAATTAAATATTCTAGATGTGTTGAGATACACAAGTCAGTTTCCTGAAGTGAACGTGACAGAATCTAAATGTTGTATACCGTTATTTAAAGATGTATCGAATCACATCAGTCAGTTCCCTGTAGTGAACGTGGCATATGTGAGACTGTGATTTAAATCGTCATAATAAATATCACCAGAAGTGAGTTGATGACGCTAAAGGAAAACGATACATCAGTAGAACCCGGTATACTATGAGTTCGTTTTATAATATATTATATATTAAATATATACATATATATATTTATTTATGCATTTATTTATTTATTTATGTATTTACTTTTGCATCGCTTAGATTGAGCACTGAAGACTGAGTCTAACATAAATATAATTTTGTCTTGTAGACAAATTTGATTAGAAGGTTTGATCATCCGAAGATAATCATTCATTTAAGTATATATAGATGGACTTGAAGTTCATCAGAAGCACTTGTATGCTTATAAAAGTGAATATGGAATTCACATAAATAAAAACAGACTCGAAGTCCATATAAAATGGAATGATGTTCCATTGAATGACCTGAAGTCTAAAGATAAGAAAAATTCAGTAAGAACATCGTGACACTTCTTTAATCCTTGTAAAAGGATTGTATTTATCATTGCGATAATATGCTCCTGTAGTAGCAATATTGAAAGAAATGGTTTATATTCAACAAGATGGTTATCATAGAATCATCATGAAACACGATCTATTTGGTGTAGACCATTTCCTGAAGTGAATGTCACTAGATTCGTGATATAAAAAGGATCAAAGAGTACTTTGATCAATAGTATTAGTAGTATAAATTAATTGTGCATTAGTTTTCATAATAGGATATAGATAGCATTCGAGTAATAATTTTACCTTTGTTATTTAATTTAGTTCATAAATGTATTTGCATTCATCGACAAAACCATGGTTAATATATCCCTGACGTATATCATAAACGTTTATCTTCTTGAATGGGAGGAATGATCCACCAGAAGTGGAACAACAATGAAACTAAATTCCACAAGAATAATGAAAATCGATTTTCACGATATGGAATTAAAAGGCCACTGGTCGCGTACTTGTCGTACGGCCAATATCTGGTTGAGAATAATGAAGCTTCAAAATCATAGTAAAGGCAATGTCATGACACAAATACTATATGTTACGGTCATTCTGAAGATGATCTAGATATGATAAATTTTGTTTATCAGTTTTCAAAATCTCAAACGCAGTAAGTTGTGCGGATATCTCCTGATGTGGATATTAAATTGAGACATCGGAAGAATTAAAAAGACGTAAATCTCTCTAAGAGATAATATAGTTCTTCCTGATTGAGTCGACGTATAAATGGATACACATTGGCATGTAGAGTCCCACATAGGGATATCACATCGAATTGCTGAATCCCACAAAGGGTTATTGTAAACTTACGTAGATATGACTTATAATGAAATATTTTCCCGAGATTAGGGGGAGGAAAGTAAACTTGAAGTTTATAAATCTCGTGGGAAAATATGTTAATGCACATTTATCACCAGATACATTTAATTACTCTTGAAGAGTGAGCAGCTGCAAATGCTTTGGTTGGATTAAATGTCGCAAAAAAAAGTTTGTCCTAGAAGGATAATATTCGTCCCAGAAGGAAAAGTCCCAGTAGGACATGGGAAGGAAAAGTCTCAGTAGGACATGAGATGATACGTATCAAATTAATTAAAATAACGCTATAAGCGTTAAAGACCAATTGGCTTAATAAATAAAATTCCTCAAAAGAGGTTATGACTATATTATTTATGAGAACTCTAGAAGAGTTAGACAGTTAGAAAATGCTCGAGCAGAAAATAATATAGTCTATGAAACTCCGGAAGAGCAATGACGTACTCTAAATGAGTAACGAAATCATAAACCCTTGACGATGTCAAGGCTAGAAAATACAAGTATTAATAAATAATATGTGGGGATAAATTATATGTGTGGAACAAATTATATGCAGTTGTCATACATACATGAGGGGGATAAATGAACCTGGAGTTCATTCCCCCGTGTTATTTTCTTACGACCCCCGAAGAAAATGTAATGATTCCCGAAGAATCTGAAATCGTATATTGTTATATTAATTATGTTCAATGATTGGAGCATGAGAAACATATTAGTTTCAACATATATAAATCTCATAGTTTTGAGATAATGAATTAATGTTATCATCATTTAAATAATGAGATACGATAATGAATACAAACACTTGGTTTATGAAGGAGATTCATAAAAGAGGCAAACATGTTTAGAAATGTTGAAACCGCCTGAAGCGAGTATAGTGAGGCAAGCATGTTTCAAAATGTTGTAATCGCCTTAAGCGAATATAGTGCCTGAAGCATATAAGACGCTAGAAGCATGCCTGAAGCACATAAGATGCTAGAAGCATATAAGACGCTGGAAGCATAAAATGCCTGAAGCATACAAAGTAGGGGTGTACATAGTCCAGTCCGGTCAGTTTTTTGTAATTTTCCGGATTGAACTATACTGACGGTTTTCATTTTTTCTAAACTGAACTGAATTTCTTGAATTGCTCAATAATCTTAATTGAATTGGACCACTACAGTTCGGTTCGGTCCAGTTTCGGTTTTTCAACTGTTTTTAAATTTCCATAAAAACCTAAAAGCTCTCAGTTCAATTTGTTCCCAATCACTATGCTTTTCAATAACACATCCGGATGAAACTCGCTATGCCAATATACTAAGCACAAAGACACGTAAGGATCATTTCTTTGACAACCAATAATACAAAAATTGGCTTAATAACTACTTCAGCACAAATTAAACAAAGGATGTTTTTAACGCAACTTGCATTTTTTTTCCAGCACAATCTAAAGCCCTACAATAAAGCAGGGAACACAACACTCCCAGCATATATACGACTCTAAAAAAAATACACGAAAACAAAGAATTGTTACCGAAAATGGAGTAGGAAAATTTCAGATATATGATAATGGTGGGATCGCAAAGGGAGACGGATACTTACCCAAAGTATAGGACTGAAGGTGGCCGGAGAATCCGCCTTCCAGAGCGGAAGAACTTGAAACGGCGCACAACAGAAGCCAAGGGTCGGGTATGAAGAATTGAAGACTTAGAATTCTGAATAGTGAGGAGTGAATAGCGGCGACGGGTCAGTCATGTTTAGGTTTAGGGTATTGAAATTATATTTATATAATATACATATATTTAATTATATATTATATTTCGGTTCGGTTCGGGTTATACCCGGTTTTTTCCTGCAAAACCGAAAATTGGATTGTTTGTCCGGTTCGGTTTTTGTCCAATAAAAAAACCAATTGGAAAACTGCGGTTTATGATTTTCTGTTCGGTTCGGTTCAATCCAGTCAGTTAGTCCAGTTTTCTAATTTATCTGTACACCCCTAATACAAAGTGTGTGAAATGCACAATATATGTTGCATAAGGTACCCCATAAGCGGGGATAGTTGGCATTGTCATTGCATTCACGTGCGTATCGTACCAATTTTAGGATACCTCCTAGACCAAGGAGGAGGTATAGAGAATAGTTTCATACACTTGTATGATGGGGAACTGCTTGCTTAGGAATGCACCGTTTCACACTTTTGAACACGAATGATAGGAAGGTAGGAAAGCATTCCCATGAGACTATAAGAGAATTACTAGTCTACACATTGTCTTGATTAGCTTCTTTTATCATTTTATCATCTTTACTGTAACAAGAGAATTTATTTATGCATTTAATTACTATCTTGCAAATTGCGACCTAGATCGAATTAATATAAGCTTTTAAGTGTTTAACCTTACAAGTTCCCTGTGGATTACGACCTTGACCACTGTACTAGACTACAATTGACCCGGTACACTTCCTGTTAGATTGGACATCCAAGAAATTGAGCATGCATACTCTTATTTGCAACTTGAACTTAGGAATGTTATTCTTTTGAGACGAACTAACATGTACTTGGAATCGGAGTAGGGATGACGATTTTTGGCATAACTTTTACTAGCCCATTTCCAAATGGCCTTCCCGAACACAAGATTTTCCTTTCTGTCCCCATCTCAGCCTTGTAGAATGGTGAGACCCCACTCGATCTAGCCATTCGTATTTAGCCTCATTATAATTCGACCCTTTGCCAAAAATTTGGTCTACATTCCTTTGGCCTCCAGCAAGTGTAGCAAGATTCTATGGATTGTGTGGGCGGTAAATTGGAACTAAGAGTTGGATAAGTTTTATTGGCACAAGTTGAGGTGGTATCTTATGAAGCTCGGTTCAGAACCCATTGGTTTGTTATAAAAAAAAAGCAACAATTTTTCTTTATATTGTACATTAATCTCAAGAGTTGAATAAAGGCTTCTAACAAATCCAAACTCAAGTCAAAAGAAGCATAAGAGATGTAGTTACTTAGTTGTTGAATAATGAGTCATTGAAGGCAATTTTTAAGCTCAAATTGTAGGATCCTAAGTAATGTAAGGATGGGAAGTGAATAATTCAGAAATTTGATGTCAAGGAGAAGAAGGTGTAGATTTTTGGTATCTTGCCGTATTCTTTTGATTATCCTTTTATTCCCTTTCGGTTAGCCCACTAACCTAGCCTGAACGTTACAAGTTGATTTGTCAACTACCTGACCTAACTTCTTGATTCTGAGTGCCTAATTAGTGGAGATTGGTATCATTCCTAAGCTTAGGGTTGCATCTTTTGAGTAGGTCTTGCATGATTTGATGGTCGTCAGTTTAATAGCAAACTAGAGGAATGTTCACTCACACACACCACTACTTCCTTAGATCGTGGGGAACATGTTCTTGTGATTTTGATTGGTTGAATCGTCTAATTGGATTCTCATCTCTCGATGTTGCATGATTGTATTTTTGTGACTTTAGATTGCCTTATCGCTCTAATTGCTCGAGGACAAGCAAACGCTAAGTAGGGAGTGGTTGATGTATGTCAACCCGAGGATACAATTCCCGATGATTTACCCTTTTTTCTCATGCAATTAGCGGCATTTTGACATCGATGTGAGCATATTAAGATAATTTGAACTATTTTGTGTACATAGGAAATATCAGACAAACTAGGTTTTGCTCTTTATTATAGGCCTATTAGCCGATTTTTGTTATCAGATTTACACGTGGTGTCTTTGTGTCTATTTTTCAGCACGGATATCATAGTTGGGAGCGTGGATTTTGACTTGATGGTGTCATTGGATTGTTGAGAGATGATTTTGGAGACGGGGCGAGGATTCCAACCCACGAGGATTATTGATGCACGTTAAAGGGTCCGGTCCATGCCAGATGGAGAATAAATTTGATCAGGGCCATTTTATAAACAGATGGCGTACGCCATGTTACATTGACCCGTGCCAAGTGAAGATATCCAAGTCTGCTGAGCATTTAATGCGGATTTCATTCAGCCAACCACTACATTAGACTTGGCGCACGCCAGTTGTTAGTGACCAACGCCATTCCTTAAGTAATATGCATGACGCACGCCAGTTGGTCTGACCTGCGCCAATATTGCAAAGTCAGCAAAAAAAGTGATCTCTTTTATTCTTCCATTCACCCAAAATTATCAGATACACTTCATATTCCCCAACTTTTCTTCCTTGAAGACACCCCCACCCCCAAGGCTCTTCTAGCCAAATTTTAGTAAGAATTAACTCTTGATTTTGATTGTAATAGTTAAGGTTATAGTTTAGCTTCTACTACTTGATTGGAGTTTAAAATACACTAGTATTGATTCCATTGGAGCTCTTGGAGTTGAATGAAGAACACCAAATTCGAGTTCTTGCTTTTGATTTGGTAATCTTTAATCTTTATTTTCATCCAAGTGTTCTTATGATTATGAATGTTAGCTTTGTTATGTTAATGTTTGTAGTTTTGAGTGGCTAGGTTAAACTAGCTAAGATAATGTTGTAGAATTAGTTTATTCTCTTATGTTGATTGGGAATAATTGTTTGTGTTGTTAGTTTTGATTGTGTGAACCTTTTCTTACTTGTATTGCATTGCTTGTTTGCATCAGAGTAATTGACTAGTGTTAGCATTTACACGTTAACGGAGACCGAAATGATATGTTAGTCGTGGGAAGAGGGTAGGAAAACCGGAAGGTAAAATTGACCTCTCGAGGCATTAGATTTCTTATCCAAGGATAGTTCACATTTTCATTGCGTTCACGTGCGTATCGTACCAATTCATTAGGTTTAGGATTCCTGGACCAAGAAAGAGGTATAGAGTAGTTTCATACACTCGTGTGAGGGGGAACTGCTTGCATAGGAATGCACCGTTTCACACTTTGGAACATGAATGATAGGAAGGTAGGAAATCATTCCCATGATACTACAATAGAATTACTAGTCTACGCATTGTCTTGGTTAGCTTCTTCTATCAATTTATCATCTTACCGTAACAAGAGAATTTATTTATGCATTTAATTACTATATCGGAAATTGCAAGATCGGATTAATATAAGCTTTTAAGTGTTTAATCTCACAAGTTCCCTGTGGATTATGACCTTGACCACCGTACTAGACTACAATTGACCCGGTACACTGCCGGTTAGATTGGACATCCAGAAAAGTGCCATCAGTATCCCAAAAGCTTATAGAGCTCCTTGATGAACTTCGCCTCGCTTTCATCAGGCTTACCCACTTCTACATCCTCAGCTTTTTTGGTTTTTTGGCGGCATAGTGAGGAAAGGGCCAGCCCACCGATGATTCAACTCGCATGCACCTTGCATTCCACGAGTTCACCCGATCAGGAATGTCGAAGAGTAGATGGAATTTGAGTTTACGGGGAGCAAGCTGACCGTCTATCGCACGTCTTAAAAATGAGTAAAAATTAAATAAAACCGGCATGAAAGGCTCTCTACCCGACAATCTGCATATCGTGATGAACGCCATGATAACTCTCAATGTTCTTAAAGTGAGGTCACAAGGCAAGGAATTAAACTCCAACAAGAACTAGACAAAAAAATGGATCAAACGGGGGCCGAAGTCTGGCAACAAAGTGGTCATAGTGAATCCAAATGAAGTCCTTGGAATCGTATCCATAGACCTTAGCCACATTTTGATCTTCATCTTTCTCGAATCGGGTAAACCTGTAACTGTGTGGAATATCAAAGGCAGCCAGCGAATTGGTATACTCATGGTTATCTTTGAAGTTCTTTCATACTCGCTTGACCTCCTTATCAAAGGCCTTTTGCTCCATAAGTTCTCGAAGGGCAGCGGCAGATCGAGCTTTAGCAGGGACTTTCTCTTTGCTTTTCCCTTTGGCCGAAACGGTGGATTTATTGGCAGCGACTCTACCCCGATCGCTTACCCTTAACCTCATAGCTGGTTGATCATGCTCAGACCGATCCTGCTATGAAGAGGTCTCTTCGACCTCACCTCCGGATCTATAACCATGTGCAACAATGTCATTCTCGGTAGCCGACTCAAAAGACATCCTGAAAGCACAAGGGCGGGGTGGATTAGTTATCGCCTAGACTATGAAGCCGGGCCGAGATTAACGAGTACGTTACGATCTCGACACCTCGCCCCCACTCTGTCTTCCCCAGAAAAATGAAAAGCAGACGAAAGGCTGCAAATGAAAACAAAATCTAAAAACGCCACAGACCTATGAATAACCAAGGGGGAGTACAGGGAAGCAAGAACAATAAATCTAGGAACAACAGTACAGAAAGAGGGCTTCAAGACGAAAATTCCGCAAGGGTTTGCGAAATTCAAACAAAAATTCATATTAAGACTAACAATGATTCATATATCATATCAAAAGCGGGCGAGTCGTTGAAGGATTACCTGTAAATAGGAAAAGAGGCGGTTGTCTGTGGATTTTTGCTCTGAAAAACAGCCGGAAACCACCATCGAACACTTGAATCTTTGCCGGAAAATTGCTAACTCACCGGAAAATTGTATTGAAGATGAAGCAGTTTTTGCAAAAGTATACAAGTGAGAGGGTAGCCCTCTATTTATAGGCGGTACCAAGGGCGGGAACTGAACCGTTGTGTCTGAAAAATTCAAAATTCAAAGATAATCATGAGGCACGAAAAACGAAACGTCGCCAACCAATCAGCAACCGCAGCCCGTCACATCAACCGTCACGTCAAGCACGAAATCGAGGTCATGCCTTTAACTGCCACGAATACTTGGCCGATCCCGGCTCTAAACTTGTCCGCGTCTCAACATAGTAACCCTTGCCAAATCTAACTAATTGGGTCACAAAGCCGATAACAACCAAAATTGGCCCCAAATTCCTCTCTGGAAATTAATCGGAACGTATCATCGACAAAGCGTTAACAAACTCTACTCCACGCCTTACCCTATAAAACTCCTTCGGAGAAATTTGGCAAGGCACGGAGTTGAGGGCCATTGATATGGGGAACCCGTGTACGGTCACACGGACCCGGTTCTGATCCGATCGGAGGTCAAAACTTGTTGTGTGATTTTCAATATAATCACTAAATGCTACTGCAAGCGCACGGCTTATCGAGT
Organism: Gentiana straminea; assembly: GCA_036785695.1. Taxonomy (NCBI): domain Eukaryota; kingdom Viridiplantae; phylum Streptophyta; class Magnoliopsida; order Gentianales; family Gentianaceae; genus Gentiana; species Gentiana straminea. The sequence goes on along the minus strand of JAVUPR010000266.1, from coordinate 20,202,911 downwards.
ATTACTTAGGATGTCGATCCCACGGGGACTTGGGACAATCACCGAATAGTTATCAATTTATATTAGCTAAACTAATCAAATTTTTGTGTTTTGAATTATAAAATAACTAAAACTAAGGTCCTATTTAAAAGTCAACGCAAGTCCAAGAAATTGCTAAAGACCATGTTGGAAGAACTTCTAGGATGTTGGATTACCACGGTAATGAATATATGACTTTAACAACGGCATTTCTATTTACTATGAATTTTTTCTTATGTTGACGAATAATCGAAAGTGATTAACAATATTCTTTCGAACTACTATTAATCGTGCCTAAATCAAAATTAAATCTGATTTCTCGCTCATCAAATTAATTTAGACCCATTAAATATCATTATTCACTTTGTCACAAGAAATTTCAATTAACTTTCGTTCTCCTGAATTTTCTTGATTGAAATTAGGGTTCTAACCTATCAATTAAATTTCACCTTTCAGTCCATCACCTAATTGATAATACATTCTTCATATAAACCTACGGAAATTCATCTTTCGATCCATCAATCCATAAATTCATTACGAAATAGTGCACAAAATCAATACAAAAGCATATCGATTCATAATTATAGGAAAGATCGAATCTTTAACTCATATATTCATTTACCGGGCTCTCATAATCCTAGAAAATTAAATCTACTCACGCAAAATCATCATAGACGACAATATCATTCCTTTAGGCGTGAATTGCAAATCCAATCCCATCTATTATTTTTCTCCCAACTTTTGAAGAACAAGATTTTGCTTAGGGCTCAAGAACGAAGAACGGAAGCCTTTAATCCGGCTCCATCTTCATCCAGCCTGCTGCCAGGCCGGATGAAAGCCGCTAGCTAACGGATCTATCCGTCCTCTCAACATTACTCCGAATCAAGGCCGGACTTTGACTACCCGGAGATCATCAGTGCGCATAGCCTCCTCAACTAACAGGACGAACCGGACTCAACTCCTGAATGCGGGACTCTACTTACCTGACATCACAAGGCCCTTGATAAGTCCGCACAAAGGATCGGCGGCTTCAGGGTGAACCACCACTTGAGTACCCGGGATCATGTTTATGCTTAATTGTACTTTATTATGTCTTATCATTATTAGCATAATCATACTTAGTCCGGCGCCTATAAATAGTAGCTATGTGTAACTCACAACCAATCCCATAATTAATACAAGTAGGCCAAGCCCTACCAATTTGTCGAATCCGAGCTCGAACTCAACTGTCACCGGAAACTTCATATTTTTCATATCAACCACCACTATCGCCACCCATCTCACCGGAGAAATCATACTTAAACAGCCAGATATCCACACGGCACCGCCGTTACCGCCACCCAGATAGTTCACGCAACATCAGGGTGGAGAAAAGTTATGGTGGGGAAGTGATTTTAGAGGTACATCAAGTGAATGGTTGTGATTAATTCTCACACACTCTCTCACACATAGTAGAGGTGTGTAGGTGTGACATGGATTAATCACACACATCCACTTGGTATACATTTAAAATCACCCCCACCATAACTTTTCTCGGGTGGGTTACTAAGCCAACCAAGTTGTTATTTTTGGTATCTAAAAAAACCTCTATAATCCAGTCCAATATAGTCAGTTATGTTAATACAACCCATCCGACCATACACAGATACTCCACGAGCCTACCTAACGATAAATTTCTGGCTCCGTCCTTGCTAGTATCCAATAACCCTAAAATAAAATTTTAAATTAAATTAAATAAAAAAACATTTTCAGGTACCGAATGTTACATTAAAAATTTCAAGTTAATGAGAGCACGTAATACAGTTGACAAGCATTATTGCTAGTTTTTTTGTTTTTTTTATTAAAACGTTTTTCTCGTTTTTCCAACTAAGCGATTTGGCTTACAGGCTTTTTTTTCTTTGGGCACAATTTGGGTTACCGACTTGATTTGCAATATAATGAATATAATATTCTCAATTTATTAGTTAATAATTGAGAGTAACTAATTGAGAGTTTGAGACAGGTTGATTGACTAGAGCAAAAACTTCCTCCCTGTTGGAGCTTCTCGCCCATTCTCTTCCGCCAGCGAACTGGCGAAGAGTAATGGCTTTCCACATGCAATCCATCCTCCACTTACTCACATTAACATCTGCTGAGTCGGCTTCTTTGGAAGTCCCTCAAGAAGAAATATCGGAAGGTTTATATAACGCCCCGTTTCTGGATATCGAGTCGTTATCTGAAAAAAAAATGTTCGACACGTATAATATTATATAAATTCAATATTATACGTAAACTTCTACTGCGTCGTATCGAGTTTAGCAAAAACGGAAGAAAAAAAGACTTTAGTATATATTTTTTATAAAACAACAAGAATAGAAAGTAACCAAACTACACATATAAATGTTCAGTGGCGGACCCTGAAACTTTTTTCAGCAGGGTCCGTAAATATTTAACACAGTAAATAATTTTTTTCACGGGGTCCGAAATATTTTTCTATAGATAAAATGTAGAGTATTTTTAGTTTTAGCGGGGTCCATGGACCACCCTTTGATAAGGGTAGATCCGCCCCTGTAAATGTTATCTTACAACAACGATCATTTGAATCTTACAACGTACGAAGTATCAAAGGTAAAAACAAACTGAATTACTACATAGTTTTGAAAGAAAAGTACAACATGCTCCGAAAGTCAAACAACATAGTATAGAATATTATATAAAAATGAATAAGTGAAAGCATCATCAAACGTACTCTTCGAATTCCTCATCGAATTCATGTTTCACATGTTCATCTTCTCAACCCAAACACAAAACAAACATGCATTTGAGATAATTACAAAGGTACTTAGTAAAGAGGAAGAAACTATAGTTTAATTAAGTGTTATAAAGAAGGTTCATATATAACATTATTAGGTCATCTTTATGAAACCGACTCGACTCTAAGGTTCACTTCATTCTCATCAACATGTCGAGCCTATTTGTTTCTGACTTACCTTATCTTTGTTACATCAGCATTCAAGGGCACTACATATGATGCTACTCACCACGAAGTATCGTTTGGACAATTAGTGGATCACACCAGTAGCCACGGGCTAGCCTTGATAGTGTACACGTTCGGCGATGTCCTTCCGTACTTGGTGTCTTATAAACCTACGGATTTATTCACTTTTACTGACCGCCCACACATCGCGATATGAACTTGTGCCTTACCAAGAATGACATGAGGTTTAATCTTTTATTACACAAGTATGTATTTTATTAATCATTAACAAGCCTGTTGAAATAGTGTCCTAAACCCAATCGGATCCGACCGGGTCCGACCGGGTCCGATCATTTATACTATTTCTTTGTGTTTGTACATATATATAATGGCTTTTCTGTTGTCATATATATGTTCTTTTATAGAACCAATTATGAATTGTTGTATGATAACGTCCTTAGTATTAAACTGTGATAGAGAAACCATGATAGGCGATTATGGTTGATGAGATCTCTAATCACTTTAATAAGTTTGATACTTAATTGTCTCTAGGCTGATGTACTACTAAACAGGGCATTGATAGTATAAACAGACTAGCACGTATTAGATGTCTTCTGTCTTTAGGGCAGGGATAGATCTCGTCTATCGAAGTGTAGAGACACTTGGACCGTACGTGGACGTGTATTAGAGAATGCGTACGTTAGGCGACCCACTTACACGGATAAGTGTCACACTATGTGGCGGTTGTGTAATTATCCTTAAGACCGGAGTCTTCGTGGCATCACGGTGTGGATTGTCATGCTTTGACACTATTGAGGTTTCCCCTAGCCACGGGGCGATCATGCGGTAGTGATTGGGTATGATATTGAAGCATGCGGAGTATACATGATTGGTCGTCCGGGAATCGCGTATCCTATGATTGGGATCGAATATCCGAAATGGCCTTCTTATAGGAAATGTCTTACTCTCGTGAATCTTTGCAAAATGGGAGTAAACGATTTACTTCGAGAGAGCATGATATCCAGATTATAAGATACGGTCGTTGATGTTTTGACACTCGACTAACAACCGTATGGATATTATTACAGCGATAGGATTGTGAGTTACACGGTAACTGTTTCACATAAAAGGTAGTAGTCATTGCATTTGACTCTTCCGATGATTGAGGGTCACGGTGTGTTGCTAGACGCTATCCCGTGATCGTTAGGTATGAAGGGCATTTTCGTAATTTGCACTTTGTGTCTACGTCCAACATATTCGGAAGCCTATCGGGTCACACACATAAGAACATCTAGCCGGATTAAAATGTGGTTATAGATGATAACCAAATAAGGAAAGTTTATCTCGTACTATAAAGGTTATAGTGGTAAATTAATATGGTGTTATTTATTTATTATGAATAAATTAAATACAAGATATTAATAGTATTATATTAATTAAAGAATATTCCGGAAGCCAATTTGTTGGTCAAAGGGGCGCCACATTTAATGTTTATAAGATACACTTGGATTGTGTAATTTAATTAATAGTATTATCAAATATTAATATTAGATATTAATATATATATATATATATATATATATATATATATATATATATATATATATATATATATAAATGATACATGCGTGTGTGGCATCAATGCAAATTAGTGATTTGCATGCGCACCACTATGTATATATATATATATATATAGAGATTTATTTTGTGTAATATATATGTGATATATATACACATGTGTAAATTGATTTATGGTAATATAATATTGTCAATATAAGATATTGACAATATCTTGGAAATATTCAATATAAGATATTGACAATAGCCTAGATTTATTTAATATGAGATATTGTAATAAATGAGATAAATCAATCAATTATATTTTCCTTATTTTATTGGAAAAATGTTTTCTTCTCCTCCACTCTGCTAAGATGCGCCACTTCCATTATAAATAGGAGGTGGGTGTCAAGCTCTTTTGATCATCACAATTGCAAGAGCTCATAGTTCTTGTGTAAAACAGAGAGCATCTTTTAGAGAGTTGGAGAGAGGGGAAAATGGCCGGTCTAGCAACCGGAGTTTTCCAATAGCAATCCATGATGGGATTCCGGCGGGGTGCTCGTGTGGACTAGCGGTAGAGGCCGAACGCTTGGGCGGCTCTATGCAGAACTACTCTCCTTAGACGGTCAAAACGTCGATCTTTTAGATCAACCAAGGTAACCACCGTCTACTACTTGTTTGTTTATTGCTTAAACGAAGTCGATCTTAGGTCGATAGGAAATAAATATTTGAATTCCGCTGCGTTCCCACGTAGATTTCCTAACAGTGGTATCAGAGAGAGCTTCGAGCTTAAGCAATAAGCATGTTATTTTGCGTAGTTAATTTTATCGTTTAAATCACGTAATTAAAAGATGAAATATTTTTGATTCGCAAATCGATACACGAAAAGAAAAATAAAAATAAAGGGGCGGCTTTTGGGGTGCTCGGCCGATCGGCAGTGGCACCCCCACCGGAAATTACGCCGCCGGCGGCGGCTCCCCTTTGGGGCGGTCGACGTCGGCTGGTGCATCTTTTTGGTGGATCCCTAAATTTTGTTTTGTGTATTTTGTGTCTCAATATTGTTCATAGTTGTGATTATTAATTTCCCTCTGTTTAGTTGTGTCATGTGGCTAACCAATTGTTCAAATAATTTGGACCATTGGGATGCCACATGGCAATAAAATAATAATGGCATTTCCAAACTTTGTTTGGAATAGCTAGCCCTTTCCAAATATTTGATTTGGGAAAAGGCGCTTTGGCTTTGCGCCACTTCCAAAATTTTGATTTTGGAAAGTGGCGAGCCTAAACCAAAATTATTTGGCATTTCCAAATATTTGATTTGGAATAGGCTAGCGCTTTTCAAATATTTGATTTGTAAAAGGCTGCTTGCCACTTCCAAAATTTTGATTTTGGAAAGTGGCCAGGCCTAAGCCAAATTTGGTTTAGGAAACCAAATGCATCCCTTTTGATTACGAATCAAAAGGAAAGAAACAAAAGAGACATAATTTTAATTTTGATTTATTTTTAGAATTGTTCTAATTAATTAAAATTAAAATTAAAATCGTTTAAAATTAATCGTTAATTTTATTTCGATTAAAATCATTTAATTAATTAAATGTTAATTAGATAATTGATTGGATAAAATTATTTAATAGATTAAATGTTAATTGATTAATTAAGACGCAAGTAGTTAAATTTTAATTTTATCTTTTTCATAAGATTTTATTGTATGGATTAGATATAATAGATATAATATGATTATATGGACCCCGATTGATCATGGACTCGACCGATAGGATAGATGTGAATGATTTAATTTTTCTGTTGGTTTAAAAATTGTCTTAGGCCGTTATGAAGAACATGACCTAGTTTATTTTCTGTATTTATCCCATTCCCGTTAGCTCCCCCGATGTGCGGCGGGTGTATTTATTTTATTAGATAGAATTAAATGTAACAAGAATGGAGCGAGAAGATGAAGACCAAAGAAAGACGAAAGATAAAGATCCCATTGGAGAATGGAGCATTAAAGATCCTATTGACGGTTGCAGCTACCCTTAGATTGTGACCCGCGGTTTCGTCAGTTTGTATTCGAAACCGCACCTAGGAAAAATCCATGATCATACCGGTTACTTTACGCATTTATTTATTTTGTGCTTGTAGATGCATAACTAGGCACGATTTAGATGAATGTGTAGGACGTATGTGTATAGAGATAGATATACATGATGAGACTGTAATAAATTAATTAAGAGAATTAATTCAAAATTAATCAAGTGAATTAATTTAAAATCACTCCCACAACAAAAATCGAGTTATAATATGTCTCCCAATATTATAGTGACGGTGAAGAGCCCTTGTTAGGATTCAACTGATCGGCCCACGTCGGGAGTTCACCTACCACGGGTATATCGTCATTATCGAGATATGATCGTTATGAGATCTCATGAATACTTGGGTTACGGCTCGACTAAGAATCTTGCGGTGATTGGCCCACGTCAGGACCGTTTGATTTTAGAGACATAAGGTTGACTATCACATAGACGATGTGAACTGTCAAAGAGTTGACTAGTCAAACCACTGGAAGTCGCGTTAGACGCGATTGGTAAGAAGTACCTACCCGTCAAAATTGATCCGGTCGATCGGCCCACGTCGGGGATCGAGTCAACTAGATAGGATTCCAGCCACTAAAGGATTTTGAAAAATCCTTGAAAGTCAATTGTGAGTAGTTGACTAGTGGGAGCAAAATCATAATCCCAAAGACCATATTTGATTTTGCGTGTATAGACAACAACACTCTTTTATCTTCATTTTTTTTATGTTGTAGTTTTTTAGCAAACTTTTATATTTATGTTTTTCTCGATCAGTAAAACCAAATTATGACTGTTTGAGAAACATTCTCAAGAATGGTTAAGTAAATTTTAATCCTTTTAAAATAAAGCAATGACACGAGCAATCCCGTTATAGTAGCTAAAGTCAAGGAGACTACATATTTGATGGAGTCCTCCAAGACTTTAATTATTAATGAAAAACGGTAGCTCATCAGATACGATCCAATATGATCATTCAGTCATATGATGACAATTAATTCAAACGTTGGGTAAGAATGACCACATCTAATTTTGGAAAGGTTGTTTTCAAAATTGTAAGATTTAAGTATCGACTTAATTATATCATTGCTTAAAGGTTAATTAAATAGTCAATGTTTTGAATACGATTCAAAAGGTTAAATAAACTATTTAATAAACTTTAGATTTTCTTTATGAAAGGAAAATGAAAACTTGGCTCTTGTGATATTTCTTAAGTCTTATGAAGACTACAATAAGAAACATTTCTCAAGTGCTTAAAGGATTAAAAAAAAAAGGAAAGTTAGGGCATGTGCTCAAATAGAGAACTTATTGAAGTTTCTATTCTAGGCAAGTGAGTTGAGATAAATCTGTCTAAGTTCAAAGTCAACTCTAAGATATATGATATCTTACGAGTGTGATTAAATTAGAAAGGTTAATACAGATATGGAAGGTGAAGCAAACGTTGTAACACTTACCACATTCTGGATCTAGTAAACTGATAAGGGAAATAAATAAATGTTATTATGTTCCGGTTCTTATGAAGAACATACTTTCAGTTATTTGTTAGGATTTAGTAGACATATTCAATTGTAAAGAATAAATGTTATTCCGATAAAGTTGAAAGGTCACTGAATCTAACATACTAGATTGATGTCACTATATAGTTGATATATGTGATGAGATCTCAACTAAATATTTGTATGGCTGTTATCCTTAATATTTGTGGTTGTTCTAGACATAGTCTCCCTGGAAGGAAAGCGTGTAACTAAACGTCATTCTGATGATGTTGAACCATATGATTATGAATCATGTGGGTAATACGCATCTTATATAAAGATGACTAAAATACCCTTTTATGAAAAGGTTATAAAATCTAGAAAATTGTCTGAAGCCTAAACATACCGATGTTTGTTGGCTTGTGACAATTAATGCCACAAATAATTGTTTATTAGTCTCTACGACTATTTTTAGAAATAGTCAAGTGTACTCAGTGAAGTGCATAATTCGGAAAGCCCGAAAAGTTCGAGCTAGTACGAATATGAGATTGATGAGCTACTTAGGAATTAATTTTCAATTGGATTGAAGTAATTAATACCTGAAGGGTGTTTCAGAAGTCGTCTGAAAAGGAATAAGATTCTCCCTTGAAGGATACCATCTTTGGGATACGCAATTAGATTGTGTTCACAAAATGGAAACAACAATTTATATGATAAAGTTGTGACGCAAGCCATGCGATGTATCCCTTACCCGTTTCGGGATAGTGCCCTTATACTTAACCGAGTTCCAAAGAATAAAGGTTGAATAAATTCCATATTAGATATGGAAGAGGATAATGTCAAATCTATCTTAACCGATGATTTGAAGTTGTCATAGGCAAAGTCAGAAAGGCTTGAGCCTAGTACGGCATATGCAACTTTGTGGAATATCTGAGCAAGTACGCTGGATATTATTTACTCATCCGCAGAGCAAAAGGTGTTTGTCTCCAGACATGCTGTCTTCTAGAGGAAGTGTTTCTTCCAAAAGAAACAGTGGGAGTGAATTAGATCTCAAAAGAGTTTGAGAACCACAAAGATACATTCAACCATTGGAACATGAGCAGATGCCGCATAGCGATGAGGTGTATAACACTGCTCAATGCACACAAAAGTTCTGTAAGTCTGTAGATAACCTCAAGCCTGAAAGGGCTGCAGGTACGTTCATCTTGAAGAATGAATATCTCACGACTTATGAAGGAATGTTTGAAAGGCGAGGTTGAGAGATATGGCCAGGAGCCATAATATCTGAATTAGATTCCATCAGTGACAACCAGGTTATGAACCTAATCTGTCTTACCTAGAGGGAATGTCCCTGTAAGGCTGAGCCCAGTTCTATTCAGACTATGCTTGTTATAACTTCGTATCATGGCTATATGATAGTGTTGAAGACGTTGGGCAGAAAGCTCGATGTTGATAGACGATAACATGATATGTGAGCCCACGAGATCCATTTATGGACTCAAACAAGTTTCTCTGGACAATTTCTTTGTTTGATAATCAATGGAGTTTGATTTAGTCAAAAGAAGGATATACCCCATGTGCAAGATAGATAGTGGGAGTGTGTTATGATTTTTGAGTAAGGTATTGGATATCCCTCTCGGGAATCATCGCCCCATGTCACAGTCAATTAATGTTTGGTAGTTCAAGGTCTTTATGAAAGCACTTGGATTAGCAGTTCTTATTTTAGAAATAAGAATCTATAGTGATAGATTGAACTGCTATTAGATTATAGTTTACCTATATGGATGTGATGCTAAAAGAGTTTAGCATAGGTCGCGACGGGGATACTGCCAGCCAGTGTTTTCAAGATCTATCTATGTTAGGACGTTAGTCCTAAAGATAAGGTGAAAGATGATTATGAAAGGTTTCCTTTGCTACTGCGATAGGAACCATCATAAAGGTAATGCCAGATGTTCATAGTTCATGAACTGTCGCGAGCAATTAATGAAAGTAAATATGGTGAATGTCGAGAATATCCTTAAACAAGTTAAGGATGGTTTCCTAGTTTATCGAAACTTGGAATTAAATAAACGTAGATATACAGACGTATATCCTGAGTCTTATGAAGGCGAGTGGGAGCTACAGTCTGGGTTTGCAGTCACTTTGATTAAGTGATACAATGAGCTGGAAATGTTCTAGCATATGGGTCACTGTAAATTCTACAACTAGGCCAAAACACAGTAGTGCCTTAGAGGCGCAGCGGGAGCAGTACATGGATCTAGAAGGTTCATTCCTGAACCTTGTACGGTTCTTCCACCTTTTCTATATAGCTGATATAGTAAGTGGATTCATTGCTTGAAGCAAGGACCAGGGTCTCGTCAGAGATTCATGTGTGTGTTGAGGCGGTTCCTTTGACTTGGTCATTTGGAACATGATATGAAGATAGTCTGAGTCCCCATGGATAGCGATCCGTTTATGGCTAGAGCTGGTTGCGAGTATTGCATGAGATTCTTGTGTTTCAACTTGGTCTTGTGTGTGCGAGTGATTGGTTTTAGGCCAAGTGGGAGATTGTTGAAATAGTGTCCTAAACCCAATCGGGTTGGACCGGATCCGACCGGGTCGGACCATTTATACTATTTCTTTGTGTTTGTACATATATATAATGGCTTTTCTGTTGTCATATATATGTTCTTTTATAGAACCAATTTTGAATTGTTATATGATAACGTCCTTAGTATTAAACCGTGATAGAGAAACCATGATAGGCGATTATGGTTGATGAGATCTCTAATCACTTTAATAAGTTTGATACTTAATTGTCTCTAGGCTGATGTACTACTAAACATGGCATTGATAGTTTAAACAGACTAGCACGTATTAGATGTCTTCTGTCTTTAGGGCAGGGATAGATCTCGTCTATCGAAGTGTATAGACACTTGAACTGTACGTGGACGTGTATTAGAGAATGCGTACGTTAGACTGACCCACTTACACAGATAAGTGTCACACTATGTGGCGGTTGTGTAATTATCCTTAGGACCGGAGTCTTCATGACATCACGGTGTGGATTGTCATGCTTTGACACTATTGAGGTTTCCCCTAGCCACGGGACGATCATGCGGTAGTGATTGGGTATGATATTGAAGCATGCGGAGTATACATGATTGGTCGTCCGGGAATCGCGTATCCTATGATTGGGATCGAATATCCGAAATGACCTTCTTATAAGAAATGTCTTACTCTCGTGAATCTTTGCAAAGTGGGAGTAAACGAGTTACTTCGAGAGAGCATGATATCCAGATTATAAGATACGGTCGTTGATGTTTTGACACTCGACTAACGACCGTATGGATATTATTACAGCGATAGGATTGTAGTTACACGGTAACTGTTTCACATGAAAGGTAGTAGTCATTGCATTTGACTCTTCCGATGATTGGGGGTCACGGTGTGTTGCTAGACGCTATCCCGTGATCGTTAGGCATGAATGGCATTTTCGTAATTTGCACTTTGTGTCTACGGCCAACATATTCGGAAGCCTATCGGGTCACACACATAAGAACATCTAGCCGGATTAAAATGTGGTTATAGATAATAACCAAATAAGGAAAGTTTATCTCGTACTATAAAGGTTATAGTGGTAAATTAATATGGTGTTATTTATTTATTATGAATAAATTAAATACAAGATATTAATAGTATTATATTAATTAAATAATATTCCGGAAGCCAATTTGTTGGTCAAAGGGGCGCCACATTTAATGTGTATAAGATACACTTGGATTGTGCAATTTAATTAATAGTATTACCAAATATTAATATTAGATATTAATATATATATATATATATATATATATATATATATATATATATATATATATATATATATATATATATATATAAATGATACATGCGTGTGTGGCATCAATGCAAATTAGTGATTTGCATGCGCACCGCTATGTATATATATATATATATATATATTATATATATATATATATATATATATATATATATATAGATTTATTTTGTGTAATATATATGTGATATATATACACATGTGTAAATTGATTTATGGTAATATAATATTGTCAATATAAGATATTGACAATATCTTGGAAATATTCAATATAAGATATTGACAATATCCTAGATTTATTTAATATGAGATATTGTAATAAATGAGATAAATCAATCAATTATATTTTCCTTATTTTATTGGAAAAATGTTTTCTTCTCCTCCACTCTGCTAAGAGGCGCCACTTCCATTATAAATTGGAGGTGGGTGTCAAGCTCTTTTGATCATCACAATTGCAAGAGCTCATAGTTCTTGTGTAAAACAGAGAGCATCTTTTAGAGAGTTGGAGAGAGGGGAAAAGGGCCGGTCTAGCAACCGGAGTTTTCCAATAGCAATCCATGATGGGATTCCGGCGGGGTGCTCGTGTGGACTAGCGGTAGAGGCCGAAAGCTTGGGCGGCTCTATGCAGAACCACTCTCCTTAGACGGTCAAAGCGTCGATCTTTTAGATCAACCAAGGTAACCCCGTCTACTACTTGTTTGTTTATTGCTTAAACGAAGTCGATCTTGGGTCGATAGGAAATAAATATTTGAATTCCGCTGCGTTCCCGCGTAGATTTCCTAACAAAGCCAACTAAATATTTTCAAAGTATAGCTCACCTAAAAGCCCTACGTCTCACCTAAACATCTAGACACAACATCCTAACCATATACACAGGCATTGATAAACTCTAATTAATCAAAGCACAAGCCTATCATGCTCTTCCAACGGTCCCGAACTTCAACTCTTATGAAGAATCCATTTGGTGCCGGAACTAAACGTATCAGAAGCTTAATGAAGGCTTGTTCATGTTCATTTAATGTTATTAGATCAAGAAACAACATTCAAATCTGTACCCGGGGCTTAAAACTCAACTTTTCACAAAAACAAGGTTTTGGCGCGCGTTACCTCCATTGCGCGCGCTTTGGCTTCGGGCCTGCTCATAGCACGCGCTACGCACTCGAATGTTGGTGGTAAAGGCTCCCAGTAAATTTCAGGATGTTTCTGGTCTGTCGTAGCGCACGCTACGCCCCCCAATACGTGCGCTAAAACGGATATGTATCATTTTCCCCACTTGCTGAACCCGCAAAGCGAGCGCTAAGCCCCAATGCGCTCGGTTCAACCTTAAACATCAATTTTATGCACTTAAACGATTTTTAACCCTTTCCAAACATGATCAACCCCAAATTAACATCATAAAAAGAAAAAAAACCACAACTTTTATGAACCCTAACATCAAATACTCCCACAACAACACCTAAACATGATTTCTAGTATCAAATCACATCAAAAACCAAACCTTAACCTTGTAAAACATAATTAAACCATAGGAAGAGTCTCTTACCTTTTAGCAAGCAATTCCAAACCAAAACTCCAAGAAAACTGCAGCACTTCTGCAAACTTAACCAACAACCTATTTGTTCCATAATCTATTCAAGAACTAATTAAAATCAAGGTTTCCAATCAATTACAACTACAAATTGAAACAAGAAGAACAACAAAACTTGATCATATCCAGTGATCCTAAAAAAAGGGCAAATTTATGACCTTGAAGAAACTTGAAAATCTTGCAGTCAAAAAGTTCCTTTTCTTCTTACGATTCCGGTGCTCTACTTAAATCTGAAATCCAACCAGAACTCACACAGAATTTGAAGAAGTAGCTTTTGCCTCTTTCTTTGCTTTCAAAGTTGCAGTTCAAACTTTTCCGAAAATCAACTAATGTTTTGTCTGATTTCTGATAGAGGGGGGGGGGTGTTATTTCCATAAATAAAACCTCCACTCCCTTAATTACTAATTAATTGCCAAATAATATATATATATATATACACACACATACATATATTCGAAATACACACACACACACACAAACACACACACACACACATATATATATATATATATATATATATATATATATATATATATATATATATATGTGTGTGTGTGTGTGTGTGTGTGTGTTGGAAATAAAATTTAGTTTTGATGATGATTCATCTTATTTGGTTACTTATTTGTTTACACCCCATTGATGAAGTGCTGAAACTAGTTGTTATAGTGAAAGGCTAAAAGATGTCTAGAACTGAATGTATAGGTTTTACTAGAGACTGATAATTGTATAGGTTATATCAGACAAGCACTGTAATAGATAGAAGTGTCGTAAAACTGAAAACTGGAAATCACCTAGAAAACTGGAACTTGACTTAAGACTGAAGATGTACACCTAAAACGAGTCATACTCAGAACTGAAGAAGGTAAGTTCGCTGAGGGACACATACTCGGTTGACTTATCTAGAACTGAAGACTAAGGGAACAAACTCAATATTTGAAGAACTGAGGGTTTAAACTCAGTTGTAGAATATTTAAAGAACTGAGGGTTCAAAATCAGTTGTGAAGATCAAAGCCGAGACTATAAAGTTAGAATTCCTGTAAGTCTGTGATGGCCTGAACTGAATTTATGGATCTTGTAGAAGACCTAAGAATCATAAGGATAATGATATCTTAGATGATTTGTTCAAGGAATGGTGTAATCTGATTCAGTCACATAAAATCAGATAAATAGAGTACTGAGATTTTGAAGAAGAGTAAAAACTCAGTTAATGCTCTAAGTTAACAAATTGATAACTGACACACTCAATATAAAACTGATCAGGAAACACAGTTTTATAGTCAGCCATCCAAGCAACTGGAAGTACATTCGAACATTACAAATCAAGGATTTCTATTGGATGAAGAATTGACATGTCAGAATGGTCACTGACATTTGACACATAAAAATATAGATGTTGATACAATTCAAATCCAAGCAAGATGAATGTTGGACCTCACACTATAAATATAGGATTTTGCATCAAGGATCAAACACCGAATTAACAAGATTACAAGCATTTTTGTGCACAAGTGTAGTTCATTCGAATTGCTATCAATATTTACGCTCAACAAGATCATATCTAGATTTATTCAAGTGTTCAAGCTCAAATCCATCATATCCAGATTTCGATACTTTGAAGAACCACAAGCAAAATCAATTTATTGATTCTCAACCCAACTTTGATTCTTAATCAAAGGTTTAGACTGTGAAGCAATCCAGTTAAGGATTTGCCAAGGACAGTTGTCATTTGCAGTCGGGTAGACTATGTTTGTGGTGGTAGCTGGTGAAGAGGCAACACAAACCTCTAAGGACCAGTGGTTCAAGCAGTTGAAGAGCAGCAATCCAACATATTCTTTAGTTGTTTAGATAGTGACACTAGGAATAAGTCAAGGACTATCGTTTAGGACTTTTTGTAACAGCGTACCTCAAGGAGTTCTTGTGGAATTTTCCTTCTACATCACAGGGGAAAAGTGGACTGACAAGATTACACCACCTGGAACCACTATAATTCTTGCTCTACTTACTTTACGCATTTACATTCTGTTATTTACATATACATCATTCATATTTGTTTATTCATCATAATGAAACTGATTGTTATCAGCATACACAGCTCACAAACTGACATTCACCAGAATTTAGTTTTGCATACTCAGATTTTTCTTATAGAATCAACAAGATCCAGATAAAGGCTAAAACTTATTTCCGCTGCCGGTTGACTCAGTTTTGTTATAAATCAGTTTGACTTAGACTCAGCTTTGTCAGCTTAACTCCACACAAGTTAAAACTGAACCTTAATTGTTATAATCTAGTTTTTTGTGACAAGTTTATTCACCCCCAAACTTATGTTAGCCTTTCCAAGGGACCAACAATTGGTATTGGAGCAGTGTTCTTTAACAAGTCATTGTTGAAAACTCACTTGCTCTAATTATCTCCTATATTTTCTCTCTATAAAAAGCTTAGTTTCCAGTCATAATCCAGTTTTCATTCACTCACACAATGGATAACAATCCGTATGCAAGACATATGCTAATGTGTAATATGGACAGATTTGATGAATACAAACGTCATTTATAGGCCTTTCTAGCAGCCTCTCATGATGAGATGATATATGTACTCACTGATGGACCCATCCAGATCACTCACATGCAAACGGTCAATGGTGAACAAGTTAGAGTTCCAAAGACCAAAAGCGATTGGACAAGTGATGACCGAAAGAGAAACAACCCGAACAATGTTGCCATGGATATCATACTCAGAAATCTTGACAGCAATATGTATCTGAAGGTCAAAGATTGCACTACTGCAAAAGAAATATGGGAGAAACTTCAATTGGTTTGTGAAGGAACTGACTCTATCAAAGAAAACAAGATCTCAGTGGAAAAACAAAAGTTTGAGAATTTCAAGATGAAGTCAGGCGAGAATGTTGATCAGATGGAAACAAGAATCAGCACCATAATGGACGAACTAGCGTTACTCAAGATCGAGTACACCAAGAATTATATCAACACAAGAATATTAAAGGCCTTACCTATGTGCTGGAAGATGAAGGTCACAACAATGGAAGAATCAAGAAGACTTGATATAGAAGATTCCTTCAAAATCTTCTCAGATCTAAAGGCTTATGAATTCAACGAGGACTTCACAAGCACAACTGCAATAATCAAGGCTTTGGAGGAACCTAAAACAACAGCCCTCGCAGCAGCTTCAAATGACAATCAAGAAACCTCATCAAACAATCTTCAGCAATTGAATGAGATGGAAGAGCACATGGCTCTTATGATGAATAGATTTCAAAGAATGAAGAGTGGACATCCAGTCACTCAGAAGTATATCAAGAAGACTCCTGAAAAGAGAAAAGACGATGAGTATCTCTGCTTCAAATGTAAAAAGCCTGGACACTACAAAGCTGAATGTCCAGAGCTGTCTGGTAAGAAGACTCCGCAATAAAGAATTGGTAGAAGAGCACTTTTAGCCAGAGATGAGTCAGACTATGAAGCTGGCACTGAAAGGTTATCAGATGATATATGTCTAATGCCTCATATGGAGGATCCAAATGAAGTATGTGAATCTAACTCTAAATACTCCTCAGCTTAGATTTCCATGCAAAATGCGTGTTCTACTACTGCTGACTCCAATCCAAAAGATCTGGAATTAGAAGAAACACTTGACGAATTGATGAATCAGCTGGTAACCATCCAAGCTGGTTATGAATCAATTAAAGCTGAGAAAGAAGCTCTAATTCTTGAAGTTGAAAGATTGAAGTCTGAACTAAACACGTTGAAACTGACTAGAACTGATAAAGGGAAGAATCAGTATCAGCCTACTGCATCAGCAGCAACAACTGAATCTTTTGCTCAATCAAGTTCAACTACTGGATTCAAATCAGGTAAGCCATATAGAGACAGAACTGGCTTAGGATTTGATACACAACAATCTTCTAAGGAGGGAACCAACAAAGCTGTTGAACCTAATATCAAAACTGGTATTAAGTTTGTAGCTGAGAAACTTCCGCAGACTAAGAAAATCGCTAAACCAGTAAAGTCAGCCTCACATAAGTCAACTCAGTTTTCTAAGAAGACAGCTGCACCTACCATCAAAGGTAAATCAAAAGGTAGATCAGCTGTACCTCAAGGAAACAGAAATGGTAGATCAACTGCCATATCTACAAAAACTGATGAAGTCAAGAACAGAGAAATTATAATCAAAGTAAATCTAAGAATGTCAATCATTCAAAGATTCACACATCAAGGGGGAAAGGTAGACTATACCCCACTGATGATGATTGGAATTTTACTGAACCTACTATTAAAACTGATAGGAACAATCATTCTAGACAGAAAACTTATCACAAGTTTCAGTCCAAGACTCAGCAGAGAACTTAACCCAGTTCTCAGTACAAAGGTCAGTCCATACCTCAGTACAAAAGGAATGATGGTTATTATTCAGCTTTTAATAATAGAAGACATTTTGGAAATCAGTTTCAACTAGAAGACCTGAGAAATCATATAAATGAAACACAATCCAAAAAAAGATATTATGGAAGTGTGGCTTATATATATGAAAATAAGTGCAACAATTTCCAAAGAAAACCTTATGGAAATATACCCAAAGTTGTACTGACAACTGACCATCATGGACCAAACAAAGTTGGGTACCTAAAACCATTTAATTTGTTTTGCAGGATATTTGGTACTTTGACAGTGGATTCTCTAGACACATGACGAAGAGCAAAGAATGTCTCACTGATTTTGTAGCTAAAGATGGACCAAGAGTCAACTTCAGAAGTAAAGATAGAACTGGTTACGCAAAAGGTTATGGAAATTTAATCAGAAATGGACTCACAATCAAGAATGTATCTTATGTGGAAGGACTTCACTACAATCTACTCAGCACAAGTCAATTCTGTGACATAGGATACAAAGTTACTTTTGATAAGGACTTCTGCATTGTCGTCAGCGAAACAACTTTCCAAGTAGTTCTTGCCGGAAGAAGAGAAGAGAACGTGTATGTTGTAGATTGGTCTATAGCAGTTTCAGAAGCCTGTTTAATTGTGCACACCAAGTCAGAACTCAGTTGGTTGTGGCACAAGAAACTGAGTCACCTAAATTTTGATGATATCAACTTATTAATCAAAAAGAACCTGGTGATTGGACTACCAGAGATGACATACAAGAAAGATAGCTTGTGTGATGCATGTCAGCA
Organism: Gentiana straminea; assembly: GCA_036785695.1. Lineage (NCBI taxonomy): Eukaryota > Viridiplantae > Streptophyta > Magnoliopsida > Gentianales > Gentianaceae > Gentiana > Gentiana straminea. The sequence goes on along the minus strand of JAVUPR010000266.1, from coordinate 20,184,229 downwards.
AGGAAAGCAAACAAAAGCAAGTTTCAAGACTAAGTCTCAGCATTCAACAACCAGAGTTTTAGAACTGATGCATATGGACTTATTTGGGCCAATTACACCGATCAGTGTTAGTGGAAACAAATACACCTTGGTGGTAGTTGATGACTTTTCAAGATATACTTGCGTTATATTCATGACAAAGAAGAGTGAAACTAAGCAACAACTGACAGAACTCCTCAAGAGACTCTAAAATCAGAAAAGTGTTACAGTAGTCAAGATTAGATCTGACAAAGGAATATAATTTCTCAACAATATAATCATTGAGTATTGTGGAGAAAACAGAGTACTACACCAGCTTGCAGCTACAGCAACACCTCAACAGAATGGAGTAGCTGAATGGAGGAATAGAACACTCAAAGAAGCTGGAAGGACAATTATTTGTGAATCTAAACTGCCAGAAAGATATTGGGCAGAAAGCTGTAAATACAGCTTGCTATACTTAGAGTCGAGCTCTCGTGAACAAAAGAAACGAAAAGACGCCTTACGCGATTTGGAAAGGAAGAAAACCAAATGTCTCATATTTTCATGCCTTTGGAAGCAAATGCTTTATTCATAATAATGGAAAAGATCAGCTCAAGGTTATTCAGCCCAAAGCTGATGAAGGGAAATTTGTGGGTTACTCAAGTGTCAGTAAAACTTTCAGAGTGTTAAACAAGCGAAAACTCAAGCATGAAGAATCTATACATGTGGTTTTTGAAGAAGCCTTGAATGATCTAGATTGGATTTTGGCTATGCAAGAAGAACTCAACGAATTTGAGAGAAATCAAGTTTGGGATTTGGTAGACAAGCCAGAGCACGTCAACATAATCGGAACTAAATGGGTTTTTAGAAACAAGCTTGATGAAGATTGAAATATTGTTAGAAATAAAGCCAGACTTGTAGCAAAAGGTTACTCACAAGTCGAAGGGATAGACTTTGATGAAACTTATGCCCCAGTTACAAGGTTGGAGGCAATAAGACTATTTATTGCCTTTGCAGCTCACAAGAAATTCAAAGTGTATCAGGTGGATGTTAAAGTGCATTTTTGAATATGATACTTGAAGAAGAAGTCTATGTTCAGCAACCCCTAGGATTTGAAATTGAAGACCAAAATGACCAAGTTCTTAAACTGAGAAAAGCTCTCTACGGACTCAAACAGGCACCAAGAGCTTGGTATGAAACTCTGTCTCAGTTTTTCGTGGATAATGGTTTTACAAAAGGAACTATTGATAAAACCTTATTCAGGATGAAAGTAAAAGACATCACTCTCCTAGTACAAATCTATGTTGATGACATCATTTTTGGATCAGAAAATGAAGTACTCTGTGAGAATTTTGTCAGTTTGATGAAGAGACAATTTCAAATGAGTATGATGGGAGAACTGAATTACTTTCTCGGTTTACAAGTAAAACAGATGGATGGTGGAATTTTCATTCACCAAACCAAGTATGCCAGAGAACTGATTAAGAAGTTTGGGATGGAGAAATCAGCTGGCATCGCAACACCAATTGGAAGTAACATCAGACTTGATGAGGATAAAGATGGCAAGGATGTGGATCAAACTCTCTACCGAAGAATGATAGGAAGTCTACTTTATCTCACAACAAGTACACCAGACATATCCTTTAGAGTTGGTGTTTGTGCCAGATTTCAAACAAGACCTAAGGAAACCCATCTCACTGTAGTTAAAAGAACCTTGAAGTATCTAAAAGACAAAGAAGGAGTTGGGATATGGTACTCAAAAGAAGGTGAATTCAAACTGATATCCTACTCAGACTCAGACTGCCGGATGCAAGGTGGACATGAAGAGTACTTCAGGCACATGTCAGTTGCTAGGAAATAAACTTGTGTCATGGTTCAGCAAGAAGCAAAACTCTATTTCAACATCAACAGCTGAAGCTGAGTACATAGCAGCTGGAAGCTATTATGCTCAAGTTTTATGGATAAGACAACAATTGAGATATTATAGAATAGAAGAAGGACTGATTCCCATAATGTGTGACAATACATGTGCAATAGCAATAACTGACAATCCAGTTTTGCACTCAAGGACCAAGCACATTGATGTAAGACATCATTTTATAAGGGATCACGTAGAGAAAATGGATGTCACAGTTCTCTATGTCCCAACTGAAGATCAGCTAGCTGACATTTTTACCATACTATTGGACAAAGAAAGGTTTTCTAAACTGAGAACTGAATTGCGGATTATCAAAGTCAGTTAAGTAAGTTTGAGCTTAGAGATTCGTCAAGGGGATTGATCTTTGTCATGCTGGGTGCGCTCACTTAACAGATCAGTCATTGACATCAACAATCTCAAAATGACCAACTTAAATAAAGAATTGACGGAACTGAACATATCTTAGAACTGATCTCGGTCAGTTTTTGGCCAGTCAAAGAAAGTCAAAAGATGAAAGGATAATTCCGTTAACGGTAACATCGCATTTAATTACCGTAGTTTTTGTCAAAATTAATTTCATGTGTACCCCCAGAAAATGTCAGATCATGGCCATAGTACATGCTATGTTAGGAAAGTACTATGTTAGGAACATTTTATTATGTTTTGATGATGGCCATACTAGTTATTATAGAAAGCCGGAAATAAGTTAGAATTATCTGTATAAGACTTTACTTTGATTCTGACATGTTGTATAAGTTGTGTCAGACAAGTATTGTACTAGTTGGTAGGATGGCAAAGTAAAACAAAAATCCGGCAGAGTGAAGCCAGTATCAGCAGAGAAGCATGAAGACTTTATGGTCTGACTTATAACCAAGGAAGTTTGTGATGACCTTGGATAAGTCTAAGTTATAATTCAAATGATGGAATACAATGTCAAATATGGTGTACACTGATCTCACCCAAATTAAGGATCAGTGCAGTACAAGAAGTACATAAAAGATCAATGAAGATGACAATACAGTGAACTGGCAGAGTGAACTGACTATCGGCTAAGTGATAACAAGGCAGTGAAGCAAGAACCAAACAGCCAAGTCAAAAGGATTACTAAACTGATCAGGGAACGGCCAAGTGAATTTTACTTGTTCAGATTTTATACTATGAAGATCAAGCATTAAATGCACAATCAATTGAGGATCAATCAATGACAGATTTTCTGATAGACGTTTGAAGAAATCTGATCACTAAAATCAAGAAGAATATAATTAAGGGGGAATCAAGAATCAAATCAAGGATTATTCTCCATATTAAATAGCCAACGGACGGAAAATCAAATCAAGGATTATCAAGGCTATAAATAGAAGGCATAGACAGAAAAAAAAAAAGAGATAGAATCTGATAAGAAACAAGCTGAAGCTCTGTCAATTTGAAAAGCCTTCTATCTGCACTTAAAGGAAATATCTAGAGATCAACTCAGCAAACATAATTCAAATTTCACATCAAGCACTGACATTGATCACAATTCTGTGAATCCATTTCACGTCAACTGAAGCAATTGAATCAGAGGAATCGGAGAAGGAGTTGCAACCTTTGTGATAGTTGCTGAAAGATTTGTTCTCAAGGAGCAGTGATAGAGACTGAGTCACTGAAGCTTTTGAAGCCAATGAGTGATATTGAAGATTGTGAAGCTTGTGTAGCCAAGGACAATCGTGCTATTGTATCTGTGAAAACAATAGTGAATTCTTCCAATCATCATAGGAGAAGAGTGGATTAAGGGATTACACCACCCTGAACCACTGTAAACCTTCATGTCTATTTGCTTTCAGCAATTTACTTTACAGCACTTTATTTTCATTGCATACTCTATATCTGTGATTGCATAATCTACTTTGAACCAACATTTAAAGAAGGGACTTATCCGCTGCCCAAAAGCTTTTAAATATAAGAAAAGTTTTTGAAACTCCACTATTGTTATTCACCCCCCTCTGACTATAGTTTTACCCTTTTCTGGGACCAACAATTGGTATCGGAGCAGTGTTCCTAGTATCAGAACCTGTTCAGATCTAATTTCTGGTAACAAGGAGATCATATATTTTCAAAGTAGTTTTCAAATTTGTGCTTTCTATATATATCTCTTATTTGTACTTATGGTGTTGGACTTATTTTAAGTTTTAATGATGAGTGCCATACTAGCTGTTATAGAGCAAAGGCACAAAGATGTCTAGATCAAATTTATAGGTCTATTAGAGTTTGATCTTTGTATAGGTTTGACAAAACAGGCACTATAATTAGGTCAGCTGACTTTATCAGCAGACCTGTCTAGGTCAGTAGACTAGTTAGGAACCTGCTGAAGACTGAAGGCTGAGGGGTCAAACTCAGTTATTGAAGGCTAAGGGATCAAACTTAGTATTTTAAGTCAAGGATATGGAATCAGAATTTAGGGAAGTCTGTGATGTCCTAAACTGATTACATATACCTTGTGTACAAGGTCTAAGTTCCATATGTTAAGTGGTGATTGGAACTTAGTTATGTTCAAATTGGTGTACTCTAACTTCACAATAAAAATTTAGATGAAAAGCAGTCAGCTGAAGTGTTATTAAAACACAGCAGACTTTAGCCAGCTGACAGTTATGTACATCAGCAGACTAATATAATTCAGATATCTGCTGAGCATAAATCTCGATTTAATCAATGGTTACATTGAAATATTACAAGGATAAGGATGGATTACAAGCCTTGATATTGTCAACAAATCAATGGCCAAGATGAAAAGAACGTTGGAAAGATTCAGAGGATTAACCAATGGACATAAGTCAAAGGGTGGATAGACTGAAAACTGACAAAAAGCAAACTGACAGTGTCAGTCCTATGAACAGAGACATAAAGAAAGTCAAGATGGGGACAAATCTGAAATGGCTATGTTTGAAATTCAAACATAAGTCACAGGAATCTCACTTATAAATAGAAGACTCCTGATACAGATATAAGTGATGAAAAATGGTGTGCTGCATCAATTGGCGAACTTCTGGTACACCTCAGCAAAATGGGGTTGCTGAGAGAAGAAACGGGACCTTGAAAGAAGCAAGAAGGACTATGATTTGTGAAGCACTATTACCTGAAAGATATTGGGCTGAAGCAATTAATACAGCATGCTATACACAAAATAGGACCTCAGTGAACAAGAAGCTGCGGAAGACACCTTATGAGATATGGAATGGAAGAAAACCAAATGTATCTTATTTCTATCTATTTGGAAGCAAGTGTTTTATTTTGAATCATAATGAGCAATTGAAGACATTCCAACCAAAATCAGATGAAGGAATATTTTTAGGATATTCTTCCGTCAGCAAGGCATTCAGGGTACTGAATAAAAGGACATTGAAACATGAAGAATCAATACATGTTGTATTTGATGAACCAAAGTTCACTGGAATGGAAGATGAAGTTTCAGAACATGCTGAAAATCTCCAAGTCACTGATCCAGAATGTGTTGATGTTTTGGAAAGGATAAATGACTTAAAAGTTTTTGACTCTGCCCCTGCTGAAGAACCTGCTGGTAATTAACACTACTGATGCAACAACTGAAGCAGTTTAAGGATCTGTTGAACCCCCTACTGAAGCAACAACAGACCCTATTGAGGATGGGGTTCCTAAGAACCAAACTAACCAAAATCCACAATGGGTAAGGGATCACCCTGCTGAGCAAGTTATTGGGAACATACAGCAATGTGTTAGGACTAGAAGACAATTGGAAGCAATGTTTACTTGTTTTCTATCTCAACTGGAGCCTAAAGTTGTTGAAGAAGCAATATATGATCCAGACTGGATAATTGCTATGCAAGAAGAATTAAATGAATTTGAAAGAAAACAAGTTTGGACACTATTGGAAAGGCCTAGTCATGCAAATATAATTGGAACAAAATGGGTATACAGAAATAAACTGGATGAATGTGGTATCATTGTAAGGAATAAAGCCAGACTAGTGGCAAAAGGCTATTCTCAAGCTGAAGGAATAGATTTTGATGAGACATATGCCCCAGTTGCAAGATTAGAAGCTATAAGATTATTTTTGGCATATGATGCATACAAAAACTTCAAAGTATACCAGATGGATGTCAAGAGTGCATTTTTGAATCGCATTCTAGATGAGGAGGTTTATGTTTAGCAACCTCCTGGTTTTGAAGTTAAAGATCAAGAAGATAAAGTGTACAAACTCAACAAAGCACGTTATGGTTAGAAACAAGCACCAAGAGAATGGTATGAAACCTTATCTCAATTCTTGATGGACAATGGTTTTACCAAAGGTACCATTGACAAGACTCTTTTCAGAATCAATGAAGGGGACAACACCCTACCGGTACAGATTTATGTTGATGACATAATTTTTGGTTCTGAAATTGAATTGCCATGTGAAAAGTTTGCTAATCTCATGAAAAGCAAGTTCCAAATGAGTGTGATGGGAGAGTTGAACTACTTCTTGGGATTACAAGTCAAAGAAATGAAAGATGGAATCTTCATTCCTCAAACTAAATATACCAAGGAGCTACTGAAGAAGTTTGGCATGGAAAATAGCACCAAAGTATCAACTCCTATCAGTACCAATAGCAGATTGGATGAAGATAAAGAAGGCAAAGATGTTGATCAGACCTTATACAGAAGGATGATAGGCAGTCTACTGTACCTCACTGCCAGCAGACCTGATATATCTTTTGATGTAGGTGTTTGTGCAAGATTTCAATCAAAACCAAAGGAAAGTCACTTAGCTGTGGTAAAAAGAATTCTCAAATATCTAAAAGAGACCTTAGGAGTAGGGATATGGTATTCCGAAGATGGAAGCTTCAAAGTTATATCCTACTCACATTCTGATTATGCAGGATGCAAGATTGATAGAAAAAGCACCACAGGAACCTGTTAGTTGATATGAAATAGACTGGTTTCCTGGTTCAGTAAAAAACAGAATTCAATATCAACTTCCACTGCTGAAGCTGAATATATAGTTGCTGGAAGCTGCTGTGCACAAATACTATGGTTAATACAACAATTAAGGGATTATGGAATTGAAGAAAGAGAAATTCTTATAATGTGTGACAACACAAGTGCAATTGCAATCACTGAAAATTCTATTTTGCACTCAAGAACCAAGCACATTGATGTGAGACATCATTTTATAAGAGATCATGTTGAAAAGAAAGATGTGGTGCTTCTTTACATCCTTACTGAAGATCAACTTGCTGATATATTCACAAAACCATTGGATAGTGAAAGATTTGCTAAGTTAAGGACTGAACTTGGCATCATAAAAGTTGACTGAGATACTAATAATCAGTAGTGTACTGGAATTCACCAAGATGATTAGTCTTTGCTATGTTGGGTGAGCTCACTTAGCAGATTAGTCATTGGAATCAACAAATTCCATGTACTCAAATAAGTTTGGACAATTGAGCAAATGAAGTTGCCGAGGGAATTGGTCTTTGTCCTGTTGGGTGAGCTCACTTGACAGATCAGTCATTGGTATTAAACTTCATCTTGTATTATCAGTTGGACAAAACAAGAATATAAGAAGATCAGTAGAGTAACCGTGTCAGCAGGCTATTGGGCCATTCCTGTCAGCAGGCTGCTGATCCAAGTCTACTGAAGATCAAGCCTACTGAGTTATACGTTACAAAATAGTCAAACTTAACTGAAAGTCAATAGTAATTGGATATTATTCTTATCTTTATAACTGCGGTTACAATATCCAACGGTTACAACTCTTGGAATAAGTTAGTGGGACACGTGGCAACATCACATTTATTCTAACCTTAATCGTGGTTAAATGCTACAGTACGGGTATAGTACTTTCCTGACAGTTACTACCCACTTTCTTCCTTTATATATATAGACATATACTCAGACATTACATACAAGCTTTCAGATAGTTTTTCTCTCAATATACACCGTGTGAACACAAATTTACAAAGCTTTTTCTTAATCTTTCTCAAATTTCCAATGGCAGATAAAGGTGATGTTCACATTGGAACGAGCCAAAGTGTTAGAGGGTTTGTTGTTGATGCTAACAAGACTGAGCTAGCTATCAACATTGGTAGAAGAATCAGAAGATATGAAGGATTAGAGGATGTTCTGAATCTGAGATTGGAAAGAATCTCTTATACAAACGTTACAAATTTCTGGAGAAATATAGTGATTAGAGATGATAGAGAGGCATTTACTACCACTGTTATTGCCCATGTGATTGAGATCTCTTCAAACCTGCGGAGGGAAGTATTCGGATTCGGGCCTGGAAATGGTGCCCCTACCAATCCTGAATCAATGGAGCTGTCTAGATTGGAGTTTGTTGATGCAATAAAGACCAACAAATCCATAAAATCATCACTTAGCATCAATGTGAAGCATATCAAAATGGAGTATAATTTGCTGAGCAAGATTATTGCTAAAAACATCCTTGGATTCAGTGGAATCCTTGACACACTGTCTGGACCCAAGATTGACATGCTGATAATTATTTGCAAGAGTATGAAGTTTGATTGGCCCGGATTCTTTGTCCATTACATGAAGAAAGTGATAACAGAGGACAGGGATGGGACCAGGAAGTCCAAGACACTGCATTTGGGTTTGATGGTGCAAGCCCTACTGACCTATTTTAAGATTGCTGATGTTGCACCTGCAAAAATCAACAAGTCCAGATATAAGCCGGAAATCAGTTATCTCATCCCTGGTTTGGATGATGATGAAGATTTAGATATTGAAAGGACAAAGAGTGACAATGATGCAGGTGATGATGATGATGGTGGGCAGGCTAAACAAGTTATACAACCTGCTGCATCTAAGAAGGCTACTGAGAAAAGGAAGGTCAGTGATACAAGAAAGATTACTGAGCTTTTAAAGCCAAAGAAGACAAGGCAGCAACAAGTAGACACTGCTGAGTCTACTAGGTTCCAGTTGATGCTGAGGCTACTGAGCCTATTGAAACTACAAAGAAGTCTGCTACTGAGATTTTGAGAGAGCAGATAAAAGAAGATTCAAGAAAGAGGAAAGCTGCTAGGGATCTTGAAACAGAACAAGCCTCAAAGAGAATGAAGCAGACTGTGAAAAATAAAAATCATGGAAAGGGAAAAGAATTAAGGGTTTTGGAGGCCCAAAAGGAAGCTGAAGGTGTTGTTGAGGAAGCACATGTACAAGTTGATGAGCCTACTGAGGCTAGAGTGGTTGTTGTTGACCAACAAACTGTAGAATCATAGCAGACTGCTGTACCTGAGCCTGTTGTGGAATTTGTTGAAGCTGGTCAAGATCCTGCTGTGGATGCTATAACTCGGGGGGAAGAACACACTGCTGCAGACCTTACTGACGTTCATATAGTTCAGGTGGAACCAGTGTAGAAAAGTTAGAGGTGGTAGGTACAACTGTACAACATGATGAACCTACTGACCTGCTTGTATTTGCTATAGATACATTAGCTCACCTTGTTGAAGCCTTTGGGGGACAACAAGCTGAGCAATCTTCTCCAAGGAAGCCTACTATGCCTTATGAAAAAAAAAGAAGTCAAAGAAAGAAAGGGTGGATCCTGACATCAAAAGGGTTCAAAAGTACTTTGAATGGAAGTTTGGATTTTATAAGAGACAAAAACCAGCTGCTAATCCAATGAGTGGTTTTGAGGAATCGGCATTTGAACAGTTTGGAGTAGAAAGTTTGCTTTGACTGATTGACACTTCTCTGTTGTAGATGAAGCTGATGGCAATTATAGAAGATGCCAAGCAAAAAAATAACATTATGATTAAGGATCCCAAGTTTACACCAGATAGTGATGATTCATCCTCATCTGATTCAGATGATGATAATCCTATGTTCCCTAGGGAGTCCAGTAGAGGGGTCCAAGGAAATATCTGTTGAAGCAACTGGTCAAGGATCTACTGAGGAAATAGTTGATCAGCCTGCTAAAGGTGATAATTCTACTGATAATCAGCAGACTGACAATTTAAATGAAGAGCTGGCAACTGCTTACAATGAAGATTTAGAGAGACAACTTGCTGTAGCTACATCCCTGGAAGAGGCCATAATATTCATTTTTGATGATGTTGTGTTGTTTGAAGAAGCTGATGCAAGTTCAGAGGACTCAACTCAGTATCTGGAGTGGTTTGACACTCATGATTCTTTATCACAAGTTACAGATTATTTGGAAAAGGTTGATGATGCTAGAGGAGTGCTAGAGGAGAACTTAGCTATATTTCCTCTTGTTCTTGTTGAAGAGGTGGTTTAGGCTGCTGAGGAACAAACATCACCTGAATATAGGTCTGAACGGGAGGTTTGGGCTGCTGAGGATCAAACAGCATCTGAAAAAAGGTTGGAACCTGCAATGGGTTTGGAGGAAACCCCTGCACATGTTGAAGAGATTGTTGAAGCATAGGCTGCTGTAGAACCTGTTGTTGTAGTGCAGGTCACTGAAGTTAAGTCTACTGAAGGAAAGGATGGTCAGCAGACTGATGAGGATGAACAGCTACTGGACTATGATTTCAGTGATGAGGAGTTCCAAATGCCTGAGGAATGACAAGTTGCTGATGAACCTCAACAGGCACATGTACCAATTTTTGAGGAGGAACATTTTTTTTGAACCACAACGTGCACAATATCCAATTCTAGAGGAGGTTTTTGGAGATATTATTGAGGAAGGTCCTGAACCTGCTGGATGGGACATGACAAGAGCCATGATTTTCAGAACACAAAGGGCACACTACAATGTTGAAGAACCTGCTGATGATGCTGCTGGACATATGGCTGGAGGTATGGCTGGTACAGTACCGGCACATGTTTTAGAAGAGTTGAGGGCAGTACGAGCTGATATTACACATTTAAGAACTCTACTAGATAGGCAAGAGTAGAGATTTGAAGATTTAATGAATCTGGTGGAAAATAGAGAAAGGACTACTGAAACAATTGCTTTCAACATCACCTCTACTCAATATGCCATTGTTGACCTAACCAAAGATGTGAGAGGTATTAAACAAGGCAATGCACACAGAGATAAATTTTTGAATGAGCAGTTTGCCTCAATTCACAAAAAGCTTGACAAGCTTGTTGAGACACCCAAGCCTGCTGTGGCTCACCCTGCTGGAATACCTCAACCTGCTGTATTGGATCATAAGGTTACTGAGAGGATCAATCTGCTGGAGCAAACTATGGAAGGAAGGATCACTACAAATGACACAAGGACAGAGATTATGGAAGGTCAACTTGCTAACTTAGTGATCACACAAGAGATTGTTCATGGTCTACTATACCGGTTTGTTGATGATGTCAATAAGGGGGAAGAGGGCCTTACATTAGAAGCAAAATAGGCTGTAAGAATTTTTGCTAAAAAGAGATGGGAGGATGATACAAATGAGTACAAGAACCCTGTACCTGGGAGGATTTAGTCGACTGATGACCTCCTGAAAGAGTATAAGAAGCTATACTATGGAAGGAAGAGACCCTATCATCACATGGGATTTCATGAGGGACTAAATTCCTTTCTGGGATTGAAACTTTGGGAAACAAGGGTCAAGGCACTGAGAGCTTCTTACAGAGGTGGAAGAGGAGGAAGAGGTGGAAGAGAAAGAGTGGGAACTGCGCAATCAGCAAGGGATTCACTGGATGAATTCAAACATTTTTACATGTGTTGGTCCCTTGAAAAGGCTTTAGTTAAGTTTAGAGGGGGGTGAATAAACTTAACAATTAAAACTTTGGAGTTAACAAATTTGCAACTTCGGCGGCTGCGTACTTCGGTAGTCTGCGAGACCTCGATAACTCCGTCGATAAACGATAGTCTACGACGGTTCGCCTTGCTGAATTTGTGCAAATGCGGAATAATATCAAAATTAAGCCTTGTTACTTGTTGTTAAATATGTTACTAAGTATTAGATACTCGGTAGTGTGTGTGTGTGATTTCGCTTGCTAGATTCGACGGTTGATATGAATAAAGACTAAGTGCGAGAAAATAAATGCGGTAAGTAAGTAGAGAGATTTTTATAGTGGTTCCGGGTGATGTAATCTGTACGTCCACTCTTCTCCCGTGATGTTGGAGGAAATTCACTAGTAATCTTTGAGTTATCGTTACAAAGAATCCTAGGTTGCTTGTCCTTCACCAATAACTATGGCTTCACAAACGAAAACTAAGAACGGTAGGATTGCTTTGCTCCCGAGTCTTCCACTGGTCCTTGAAGGGTAGAATTGCCTCTTCACCAGGCTCCACCACAAACCAACGAGTCTTTCACACCTAACGGATGCTTCTTCACTTCGGCGGGTTCTTTATAAAATAAAGAATGAATCAAATAAATGATTCGGTTGCGCAGCCTTGATTAGGATGATATAATCGACGGCTTGCGCCTTCAAGTGTGTATGCTTGATGCGACTTGAACACGAATGCACTTGAAGAGAATAACTAGATCGGCGGCTTTAAGCTCGGTAAGTTCGGCGGGGTGTTTTTCACTCGGTGGTATCACTTAAAATTTATCCCAAAATTCATCATCTTTTTCTTGAGTTGAAAGTCCTCTATTTATAGGTAGGAATGCATGTGACTTGAATTTGAAATTCAAATGTGACCGTTCCTTGTATTTGTCCCATCCGCACCGCATTCTCGTCACTATTCATGGATCGACACTTTGTCGGATTACTTTTTGACAAGCGATCTGTCCACCCTTTGACTTGTATCCAATGGATAAAAATATGGATCATCCCAACGTCTTTTTAATCTCGGCCTTTGATTTGCTTGATAAGTCGAGAGGTAGTTGGTCGTTCTTATCCATGTAACTTCCCAATAATCTTGAATTGATCGAGGTATATATCGCCGGGTTCATCGATCTGTCGTAAAACCAATCGATCTGCCGAACATCATATTTTTGTCCGTAAAATATAATGCGAGTGAATCTTTTTATCCAACTTTTGTATGTGAAGTTAGATTACATCATTTAAAGTATAACCAAGTTCCAAACATCATCCAACTTGTGGAACTTAGACCTTTTACACAAGGTATATGTAATCGGTTTAGGTCATCACGGACTTGCCTAAATTCGATTCCATATCCTTGACATTAAATACTAAGTTTGATCCCTTAGCCTTCATTAACCGAGTTTGAACCCTCGGCCTTCGGTCTTCGGTCTTCGGCGGGTTCTAGACCGGTCTGCGGCGACCTATCTACCCTGCGACCTAGATCGGTCTGGCGATAAACAATCGGCACCATTTACGATGCTTGTTTGATCAAACCTATTTATGAATCAAACTCTAATAAACCTATACATTTTATCTAGACATCTTTTTGCCTTTGCACTATAACGACTAGTATGGCACTCATCATCAAAACTAAGAAATAAGTCCAACAATTTCCCCCTTTTTGGTGATGATGCCACTACCCTCACCTAATCGGCAAAGCAAAAAAAAGATAAAAACACAAACGAGAACAAATTCGGTCATTTCTCATTATAAACATTTGTTCACAAGTTATTACAACTAGATACGGCAAAGATAAACAATGAAAAGTAGGCGATCTATTGTCTCTTTTCTCTTTCTTGTCTAGCCTTCTCGACTTGCTCTTGATAGGCTCGATCTCTTCTATCATTTCAACCATCCATTCATTCTCAATAAGTGTAAAGTCAATATAAGAATTGACTTGTTTCCACCAATTCCATGCTTCAGCGGACAAGATTGATCGATTCACCCCGAAGCCAAACTTCATATACGACTCCTTAAATTCATTCAGTGAATCTTTTGCTTTTGTAATTGGCAGCACCTTTTCACCTCTGCTACTCCTTCTGTCTCTGGTAGATGCTCTTAAAGCTCTAATCCTTGCCTCCCAAAACTTCAAGCTCAAGAAGGAGTTGAGACCTTCATGAAATCCCATGTCACGATAGGGTCTCCTTCTGTTGTAAAACTCTTTCTTGTCTTGTGATAGGAGATCATCGGTAAGTTGCACTCGCAGTGCGGGTTGCCTAAAGGCATTTGTATCATCATCCATCTCTTTTGTGCAAAGAGTCTAGCAGCCCTCCTTTCTTTGCGGTGATTGGCCTCTTCCCCCTTAGTGACATCATCAACAAAACGTGAGATGAGGCCATGAATAGCTTCCTGTGATACTATCACTCTGTGTAATTGACCCGCCATAGTTCCGGTTCTAGTATCAAGAGAAGTAATCCTTGATTGCGAGTCTCTTCCAAATACTGTTGATCCTTTCGGTAAATTTGGGATCGGGCATAGCGAGGTTGTTGTGCGGCGAAGCGAGCTCGCCAGCGGCTTCAAGAAGCTTGTCAAGTTTTTGATGAACGGATGTAAGTTGATCTTTCAAAAACTTGTCCTTCAGTGTGTTCCCTTGCTTGATATATCTCACATCATATATCATATCATTCAAAGCATTTTGAGTGGAAGCAAAGTTTGAAGCAGCTGTATTAGCAGATTGTCTGTTTTCATTGACCATCTTCATCAGTTCTTCAAATCTCTGTTCTTGCCTGTCCAATTGAGTTCTTAACTGTTGCATGTCATTTCTTACAGTTCTTAACTCATTGACAACTTCAATTGGCACTCCACTGGCCATTCTACTGTCAGTAGATCCATCAGCAGGCTCCTCAACCCTATATTGTGCCTGTTGTCTGCTGATGACCATGGCTCTACTCAAATCTCTCCCAGCAGGGGGAGGTCCTTCCTCAACCATTGCACCAAGAACATCTTCAAGGATAGGATCTTGTGCAGGTTCTTCAACAACTTCTTCTTCTCCAAAAATTTGAAATTCTTCATCACTGTAATTATAGTCCAGCAGCTGCTCATCCTCATTAACAGCAGTCTGCTGACTATCTTTTCCTACAGTGGCATTGGCTCCAGCAGGCTCCACTACACAGCCTCATCAATAACAGGGGTTTCCTCCAAACCCAAACCTGGTTCCAACCTTTGTCCGAGTCTTTGTTTGAGACTCGCGACTCGTACCTCCCGTTCCAACCTTTGTGCAGGTGCTGTTTGTATCCCAGCAACCTGTACCTCCTCTTCAACTTCCTGTGGATTGAATATATTGGTATTATCCACTTGGAAACCTTCAGCATGACCAATCTTGGTCAGAATCATGGCAGTTTTGGTGAGAATTCCTTCAAAGTCAAATCCTCTTTGATATTCAATGGATTCCTCAGAACTAGCACTTGGTTCACTGAAGTCAGTGGTCTTTTCCACATCCAAATCAGCATTCTGTACATCTTCAGGTTGTGCAGTAGGCTCTACAACATGAAATGTACTTGGTTCATCAGCCAGCCTACCAGTACTCAAATTTATTCCTTCATTTATCAAGGCTTCTAGATCATCCATGGTGAGATCTTGTAGATCCTCATCCATTTCTCCAGTCTGCTGGCCCTCAGCAGACTTACCAGTATTAGTTGGCTGTTGTACAGATGATTCATGTGCCAGTGCAGCCCCACTTGATTCTCCTGGTCCAGAGGGAAAATCTCCTCTACTATCTGATGATGAAGAGGAATCATCGGGACCATCTCTTGGATCTCTAAATTTGATACCCTCCTCCTTCGTTGCTCATCAAACGGATCCATCGGTCTTGATTGCGGCAAGGTTGTATCAATCGGATCCAAGAAGTTTTCCACTCCTAACTTGTCAAAAACCCATTCTTCAAAATCTGTCATTGGTTGAGCAAATTGTTTTTGTCTTTTGTAGAACCCAAACTTCCACTTTGGAAGTAATCGGCAATTTGCTTTGAAGTTTGGGATCCACAAACTCTTCGCCTTTTCTTGCTCTTTTTCACATGCCTCTCAAATGGCATAAAAGATCTTACGGGAGCAGCTCCGGTAGCTTGTTGACCTCCAAAGGTTCCAACAAGCGATTCAAGGTATCTTCTACGGATGTTTGAAAGTCGGCGGAGTTGCCGTGATGGTGCATTTGTACCTACTACTTCCATCCGTATCACACTTGGTTCCCCCGACTTACATGCTCATCGCCGGGGTTAGCGACGATCGCTCTTCCCCCGAACTATTGCCAAATTTGCGGGGTCTTCAACCAAGTTTCCAATCACCTCTTCAACCACCACGAGCGGGTTCGGTTCGGTGGTTTGTTGTGGTTCTTCGATGGATGCTACGGCGGGCTCGAGTCGTGAAGCTGATCACGTACATCCTCTACATTGCTCAAAAACAACCCGTTCGGCATCGGTGGACTTGATAACTTCTTCATTGGAGGAATCACTGATAACAACTGGTGGAATGATAGTTAGAGGCTCAGCTTCAACAGCCTCTTCTTCCTCCTCTACTGATGCTTCTTCTTGGGCTCTCTGTGCCTCCAAATCTTTCAACTCTTTCCCCTTGCCATATTTCTTCTTTTTGGCAACTTCCTTCATCCTCTTGGATAGGGGTTCATCATCATCATCTTTTCTAGTCAATTTTCTTTTTCTACTTGCTTCCTTCGTTGTTCTCTAAGAATTTCAACAACGCTTCTTCTTGCGGCTACGGCGGGGTCGGTAACCTCCACTTGACCTCGGCGGACTCGAGCGATCAGGCTTGTTTCCTTTCTTGTTCTCTTTGATTTCAAGATTTCAGTAATCTTTCTATCATCAGCACTCTTCTTCCTCTTCCATACCAGTAAACTTAGGTTCATCAAACACAACATTGATTGTTTCTTCATGTTTCAGTGTTCTTTTGTTCAGTACCCTGAATGCTCTGCGGCGATCGAAGAATATCCTAAGAAAATTCCTTCATCGATTTTGGTTGGAAAGTTTTCAAATGAACTTTATGATTTAGAATAAAACATTTGCTTCCAAATGGGTGGAAATAGGATATATTAGGTATCCTTCCATTCCGGATCTCATAAGGTGTCTTCGGCGGCTTCTTGTTTACTTGATGTTCTATTTTGTGTATAGCATGTCGTATTTACTTGCTTCACCCAATATCTTTCGGTAGCAAAGCTTCACGGATCATTGTTCTTCCCGCTTCCTTTAATGTCCTGTTTCTTCTTTCAAAGAACCCCATTTTGCTTTGAGGTGTACCAAGTGACAAGTTGATGAAGTACACCATTCTGTTCACAGTATTCTCTTATAACTTTGTTGAGAAATTCAGTACCCTGATCTGATCTAATCTTTATGACTGTTAGACTTTTCTCATTTTGTAATCTTTTCAAAAGATTAGGTAAGCTTTGGAGAGTCTCACTTTTCTTGTTCATGAATATCACCCAAGTGTATCTAGAGAAATCATCCACAACCACTAAGGTGTATTTCTTCCCTGTCACACTTGTTGGAGTTATAGGTCCAAAAAGATCCATGTGCATAAGCTCCAACACTCTGTTAGTTGATTGTTTAGTCTTTGACTTGAAACTAGACTTTATCTGTTTACCTTGCTGACATGCATCACAGATAGCATCCTTCTTGAATGTGATCTCAGGTAAACCAACCACTAACTTCTTCTTCACTAGCTGATTAATATCATCAAAATTTAGATGATTTAACTTCTTGTGCCATAACCAATTGAGTTCAGATTTGGTATGCACAATCAGGCAGGTTTCTGGAACTGCAGTAGACCAATCCACAACATACATGTTCTCATTTGCCTTACCAAAAAGTACAACTTGATCACCTCTTTCACTAATGACAATACGATTGTTTTTGTCAAAAGTGACCTTGTATCCCATATCACGGAATTGTCCAAAGTGCTCGGCAAGTTGTAATCCAGTCCTTCCACATATGCAACATTCTTGATTGTAAGTCCATTTCGATAAGTGTGCCATATCCTCTTGTATAGCCGGGTGTATTTTTGTTGCCAAAATTCACCCTTGGACCATCTTTTGCCACAAAATTTGTAAGACAGTGCTTATTCTTTGTCATGTGTCCGGAACATCCACCGTCAAAGTACCGGACACCCTACAAAACAAAGTTAATGCATTTTAGGTACCCAAACCTGTTTGGGTCCATAGTGGTCGATGGCAAGCATGACCCTTGGTATGTTTCCATAAGGTCTTCTCTAAATGTGTCATACTTTGGTTCATACTTTGGTTCATACATGTATTCCACACATCCATAACTTCTAACGGTAGGTTGTGTAGGAACCACATATGTTTTCGGCCTTTTGGTACATAATGCTTGTTTGAAATGATTCTTGTTGTTAGAAACATTTGCATAGCCATAGATGTCTTGTCTGTAGGAGCGACCATGTGTAATATGGAGTCTGCCGAGGTCTTATGTAAGTCCTCTCTTGATTCCATTGTCTAGGTTTTACCCTAGCGGTATGGTTATCTTGATTGTTTCTAGCATTAGATGCGGGAATATTCCAATCATTATCGGCGGGGAACATCTACCTTTCCCCCGAGATAAGTATTCCTTGAATGATCAACATTTTTGGATTTGGGATTCTTATTCTTGGAATATTTCTATTTCTTTCCTTACGTGGTCCGGCGGACTTGGTAGCGGTCCGCTATCGGTAGGCTTAGAAGGTACGGCGATCCTATTTTTGGATTTATTCTTTTTACTAGGAGAGTTTGTTGACTTCGAGACTTCGATTTTGCTTCTTTGAGGCATTCTCATTTGGTTTTTCTTGCTTCGGCGGCCTTGCTTTGGAGATGGATCTAGTGCGGGCACAAACTTAGGACCAATTCGGTACTAGGTTCGGTAACCTTCTTGGATCCACTCTTGTTAGATTGCTTGAGTTCCAAATCCAAGCCCGGTTCTATCTCCATAAGGCTTTCTGATTTGTATGCGGTATTGGAACAAGATGGTTCGAGCGATTCGAGAGGCTGCTTGGATGTGCGACGGAGACTTATGCTTTGATTCTCGTCCAACATCTTTTTCCTTACCTTTGAAAACCCTTAATTCGGCTTTCAATCTTCCAACTTCTAACTCAAGAGCCTCTTTTTCGACCTTCACAATCTCATAACCAGATTGTATTATCCTCGATTGATTAAGGATGGCATCCAAAGTCTCATTGTTGTCGAATTTCTAGGATTTGAACCACGGGTTGATTCACAATCACTTCCGGCGGGAGTGTTTATAGATACGGTGTTGTATACCTCCTCGGTTTCATCCATGTTGGCCATCAAAGCATAATCCTCCATATCGGCAACTAGTCTTGTGTCATCGACTCATTTCCTTTTTCGGATCCCACTTCATATCCCGATTCATCTTCGGCAACCATAGCCTTCTTGCCATGTCTCCTTTGTTGACTTTTGGTCTTCGATGTAGGTCCGGACAATCGTGTCTAAAATGTCCGGGCTTCTTACGGTTGAAGCAAAGATAATCGGGTTCCTTGCCTTGTTTCAATTCGGGACAATCGGGTCCGAAGTGTCCCGGTTTCTTGCAATGAAAGCATAGATAGTCATTATCTTTCTTTGGTTCTTCTTTCCTTCTCTCGGTAGGCCTCTTTGTGAAATTTCTTGTAGGGGCCTTTCCGGTCTTCATCATTCGATCTTCTTGCTCGGTAGGGCAATCGCTCTTGCATTTCATCTAGCATATCATCCTGTCCTCCCGATGTTTCTTCATGATGTGAAGCAGCCAATGCGATGGTCTTTGGCTCTTCCTTTTCGATTTCGAGGCACTAACTTCTTGCTAAATTCATAGGCCTTAAGATCGAGAGAACAATTTGAAGGTGTCTTCCTCATGCGACTTTCTCATTTCTTCAATTGCGTCACCTTCATTTTCCAAACATCTCTTGCGAGGTAAAGCTTCCAAGATTTTGGTGTTTACTTCCTCTTTTGAATAACTTACACTCGGCGAGTAAGCTCATCTAAGATTGCATTGAATCGGACTCCATTTGCTCAATGGTTTCATTAGGTAGCATTTTGAACTTTTGAAACCTTTTTCTCGCCACACCGATTTTGTTCTTCTTTATTGCATCGGTGCCTTCACGATTAAGTGAATCTTATCCCAAAGTTCCTTTGCGGTCTTGCAATCTTTGACTTTCATGTACATATTGCTATCCAAGGTTACGTAGATGATATCAATAGCAATGTTGTTGAGGTTTGCTCTTTTCTGTCTTACGCATTCCATTCTCTCTTTGGTTTAGGAATGTACTCGGTTCTGTCACCCACTTATTCTTGCCTTTGTAATCTCCGGTGGTCCTTCGGTTAGTACATCCATCATCTCATCATGAGTAGCGACAAGATATGCACGCATTCGACGTTTATACTCATCAAATCTATCAAGAGAACACATCAACATGGTTCTAGCATACTTGTGTGTTATCCATGATGCAAGTTTTGAAAATCGGTAACTTGAAAGAAAGTTTTTAAAGAATTTTCACAAGCACAACAAGTATGATTCCTTCAGAACGAAAGCAATGCTCCGATACCAATTGTTGGTCCCTTGAAAAGGCTTTAGTTAAGTTTAGAGGGGGGGGGGTGAATAAACTTAACAATTAAAACTTTGGAGTTAACAAATTACGCAACTTCGGCGGCTGGCGATACTTCGATGTCTGCGAGACCTCGATAACTCTTGATAAACGGTAGTCTACGACGTTCGATTCTTGCTGAATTTGTGCGGCGGAATAATATCAAAATTAAGCCTTGTTACTTGTTGTTAAATATGTTACTAAGTATTAGATACTCGGTAGTGTGTGTGTGTGATTTCGGTTGCTAGATTCGGCGGGTTGATATGAATAAAGACTAAGTGCGAGAAAATAAATGCGGTAAGTAAGTAGAGAGATTTTTATAGTGGTTCCGGGTGATGTAATCCTGTACGTCCACTCTTCTCCCGTGATGTTGGAGGAAATTCACTAGTAATCTTTGAGTTATACGTTACAAAGAATCCTAGGTTGCTTGTCCTTCACCAATAACTATGGCTTCACAAGCGAAAACTAAGAACGGTAGGATTGCTTTGCTCCCGAGTCTTCCACTTGGTCCTTGAAGGGTAGAATTGCCTCTTCACCGGCTCCACCACAAACCAACGGTCTTTCACACCTAACAGATGCTTCACTGTCTTCAGCAGGTTCTTTATAAAATAAAGAATGAATCAAATAAATGATTCAGTTGCAGCAGCTTGATTAGGATGATATAATCAGCAGCTTGCAGTCTTCAAGTGTGTATGCTTGATGCAGCTTGAACACAGAATGCACTTGAAGAGAATAACTAGATCAGCAGCTTTAAGCTCAGTAAGTTCAGCAGGGTGTTTTTCAGCTCAGTGGTATCACTTAAAATTTATCCCAAAATTCATCATCTTTTTCTTGAGTTGAAAGTCCTCTATTTATAGGTAGGAATGCATGTGACTTGAATTTGAAATTCAAATGTGACCGTTCCTTGTATTTGTCCCATCTGCACTGCATTCTGTCACTATTCATAGGACTGACACATCGTCAGATTACTTTTTGACAAGTGCGATCTGTCCACCCTTTGACTTGTATCCAATGGATAAAAATATGGATCATCCCAACGTCTTTTTAATCTCGGCCTTTGATTTGCTTGATAAGTCGAGAGTAGTTGGGTCATTCTTATCCATGTAACTTCCCAATAATCTTGAATTGATCGAGGTATATATCGGCGGGTTCATCGATCTGTGTAAAACCAATCGATCTGCGAACATCATATTTTTGTACGTAAAATATAATGCGGTGAATCTTTTTATCCAACTTTTGTATGTGAAGTTAGATTACATCATTTAAAGTATAACCAAGTTCCAAACATCATCCAACTTGTGGAACTTAGACCTTTTACACAAGGTATATGTAATCGGTTTAGGTCATCACGGACTTGCCTAAATTCGATTCCATATCCTTGACATTAAATACTAAGTTTGATCCCTTAGCCTTCATTAACGAGTTTGAACCCTCGGCCTTCGGTCTTCGGTCTTCGGCGGGTTCTAGACCGGTCCTACGACCTATCTACCCTACGACCTAGATCGGTCTGGCGATAAACAATCGGCGGCCATTTACGATGCTTGTTTGATCAAACCTATTTATGAATCAAACTCTAATAAACCTATACATTTTATCTAGACATCTTTTTGCCTTTGCACTATAACAGCTAGTATGGCACTCATCATCAAAACTAAGAAATAAGTCCAACAACATGAGACAAGGCTTTGATGTTCACAATATAAGGTTAACTTTACCTGAAGCCTGGAAGTGGTGGAAAGAGCTGAATACTTGGGTTGACTTTTCCTCAATTGAAAACCAATGGATGGTGGATGTAGTCAAAGAAATCAAGGAGTTTTATGAGAAGAAGGAACAAGACAAAGACAGAAACTAGATTAGCAAACTTACATTATTCATTTCATTCTGCTGATCCTAGTTTGTAATAAGTCTGAACAAATTAATTATAATGAGAAATGACTTTATTTGTTCTGTTTTTGTTTTTATCTTTTTGCTTTGCTGTAAGGAGGGTATTGGCATCATCACTAAAAAGGGGGAAATTGTTGGACTTATTTTAAGTTTTAATGATAAGTGCTAGGCTAGCTATTATAGAGCAAAGGCAAAAAGATGTCTAGATAAAATGTATAGGTCTATTAGAGTTTGATCATTGTATATGTTTGATCAAACAAGCACTGTAATTAGGTCAGCTGACTTTATGAGCAGACCTGTCTAGGTCAGTAAGGTAACTAGGTCAGTAGACTAGTTAGGAACCTACTGAAGACTGAAGGCTGAAGGGTCAAACTCATTTATTGAAGGCTAAGGGATCAAACTTAGTATTTTAAGTCAAGGATATGGAATCAGAATTTAGGGAAGTCTGTGATGTCCTAAACTGATTACATATACCTTTTATACAAGGTCTAAGTTCCATATGTTAAGTGGTGATTGGAACTTAGTTATGTTCAAATTGGTGTACTCTAACTTCACAATAAAAAGTTATATGAAAAGAAGTCAGCTGAAGTGTTATTAAAACACGGCAGACTTTAGCCAGCTGACAGTTATATACATCAGCAGACTAATATAAGTCAGATATCTGCTGAGTATAAATCTTGATTTAATCAAAGGTTACATTGGATGATTACAAGGATAAGGATGGATTACAAGCCTTGATATTATCAACAAATCAATGGCCAAGATGAAAAGAACATTGTAAAGATTCAGAGGATTAACGAATGGACATATGTCAAAGGGTGGACAGACTGAAAAATGACCAAAAGAAAACTGACAGTGTCAGTCCTATGAACAGAGACAGAAAGCAATTCAAGATGGGGACAAATCTGAAACGGCTATGTTTGAAATTCAAACATAAGTCACATGATTCTCACATATAAATAGAAGACTCCTGATTCAGATACAAGTGATGAAAAACAAATAATCAACTCAAGCTATCAAGTTTCTTATCCAGAAAATCACCCTACTGAGTTCACTGAGCTTAAAGCTACTGATCCAGAAAACTCTTCAAGTGTAACCTGCTATCAAGTTACATCAAGTTTACACACTTGAAGACATCAAGCTGTTGATCATTTCATCCTGATCAAGCTGCTGACTGTTGAATCATTCACTTGATTCAAACTTTCTTTTACAAGAAACCTGCTGAAGACACAGAAGCACTTAGGTGTCAAGAACTGTTGTTTATGGTGGAGCTAGTGAAGAGGCAATCCTACCCTTCAAGGACCAGTGGAATACTTTGTAGCAGCAATCCTACCTGTTTCAAATATTCAGTTTGTGAAGCCATAGTTATTGGTGAAGGACAGACACCTTAGGGATTTTTGTAACTGCAACCTCAAAGATCTTTAGTGAATTTCCTCCAACATCACAGGAGAAGAGTGGATTGACAGGATTACACCATCTGGAACCACTATAAAATTTGTCTGCTTACTTTCTGCATTTAATACACTGATCACATCAACT
Source organism: Gentiana straminea (assembly GCA_036785695.1). Taxonomy (NCBI): domain Eukaryota; kingdom Viridiplantae; phylum Streptophyta; class Magnoliopsida; order Gentianales; family Gentianaceae; genus Gentiana; species Gentiana straminea. Next base: position 20,160,586 of record JAVUPR010000266.1, on the reverse strand, counting down.
TACTGAAACTAGCAACTGAACCACACGCTTACACTACTGAGTATCTAATACTTAGTATCATCTTTTTAACAACAAGTAATAAGGCTTAATTTCAATATATTTCGCTGCAACAAGTTCAGTAATATCTACTGTCAGCATACTAGTGGTCAGCAGACTACTGAGCAGTCAGTAGGCTACTGTTAAGTTTATTCACCCCCTCCATCTAAACTTAACCAAAGCCTTTTCAAGGGACCAAAAATTGGTATCGGAGCAGTGCTTCTGTTCTGAAGTAATCCTACTTGTTGTGCTTGTGAATATACTTTGAAATTTTTTTCAAGCTTCTGATTTTCAAAGCGTTGCATCATGGATAACAACCAGTATGCTAGAACTATGTTGATGTGTTCCTTAGATCGTTTTGATGAGTATAAACATCGTATGCAGGCTTATCTAGCTGCAACACATGATGAGATGATGGATGTGCTGACTGAAGGACCACTGGAGATCACTAAGGCCATAACTGTAGGCAGTGAAACTCAGTATGTTCCAAAGCCAAAAAGAGAGTGGGGTGCTAAAGATAGAAAAAGAGCAAACCTCAACAATATTGCTATTGATATCATATACAGAACTTTGGATAGCAATATGTATATGAAAGTGAAAGATTGCAAAACAGCAAAGGAACTTTGGGAAAAGCTGCAACTTATCTGTGAAGGCACTGATGCTATAAAGAAAAACAAAGTCAGTGTAGCCAAAAGAAAGTTCCAAGATTTCAAGACGAAATCAAATGAAACCATTGAGCAAATGGAGTCAAGATTCAATGCTATCATGGATGAACTCACCCTGTTGAATGTTACAAATACAAAAGAAGAGATCAATACAAGAATCTTAGAAGCCCTACCTGCAAAAGAGGTTTGGAAAATGAAGGTTACTTCCATAGAAGAATCTAGGAGTCTACATGAAGAAGACACCTTCAAACTATTTTCAGATCTCAAAGCATATGAATTCAGTAATATACTTATTCCTGAGACTGAAAAAGAAGAACCAAAGACTACTGCATTGGCTGCTGCATATAAATAAGAGTCATCAAGTGGTCAAGATGATCTACTGGGTGAGACGCAAGAGCAAATTGCCCTACTGAGCAAGAAAATCAGAATGATGAAAACATGAAATGGTTCTCCAAGGAATTTCACAAAGACATCAAGTGAAAAGAAGACGGAAGAATCCAAGAAAGATAATGATTACTTGTGTTTTTTTCATTGCACGAAACCAGGACACTTCAAACCCGACTGCCCTGATCTAAAATAGAAAAAAGAACCTGGTTATCTGTGCTTCAACTGCAAGAAACCTGGACATTTCAGACATGATTTTCCAGACCTACTGAAGAACAAGAATCAGTAAAGAAGACCTGGCAAGAAATCAATGGTTGCTGATGATGAATCAGGCTATGAAGTTGAATCAGAAAAGGGAAATGAATCTGATGACACTACACTTGTTGCTGATATGGATGATTATCCTTTAATGGAAAATATGGAAGAGACTGAGGAGGTATACAATTCTGTATCAATAAATACTCCTGCTGAAAGTGATTGTAAATCGACTTGTGGTTCAAATCCAAAAAATTCTGAAAATAAAGAAACTTTGGATGCCATCCTTAATCAACTGAGGAAAATACAATCTGGTTATGAGATTGTGAAGTCTAAAAAAGAAGCTCTACAAACAGAAGTTGAAAGGTTAAAAGCTGAATTAAGAACTCTCAAAGGAAAGGAAAAAGATTTTGAGCAAAATTAGCATAAGCCTACTGTACATTCTGTACCTACTGAATTTGCTGAACAATCTAGTTCCACAACTACATTCAAATCTGGAAATCCTTATGGTGATAGAACATGCCTTCGATTTGGAATTCAACAATCTACTAAGAGTGAATCCAGTAAGGTCACTGAACCTGGTACCAGAATTGGTCCTAAGTTTGTGCCTGCACAAGATCCAACTCCCAAAAACGTTGCTGAGGCAGTGAAGCCTACTGAGAATACTTCAAAGAGGCAAAATCAGAAGTCAAAAAGGACATCAGTACCTAACAAAAAGGATAAATCCATGGGTAGGACTGCTTGACCTTCTAGACCTGCTGATTGCAGATCTGCTGCCAAGTCTGCTTGGACCACAATAGGGCAAAAACAAGAAATATTCCAAGGATAAGAATCCTAAACCTAAAAATGTTTATCATTCTAAGGATACTTATCTCAGGGGGAAAGGTAGATTGTTCCCTACTGATGATGATTGGAATAATCCTACCCCTACTGCTAGAAACAATAGACAAAACCATAATGCTAGGGTAAGACCTCAGCAATGGAATCACCAGAGGACTCATCAGAGGACTTATTCAAGACCTCAACAAGGACCTTAGCAGACTCCATATTACAAGGCTTCTCCTAACAGGAAGCAAACCTATGGTTATGCTAGTGCTTCTAACAATAGAAATCACTTCAGACATCATTATGTACCAAAAGGCCAGAAAGCATATGTGAATCCTACACAACCAAACGTTAGATCTTATGGAAGTGTGGAATACATTTATGAACAAAAGTATAATACTTTTCAAAGAAAACCTTATGGAAATTTGCCAAGGGTCATGCTTACCACTGACCACTATGGACCCAAACAATTTTGGGTACCTAAAATACATTAACTTTGTTTTGTAGGAAGTCTGGTACTTTGACAGTGGATGTTCCAGATATATGACAAAGAATAAGCACTGTTTGACCAATTATATGGCAAAGGATGGTCCAAGTGTGAATTTTGGAAACAAGAATACACCAGGATACACAAGAGGATATGGCACACTAGTGAGGAATGGATTAACTAGGAGGAATGTTGCATTTGTGGAAGGACTAGACTACAACCTACTGAGCACTGGACAATTTTGTGACATGGGTTACAAGGTCACTTTTGACAAAGTCAACTGTATTGTCATTAGTGAAAGAGGTGAACAAGTTGTGTTGGCTAGTAGAAGACAACAAAACATGTATGTTGTGGATTGGTCTACTGTTGTTCCAGAAACATGCTTAATTGTGCATACTAAGTCAGAACTGAATTGGTTGTGGCATAAGAAGTTGAACCATCTTAACTTTGATGATATCAATCAGTTGGTGAAAAAGAAGTTGGTGATTGGTTTGCCTGAGATTACATTCAAAAAGGATGCTATATGTGATGCATGTCAGCAAGGTAAACAAACCAAGTCAAGCTTCAAGTCAAAGACTAAGCAATCAACAAAAAGAGTTTTGGAGCTAATGCACATGGATCTATTTGGACCAGTAACACCAACAAGTGTAACAGGGAAGAAGCATACTCTAGTAGTTGTGGATGATTATTCAAGATACACTTGGGTAGTATTCATGAACAAGAAAAGTGAAACACTTCAAAAGATGCTTGAACATTTGAAGAGATTGCAAAATGAGAAAAGTTTGACAGTAGTGAAGATCAGATCAGCCAACGGTACTGAGTTTCTCAATAAAGTTATAAGAGAATATTACGAGCAAAATGGTGTGCTGCATCAATAAAATGTTGCTGGTACACCTCAGCAAAATGGGGTTGCTGAGAGAAGAAACAGGACCTTGAAAGAAGCAGGCAGGACTATGATTTGTGAAGCACTATTACCTGAAAGATATTGGGCTGAAGCAATTAATACAGCATGATATACACAAAATAAGACCTCAGTGAACAAGAAGCTGCTGAAGACACCTTATGAGATATGGAATGGAAGAAAACCAAATATATCTTATTTCCATCCATTTGGAAGCAAGTGTTTTATTTTGAATCATAAGGAGCAATTGAAGACATTCCAACCAAAATCAGATGAAAGAATCTTTTTGGGATATTCTTCTGTCAGCAAGGCATTCAGGGTACTTGAATAAAAGGACATTGAAACATGAAGAATCAATACATGTTGTATTTGATGAACCAAAGTTCACTGGAATGGAAGATGAAGTTTCAGAACATGCTGAAAATTTCCAAGTCACTGATCCAGAATATGTTGATGTTTTGGAAAGGATAAATGGCTTAAAAGTTTTTGACTCTGCCCCTGCTGAAGAACCTGCTGGAACACTACTGATGCAACAACTGAAGCAGTTCAAGGATCTTTTGAACCCCCTACTGAAGCAACAGCAGACCCTACTGAAGATGAGGTTCCTGAGAACCAAAATAACCAAAATCCACAATGTTTAAGGGATCACCCTGCTGAGCAAGTTATTGGGAACATACAGCAATGTGTAAGGACTAGAAGACAATTGGAAGAAATGTTTACTTGTTTTCTATCTCAAATGGAGCCTAAAGTTGTTGAAGATGCAATATCTGATCCAGAATGGATAATTGCTATGCAAGAAGAATTAAATGAATTTGAAAGAAATCAAGTTTGGACACTATTGGAAAGGCCTAGTCATGCAAATATAATTGGAACTAAATGGGTATACAGAAACAAACTGGATGAATTTGGTACCATTGTAAGGAATAAGGCCATACTAGTGGCAAAAGGCTATTCTCAAGCTGAAGGAATAGATTTTGATGAGACATATGCCCCAGTTGCAAGATTATAAGCTATAAGATTATTTTTGGCATATGCTTCTTACAAAAACTTCAAAGTATACCAGATGGATGTCAAGAGTGCATTTTTGAATGGAATTCTAGAGGAGGAGGTTTATGTTCAGCAACCTCCTGGTTTTGAAGTTAAAGATCAAGAAGATAAAGTGTTCAAACTCAACAAAGCACTTTATGGTTAGAAACAAGCACCAAGAGCATGGTATGAAACCCTATCTCAATTCTTGGAGGACAATGGTTTTACCAAAGGTACCATTGACAAGACTCTTTTCTGAATCAATGAAGGGGACAGCACCCTGCTGGTAGAAATTTATGTTGATGACATAATTTTTGGTTCTGAAAATGAATTGCTATGTGAAAAGTTTGCTAATCTCATGAAAAGAAAGTTCCAAATGAGTGTGAATGGAGAGATGAACTACTTCTTGTGATTACAAGTCAAAGAAATGAAAGATGGAATCTTCATTCATCAAACTAAATATACCAAGGAGCTACTGAAGAAGTTTGGCATGGAAAATAGCACCAAAATATCAACTCCTATGAGTACCAACAACAGATTGGATGAAGATAACGAAGGCAAAGATGTTGATCAGACCTTATACAGAAGGATGATAGGCAGTCTGCTGTACCTCACTGCTAGCAGACCTGATATATCCTTTGATGTAGGTGTTTGTGCAAGATTTCAATCAAAACCAAAGGAAGTCACTTAGCTGCAATAAAAAGAATTCTCAAATATCTAAAAGAGACCTTGGGAGTAGGGATATGGTATTCAAAAGATGGAAGCTTGAAAGTTATATCCTACTCAAATTCTGATTATGCAGGATGCAAGATTGAAAGAAAAAGCACCACAGGAATCTGTCAGTTGATGGGAAATAGACTGGTTTCCTGGTTCAGTAAGAAATAGAATTCAATATCAACTTCCACTTCTGAAGCTGAATATATAGCTGCTGGAAGCTGCTGTCCATAAATACTATGGTTAAGACAACAATTCAAGGATTATGGAATTGATGAAAGAGAAATTCCTATAATGTGTGACAACACAAGTGCAATTGCAATCACTGAAATCCTATTTTGCACTCAAGAACCAAGCACATTGATGTGAGACATCATTTTATAAGAGATCATGTTGAAAAGAAAGATGTGGTGGTTCTTTACATCCCTACTGAAGATCAACTTGCTGATATATTCACAAAACCATTGGATAGTGAAAGATTTGCTAAGTTAAGGACTGAACATGGCATCATAAAAGTTGACTGGGATACTAATAATCAGTAGTGTACTGGAATTCACCAAGGGGATTAGTCTTTGCTATGTTGGGTGAGCTCACTTAGCAGATTAGTCATTGGTATCAACAAATTCCATGTACTCAAATAAGTTGGGACAATTGACCAAAGGAAGTTGCCAAGGGGATTGGTATTTGTCCTGTTGGGTGAGCTCACTTGACAGATCAGTCATTGGTATTAAACTTCATGTTGTATTATCAATTGGACAAAACAATAATATAAGAAGATCAGTAGAGTAACCTGTCAGCAGGCTACTGATCCATTCCTGTCAGCAGGCTGCTGATCCATGTCTACTGAAGATCAAGCCTACTGAGTTATACGTTACAAGATAGTCAAACATAACTGAAAGTCAACAGTAATTGGATATTATTCTTATCTTTATAACTGCGGTTACAATATCCAACTGTTACAACTCTTGGAATAAGTTAGTGGGACACAAGGCAACATCACATTTATTCCAACCTTAATCGTGGTTAAATGCTACAGTACGTGTAGAGTACTTTCCTGACAGTTACTACCCACTCTCTTCCTTTATATATACAGACATATACTCAGACATTACATACAAGCTTTCAGATCATATTTCTCTGAATATACACCGTGTGAACACAGATTTTCAAAGCTTTTTCTTCACCTTTCTCAAATTTCTAATGGCGGATAAAGGTGATGTTCACATTGGAACGAGGGTTAGTTGTTGATGCTAACAAGACTGAGCTAGCTATCAACATTGGTAGAAGAATCAGAAGATATGAAGGATTAGAGGATGTTCTGAATCTGAGATTGGAAAGCATCTCTTATACAAACGTTACAAATTTCTAGAGAAATATAGTGATTAGAGATGATAGAGAGGCATTTACTACCACTGTTAATGCCTAGGAGATTAAGATCTCTTCAAACCAGCGGAAGGAAGTATTCGGATTCGGGCCAGGAAATGGTGCCCCTTCCAATCCTGAATCAATGGAGCTGTCTAGATTGGAGTTTGTTGATGCAATAAAGACCAACAAATCCATAAAATCGTCATTGAGCATCAATGTGAAGCATATCAAAATGGAGTATAATTTTCTGAGCAAGATTATTGCTAAAAACATCCTTGGATTCAGTGGAAACCTTGACACACTGTCTGGACCCAAGATTGACATGCTGATAATTATTTGCAAGAGTATTAAGTTTGATTGGCCCGGATTCTTTGTCCATAACATGAAGAAAGTGATAACAGAGGACAGAGATGGGACCAGGAAGTCCAAGACACTGCCTTTGTGTTTGATGGTGCAAGCCCTACTGACCCATTTGAAGATTGCTGATGTTGCACCTGCAAAAATCAACAAATCCAGATATAAGCTGGAAATCAGTTATCTCATCCCTGGTTTGGATGATGATGAAGATTTAGATACTGAATGGACAGAGAGTGACAATGATGGAGGTGATGATGATGATGGTGGGCAGGTTAAACATGTTATACAACCTGCTGCATCTAAAAAGGCTGCTGAGAAAAGGAAGGCCAGTGATACAAGAAAGATTATTGAGCTTTTAAAGCCAAAGAAGACAAGGCAGCAACCAGTAGACACTGCTGAGTCTACTGAGGTTCCAGTTGATGCTGAGGCTACTGAGCCTACTGAAACTACAAAGAAGTCTGCTGCTGAGATTTTGAAAGAGCATATAAAAGAAGATTCAAGAAAGAGGAAAGCTGCTAGGGATCTTGAAACAGAACAATCTGCAAAGAGAATGAAGCAGATTATGAAAAAGAAAAAGCATGGAAAGGGAAAAGAATTAAGGGTTTTGGAGGCCCAAAAGGAAGCTGAAGGTGTTGTTGAGGAAGCACCTGTACAAGTTGATGAGCCTACTGAGGCTAGAGAGGTTGTTGTTGACCAACAAACTGTATAATCACGGCAGACTGCTGTACCTGAGCCTCCTGTGGAATTTGTTGAAACAGTTCAAGACCCTGATGTGGATACTACAACTCAGGGGGAAAAACACACTGTTGCAGACCTTACTGACGTGCATATAATTCAGGAGGAACCCAGTGTAGAACAGTTGGAGGTGGTAGGTACAAATGTACAATCTGATGAACCTACTGACCTGCTTGTATCTGCTATAGATACATTAGCTCGCCTTGTTGAAGCCTTTGAGGGACAACAAGCTGAGCAATCTGCTCCAAGGAAGCCTACTATGCCCTATGAAAGAAAAGAAATGAAGTCAAAGAAAGAAAGGGTGGATCCTGACTTCAAAAGGGTTCAAAAGTACTTTGAATGGAAGTTTGGATTTTATAAGAGACAAAAACCAGCTGCTAATCCAATGAGTGGTTTTGAAGAATCGGCATTTGAACAGTTTGAAGTAGAAAGTTTTCTTGGACTGATTGACACTTCTCTGTTGGAGATGAAGCTGATGGCAATTATAGAAGATGGCAAGCAAAATAAGAACATCATGTTTAAGGATCCCAAGTTTACACCAGATAGTGATGATTCATCCTTATTTTATTCAGATGATGATCATCCTATGTTCCCTGGGGAGTCAAGTGGAGTGGCCAAGGAAACATCTTTTGAAGCAACTGGTCAAGGATCTACTGTGGAAATAGCTAATCAGCCTGCTGAAGGTGATATGCCTACGGATAATCAGTAGAATGACAGTTTAAATGAAGAGCTGGCAACTGCTTACAATGATGTTGTGTTGTTTGAAGAAGCTGATGCAAGTTCAGAGGACTCAGCTCAGTATCTGGAGTGGTTTGACACTCATGATACTTTATCACAAGTTACAGATTAGTTGGAAAAGGTTGATGATGCTAGAGGAGTGCTAGAGGAGAACTTAGCTATATTTCCTCTTGTTCTTGTTGAAGAGGTGGTTTAGACTGCTGAGGAACAAACATCACCTGAATACAGGTCGGAACGGGAGGTTCAGGCTGCTGAGGATCAAACAGCACCTGAACAAAGGTTGGAACCTACAATGGGTTTGGAGGAAACCCCTGCACATGTTAAAGAGATTGTTGAAGCACAGGCTGCTGTAGAACCTGTTGCTGTAGTGCAGGTCACTGAAGTTAAGTCTACTGAAGGAAATGATAGTCAGCAGACTGTTGTTGATGAGGATGAACAGCTGCTGGACTATGATTTCAGTGATGAGGAGTTCCAAATGCCTGAGGAAGGACAAGTTGCTGATGAACCTCAACAGGCACATGTACCAATTTTTGAGGAGGAACATTTTTTTGGAACCACAACATGCATAATATCCAATTCTGGAGGAGATTTTTGGAGATATTATTGAGGAAGGTCCCGAACCTGCTGGATGGGATAGCACAAGAGCCATGATTGTCAGCACACAAAGGGCACACTATAATGTTGAAGAACCTGCTAATAATGCTGCTGGACATATGGCTGGAGGTATGGCTGGTGCAGTACCAGCACTTGTTTTGGAAGAGTTGAGGGCAGTACGAGCTGATATTACACATTTAAGAACTCAACTGGATAGGCAAGAGCAGGGATTTGAAGATTTAATGAATCTGGTGGAAAATAGAGGAATGACTAATGAAACAATTGCTTCCAACATCACCTCTACTCAATATGCCATTGCTAACCGAACCAAATATGTGAGAGGTATTAAACAAGGCAATGCACACATAGATAAATTTTTTAATGAACAGTTTGCCTCAATTCACAAAAAGCTTGACAAGCTTGCTGAGACACCCAAGCCTGCTGTGGCTCACCCTGCTGGAACACCTCAACCTGCTGTATTGGATCCTAAGGTTACTGAGAGGATCAATCTACTAGAGCAAACTATGGATGGAAGGATAACTGCAGTTGACACAAGGACAGAGATTATGGAAGGTCAACTTGCTAACTTAGTGATCACACAAGAGAGTGTTCATGGTCTACTATCCCGGTTTGTTGATGATGTCAATAAGGGGGAAGAGGGCCATACAATAGAAGCAAAAGAGGCTGCAAGAATTTTTGCTAAAAAGAGATGGGAGGATGATACAAATGAGTACAAGAGACCTGCACCTGGCGCGATTTAGTTGACTGATGACCTCCTGAAAAAGTATAAGAAGCTATACTATGGAAGGAAGAGACCCTATCATCACATGGGATTTCATGAGGGACTAAATTCCTTTCTGGGATTGAAACTTTGGGAAACAAGGGTCAAGGCACTGAGAGATTCTTACAGAGGAGGAAGAGGTGGAAGAGGAAGAGTGGGAACTGCCCAATCAGCAAGGGATTCACCGGATGAATTCAAACATTTTTACATGAGACAAGGCTTTGATGTTCACAACATAAGGTTAACTTTACCTGAAGCCTGGAAGTGGTGGAAAGAGCTGAACACTAGGGTTGACTTTTCCTTAATTGAAAACCAATGGATGGTGGATGTAGTCAAATAAATCAAGGAGTTTTATGAGAAGAAGGAACAAGACAAAGACAGAAACTAGATTAGCAAACTTACATTATACATTTCATTCTGCTGATCCTAGTTTGTAATAAGTCTGAACAAATTGATTATAATGAGAAATGACTTTATTTGTTCTGTTTTTGTTTTTATCTTTTTGCTTTGCTGTAATGAGGGTATTGGCATCATCACTAAAAAGGGGGAAATTGTTGGACTTATTTTAAGTTTTAATGATGAGTGCCAGGCTAGCTGTTATAGAGCAAAGGCAAAAAGATGTCTAGATAAAATGTATAGGTCTATTAGAGTTTGATCTTTTATAGGTTTGATCAAACAAGCACTGTAATTAGGTCAGCTGACTTTATCAGCCGACCTGTCTAGGTCAGTAAGGTAACTAGATCAGTAGACTAGTTAGGAACCCGCTGAAGACTGAAGGCTGAGGGGTCAAACTCAGTTATTGAAGGCTAAGGGATCAAACATAGTATTTTAAGTCAATGATATGGAATCAGAATTTAGGGAAGTCTGTGATGACATAAACTGATTACATATACCTTGTGTACAAGGTCTAAGTTCCATATGCTAAGTGCTGATTGGAAATTAGTTATGTTCAAATTGGTGTACTCTAACTTCACAATAAAAAGTTAGATGAAAAGCAGTCAGCTGAAGTGTTATTAAAACATAGCACACTTTAGCCAGCTGACAATTATATACATCAGCAGACTAATATAAGTCAGATATCTACTGAGTATAAATCTCAATTTAATCAAAGGTTACATTGGAAGATTACAAGGATAAGGGTGGATTACAAGCCTTGATATTGTCAACAAATCAATGGCCAAGATGAAAAGAACGTTGGAAAGATTTATAAGATTAACCAATGGACATAAGTCAAAGGGTGGACAGACTGAAAAATGACCAAAAGCAAACTGACAGTGTCAGTCCTATGAACAGAGACAGAAAGCAAGTCAAGATGGGGACAAATCAGAAACGGCTATGTTTGAAATTCAAACATAAGCCACATGATTCTCACCTATAAATAGAAGACTCCTGATTCAGATACAAGTGATGAAAAACAAATAATCAACTCAAGCTATCAAGTTTCTTATCAAGAAAATCACCCTACTGACTTCACTGAGCTTAAAGCTACTGATCCAGAAAACTCTTCAAGTGTAACCTGCTATCAAGTTACATCAAGTTTACACACTTGAAGACATCAAGTTACTGATCATTTCACCCTGATCAAGCTGGTGACAGTTGAATCATTCACTTGATTCAAACTTTCTTTTACAAGAAACTTGTTGAAGACAGAGAAGCACTTAGGTGTCAAGAACTATTGTTTGTGGTGGAGCTGGTGAAGAGGCAATCCTACCCTTCAAGGACCAGTGGAATACTTTGGAGCAGCAATCCTACATGTTTCAAATATTCAGTTTGTGAAGCCATACTTATTGGTGAAGGACAGGCAGCTTAGGGATTTTTGTAACTGCAACCTCAAAGATCTGTAGTGATTTTCCTCCAACATCACAGGAGAAGAGTGGACTGACAAGATTACACCACCTGGAACCACTATAAAATTTGCCTACTTACTTTCTGCATTTACTTTCTGCATTTAGTACACTGATCACATCAACTTACTGAAACTAGCAACTGAACCACACACTTACACTACTGAGTATCTAATACTTAGTATCATCTTTTTAACAACAAGTAATAAGGCTTAATTTCAATATATTCCGTTGCAACAAGTTCAGTTATATGTACTGTCAGCATACTACTGAGTGGTCAGCAGGCTACTGACATTACCGAGTTTGTTAACTTCAAAAGTTTTATGTGTTATGTTTATTCACCCCCCCTCCTCTAAACTTAACCAAAGCTTTTTCAAGGGACCAACATATGGATTTCTAAAATTTTATGTCAAAGGTACATGTATTCAATGTTAATAATTTTGATGAATACAAAATAAGGATGTTGTCTTATCTTGCGGCAACTCATGGGGAAATGCTGGATGTAATTAATGATGGCCCAATCAAGATCACAAATGTGGTGACCACAGGAGCAGATCAAGGGAAAGAAATAGACAAACTCAAGAAGGATTGGACCAAGGATAACAGAAGAAGAGAAAATCTATATTTCGTTGCAAAAGATTTGATTTTGAAGACTGTAGACAGCAACATGTTCATGAGGATCAAAGATTGCAAAATAGCAAAAGAGATATGGGACAAATTGGCGCTAATCAATGAAGGATTAGAAGCAGTCAAGGAAAATAAATTATCTGTTGCAAAATAGAAATTTGAGAACTTTAAAATGAAGACTGGTGAATCCATTGATCAAATGGATAACATATTTTCAAGCGTCATCGGTCAACTGCAACAACTTGGACATACATACCCTTGGAAGGAAGTTTGTCTGAAGATATTGAAAGGTCTACCTGAAAGATGGAAGATTATCACATCAGTGCTTAAAGGAACAACAAACCTTGCAAACACTGACACTTTGACTCTGATGTCTCAATTGAAGGCTCATGAATTTGAGTTGAACGGTGAAGACAGTGCACCAGTAGAGGCACACAAGGCCAGTGCACTAGTTGCAACCCAGCAAAGCAAAACAACTGACTCAAGCATCAAAGAGACACATGAGCTGAAAGAACAGGTAGCTTTACTGATCAAACGTTTTGACGGGTTTTGCAAGAAGAAGCAATTTAAAGGAGGTTCATCATCAAACAAGAAGTCAAGCTCAAGCAAAGACATTAAGAAAAAGGATGATGAATACAGATGCTTCAACTGTACGTAGAAAGGTCATTTCAAGGTTGATTTTCTTGAAGAAAAAGACAAAAATGAGGATAAGAAGAAGTACAAGACAACTGAAAAGAGAAAGAGCAAGAAGGCACTCAAAGCTGAAACTAGCAGTGAAAAGAATGAAGAATCATCTGAAAATGATTCTGATGGTGATGAAGCTGACAGCTCAAACAATGAAATGGCTTACCTATGCCTTATGGCTAAAGAATCAAATGAGACTGAGGTAACAGCTAGCTCATACACATCATCTAGTGCATCCACATCTGACACTGCACAATATTCTATTCTCCCCTTAGATTCTGCAAATCTAATTCAAAATCCCATGAGTAAATTTGAAGAAATTCAAGTAAATCATGAAATTCTGGAACAAGAATGTGAGAATCTGAGAAAGGAAAATAAAAGATTAAAGAAAGAACTAGATGAAATGAAAGCTGAACAAACTAGTAAGGAAATTTACTCAGTTGATCAACAAGCAGCAGATGATCATCCATCTGATGTTGAAAGACCAGCTGAGAAAATATCCCTACCAGTAAAGAACACCACTACACCACAAGTTGCACCAGCTTACAAACCCCCAAAAAGGTTTGGATCTAGATCTGGTCTTGGCTACAACAGTCAGGATTAAAATAGAAACAATGGACAACACGGTTCTGAATCAAGGACCAAGCTTGGACCAAAATTCAGAAAAGGACAGACCATAGTTTCAACCACTCATCCTGCACCGGTGAAATCAAAACCTAGTGTAGTGAAACAGCAGAATAAATCATCAATCCAGCCAAGTAAAGGCAAAGGTTTTCAGAAAGGTAAGGGAAGACCTTACCCTTTTGAGGATGATTGGAATGTTGCACCCCCAAAATACAAGAAGAAACCATTGCATGCTATGCATCATGTATTTAGGAAAAACCAACCAAGGCACATTCCTGGACACAAGAAGAAACATGAAAACATGTTTCCTCCTATATATTGGAGAGTGAAAAATGATGCAAATGCACCAAAAAGTAGAGAAAAGTATCAGAATACCTTTTGTAGAAATATTAGAAGCTATTCTGCCATGCCTTGTACATATGAAGTTGATGACTTCAATTATCCATAAAGCAGATCCTTTGGATGTACACTTGGAGTAGGAGGCATGACTGCTAATAGGCATGGACCCAAACAGTGTTGGGTACCTAAACATACTTAACTTGTTTTGTAGGATGTCTGGTACATAGACAATGGATGTTCCAGACACATGACAAGAGATGGTTGACAGATTTTAAAGCCTTTGATGGACCCAAAGTAACATTTGGAGGCAAAGAAAACCCAGGCAAAATTAAGGGGGAAGGCATAATGCTCAAAAACAGTTTGAAGATTCAAAATGTAGCTTATGTTAAAGGACTGAACTTCAATCTGCTAAGTATCAGTTAGTTCTGTGACAAAGGCTACAATGTGCACTTCAACAAGGAAGGATCCAAGGTGATTCACAGCCAAACCAACACAGTTGTACTTGTAGGAAAAAGAGAAGACAACATGTATGTGGTAGATTGGAAGACAACAAAAGCAGAAACATGTTTGCTTGTCAAAAATAAACAATCAACCAGCTGGATTTGGCATAAAAGATTGAATCATCTCAACTTAAAAACCATCAACACACTGTCAAAGAACAAGTTAGTTGAAGGCTTACCAGAGATCAAATTCAAGAAGGAAAGTCTCTATGATGCATGTCAAAAAGGGAAGCAAATCAAAAGCTCTTTCAAGTCAAAGCCCTATCAATCAACAACAAGAATTTTACATCTGTTGCATATGGATCTTTTTGGACCTGTCGCACCAGTAAGTGTAAGTGGAAAGAAGTACACTCTAGTAGTGGTGGATGACTTTTCCAAATTCACTTGGACCATATTCATGAACAAAAAAAGAAAGACACTCAAAAAGCTGCCAGATTTGTTAAGAAGAATTCAAAATGAAAAGGAACTGAAGATCATCAAGATCAGATCAGATAGAGGCACAGAGTTTCCAAATGAAATTATCAGAACCTATTGTGAAGAAAATGGAGTACTGCATCAACTATCAGCAGCAGGGACTCCATAACAAAATGGTGTGGCAGAAAGAAGAAACAAGACACTCAAAGAAGCAGTCAGAACAATGATTGCAAAAGCATGCTTACCAAAGAGATTTTGGGTTGAAGCAGCTAATATATCATGTTATACTCAGAACAGATCAATCATCAACAAACATTATAGAAAAACTCCATATGAAATATGGAATGGAAAAAAACCTAACATCTCACATTTACATATGTTTGGATCTAAATGTTTTTTTTAACATGGATCAACTACATACTTTTGATGAAAAAGCCGATGAAGCAATCTTTATGGGATACTCAGACACAAGCAAAGCCTTCAGAATACTCAACTAAAGAACTTTGGTGATTGAAGAATCAATTCATGTAGTCTTTGATGAACCAAACACAAATGGTGAAAACCTTCAAGAACCTGAAGAAGAAGTAGGACAAAGATAAGTTTATATGAATACAACAGTACCAGCTACTATTCAGAATCACACCTTTGGTAATCAAGATGAGCCACCAGTCAACACAACACAAGAGGCACCAACACAAGAACATGAATTCTGATGCACAAACTGAAGTTGTGGAAGCACCAAGTCAAGAGCAACTTCAACCAGACCTCAACTGGCTAAGAGACCATCCTAAAGAACAAGTCATTGGAGACTTTCACACAGGATTCAGAACCAGAAGACAACTGGAAAATATGCTAACATGTTTCCTATCACAAGTGGAACCCAAAACAATAGATGATGCAATCCAAGATGCTGATTGGATTATAGCTATGCAAGAAGAACTAAATGAATTTGAGAGAAATGAGGTCTAAGAACTTGTTCACAGAGTAGACATGGCCAACATCATTGGAACAAAATGGGTATTTAGAAACAAGATGGATGAACAAAGGACAATTGTCAGAAACAAAGCAAGGCTAGTTGCAAAAGGCTACTCTCAAGCAGAAGGAATAGATTATGATGAAACCTTTGCCCCAGTAGCAAGATTGGAAGCAATCACTCTTTCTAGCTTTTGCAGCTCACAAAGACTTCAAAGTTTACCAAATGGATGTCAAGAGTGCATTTCTGAATGGACTTTTGGAAGAAGAAGTATATGTGGAACAACCTCCTGGTTTTCAACTCAAAGGGAAAGAAGATAAACTGTACAAGCTCAAAAAGGCACTTTGTGGACTCAAACAGGCACCCAGAGCCTGGTATGAGACACTATCACAATTTTTGATCAACAAAGGAACTATTGATAAGACTCTCTTCAAGCTAGAGGAAGGAACAAGTACCTTGTTAGTCAAAATCTATGTTGGTGACATTATCTTTGGATCAGAAAAAGAGAAGCTATGTGAGAAATTTGCAAACTTAATGAAAAGCAAATTTCAGATGAGCATGATGGGAGAATTAAAATACTTTCTTGGTCTACAAGTAAAGCAAATGAAAGATGGCATCTTTATCAATCAAGCCAAGTACACAAAAGAGTTGATACCCAAGTATGGTATGGACACAAGTAGCACATCAGATACAACAATGTGTGCAAGAGTTATTCTTGGAAAAGATGAAAGTGGAATGGATGTTGATCAGGAGCTTTATAGAGGAATCATTGGATCCCAACTCTATCTAACTGCAAGCAGGCCTGATATAGCATTTGTAGTAGGAGTATGTGCAAGATTTCAATCTCAACAAAAGGAATCTCACCTTTTAGCAGCCAAAAGAATAATCAAATACCTGAAGAACACCATTAGTGTTGGAATTTGGTATCCAAAAGATGGAGGTTTCAAGTTGATATCACATTCAGACTCTGACTATGCTGGATGCAAGATAGATAGAAAAAGCACCTCTGGAACTTGTCAAATGCTAGGCAGCAGACAAGTATCATGGTTTAGCAAAAAGAAAAACTCTATATCCATATCAACAGCTGAAGCAGAATATATAGAAGCAGGCAGTTGTTGTGCACAAGTGCTATGGATCAGACAATAGCTAAGGGACTATGGAATGGAGGAGAAGACAATTCCAATAATGTGTGATAACACAAGTGCAATATCTATCACAGAAAATCCAGTACTACACTCAAGAACAAAACACATTGATGTGAGACATCATTTTATCAGAGATCATGTTGAAAAAGGAGATTTCATTCTAAGATACATACCAAATGAAGATCAATTGGCTGACATTTTCACAAAACCACCCAGTCATGAAAGATTCAGCAAGTTGAGAACTGAGTTGGGAATGACAGAAATTGACTAAGTACTAAGGAGCAGCTAACTGTAGTAATCAGCTAGGTAACTTCACCAGCTGACCGAAAATTTGCCATTACGGGTGAGCTCATTTTACAGGTAAGGCACTGGTACTCAGCGAAGTTAACTGCATTGATTGTTAGGAACAGTTGTAAACAGTAGCTCAGTAAAGAAGTCACTACACCGGCCCTGCGACCAGCCAAGGCACTCCACCGAAAGATACAATGGAGTGAACAACAAACTAAAATGTGAACTAATCAGTTTTATACACGAGGAAAATCAAGAAGTTATGGAGGATTATACTATGGAAGATTACACACGAGGAGATCAAATTATAATCGTGGAGGTAACTATATTAGTTTTTGAATTAAAATGCCATGATTCCAGGGATTTATCATTACTTACGTCAATCCACTCCCCCACTACACTCAAACACCGCGATTATATACATAAAATCACGCCATTACGTCACAAAATCCTTCCATATTCAACCACGTTCACACTACCTCAATCACCCTATTTAAATCACACTTATAAAATCCTCTGAATTCTTTATGCTCTCTTGCAAATCATAAACCCTATTCTCTCTGCAAAATCAAAGATTTTTCTAAAATCTCAAACTTTTTCAAAGCAATGGCATCATCCTCTTCACTCTCTGCCACAGAAAATTACTATGAATAAACGATCATTACTGGATCGTTTTTCAGGCCTGAACACTATCTACCATTTTGTGAAAAAGATGCACAGGCCAGGCGATTAGTTGATGGTTGTATTAATCTAGGGTTGATGACCTTCCAAAACCCCCCCAATCACTGGCATATGCTATGAAACCCTGATTGCATTTTGGAAGAATGCAAAGTTCATTTCCAGCACCAAGAAAAGTGACCCAGTTCGTATTGTAAGCACAATATTCAGGAAAGAAGTGGTCATCACCCCTGGACTCCTTAATAGATTCTTAAATCTACCCAATACTGGTCCTATTGATGTGAAGACGATGCAAATCGACATCAATTCTTTCTGGACCGAGATTGGAAAGAACCCCAGAAGGAACAACAAGAAATACAACTTACCCAGATCAGCAATCAAACGACCATTTGCTGAGTTCGCCCCAATAATCACAAGAAATCTTGAAGGAAGGGCTCCATGGAAAACTTGACAGAGCTCAGAGTCAAGTTAATGGTCATTATCTATCAAGGTATCTCTTTCAACTGGTCAGAGATTATCTTCAATAGATTAAATGCTCAAATTCAAAAAGAAATGGATCTGGCAATTACGGCACCGAGCAAGGGTTTGCAGAAGAAAGGTGACTTCTGGGAAAGGAAATCATATGGGATACCACTTCAACATCTATTCGATCAAATCAAAGTGACTCCCATTAATTTGCCGCCTCCACAAAGGCCATGGTGATGTTTACCTATATAAAGGCATCCCAGAAACCCAAACCCACTGTTGGACGTAAAAGAAAAGAGCCGGAAAGCAGCAGATCAGGAGTGGGGAGAAGAACCAGATCTCAGAAGACACCCCTATGACCAGTGCCATCAATCAGGATAACCTCATGGTGATCAGTGATGATACAATAACTGAGGAAGAGAAACAAGAAGAAGTCACCTATATGGAAGAAGGATATCGTCTTACATCATCTGATGATGAAGAGATTGAAGGTGAGGAAGATGATACTAAAAGTGAGGATGACAAAGGCGCAGAAGAGCCACAGGAAGGAGATATCTTGAAGATGATCAAGAAAATATGGGTCTTTCTAATGATGACCTGACCTTTCAAGAGGCGCTTCTAAAGAGCCTCAGCAAGGTTGACAAACAGCCGAGTGAGCTAGCTGATCAAACTCACTCTGCTGAACTTGTCAACACCCCCAACATTGATCAAGGGGGAACAACAGCAGAAACAATTAAGTCTCCGGCACATGGAGAAGAAAATCAGCCCTCACAGGGCCAGGCAATAGCAAGCAAATCTCAGCAATCTCTCTCTGATTATGAGATTGATGAAGAAGAAAAATAAAAGGAAGTGAAAGAGGAGGAAGAGTAGGGTAATGCTTCTCCCAACACAGAAGTTGAAGAAGAAGAGGCTGATGCATCAGCACCAACAGATGATGATTCAGATAGAATGTACAATCTGGATATTCAGCCCCTGATAGTGGACATGGAGAGGCAATACCATAGCAGGCAAAATCTGAAAGTTGCCTTAAGGAGTGATTGACGGACTGTTTCTAGGCTATCAATCCTTACCGGCAGTGTACCGGGTCAAATTGTAGTGCTAGTCTGGTGAGTCAGGTCGTATCCTCAGGGAAATGAAGGCATAATTCAAAGTGTGGTTAAACACCAAGAAGCTATTATTAACTCGATCTAAGTCGCAGTTTTACCATTTTCCTCGGGTTAGATAGTTAGAATAGTTAGATTGTTAGTAAAGCAGTAAATAAATATATAAATATAAAATAGATAATATATATATTTTTGGATCTAGCCAAGAATACTTTACTGAATCAATATCTTTTTGTAGTGAAATTGAATGAGACAGATCTTTTCCTTGATGCAAGGAGGTCAATTATATATGAACCGGTGTACTCCTAAGCTAGACAACTCCTCCTCACACGAGCGTATGAAATTGTCATACGTCTAGTCATCTGTCCAATGTCATCTTAAGCATGGGTCACTCCCGTTTTGTCATACGGCCAGTTTTAAGATATCAATTAAACAGGTGATTTAACGTAATAATATCGTGAGCACAATTTTAATAAGATTTATCTCTCCCAAGACAAATCTGCCCCCGGGTAGGAAATCGGATTCCGTTGTCACGTTTTCACTCGGCCAATTTTACCCTCCGGTCTTTCTATTACGATCTCGTATTCTAATCGCGAGTTGTCAATTCATTAGATTACGTTTCTAGTAAAAATCGAGTGGCTAATTCAATTTTTACTTTCATTAAGTGCAAATAGAAAGAGATTCATTATAATTGGTTTTAATCATTATTACCAGAGTCGATCATCCATTTTACCAAAAAGATTAACTAATTCAGATTCATATCTTGGCTAGATATATTTTTAGCTTAACATAATTAACATATATAATATATAAATAGAAATAGAAATAGTAAACATAATAATATTAGAATATATTACCGATTACAACTGCTGAATCGGGGTCGTTTCCACCGGATGTAGTATAACAAAGCTTCGATTTTAACAATCTTCGATAATTATTCCGCCATTACAACGGTACTATAACTACTTTATTTATATATATAAAAACATATATATACATACATAGACATATGTATATATAAGGGCCCCAAAACATAAAAGAAATAAAAAGAAAGAGGTAGAGGAAAATATATATAGAGATATATATATATATATATATATATATATATATTTTGGGACATCTTGAACAAATGGACTGAGGGGAGTATTTATAGGGGTAGTGCACCGGCTCGGGCCGGCCTTTTCCCGGCTCGGGCCGGGTAAGAGAATCAGATTCCCTCCTTGTCATACCCACGTGCTGTAATGATGATTATTCCGGCTCGGGCCGGTCTTTTTCGGTTCGGGCCGGACTTTGAAAAATATCCTTCTTCGGTTTTCTACTGTTTCGATATTAATTCTTCAGTTTTTCATCACACGTACCCTGAAACAGTCAAAAACACAAACCACAGTAAATCTGACCACAAAATCATAAGTTTTATTAAATTTATAACGATAATATCTATTTATAACGATTTAGGTTTTTATGAGTTTTTAGTATATTTTTATGAAATTATACGATATTTTATATAATAATTACTACTTATACATTTTGATAAAACTTAGTAATTATGACTTGATTTGATACATAAATGCTCAAAACGGTATCAGAAATGGGGTGAAATGTTATAATAATGAGTGTTAATTTATCTCTCATCAGTGATGCAACCTCCTTAAATAACAAAATTGAGGCCCTCATCAGTCACATTAAGGTTCAAGATGAGGTGATGGAGAGATAGGGCAACTTACTTTGCAACCTACAGCATCTCATCCCTTATCGTGTCCAAACTAATCTTGAGTTTCTCGCCGATAAGATTGATGACAATCTCAAACCATTGGTGGATACTTTGAATGCTCATACACAACAAATTCACCATCTAGATGAGGTTATGGACTACTCTGGACAGCAACTCAACACCCTAATCAATGTCATTAGAGCTACAAACAAAATTATGGAGAAAAGGTTTGGTCCTCTCCCAGACTCTGAAGCAGCCAACAAAATTCTTGAAGCAAGCTTTGGTGATGCCAAAAAGGGGGAAGGATGTTGCAAGCCTGAAAGCAAGAAGGAAAGCCCAATAGACAAGGGCAAGGACATCAAAGGCAAGGGCATCAAGGAAGAAAAGAAGAAGTAGCCCTTTCATAAATCTTGTTTGAATTAATTCTATGCCTTTGATTTGTTTTGAAAAAGATGCAATATCTTATTGCCCTTGAATGGATGAATAAAAATTTCTGAGTTTGTTATTCTATTATTATGAAATTTTTTGTATACTTATGTTCAGGCTTATGAGGGTTTTGGCATCATCAAAAAGGGGGAAATTATTAGGAACATTTTATTATGTTTTGATGATGGCCATACTAGCTGTTATAACAAGACTTAAATAAGTTATAATTCTCTGTATAAGACTTCACTTTGAGTCTGACATGTTGTATAAGTTGATTCAGACAAGTATTGTACTAGTTGGTAGGATGGCAAATTAAAACAGAAATCCGGCAGAGTGAAGCCAGCCAAGTACCAGCAGAGAAGCATGAAGACTTTATGGTCTGACTTATAACCAAGGAAGTCTGTGATGACCATGGATAAGTCTAAGTTAAAATTCGAATGATGGAATACAATGTCAAGTATGGTGTACACTGATCTCACCCAAATTAAGGATCAATGCAGTACAAGAAGTACATAAAAGATCAATGAACATGACAATACAGTGAACCGGCGAGAGAACTGACTATCGGCTAAGTGATAACAAGGCAGTGAAGAAAGAACCAAACAGCCAAGTCAAAAGGTTTACTTAACTGATCAGGGAACGGCCAAGTAAACTTTACTTGTTCAGATTTTATACTATGAAGATCAAACATTAAATGCTCAATCAATTGAGGATCAATCAAGAACGGTTTTTCTGATAGACATTTGAAGAAATCTGATCACTGAAATCAAGGAGAATATAATTAAGGAGGAATCAAGAATCAAATCAAGGATTATTCTCCACATTAAATAGCCAACGGACAGAAATTCAAATCAAGGATTATCAAGGCTATAAATAGAAGGCATTGACAGAAAAAAGAAATAGAATCTGATAAGATACAAGCTGAAGCTCTGTCAATTTGAAAAGTCTTCTATCTGCACTTAAAGGAAATATCTAGAGATCAACTCAGCAAACAGAACTCAAATTTCACATCAAGCACTGAGATTGATCACAATTCTGTGAATGCATTTCACATCAACTAAAGCAATTGAATCAGAGGAATCTGAGAAGGAGTTGCAACATTTGTGAAAGATGCTCAAAGATTTTTTCTCAATGAGCAGTGATAGAGACTGAGTCACTGAAGCTTTTGAAGCCAAGGAGTGATAGTCTTGCAGATTGTGAAGCTTGTGTAGCCAAGGACAATCGTGCTATTGCATATGTGAAAAAAAATGTGAATTCCTCCAATCATCATAGGAGAAGAGTGGATTAAGGGATTACACCACCTTGAACCACTATAAACCTTTGCGTCTCTTTGCTTTCAGCAATTTACTTTACAACACTTTATTTTCATTGCATACTCTATATCTGTGATTGCATAATCTACTCTGAACCAACATTTAAAGAAGGGACTTATCCGCTGCCCAAAAGCTTTTAAATATAAGAAATTTTTTTGAAACTCCACTATAGTCATTCACCCCCCCCCCCCTCGACTATAGTTTTACCTTCTCTGGGACCAACATACTCGATGGTATTTGAAAAGCTGGTACTAAACTCTTCAGAGGATCACAACCGTCAGCCTCCCCACCTCTATATATTTTCTTTTTCTTTCACAAATTCAAAAATTATAACCAGAAAAAGCCAGAAATTTTTCTTACTCCGTAAATGTTTCTCAAAAACTTAGAAAACCTCAGCAACGGCAGCCTCTAAACAAACCCAAGAAGAAAGGTTGAAGAGATGTGCGGAAATACTCTTCTCTATAGTTTTATATTTGAAAATATTGGGAGATTACATGGTTTGGGAAACCTTTTAGAAGCTCAATTGCAAAAAGACTTGGACTTGGAAGGTATTTTACGATATTGGGAAAACATGAAGATGTTGAAGAACTCACTCCTAACAAGAGTTCGTGGTCAAAATATTTTTGTTAATGAGGAAATCATTAGGCAGCTATTTGATTTCAAGGACCCCTAGTAAAATCAATCGATTTAGCCTGCTTGCCACTCAAGCGTGAAGCTTTTATGAAGCAGATTTCAGCTTCAAAACAACCAGCCGCAGTTGATACAGAACTTACCGACCTCAAACCTGAGTTTGCTCTACTCAACATGTGGATCAGCAAGCATGTTATCGGATAACACAAAGGGTTAGCCAAGTTAACAGAAAATAGGATACACCTAATGAATGTCTTATAGGACGGTATTGAGTTCAACTGGGCGGGTTATATTTTCAACCAGATCAAGAAGCAACACATGGCTGAACTAGCATGTGTTACCAAAACCAAAGAGGAAGGAAGACAGTTGGTTGGCAGATTTTGGTTAAGGAAATATCTCAGTTTAGTGATTCAGTATTATTTGGAGAGACTCAATGATGGAAGAAGCAAAGACACACTCCTACTGCATCTACAACCACTGGAAAAGTTAACAAAGAAGACTTCCCAACCTGAAGCAATAAAAAAACTATGTCTCAGCAGATCGCTCAGCAGAAAGGAATTAAACGAAAAGCTAAAACACAAGGGGAAAAGCCAGTTGGAAGATGTTTGTTCCCAGGCACTTCAAGTCAGTTAGCACCAACTGAGGGAGAACAACAACTGACAACTGAAGTCAGACAGAAGAAGAGCATGGTTACTGATATTGTTTCTCAGTTTAAGCAGAAAATATCAGAGAGACAAGTTTCTACTATGCATGTTGAGCAAGAGGAACATGTTGAGCAAGAGGAACAGGTAACTCAGCAACCAAAGGAGTACCTGATGACGGTCAAAATATACCCGTAAAAGTCATCAACATTATCCTTAAATCGAGCTGAATAATATATATTTTATATTAAATCACATGGTAATATTTATTATTTAATGTTATGTGATTTATAAAATATAATTTGGTATTTATCCGTTTTTATATGATTTATTTTGGGATAATTATTTATTTTGTAGATTGAGATAATTTTTGGAGGATAATTATAAATGGAAGAATTAAATTACAAGATAAATCCAAGCAAATCCGGATGCATTGAAGATAAAGATCGGATAAGCATGGAAAGAGGAGTAAAAGCATGACAAGTGCCGGCAAGCCAATCCAAATGATTGGCGCTGACTTAGGGGGGACGCATGAAGGGGGGTGACTTGCCCTTATCCGAAGATTGGCCGGGAATTTTCCTAACGGATTTTCAAACTTCTTTTGGATTTAGGAAAACTATTTCAGATTGGTTTAGGTTTATCCTATGCAAATTTTTACTCAGATATATTTGTACACACATACACAACACGCCACACACACAATACACACAAGTCATAATAAAAATCTTCAGTTTTGCTCAGAGCAGTTTTTTACAAGTTCTACAATTATGTAAGTTCTTGTATTTATTTTCTCTTAGTTTTTTTTATAATTAATTCCCCCAATTATTATTTATCGTGTGAGATTGTTATTTCTTAGTTAAATGATGTAGATCTAGGATTACGACATGAGGCGGTGGGGATTCCTCGTCTATAAGGATCCACACGCCCACGTCTATGTTTTGTGATCTATGTATGATTTTATTTTGATTACTAATCGTGTTTCTAGTAGGTATATATAATTTCTTCATGAGCTTCTATTTTATTCGATGAGTATAGAGAAACGCTAAGAGCCGAGTCAGTCTAGCCACGTCTTTATGGTGTGATTGTCCACTTAGAATTTCTTATCTTAGTAGGTATGGCTACGGCTACGTTGCTCGTCTGTTTTAATTAAAACGTGTAGTGAGGAAATACCAATATAGTGCTCCTAGGTCGTCTCATGAATTGATCTTTCGGGACATTCAGCGAGATCTAGATATGTGTTATATTAGGGAATTGCGCGCGCCTGATTATACGTAAATCGTAGATTAACATGATACCTAAAAAGTTAGTGTTAATGGGACGGAGACTGATGCGATCGCTTAGGAAGTACGCCTAATCATAGGAATGTTTCCTAGGTGAGGAATACGGTTAATATCGGCGTCCTTAGTTTTGTAAGCATGCGAGTCATATGAGATGGAGGCCTAAAAAGCGAAGTCACGTGATGTAGCATAGTGATCTAGATGGCCTACCCGGAGCTATATCTAGTTTAGGGGATGACTCCCGTATACAATATAAAAGAGATACGAATCGGATTACTAGTTAGTGAGTCTAGTTTAATTATATATAATCTCTGGATCCAAACGATAATGCAATAATTGGGTAGGTTAATTATGTTGTATTTATTTGAGTTGTGTCGAGTCGTGTCAATTTATCTTTTCTTGTTCTTTGTTGGTCATAGACCGTTTTATGTGCTTGCCATGCTTAATTAATTATTTATAGAATGACCCACAATTTGGTTCCTTGTGGGATCGACCTTGATTCGCTATAGCTATACTACGTGGACCTAGTCCTCTTGCTAGTATTGGTCTTGGTGGTCAAGTATTTTAATTTCACTTGATCTACGTCATCAAGTTTTTGGTGCCGTTGCCGGGGAACCAACGGTCAATTGTATAAATAATTATTAGTCATGCCAAGTTATATGTTTTAAGGTCAGTTTTTACGTTTTTAGAGTCCATCTGGCTAGCTTTTACTCAAAAAAAAATCGTTTTTTTGTGTCCTGTTATTCTCCGTTTGTAGTCTGTAGGCCTGGCGGCAGCACGGATAATCATGCTGACCGTTAGGTTACTGACATTTGTATGTTTTTTTTTATGTCCACAGCAAGCTAGATAAATTATTATTCCACCGGATATTGTTCGAGAAAAAAAAAATGTCGACCAATCAATCTTCTTCAGCAAAGAATGAAGAAGTCAAAGTCACACGTAAAACCACGCCAGTACGGCCGGATAGGCAAACCTTAATAGAAGAACGAAAAAGAAAGAGACAAGAGGAAGGGAAAGCAAATAAATTCGATCTTTTTCAGGGTATACATGCTAGTATTCCAATTGTTATTTCCGATTCTGATTCAAGCTCTAGTTCGGAGTCTGACTCCGAGTACCTACCCACTTTTTCCTCAACTCCCGAGTACCCGAGCTCTGATTCTGATCTTGAGTCTGAGTTCAACAATAGACCCATAGTACCCTGCCATCCTGAGGCAGAGGACTTAAAGGATCGAGCCCGTTTATTTCAACGTTTGGAGATCATGGGGCTTTTATCGTTGACGTAGTCTTAGATAGGAAGAGAGCTGGCTTAGCCTTGATTGACTCCGGTTCGAGCCTCAACATAGTTCCACATAGCGTTTGCGAGAGGATTGGAGTCTACACGGTTATGAACAACACGATGGACATTCGCTTTGGGGATGGTCTTCGTACCGTGCGTACTGGAGCCTTGAACTACATGACTATAGGGATTGGGAGCCTTCGTTTTCTAGTCGACATAGTCGTGATGGACGTAGAGGAGGATCTCAATTGCCCACTAATATTGGGCTGATCATTTATGGCAACCTCGAAGGCAAGAGTAGACATGGAGAAATTTGAAATCACACTGTTCGATGCTAAGGGCTCAGAAGTTCATACAATCCTTAGACCCCGATTCCTACTTCCGCCGAGTATTTCAGTTGTGACGGTTCATGGTGCGGATGACACTTCTCTAATTCTTAGCCAAGAAGATACGGATATGGTTGACGCTGCCCCAAGAAATGGCGAGTCAGAATTCCTGTGTATCTTAGAAAGGGACAAAGACGCTCAATCCCAGCGTACAGAACCAGCGGACACCTCAATGCTTTTAGCAGACGAGGCAGAAGCCGTGTTTGGAGATGGGTCCACCCCATCCAAAGGACTCGCTGAGGATCGAGAAATCTTAAAGTTAAAAGATAGACGGAGAAGGGTGAAAAAGCGAACTCGTAGAGTTCGATCTCAAAGATCGCTAGTTTCAGAGGCAGAAGCTAAGGTTGGTGCCTGTTTAGACAGCAAGGATGACTGCATTTTCTTAGGTCTTGCCCCCAAAGGAAAAGCTCGAATTCTCAAAGAATGAAGGCAGATCTCAGTTAAAGCCAACCGGGCGAAGATCTGGAAGGCTAAGGACAATAATTCAGAGGAATAATGATATTTGGAAAGTCGAGCTGAAGACTATAAATTCAGAACTATTTCTATCTCTTAGGTATTTGTAATATTTTTTCGGATTTTTAGGTTTTTCTTTTCTTTTAGTCAAATAAAAGTAACGTTAAAACAGTTGAGGTTTTTTTTTTAATTTTTGCCATGTTCCGATGACCATTGGGTTAAGGATGTGCAAAAAAATTTTCACTCGACTCGTTATAACGTGAAGTGAAGTTTCATAGGCGTGTCCTGCATCGAGTCCGTTGATTGTTTCTAAATCGCAAAGTTGTATAGAGAAGCAAGTTGGGATTAATTCTAATGTTTTGAAAATGATTATTATTCTTATGAGCTGACGCTGTAACGAATTTCGAGTTGTGTTGAAGACTTATTTTGCAGCAATAGAACTTCGTGTTCGATCTACGGTTTGCTTATATTCCTCGACGTGCTTGGAATACTCCGATATTCTGCTTCTTACTCGAGAGCCGTTTCCAGAGCTAAGTCTTTTTCTTAAATTCTCATTTTTTTCTTTGCCATTGGGGACAATGACATGTTTAAGTGAGGGGTAGGATACTTAGCTATCATGTGCTATAATTAAAAATTAAAAGAAACGGTAGGATAGAAATTTTTTTTTTGAATAAATGCCATATTATTTATCTCGTACCCTTAGAATTGTGAGTTCCTAGCTAAGAATTGATAGGAAAGGAACCAGGTTGCATGACTACGTGATCATTTTATACTTATGTGAATGTAAATTTAAGGATATTCATGCCGTTTGTTGCAAGTAGTTATTTATTATTCGATTACTCAATCTTTGAATCGAGTTTTACTGCATTTTCAATAACTATGATCACGTAGTCTTTGAATCGAGTTTTACTCAATCTTCAGTTATTACAAGTAGCTGTTACAAAAATCCCTAAGTTGCTTGTCTTTCACCAATAACTATGGCTTCACAAACTGAACACTTGGAACAGGTAGGATTGCTTCTCCAAAGTCTTCCACTGGTCCTTGAAGGGTAGAATTGCCTCTTCACCAGCTCCACCACAAACAACAGTCTTTCACACCCAAAGATGTTTCACTATCTTCAGCAGATTTATTGTAAAAGAAAGATTGAATCAAGTAAGTGATTCAGCTTTCAGCAGCTTGATCAGGATGAAATGATCAGCAGCTAGATATCTTCAAGTGTGTAAACTTGATGTAGCTTGAATGCAGATTACACTTGAAGAATTTCTCTAGTTCAGTAGATTAAAGTTCAGTAGGGTCAGTAGGGTGTTTTTCTTGATCAGAAATCGAAGCTCAGGATTATCTGTATTTTTCTCTTAATGTTCATCAATTTTCATCATCATGTATCTGAAATAGGAGTCCTCTATTTATAGGTAGGAGTCCTTGTGACTTATGTTTGAAATTCAAACATAGCCGTTTCATATTTGTCCCATTTGACTTGCTTTCTTTCACTGTTCATAGTACTGACACAGTCGGACTGCTTTTTGACAGTCTACAGTCTATCCACCCTTTGACTTGTATCCATTGGATAAAGGTCTGAATCATCCCAACGTCCATTTGATCTTAGCCATTGATTTGTTTGATAAATCAGAGGTTGTTAGCTGTCCCTTTCTTTGTAATCTTCCAATGTAGCCTTTGAATAATAGAAATATGTGTCCAGCAGGTTCATGAGAGCATAAGTCTGCTGATATACACATCAGTAAGCTGATCCTTATTTTGTTGTGTTTAAAAAAACACTTCAGCTAACTGTCTTTTATCTAACTTTTATTTAAGAAGTTAGATTACACCTTTTTGCATATAACTAAGTTCCAATCACCACTTAACTTGTGGAACTTAGACCTTGTACACAAGGTATATGTAATCAGTTTAGGTCATCACAGACTTCCCTAAATTCTGATTTCATATCCTTGACTTTAATTACTAAGTTTGATCCATTAGCCTTCATTAACTGAGTTTGAGCCCTCAGCCTTCAGTCTTCAGCAGGTTCCTGACAAGTCTACTGACTCGGCCTACCCTCGATCTAGACTAGTCTGCTGATGTAAGTCAGCTGACCTTTTACAGAGCTTGTTTGATCAAACCTATACAAAATCAAACTCTAATAAACTTATACATAAAATCTAGACATCTTTTTTCCTTTGCACTATAACAGCTAGTCTAGCACTCATCACTAAAACTTAGAAATAAGTCCAACAATTTCCCCCTTTTTGGTGATGATGCCAATACCCTCCTAACGGCAAAGCAAAAAGATTAAGAACAAAAACAGAACAAATGTAGTGATATCTCATTATAATCAGTTGTTCAAGAGTATTACAGTCTAGATACAACAAATGATAAAACATATAAATTATGCTGATCTACTGTCTTCTTTCCCTTTCTTCTCTTGCTTTCTCCACTTGTTCCTGGTAAGCTCTTATCTCTCTGATCATATCTCTCATCCATTCATTTTCAATCAGAGAGAAATCAATATGAGGATTCACTTCTTTCCACCAATGCCATGCTTTAGGTAGAGTAAGGTTGATTTGATGTACTCTAAAGCCTAAACGCATGTATACTTCTTTAAACTCATTAATTGACTCATTTGCATTTGTAGTAGGTAAACTTCTTCCACCTCTACCACCTCTTCCACCTCTGTGTGTAGCCCTCATGGCTTTATCTCTTGCTTCCCAGAACTTTAAGCCCAAAAAGCAGTTTAAACCTTCATGAAAACCTTTGTCATGATAGGGTCTCCTCTTATTATAGTAAACCTTTTTGTATTCTTTGAGAAGATCATCAGTAAGTGGAAGTCTGCAAGGTGCAGGCTCCTTAAAAGCATTAGTATCCTCTTCCCATCTTTTCTTAGCAAAGATTCTGGCAGCTTCTTTTGCTACTGCTGTTTGGCACTCTTCCCCCTTATTGACATCATCAACAAAAAGGGACAGCAGACCATGTACACTCTCCCGTGTGAGCACTAGGTTGTTCGGTTGACCCTCTATAATTTCGAGTGTCCCCTTCCTTGCAAAGTTTGCTCCAGTAGAGTTATCCTTTCAGTGACTTTAAGATCTAGTACAGCAGGTTGCAGTGTTCCAGCAGATTAAGCCACAGCAGACTTAGGTGTTTCAGCAATCTTGTCAAGTTTCTGATGAATGGATGCAAATTGGTCTTTCAGAAACTTGTCCTTCAGTGTATTTCCTTGCTTAATTCCCTTCACATCTTGAGCAAGGTCAGCAAGAGCATACTGAGTGGAGGTAATATTGGAAGCAACAGTTTCAGTGGTTCTTCCTCTATTCTCCACTACGTTCATTAAATCTTCAAATCTCTACTCTTGCCTATCAAGTTGAGTTCTTAAATTTGCAATGTCATTTCTAACAGTCCTCAAATCATCCAAAACATGTGCTAGTACCCCACCAGCCATTCCTCCATCAAGTCCATCAGCAGGCTCTTCTACATTGTATTGTTGCCTCTGTCTGCTGATAACCAAAGCATAGCTCATATCCCTTCCAGCAAGGTTAGGTCCTTGGAATTCTTCTAGAATGGGATAAAGAGCAGGCTGTTCAAAAACTGGTACAAATGCATGTTGAGGTTCATCATCAATATCTTCTTCCTCAGGCATTTGAAACTCCTCATAACTGTAGTTATAGTCCAGCAGCTGCTCATCCTCATCAATAACAGCAGTCTGATGACCATCTTTCCCTACAGTGGTCTTGTCTCCAGTAGGCTCCACTATAGCAGCCTGTTCAAGAATAGCAGCAGGTGTTTCCTCCAGACCCAAAGATTGTTCCAACCTTTGTCCGGTGCTGTTTGAGACTCGGCAACCTGTACCTCCTGTTCCAACCTTTGTCCAGGTGCTGTTTGTACCTCAGCAAACTGTACCACCTGTGCCACAACAACTTATTCAGGGAATATATCCATATTTTATTTTTGAAATTCCCTAAAGTCATAGATCCTTCTTAGAAAATTTGCAGTCTTGGTTAGAGTGTCCTCAGTGTCAATCCAGTCTTGAAATTGAATTGAATCCTCTGAACTGACATCAGGCTCACTAAGATCAGTGATCCTTTCTTCATCTGAATCCACAGTCTGCTGATCATCAACATGCTCAGTAGGTTCTACAACAAATAAAGGATCTATCTCACCAACCATCCTGTTTGCACCAATGTCTATCCCCTCATTGATTTGTGCCTCAATATCATCCATGGTGAGATTTTCCACATCCTCATCCATTTGTTCAGTTTTTTGTCTCTCAGTGGATTGTTCAGCACCAATAGACTGCTCTACCCTTGGTTCAATAATCATACCAGTTCCACTGACTTCTCCTGGACCAGAGGGGTGATCACCACCAGAATAAGATAATGAATCATCACTGTCTGATTCATCTCTGTGGTCCCTGAACTTGATACCCTCTTCCTTCTGTTGTTCTTCAAATAGATCCATCAGTCTTGATTGCAATAAGGAGGTATCAACCTGATCCAGCAAATTTTCCACTCCCAATTTCTCAAAAGCCCATTCTTCAAAATCTCTCATTGGTTCTGCAGTTGGCTTTTGTCTCCTATAAAATCCAAACTTCCATTGAAAGTAGTTTGAAACCAGTAGGAGTTTAGGGTCAACAAACTCTTCTTTCTTCTTCTTCTCATGTCTCTCAAATGGCATGGTTGGTTTCGGGAGCTGTTGCAGTACCTTGCTGACCTCCAAAGGTCTCAACAAGTAAATTCAGAGTTTCTTCCACAGATGCTTCTAGGTCGGTAGGTTGCTCGGGTTGTATGTTAGTCCCTACTACCTCCATCCGTACCACACTTGGTTCCCCGACTTATATACTCATCGACGGGGTTAGCGACGGATCGCTTCTCTTCCCCGAACTATTGCGGGACTTGCGGGGTCTTGTACCAACTTTTCCACTTCCACGGCAGGTGTAGACTCAGTAGCTTGCTGTGGTTCTTCTACAGGTTGCTCAACAACAACTAGTGCAGTTTCAGTAGGCTCAGCAGCCTTTACTGGGGAGAATTCAACAGCTTCAACAGCAGGCTCAGAGTCAGTAGTCTGCTGTGATTCCTCAGCAGGTTGCTCAATAACAACCTCTACATCCTCAGTAGGCTTAATAATTGTTAAGGGCTCAGCCTCAATAGCCTATCCTGCTTCTTCTTCTTCTTGTTGTTGCCTTTGAGCCTCCAGAGTTTTCAATTGTTTACCTTTGCCATGTTTCCTTTTCTTGGCAATTTCTTTCATTCTTTTGGAAAGATCTTCTGTTTCAATTTTAGCAGCTTTCCTCTTCCTTGTGATTTCAGCTATATCAATAACTTCAACTGACTGCTTCTTTGTCTTCCTAGGCTTTAACATTTCTGTGATTTTCCTTGTATCAGCAGCCTTTCTCTTTTCAGTGACCTTCTTGGGTGCAGCAGGTTTAATAAATTTCTTAACCTGCTCACCACCAGCATTATCATCTCCATCATCATCATCACTTTCAGTAGCCTCAGCATATACATCTTCATCATCGTCCAGACCAGGGATAGGAGTACCAACTTCTGGTTTGAATCTGGATTTGTTAATCTTTTCAGATAAAACATCAGGTATCTGAAAATGATTCAGCAGGGTTTGAACCCTTAGGCCTAAAGGCTTGACCTTGGACTTCCTTGTACCATCTCTATCTTCAATACACACTTTCTTCATGTAGTGTATGAAGAATCCAGCCCAATCAAACTTCATACTTCTGCAGATGATGATCAGCAGGTCTATTTTGGGTCCCGATAAAGTATCCAGGCATCCAACAAATCCCAAAATGGTTTTGGCAATCAATTTGCTCAGCAGGTTGTACTCAAAACCAATATATCTCACATTGATGCCCAGATTTGAAGCTATTGTATCATCTGTCTTTACTGAGTCCACAAACTTCATTCTTGGTAGATTCATTGCTTCTGGATTTGTGGGTGCATTGTTTCCAGGTGCAAACCCAAACACCTCTCTCAGTAGGTCTGAGGATATTTCAATCTCTCTTCCATTTACAGTTGTAGTGAAGGCCTCTCTACCTTCATTTATGACAATGTTTTTCTAGAATTCCAACACATTGACATAGGAGATTCGTTCCAATCTTCTGTTTATAACACTTTCTAGCCCAGCAAACCGTCTGATTCTTCATCCAATATTAATGGCTAGCTCAGTGGAGTTACAGTCAGCAACATATCCTCTTACACTCTGACTGGTTCCAATATGAACCTCATCCTTCTTTGACATTGTTGTAAGAAAAAGATGAAGAAGATAGCTTTCAAATCTGTGTTCACACAGTGTATACGCAGAGAAAATCGATCTGAGTTTTTGTAAGTAGCCTTTGTGTATAGGTCTGCATATATATAGACAGATATGGTTGAAAGTGTCAGAACACGTACTGTGCATTAACCACGATTAAATTTGAGTGAATTCTGTCTTGACACGTGGCCCATTACTTTTCATAACGTTTTGTAACCGTCAGATCGTGTTAACTGCGGTTATTAGGATAGAATAAATATCCCGCCATTTTCTTTTTGACTTTAGTAAGTTTGACTGTGTAACGTTTCCCTCAGCAGCCTTGTCATCAGTAGACTTGGCTCAGCAGCCTGCTGATAGAGAAGTCTCAGCAGCCTGCTGATAGAGTCACTCTGCTGATGTTTAATTCCTTTTGTATTGTCCAATTGATAATACAAGATGAAATTTAATACCAATGACTGATCTGTCAAGTGAGCTCACCCAACATGACAAAGACAAATCCCCTTGGCAGCTTCATTTGCTCAATTGTCCAAACATAAGTACATGGAATTGTTGATACCAATGACTAATCTGCTAAGTGAGCTCACCCAACATAGCAAAGACTAATCCCCTTGGTGAATTCCAGTACACTACTGATTAAGATTATATCAGTCAACTTTTATAATTCCAAGTTCAGTCCTTAGTTTAGCAAATCTTTCACTATCCAAAGGTTTAGTGAAAATATCAGCAAGTTGATCTTCAGTAAGGATATAAAGAACCACCACATCTTTCTTTTCAACATGATCTCTTATAAAATGATGTCTCACATCAATATGCTTGGTTCTTGAGTGCAAAACAGGATTTTCTGGCCTTATTCCTTACAATGGTTCCAGATTCATCAAGTTTGTTTCTGTATACCCATTTTGTACCAATTATATTTGCCTGACTAGGCCTTTCCACTAGTGTCCAAACTTGATTTCTTTCAAATTCATTCAATTCTTCTTGCATAGCAATTATCCAATCTGGATCTGAAATTGCTTCTTCAACAACTTTAGGTTCCATTTGAGATAGAAAACAAGTGAACATTGCTTCTAATTGTCTTCTAGTCCTCACACTTTGCTGTGTATTGCCAATGACTTGTTCAGCAGGGTGATCCCTTAACCATTGTGGATTCTGGTTAGATTGATTTTCTGGAACATCATCATCAGTAGGGTCTGCTGTTTCTTCTACAGGGGGTTCAGCAGATCCTTGAATTGCCTCAGTTGTTGCATCAGTAGTATTACCAGCAGGGTGTTTAGCAGGGGTAGAATCAGAAACCTTTAATTCATTGAATCTTTCCAAAACTTCAACACATTCTGGATCAGTGACTTGTTGATTCTCAGCAGGTTTTGAAGCTTCATCTTCCATTCCAGTGAACTTAGGTTCATTAAATACAACATGTATTGTTTCTTCATGTTTCAGTGACCTTTTATTCAGTACCCTGAATGCCTTGCTGACTGAAGAATATCCCAAGAAAATTCCTTCATCTGATTTTGGTTGGAATGTCTTCAATTGTTCCTTATGATTCAAGATAAAACATTTGCTTGCAAATAGATGGAAATAGGATATATTAGGTTTTCTTCCATTCCAAATCTCATAAGGTGTCTTCAGCAGCTTCTTGTTCGCTGAAGTTCTATTTTGTGTATAGCATGCTGTATTGACTGCTTCAGCCCAATATCTTTCAGGTAGCAATGCTTCACAAATCATAATTCTTCCTGCTTCTTTTAGAGTTCTGTTTCTTCTTTCAGCAACCCCATTTTGCTGAGGTGTACCAGCGGTAGCAAGTTGATGTAGTACACCATTATGTTCACAATATTCTCTTATAACTTTATTGAGAAATTCAGTACCCTTGTCTGATCTGATCTTTACTACTGTCAAACTTTTCTCATTCTGTAATCTCTTCAAATGTTCAGGCATCTTTTGAAGTGTTTCAGTTTTCTTGTTCATAAATATCACCCAAGTGTACCTTGAATAATCATCCACAACCACCAAGGTGTATTTCTTTCCTATTACACTTTTTGGTGTTACTGGTCCAAATAGATCCATGTGCATCAGCTCCAAAACTCTTTTTGTTGATTGTTTAGTCTTTGACTTGAAGCTTGACTTTGTCTGTTTACCTTGCTGACATGCATCATATATAGCATCCTTCTTGAATGTGATCTCAGATAAACCAATCACCGGTTTCTTCTTCACCAACTGATTTATATCATCAAAATTTAGATGATTCAACTTCTTATGCCATAACCAATTGAGTTCTGACTTGGTATCCACAATCAGGCATGTTTTTGGAATAGCAGTAGACATTCAATAGTATTTTAGTTACAAATTTATCATAGTTGAACGCATGATGTTGTACCTATATATACATAACTTTTGTAAGAAGTGAGGGATAGAGATGAAGTGATAATAAAAATGATTTTTCTTCCTTTTGTCTAATTCCTTGTTCGTGAAGTTTTGTTTTCTTTCGATTATTTTATAACACGTTATCAGTACGAGACTCTACCACTGATAAATCAAACAGCTTGGCATTTGATTGGAAAATCTTTAGAAGTTTTTAGAAGAAAACTACGAAGGCCTAAAGATGAACAATGAAGATTTTTAAGAAGAGGCATGTTGGTGTCCACTTGATGGTTGAATATCACAAGTGCTCTATTGGGATATTGCAAAATCATGGGAGACAACCAAGTTAAGAATACAATTTTGGCTGTCTCGAAAATTTCATATTGCTTGTGGTAAGTATTGATCTCGGGTATATTCTTGTGGTAAGTATTGAGGTGAATTTTTTTTATCTGTTTCAATTCAATTTTTTTTTTTTGTATGATTATACTATAAGTATTTTGATACTAGTGACATTGATTATATCAATAAAATGATGATGATATCATTCGAAAAATGATATGATCATATAAAGATGATCAATATTTTGAAAGTGTATATATATAGACATGAAATTCAAGAATAGCCTTTGAATGGCATAAAGTGAATATAGAATTCACATAAACGGAAGATGAAACTTGAGATTGATTAAAGATGATGACAACATTTGAATCATCGAGAGTGCAACAACGCACGTTATACCGTGAAAAAATCTCAATTAGAAAAAATGGGAAGAGCTATTTTTCTATTAGGCTTCAAAAGAGCCATTGAAATAAAATTGTTCAGTGATGAATATTTATTGATTACAAATACAATTTTTGGACAAAAATGTTTATTAGAAAAGGAACATGTAAAACATCTTAGTAGAATGTAAGGTCCAATAGAATAAAAAGACTTAACGAGTCCTATATGAAGATGTCATTACAGAAGGAGACATGTTGTGATTCAAGAACTAAAAGCAATCACTGCCATAGCCAGGAAAGTCTTGAAGTGATTCACTCAATTATGTTGTTCAGAATAGCCAAGGCAACGAGATTATACCTCTGGTCTGCTTTATCTTCTGACTTATATTATAGAAAGAAAAAAAATAACAGCAGCTGAAATTATTCACATAATAGACCACAAGTCTATTGATTCTAATGATTTTATGATATGATATGATCACCTTGGGTATCCCGGTTCCACAATGATGAGACGTATAATAGAGAATTCACATGGGCATTCGTTAAAGGGTCAAAAAGTGTTAAATTCTAGTGAATTCTCATGTGTTGCTTCCTCACAGGGCAAATTAATTATTAAACAGTCACCAGTTAAAGTTGATACTGAATCGCCTATATTTCTAGAACAAATTTAGGGTGATATATGTGGACCTTTTAAATATTTTATGGTACTAATTGATGCATCGACAAGATGGTCACACACATGTTTATTATCTACTCGTAACATGAATTTGCTAGATTGTTGTCTCAAATAATTAAGTTACGAGCACAATTTCCTGACTATCGAATTAAGAAAATTCTTTTGGATAATGCCGGTGAATATTCATCACATAAGTGTGATGATTATTTCATGTCAATTGGAATAGGTTTGGAACATCCCGTAGCTCATGTTCACACACAAAATGGCTTAGCCGATTGAAACAAAATTGTTTGAAATAAAGCTCTATGCTCTCCCAAGTCTTGAATATTTTTATTGAAAATTATTTAAATATGCATAAAATTGAGTATCATATCGAGACATAAAAAAAGGAGGATTTACTCATGCTAAATAACATTTTCAAGATTATTTGAACAATATGTTTGAAAATGATGACATATGTCCATTCCTAGAAGAGAATGTGACCATTATAATATGGGTAATGCAATGATATATGTACTGTATGACATAAGATTCATCATATTATACAAATTCATTTCGTGAAATGAATTTGATCAAAATTAAATTATATAAGATGCATCATGATATGCAAGTACATTCTGTCAAGTGAATGTCATCAAAATAAAATATTTAAGATGTATCATTCCGTTCAATGAAGTGAACGTGAAAATATATTATTTTTCTTGAGATATCAATTACCGTGGCTAGTACCATGATCTTTTTTGGTTATACTAAATTTATCATTAAAAATTTCCCACCAAAAGTGGTTGCTGATTATGGAATATTGGTATAACACGGTATACAATAATGAAACAATGGATTAAGCAATTGACCGTTGAAATATCAGTCTCTAAAAGAGATTATCTGAATTTCCCCGCTTGCAAAATGTCAAAGAAGTTTGTCGATACACGCATAAGAGGATATCGCATTAAAATGTAGGATCCGTCACGGGTTATTGCAAATATTCTTGATATCGATTGTGATAAAAATACTGTCCGAGATTAGCGGGTGGAAAAATTATTGAAAAGAAATTATATCTCGTGACAAATATTATAACATAAATAAACTTGAAATTCATATCTGAATAGTCGTGATTGATCATGTAATATACATACAGTGTTGACACAATTTACCATGTGAATTATTTTATGAACGTTCTGGTAATATAGAAGTCCTAGAATGACATGTCCTAAAATAGCTATATAGCCTATCAATATAAGACACAATAAGCACTGTCAATCTCATGTGGGGGAGAAAAAGAACATGAAGTTCATTTTATTATATTATTTTATCGAAACCCCAAGAAGAATGTCAAAAATAATGTTAATGATTCTTGAAGAATCTGAAATGACATAGTGTTATGTTGATATTTATTCTAAATGCATGAAGCGTATGAGATGTTTGTTTCCACTAGATATAAATCTCATAGATATGAGATAGTTAAATAAATTTTATAATCATTGGGAACAAAAGTCAAATAGCACTTGATCATGAGCTTGATATAGCAAAATTCATTGTAATTCAAAATGTGTAAATCGTTTGAAGCGAATGACAGAGAATCAAGTTACAGCTTGGTGCAATTACTACATTTTTAATGAAGATAATTTCACGGCATTAGGGGGAGATAAGAAAACCCAATTATAGAATTAAAGAATGCCGAGAAATTTTCTAAAAATAAAAGATATTCCACGCATCAGTTTAAATGAATTACGAAATTACTTTAACTTGCAGTACTTAGCAAGTAATCTGCCAAATTCTTTTATTCAACATAAAAGAGTGACGTTTTATAAATGCACCAAATTTGATTGATAATATATCTACGCCGGAAACATAGAAGACCGATCGGTGTAAAAGATAAAATTCGCTGAAAGTGAATTCAATATTGATATTAAGTCACTCATGAAATATCTCGAAGAGATTCGTCTTGAAGGCGAAAACCCCGATAAATTCGCACGTGCATCAACTGATCAAATATTGGGGTTGCGGAACAATCAGATCCATATATTGATAAGGATTTGATTTTTTCTAGCAATGAATATTATGGGAGAATTTTATAATATACTATCACAGTCGTCGACGACATCGTTGCCTCGTGTTTTGCTATTATAATCTGGATCCAAAACCCAAGTCAAATGTGAAGTGCTAGAAGCACATAGACTGAGTAAAAAATGAAATAAGCAATGGAGGCTGATATTGACTTGAAAAGTTTGGTTCTTTAGTGACCGAATATTGATTTTTATCAATTATATTCTCCCAATACGGATAATATTATGTTCCGTTACTTAATATCTCTGACAACAACTAAGAATTTTTATATGTTGTTGAGACCGTATATTTATAGGTAATTAGACATGAATATTTATATGAAACTTTATTTTGAATTTTAGACATAAAATCGCGATATATATATATTGTTGAGATGCAAATGTCTTTATATTGCCTAGAACATTCATGTTAAATGTAATAATATCAATAAGTAGATTCCTTATGAAGAAGGAATATATATAAATAGCTCATGCATAGTGTGACATGAGTCGTATGATATTATTTCCCCTATTATTATTTATAAGAACAATCTTGATTGTGTTGCACAATTGAGTAGTGGGTATGACAATTTTTAGCCTCTACATTCAAATTGGACTCTAAAAGAGACATGACTTATAAAAAGTACGCTATAAGTGATAATCTGACATATTTGTTCACATTGTTCATTCCAACATCTATTTTGGAGAATTATGTTTATAGTATTGAAATTCGTACAGTTGAAAGAATGTTGTCGTCAAGGGGAGCGACAACTTCAAAACAATCTTGATGTTTTGGTCCTGAATGAACAATGACTGTACTATTTTTCCCTTTAACTAAGTTTTTTCCCACATGGTTTTCTTAGTTAAAGGTTTTTAATGAGGCAGTCAATGCAGCACATAAGAATGCATGTGTCATGAACTATTTTCCTTGTCTAGTTTTTTTCCCACTGGGTTTTTCTAGCAAAGTTAATAGTATGTGATATAGTATACGTTATGCAACTTAGATAGAGCATTCAAATTACCTCCATATTCAATGAGCTTTGTCTACTATTACATTTGCGAAGATCATTCATCTCAAATTCAGTAATATTTACATAAGTGGGAGAGCAGATGATCTTCATAAGAGAAGTGAAATTGATATGCGATGAATCAAGCAAAAGTGTTGATCCGACAGATTCATTTACACTCAAATGACGAAGAACTGTACCAGTACATGGTATTCGAATGATATTTTGAAGGACACAAGAGTAATTCCACATCATACTTTTGCAGATGAACTAGAAAAAAAAAATGTGATGCATAGTTGTTCAGATCAAGTGATCGGTTCAATCGATTTATTAACAGAAGTATAGCTTTCTACTACATTCGAAGAGAAGATTTCCATTTGCTGATTCGAAGATCTCAAAGATTGTTTTAATCAGGGGAAGTAATACAAGCACGAACGAAAGGGTTTTTTTTTTTCTTCTTATTAAGGTTTTAACGAGATTCCTTGTGTAATGGACATCCAAGGGGGAGTGTTTTGAAATATTGTGTATAATGGATGTCCATTCCAAGAGTGTATATACATCCATTAGTTAATATCCTTCATTCCATAAGTTATGGATTCCAAAAGACATAACATTCAATAGTATTCATTAGTTACAAGTTTATCATAGTTGAATGCATGGTGTTGTACCTATATATACATAACTTTTGTAAGAAGTGAGAGATAGCGATGAAGTAATAATAAAAATGATTTTTCTTCCTTTTGTCTAATTCCTTGTTCTTGTAGTTTTGTTTTCTTTCGATTATTTTCTAACATTACCATGTTATTCTCTCTTTTTTTTCTTCTTCTTTAATTTGACATCTTATTTGATATTTTTTTCGATGTTAACGGAAAAGTGAAACAATGAATTTAGGAATTATTCAGCATAGTCGAACAATGGATTTTTATGGAAACAAAGGATTTGAGATTTTTTTTTATCGCAGTGAAACAATGGATTTTAGAAAAAAAAAAGGCATTTCACACTGTAATTAATTGTTTGTCCTTATCAACTAATTTTTTTTTGGTTTTATTGTAAAAAAAACGACCTGAAAATAAAAATATGTACATAGGATAGTGAAATTTATTTATTTTTAGGAAAAATAAGGACAAGCCACAAATATTTCAGTGTAATTTGCATTCTCTCATACTTAGTTACAGATAAGAATATATATTTTGCTCTAAGCGTTAGAAGATCGTAATAACATCACCATATTTTTCTTTTCATCGTCATCTTTATACTGACATCCCATTAGATTGTTTTTTTTCAGTGTCACTCTCAAGGTCATTTTTATTAATAAAAAAAAAACAAAAAAGAATTGAACAATGAATTTTGGGTTTAGTTCAATATAGCCAACAGTAGATTTGGATAGCTAACAACAGATTTGTGGTTATCACCTAATTTTTTTTCACCGATTTAAATCGTCCACCGGCTAGGTCAAAATGTTGATTTTTTTCCACTTTCCTTGTCTTTTATTCTCATTTCGTTTTTTCTTTTCATTCCATTGTCATGACACCTAATTTTTTTTCATTTTCTTGTGATGTATTCTCCCTCCCTTGTAAATAAATAAATAAAATAATATAACTAAGTCACCCATGATAGAATGGAGTGTCACGTTATTTGTTGTCACTTCTTTTTGATGTAAAGGAAGCAACACTTTTCACGTTTTGGTTGACTGCTTACTCTCCTTTAATAAATCATTTTTTTTCATGTATTTTTTGGGTGACGGTCGAATAATGTCACTGAGATTGAAATCTTATTGGAAGGAAAGATCCCAAATACCTGAAGTTTCATTTTGTAAATTACATGAATGATCCGACCCGCAAATATCATGATTGGGGATTGTTTGAAAATTTGTGCTATGAGGAAAAGACGAAATACAATTGTCAAACCTCAGTCCCGGGTATCGAGTATTTATCCGAAAAATAACGCCCTACACGCATATAATTAAAATTTAATCTAATTATATACGTAAGCATTTCGTAAGCAAAATTCAGAGAACAAGCGGAAGACAAAACGACTGACTCGGGTAACTGAAACGACTAATAAACGATCGAAAATAATACATGCTGCATCTATTACATCATCAAAAGACTAACTATAACCATTAAAAAACAAGTAATCCATTACAACTTGATAACCATAAAACTCAACTCTTTGATTTCTATCATTACAAAGGATAACAGAATCTATACCAAGTCTATAATGCAATAAAGGAAAGTAAACTCCGTCTGCATCATCTCCGGATCACTCCTCAGTGGCATCGAAAACAACCTACAAATACACCACCTTCTCAGGGTGGGGACAAGAAAGAAAAGGGGATAAGTACATACGTACTTAGTAAGGGGGTAGAAGAAACGTTACACACAATATATAACATATCTTACATAACAAGTAAATTCTACAATCTCTACCATATAGGTTGCATTGAGATCACTCTCATTCACTACTATATCACATAGTACATCCTCACGCACATACGTTTATTACATCAATTTCAAAGGACACTACGCATGGTGAAAATGCACCACAACATAGTTTGCACCGTCTGGGGGCATGGACTCGTGTTCCATGTGGGAGTTACACGTTGTCCCATAGGAGTAGTAAGTGTCCCATACTTCGATATCAAAAATGTGCCTCACCAATGATATTGACGTTTTAGCTTTTAGACAACCACATATGTATTTACGAGTT
The DNA here is from genome assembly GCA_036785695.1 of Gentiana straminea. Taxonomy (NCBI): domain Eukaryota; kingdom Viridiplantae; phylum Streptophyta; class Magnoliopsida; order Gentianales; family Gentianaceae; genus Gentiana; species Gentiana straminea. The sequence goes on along the minus strand of JAVUPR010000266.1, from coordinate 20,117,172 downwards.
AAGTTCTAGCCACCTGGTTCATTCACATAAAATGTTTTTTAAGGACTTCTAGTCCTAGACATTCTAATTACACTATCTAGCACGTTGTAAAAGGATCAATGACTACAAAGTCAATGTCCCACAAGGCCTAAACAACGCCTTCCAGGAGCTCCAGTCCTTCTCTCCGCAGAGGGTCTCAGTTGTGGTGCTGAGTCAATGCTATCAGAAGTTGAAGCTAGACATTATCAATTAACATTTAATGTTCCAAGTGAACATACAAGCATCGTATCGCTTAATACGCATATAAGCACAAAATAAATACAATACATTTTTACCGTAATATATACCACACTTCAACTATAATCATTACCCATATATAGTACTTTGTTGTGTATTTCTTTATAGTATATAAATAATAATCAAATTTTTTTCCTTTTTCCTGGAAATATAACATATATGAAACAAGCCTAAAAACCCGTGCATCATGCATGGGTATGTTTCAGCAGTAAGTTAATCATGACACGCAATGGTTAATACAATTATAAAATGAGATAAACACATAAATATGAATTATTAATCAAAAACATGTAGAATGTAAAAACATTTTGATATACATGATTATATACAACACCAAATTAATGTTATCACATGATATTCGATGAAGTAAATAATATTGCGACATACATGTGATGTGCATAAGAATTACAAACTGGTTCCAGGCTTTGGCAAAAAATATTCAACATAAAAAAGAAAAGAAAAGGATTCATCAACTTCCACTGCTTACTCCTAATGATTTGTAATGGACGCTTGTTAAATCCTAATGATGGATGCATGAAATGAAAAAGTATATCCATTTAGCATATATAACATGCTCTTTGATTACGTATACGTAAGAGGCCTCAATTTTGAACTAATTATAAATTATCATCCCAGCAGAGAAGGATAAACAAATAACCGAAATAATAATAATAATAATAAAAGAATTTCAAGCTCTATAACAGCATTACAACTCCCATACCAAAATCCTTCGATTAGAGGAGCTCTGAAAAAAAAAATCACTATCACGATACACACAAAAAGTAAGTCAAACGAAAATTTCAACAGTTGCTTTGGAGATGAGTGTATGAATCCTTACCGCACCATATAAATGGATGAGACATCTTCCGCTCCGATTAGTAAAGAAAATTCACCGAGTTTGATTTGATCATAAAAAATATGTTTTTTTTTTTAGAAGAAGATGATCTGCAATTTTGTCTCATCAAATGAATCGTTTTCCTGAACTCACATTATAGGACTTTCGGGAAGTTCGAATTGATTTGATAGGGATGAATAGGTTTTCAAAATCGGCACAACTTTGATAGTTGCTGAACAAAAGGTCAAGGTGTTTGGGATTATGAATTATGAGAGAAAAATATGGAGTTTATGGATTTTTTAGGGATTTAATGGCACACTAAATTTCGCATAAGTTTTGGATTGACAATGAAACCATTGATTTGGAACGAAGAATGAATTTCAAGCATTAATGTGACAATTATTTCTTACTAATTGCAACCATTAATGTCACAGTATTTTTTTTTTTTTTTTTTTTTATCTCTTATGGCTATCAATGTGTCGTTTTAATGTGGATTTGGGTCGGGTTAGATGCGGGTAATCGGGTAATTAATTTTACACACCTTCGAAAACATATTAATATATAGATAATTACTTCTTTTTTTTTCCCTCTGTTTTCCCCCCTTTTTTATTCCTCCTGCTTTACGGCTGCAAAGTCCCTTTTTTTTTCCTTATGGAACCCACACCTTACGGCTGCATACATCATCACATATAAGTCTTATTTCTCTTCCTCATTCTTTCGGCAATTGACAGGTAATAATAATATAAAAATCAATAAATTAAAGAACCATATTTATAAACAAACAAGATAGCAACAATCATGAATAATTAAACATATAATGAAATACGTGCATTTGATCACTAAAAACCGTTTAAAACCCCCATTTACCTTTTAGCAATTTAAAATCGATTCCAAAACCAAATCGAAGGCAAGAACTTGAATCATTCAATTCCAATAACTCCTACGATCAACCAACAATAATTAAACGATATTCTACGATTAAAACAACTCTTTATTCTATAAAAACTCAGATTTTCTAAAGAACGAAAACGAATCTAGATTTAGGGATAAAACGAAAGTTAACCGTATTGAAAACAAAAAGTATTGAAACGATCGTCTTCTTCCGTTGATCAAATTCTTCTACTGTCGTCTGCATAAATTCCTGACGGATTAGCCGCGCGATTGAAGATTACGTTCTTTCCTTGTCCCTGTTCAATTGCGTCGCCCACTTCTATTTTTTTCCAGAAAATTTGCCGTGATGTTTAATATTAGGAATTAGATGATTATTTCATTTTTATAGCCATTAATAAATCTTTCAAATAAATAACTAAATTTCTTAATTAATATTAAACCTTTTTTTTAATTATTTCTTTTAGGTCAACATAAATTAGGAAAATAATTAAATAAATTCCAATTCACGTTTTTACCCTTTTTGAAATTTCGGGGTGTTACACCCCCTTAAAATAAGTTTCGTCCTCGAAACTGGATGTATCTGAGAGGTGCGTGAACTCTGGAAATTTGCAAAACGTCTCGTCTTCTAACTCTGATGTCGCCGCTACCGGTGTGTGATTGCTCCACCGAACCAAGACTAGCTGTACGTATTCCTTCTTGACTTTCTTCATATTCCGTTCTAAGGTGCAATTGGTTCTTACGCGTAGGCCAAGTTCTTTTCAACTATTTTAAGGTCAATGCTTGCTTCCACATCAATGTCGGTTAAGCATTCCCTTATCATTGACACATGAAGGACGTCATGCACTTGTGAGAGAAATTCCGGTAACTCTAGACGGATAAGCTAAAAGTCCTAATTTAGCCTATATCACGTAAGGGCCCTCACCTTTAGGGCTTAACTTGCATGTATGCCCAAACCGTATTGCTCCTTTCATCGAGGACGCCTTTAGATGCACTTTATCTCCAAATTTGAACTCTATCAGTCTTCTTATTCCGTCTTTCCAACTCTTTTGCCTGTCTCGAGCCATCTCGAGGTTGCGACGGTCTACTTAGGTCTCATCTCTACCTTGCCGTATCAATTCTGGTCTTGTACTCTGTCACCGATCCACTTCATCCAAGAAAACTGGCGTTCCACACGTCTTCCATGCAGAGCTCCAAAAGTGGCATCTGGATACTGGCATGGTAACTATTGTTGTAGGTAAACTCTGCTATCTCTATCTTCATGAAGGGCTTCCAACATTGCTGTTTCAACTCTCTACACATATTGGTTGCCCTGGCATGATCTGCAACGCTAACTTGTAGGGTTCATTCATCACTGTCCTCCTCAGATCTTTCACATTCGGAACACAAGCCCGTTTTTTTACGCCTAAGTTTGTCATCTTCATATGACTTGTAACCACTAGCTGGGTTGGTTCTACACACTCGTTTGTAACCGACCAAAACCGGATTTTCGTCTTGTATCTTCACTATCTCAACCTCTATCACGGTAACAGAAGATTGCTGAAAACTGCGAGGATCCCAACTGAAGGGCTTCTGAGACTTTTCGGGGATGGGGAAACACGCATTCGCCATACATCCTCTATGACATTCTCATCAAATTCTTATGCCAAAAGGGTTAGATAGGAGAACAAATAATGTTGAAAAGTGACAAGTTGAGTACCAGGGTGGTATGTCAACTTGGCAAGCCGAAGGAGAGGCAATAACTTCTCAAAACAAGGGAGGTTGCATGGATTACAACCAAAACTAGTTGATTCCAGATCGAGAGAAGTTTGAAGTTGGTTCTAAACTGAAAAACAAGGCATTGTATCATAATATAAAAACCTAACCACCAAAAGGAAAAACAAAAGAACATCTTGCAGATGAGATTCTTTTCAGAGAGTGGAGTTCTGCACGATATGGTGGTCTGCAAAAGAACTCGGACCGTTTGAAGGGAAGATAATAAGCTTTTACGTAAGCCCTAAGAAAGTGGGGACATTAAGAGAAACACCACATTTTAGACTTGAAAAAAAAAAGTTTAACAAAAGAGGAAAAGAATATTGGACTTGAGAACGTTTGGCAAGTGACCTTATTCATTAATGATTTGATTAACATAATTGGTTGTTGGAGAACTAGGAAGATTCTCAGTTCCCATGAAGGATGTGGAGGAATCAACCCACAACAGAAAAACAAAACAAAAGTGCAAGGTCGAGCACCTGAAAGACTAAAAAACTGAGGAATCCAAAAAAAAGGTAAGAATCTCAACATGAAAGAGTTGTAGGGCCAAATTGAGTCCGCCAAAAGGTGTCAGAATGGAACAAAATAAATTGTCAAGAAGTGTCCAAGTTTGCATAAGTCAAAGACAGGTTATTTGAAATGGGATAGAAATTCCCACAAGATATGTAAAGGAAAAAAAATCAAAAGTTAACAAAACAGGTCTGCGATAAACAAACTTTGAAGTGAAAGAGAAAAGACACATAAGAAATGTTGGATAAAGTTTGATTTTTTTGAATTAATTCAAACTTTCAAAGGAAGTAAAAAAGATCATTAATGATCGGATTCAAGGGTTCAAGGTTTCACTACTCATGGGGAATAGTACAATGCCAAAGAATAAATGCTCAGGGTTATTCCTTATGAGGAAACGGAAATGTTAAAACCAAAACAAACATTTCAACCGGTGTAACAAAATTGTTATAGAACGTCAGAACAGAAGATGGAATGTGAAAAGGTGTGTCTGGCGGTTAATGGCTCTAAGTGGCCTGAAAGAGCTTTAAAACTGCAAAGGTACCAGGTGCATTAATCTAACTTGAAATTAGAAGTTTGGGAATTCAAATGTGGCTTGCTAGATAGATTCGGAAGGCATCTTGGCAAAGTCTACCTTCTACTTGAAACTGGTTTAGCATAAATTGCCAAAATGTTAAAGGTAAGTAATTGAAAAGGAATGTCATGGTAGGCTTAAAAATATGACTGGTAAAAAGATGAGGTGCATACCTTGAAAGAACAGACATCATTATGAGAAAAGGTTACAACATCAGCACTCCCCTTAGGAGGGAAGCGGAAAACGAGCGCAAGAAAGCAGAATGTTTCAACATAAGGGGGTTCAATCAAATTGGACTTGAAAGGGATAATGGGGTGCAACGATACGAATTTAGAGGGGACTTGCTTCTTTGATTTGAAAAGTAAAAAGGTAAAAACATGTTCGAAGTAAAAACTTATGAAAATATGTCTCTAAAAAAATTCATGACAGAAGATGGAGAAAAGTTATTGAACTCAAAGACCTCAAGTGAGGAATCAAATGTGAGGTAACTCACTACAAAAGGCGTGATCGAAGAAAGGCATAAAAATGTTTGAACATCAAGTGTGGCATACTGGAAGGTAGCATCTTGGTGCTTGTTTATAACTGCAAAAGAAATCATAACGTTAACTTTACAAACATCCTAATAAAAGGACTTAACCCAGAAGGAGATAAAACTCCAGGGATCAGCTTCTAGAACATAACAGTGATAACTTATCACTCTCTTAGCCCTGGCCTTAAGTCATGAGGTGAGGGTTCCTTTTAGGCTGTTGGAGTTGATATTTACTCCGGATATGATATTATCTACTCCTGCAGCGCAAACGACGAGGAATTTGAGCATGATCAAAAGAGAAAAGATGTAGGTACTAGAGTTTCCCAGGTGATAGCAAGAGATTAGAATTTTTGAATGACAAGAAGTCGGTCAAAAACAATTATTTTTGCCGAGTGCAGAAGCTGTCAGAATTTTCAAATTAGTAAACACTGATTCGAATTACGTATTGTGATCAAAAGAAAAGGAACTTGGACTCGATTCAAATATGGAAGTTGAAGATAAAAATGTTTTCTGCCACATATCAAAAATTAAGGTCATTTGAAGGTGTCGAAATTTTTCAAAACGGAAGAAGAAGTGAAAGTGCTGCTGCAGATTTTCTGGACAGAGTGTCCGGTATTAACATGGATTTATTGAACAATCCATAATGTTTATCGAGTTAATGTAAAAAGATATGTTGTAGAACAAACAATGATCTATCGTGCTGAAAAGTTTCGGAATTTTTGGAGGAAGATAAATGGTTTTACATTAAAGGCAAACACGGAAACAAAAGAGCATTCACTCGTGTTGGATAAAACCAACCACGAAAATGATGAAAAGTGTGTGCCAAAGCAAGAAACCTTTAACACTGGTAATTAAAATGAATGAGAAGCACGTGGAAAAGGTAGAATTGTGTATGGAGTTCGCGTGGAACCTATCTCGAGCAAAGCAAGGTCAAAGAATTTTGATGGACACAAAGCGAGTAATATTGAAAACAAAAATTGTACAGTTGAGTCAAATATCATTCTCTACCAAGGTTGGCCAAGCCAAAAGTAGGCTTAGACATTGAGGTGTAAGGGAAAGTGGGGAGACTACAATAGGAAATGTAAAGAAAATCCCACCAAGAGGACCTCAACTTAAAGGTGTAGGCATAAGACTCCGATCCCCAAGGCTTTACTTAAAGAGATTTCAATTAGTCCTAGGTGACATGGTTGCGTTTAGAGCTCTAACCTTGATGGATTCATTGTTCAACGGACTAACTTAAGAGGGTCTACACTTAACAAATTTAACTGCAAGATTCCCATCTTGCTCACCTAACACAGCTAGACCAACTCTTATTAGTTTAAATCCTATGCAGCGGTGTTACTTGAGCTCTGATACCATTCTGTAACACCCCCAGCCCCGGGCCTGGTAGCACTAAATGAGTCATAAATGTTCGGCCAACTACTTAGACCGCCGTCCTCGTTTGGTCTAAAAGGACTAACCCGTGTTTATAAGAACTTTATGTCTCACACTTATATGGGGTGAGCAGGACTTTACTTACCGATGTGGGATTTTACATTCCCCAACCCCCCCCCCCCCTTATAAGGGACTGGCGTCCTCTCCAGGAAGTCTAAGATTTGTCCCAGTTCATCCATACCATAGGATTCTAGAGGTGGCCCCCACCGCCTCTTACGGTGTGGCATATAATTAAAATTTAATCTAATTATATACGTAAGCAAACATCAGAGAACAAGCGGAAGGCAAAACGACTGACTCGGGTAACTGAAACGACTAATAAACGATCGAAAGTAACACATGCTGCATCTATTACATCATCAAAAGATTAACTATAACCATGAAAATACAAGTAATCCATTACAACATGACAACCATAAAACACAACTCATTGATTTCTATCATTACAAAGGATAACAAAATCTATACCAAGTCTATAATGCAATAAAGGAAAGTAAACTCCGTCTGTATCATCTCCGGGTCACTCCTCAGTGGTCTCGAAAACAACCTACAAATACACCACCTTCTTGGGGTGGAGACAAAAAAGAAGATGGGTAAGTACATACGTACTTAGTAAGGGGTAGAAGAAACGGTTACACAAAATATATAACATATCATACATAACAAGTAAATTCTACAATCTCTACCACATATGTTGCATTGAGATCACTCTCACCCACTACTAGATCACATAGTACATCCTCACGCACATAAGGTTGTTACATCAATATCAAATGACACTACGCATGATGAAAATGCACAACAACATGGTTTGCACCGCTCTGGGGCATGGACTCGAAGTTAGACATTGTCAATTGATATTTAATGTTCCAAGGGAACATACAAGCATCGTATCGCTTAATACGCATAGAAGCACAAAATTAATACAATACATTTTTACCGTAATTTATACCACACTTTTACTATAATCATTACCCATATATAATACTTTATTGTGCATTTCTTTATAGTATATAAATAAAAAAAAAGTTACATATGATACATAATATCTATTAAATCCACATATCAATAATCTTTTTTTTTCCTTTTTCCTGGAAATATAGCATACATATGCAATAATTACTTCTTTTTGTTTTTCTCTTCTCCCCCCCCCCCCCCCCCCCCCCCCCCCCTTTTTTTTTTTTTTTTTTTTTCCCTGCTTTACGGCTGCAAAGTTCCTTTATATATATACTTGTGGAGGAAACCGTGCAATACACGGTACATGCCCATTCCAGTAAACTCTCTATTTTTCAAAAGAAACTCCCAACGTGGGCCGATCAGTTGGATCCGAACAACGGCTCTACACCGTCACTATAATATTGGGAGAGATAGTATAACTCGAGTTTTGTTGTGGGAGTAATTTTAAATTAATTCACTTAATTAATTTCAAATTAATTCTCTTAATTAATTTAATTTTGGTCTCATTATGTATATCTCTCTCTATAGACATACATCCTACACATTCATCTACATCATGTCTACTTATGCATCTATCGTATCATATAAAATAAATACATGCACAAAATAAATAAATTCGTAAAGTACAGGTATGATCATGGATTTTTCTAGGTGCGGTTTTGAATACAAACTGACGAAACCGCGGGTCACAATCTAAAGGTAACTGCAACCGCCAATATGATCTTTAGTGCTACATTCTCCAACGGGATCTTTATTTTCGTCTTTCTTTGGTCTCTATCTTCCGCTCCATTCTTGTTACATAAATTTTATCTAATAAAATAAATACACCCGCCGCACACGGGGGGAGCTAACAGGAATGGGATAATGCAAAAAATAAACTAGGTCACGTTCTTCATAACGGCCTAGGAAAATTTTCAAACCAATGAAAAAATAAATCATTCACATCTATCATATTGGTCGAGTCCATGATCAATCGTGGTCCATATAATCATATTATATCTACACAACATCTAATCCATACAATTACATCTGATGAAAAAGATAAAACTAAAACTTAACAACTTGCGTCTTAATTAATCGATTAACGTTTAATCTATTAAATATTTTTATCTAATCAATTAACTAATTAACATTTAATTAATTAATTGATTTTAATCGAAATAAAATTAACGGTTAATTTTAAACGATTTCAATTTTAATTTTAATCAATTAGAACTATTCCAAAAATAAATCAAAATTAAAATTAAGCATCTTTTGTTTCTTTCCTTTTGATTCCTAATCAAAAGGGATGTCTTTGCTTTCCTAAACCAAAAGACATCTCCCTTGGCCTTTCCAAAGTCAAAATTTTGAAAAGGGCCTACGCCTAGTCCTTTTCCAAAATCAAATATTTTGAAAAGGGCGGCAAATCATATTTACTAAATAATGCCATTTGGCATCCCAATGGTCCAAACTATTTGAATCATTAGTTGGCCACATAACATTAACTTAAACAAAAGAGGAATTATCAATCACAATTATGAACCATATAGAAACACAAATACACAAAACAAAAATTTGGAGATCCACCACCTTTGACGAGTCAACCGACGCCGGCAGCAAGTTGCCCTGCCGCCGCAGACCAGCCGCCGGTGGTGGTGCCGCTGCCAGTCGGCCGAGCACCACCCAATCTCGTTTTTTTTCTTTTCGTGTATCGTTTTGCGAATCAAAAATCTTTCATCTTTTAATATGTGATTTAAACGTTAAAATCAACTACGCAAATTAACATGCTTATTGCTTAAGCTCGAAGCTTGCTCTGATACCACTGTTAGGAAATCTACGCGGGAACGCAACGGAATTCAAAATTTATTTCCTTTAACCATGATCGACTTTGTTTAAGCAATAAACAAATAAGCTAGTAGACGGTGGTTACCTTGCTTAATCTAAAAGATCAACGCTTTGACCGTCTAAGGAGAGTAGTGGTGCATGGAGCCGCCCAAGCGTTCGGCCTCTACCGCTAGACCGGCTTTTTCTCTCTCTCTAAACTCTCTCTAAGAAGCTCTCTATTTTTCACAAGAAACTACTAGTCTCTTGGAATTGTGATGTACAAAAGAGCTAGCCAACCCCATTCTTACATAGGTGTTGGGGCACCACTTTTAGATCCCAATCGGATTGAGATAAGCTTCCTAGTAGATAGAGGAGAAAGAAAACATTTTCCTAATAAAATAAGAAAAATACATTTGATTGATTTATCTCATTAATATTCAATATCTTATATTAAATATTTTTCCAAGATATATATTGATAATATCTCATATAAAATATATCCTTTATTATATTACCATAAATCAATTTACATATGTCATATATATATATATATATATATATATATATATATATATATATATATATATATATATATATATATATATATATGGGTGCGCATGTGCATCACTAGTTCATATGAACCAATTCACACTAGTGCACACACGCATCATATGTATTATACTAGTGGCAAGTCCTGTGCAAGGCACAGTGAATGCCCATTCCAAGGATATCTAAAGGAGCAAAATGCATTTTAAGTAGGGAAGGAAGGTAGTAATACATAACATACATGGATATCATACAATGGTTAAGTTGTTATTTTGGTACAAAATATCCACCATAAGGACATAGGTAACGCAGCACAATGCGTAATGGTGGGCTTTTCAAAAGACTTAGACTAAAGTTCAAGTAGTTAAGTACAAACCAAAAGAAGCTACATATTATTAATCATTAAGATTCATTGGACATTGATTCTTAATGATGTAATATGTTGTTGTTAGCTTTAGTAGAGTAGTTCATTGTCTATAGATATCTTCCAAAGTTGTTGTGCATTTGGTACTTAGAATCAGAAATATCAGATCTGCTTGTCTTTGTTCTTAGCCTTCTTTGTCGGTGTGGTTTGTGTTGGATTGGTGCTCTGTTGCTGGGAAGTAGAAACAGTTGTTGATAGAGGAGGTAGGTCATGTGCATGTTGGGCTGTTGGTAGGGTTGTGTCCTCATTAGTTTCAAGTGCTTCGAAGGCTAGTGTTCGTTTGGCGCCAATTTGTTCATGCAGGTGTGTCGATGTAGGTGCAACCACCCTGCCAACTTCTGCAAGCACAGTTTTTATGGTTGGTGAGAAGAGTTGTTTTTCAGGAACAGGCTGGGGTGGAGAGAATGATGATTCGATGCGAGCAGCAGGGGTAAGCTCTTCAGAAAGATCTGCAGCAAGTCCAGTTTCTTGTTGTGGTTTTTCAGGCACATGCTGGGGTGCAGACGAGGACGATCCAGTGTGAGGAGCTGCTGTAAGTTCCTCAGAAAGGCTTGCAGCAAGTGCACTTGCCTGCTGCGCAAGTTCGTATTCATGTACTTCAGTTTCAGTATAAATCTTGATCAAGGGGTAACAACGTTGGCCGATGCCTCGATAGTTCTGATCATAGTATTTCATAAAGCAGGTAACGTGTTTTTTTTCGAGGCCAGCATCCACTTGCCTTGTCAACGGTTTACCCTGAATGGGATACAATAAGTAAATGAGATATTGAAAGAGTAAAACAGTGTTATGTAAATGTGTGCTAAAGTATGAATTGTAAACAAACCTCTGCAGCTGCGAGTCTTAGTTGATTGCCTGTGATGGGCAGCAACTTGTCAATTTCAGGTGATCTGATGTTTGACTTGTCCCGGATTTTATCAATACAAAACAACAAGTAATAAACCGGTTAACCTCAAGTGCAAGGATCGTAGTATGGAGGCTAATGCCGGGTCGATCTTACGGGGAACTAGACTGTTGTGAACCCTAGCTTTTGTTTTTAACTAATTATTGTCACGAAAACTAACCTAAACAAATATTGCATAAAAGTAACTAGACGAGAGGAGATTAATCCAATGCTAGGAAAGATTGGAAGCAATAAAAACTAACTAAGTCGCGAAAAAATAAAATAAACTAAACTAAGCTAAGCAATTCGAGTCAAGTGATTTAAATCAAATTTTAACGAACGAACGAGCAATTGTTCCACCTATCCTATCAACGTTTGATACTAATTCGGATTATTTCGTGATCTCTACTCAAGTTGTGATTCACCTATCTAAGGCATGAACACCTACTTTCGTAGACAAGTTCGTTTTCTAATCTTCGATCTTTCGATTAAAGATTAAGTCTTTCTAACCTAGGCGTGAAATCTTTCAATTTCTAATCTAGAGATTCAATCTAATAACTTTCGTTGTGATTAGATTAAAGGTCTAAACTTTTATCATGGTGTTCTAAGGTTAACATGACTTTCATCACATAAAACAAACACAAAAGCAAACATCTTTCGATATAGCATGCAATAAACAAAGTAAACATGATAAAAGAAACAACTTGTATTAAAGAACTCACAAAACAATCACGAACTCGAGATCAAACTGTTGAAACGGATGGCTTCACAACGCTCGTTCAAGGAGGATTTAGCCTCCTAGCATCCTTTGCACATCGAATTGTTGAATAAAAAGTACATGAAATTATCTAATCTAATCTAGAAGTTTAAGTGCATAAAACTAGAGAAAAACTGAAGGAAAAACGCAGCCAAGCTGCCCCTAGGGTTTAGGGTTCGAAAATTGTATGATTAGGGTTTGGGAAATCGCGCCTATTTATAGATTTTTAGGTCGGTTTCGCTGAGTCGGTGCCGTGGACGCCCGTCCACTATCTTGGACGCTCGTCCAGCCTCTATGAACGGAGAATGAACGCTCGTTCAGAACGCGTCTGAACTCTCTGAATGTAAAATACGATTCTGGACGCCAGTTCACTTTTATGGACGCCCGTCCACTACCTTGCTCTAGTATTTTGCTCATAACTTCACTTCTAGGGCTCCAAATGAGGTGATTCAACATGCGTTGGAAAGCTATTTCAATCCTCTACAACTTTCATCAAGACAACTTTCCCTGAAAGTGCCTACAAGTGTGGACAAAATCCCCATGAAGTGCCTGGTTCCGGTTTCTTCAATGATTCTTCACTTAAACATCTTTCAACTCTTCCATCTTCATGTGATCATCGTTTAAGCTCCTTACTCATCATGAAAACGTACCTAACAACATGATAGAAACATGCAAAATGTAACATCATACGAATAAACATAAAACACCGATAAAATCACGTAAATATCTCGATTTTGCATTTAAACACATTTAAAACTCGTTTGCTCAATAAATCTAATAAGCACTTACTTTTCTATGCAATTTATCAGATTATGGGAGAAATCGTTACGAAATATAACGGTATAAATCATATAAAATCACCCTTAACATGACTCAATAGTTGTAACCCCATGGGTCAAGAAAACAGGGATGTCAGAGCTGCATGGAGGTCGGTACGCATATTAGTGAGAGGTGTTAATTTCAGCAATAAGGATAATCGCATAATCAAGTTTAAATGAAGACTGAAGGATACAAATTTATTATCTTACCAGACTGTGACTTTGGTATATTCTTTACAGTATGAGCACATAATCTTCCAGTCGTTGTCCACATCCAAGTCTGTGAGGCATTTTTCGCAAGCCTCGAACCAAAGGCGTTCTTTCCTAGGCAAGTAAGCCAATGTTCCTTCAGTCCAAACTGTCTTTACCTGTTTTGTGTGTAAGTTGTTAGCAGAATTGAAACAGTAGCAGTAGAAAGTTGAAAGGAACTGTCAGAGTAAGTACATTTTCAATAGCTGAGACTGCAAAAGTCAATGGTTGTATCTCAGCAGCGCGTGGTGGGTGGAAAAGATAAGCTGGATTCCTGTATGCTCGGTTCTCGATCAGAGTGGTTATCTCTGCGGCGTGAGCATTGTACCTGTTGCATAGGTGCAGTAGGTGTTATAAACAGGAACAATGTAGAGAAGTAGGTATTGCACGAGCAGGTTTACCAGTCTTTTAAAGGTAAGGCTTCATTTAGCGGGGGATTCTCCATGATGTAGGCGCTTGCCTTTGTGCGGAGTGAGAGACCTGCAATGTAGTATAGTCCGGTGAAAAGTGCCATGTTTTACGGTTTGCTATGTAGGTTGAATAATGGTGTGGTATTAAGTGCGGAGTAAGTGGTTTTTTGTTCGAAAGGAGCAGGGCAAATTACGTATGGGCAGTGTAAAAGAAATGGAAACAGAAGGCAAAAAAGATACCGACACATGTTATGAAAGCGGAAGGCTTTACATACCGTGGTGTGTTGTAACTTTCAAGCCGTATGCGATAATCAGTGTTGATACTTTGTAGCATGCATAGACGTTCACATCAGTGTCGAAATGGACATCATCCCAAACGCGCATGATCATGGGTATCTTTCTGGTCAAGTGTAAGAGGGAGGAAGACCTTGGCATTCAAACAATTAATAAACTTAGTGGAAGGTGTTCTGTGTAAGGGAGAAAAAGTGTTGGCTCGTACTCTTCATTAATCACGATACAATCACGGTAAGAGATGTGTGCTCGTGTTCTTGTATTGGCAAAGTGTGAACAACTAATGCTTTTATACCTGCGTGAATATGAAGTTATAAATGCAATAATGAAGAAGTATGGCTGGCATGAGGGGGTATGTGTATTGTGTGTGATGTGTATTGCGGGTTGTTAAGGGTGAATTTATACGATTTATATTGATATATTTTATGATAATTTCTCTCATATTCGTATAATTAGCATAAGAAACGAGTGTTTAATCGAATTATTGAGTAAATGAGGTTTTTAATGAGTTATTCGCGAAATAGGTTAATTTTGGTGTTTTAATCTTGATTTTATGATTATTTGGGTGATATTACATTTTGCGATGTTTTGATGTGTTATAGATACATATTTGAGGCTCAAGAGATGATCAAAAGAGGATAAAAGACGAATTTTATGATGAAGAAGAGATAATGATGGATTTGGATTGAATTAAAAAGAGATAGAGATGAGGCAATCAAGTTTTCAAAGTCACTGAACTGGCGTCCAAGGCCCGTCCAGAGTGGACGGGCGTCTACCATTCAAACGGGCGGCCAGGATGATATTTTTGATTCAGAGTTTGGATGAAATTGCTTTGGACGAGCGTCCAATTTAAAGAAGGACGGGCGTCTGATCATGACTCGGCCCGATTCGAAGTTTGTATGGAAGAGTGGACGGGCGTTCAAGGATTCAGACGGGCGTCCAGTAGCCGACTTAGCTAAACCGACTTGAAAATCTATATATAGGCGGCAGTTTCTCAACCCTAAGGATACGAATTACACATTACTCAAAACCCTAATCCTAGGGGCGGCTTAGGCTGCGTTTTTACTTTGTTTTTCTTCGCCTTTATGCACTCCAAATCCTAGGCTAGTTTAGATAGTTTTTATGCACTTCTATTCATCAATTCCAAGTTTCAAGAGGATGCTTAGAGGCTAAAGCCTTTTGAACGAGCGTTGTGAAGCCGTCCGATTCAACAATTCAGTTCCGTTCTTGATTATTTTGTGAGTTTTTAATACAAGTTGTTTCTTTTATCATGTTATTATTGTTTATGCAATTTCATATCGAAAGATCGTTGCTCTGTTGATTGTTTTATTTGATGAGAATCATCTAAACGTTAGATCACCTTGATAAAAGAATAGTTATTTGATCTATATAACGAGAGTTATTAGGTTAGATTTCTAGATTAGAAACGTTAAATTTCACACCTTTGGATTAGAAAAGCATAAATCTTTAGATCGAAAGATAGAGATTTATAGACGAACTACCTAAGAAATTAGGGTTCATACTTTTGATTAGGTGAATCACAACTTGGTTAGAGTTCATGAAATAATCTGAATTGGAATTGAATGTTGATAGGATAGGTGGATCAATTGCTCGTTTGTCCGTTATAACTTGATCAAATCCCTTGAACTAGAATTGTTTAGCTTGGTTAATCTTTATTGCATATTAGGTTTAGTTTTAGTTTAAATTGTTCGCAACCCGTATCTTCCCTGGCTTTAGATCTTATCTTCTGTCCAGTTTTCCTTATTGTTATCTTTTGTTTTAGTTATTTGCTGTTTAGTTTTAGTAATCGTGACATAGGTTAGTTAGTTAAACAAAGACTAGGACTACCAATCGTTAGTTCCCCGTAAGATCGACCCGGTATCAACCTCTTTACTACGATCCTTGCACTTGAGGTATATCGGATTATAAATATTATTACTTGTTTGCTTTCATTAGATAAAATCCGTGACAAGTTTTTGGCGCCGTTGCCGGGGCGTGATCGGGGTCAATCAGGTTATAATATACTTGACCACCATAAACCAATACTAGCAAGAGGACTAGGCCCATCATAGTATAGCTATAGTGAATCAAGGTCGATCCCACATGGAACCAATTGTGGATCATCTTATATACAAACAATTAATTAAACATGTCAAGGACATAGAGGCGGTCTACGACCAACATAAAACAAGAAAGGTAAAGACACGACTCGACACAACGTAATTAACCTCCCCAATTATAGTCTTTATCGTTTGGACCTAGATAATTTATATAATAAACTGAACTTATTAACTATCAATCCGTTTGTATCTATCTTAGATTGGCTACGGGAGTCATCCTCTTTAACTTGACTTAGCACCGGTAGGTCACTAGATCACTGTGATATTGTTACGTGACTTCGCCTTTTGGTGCCTCCATCTCATATAACTCACACGCTTACGACTTTAAGGATGCCGATATTAACCGTACACCTCGTCCAGGCAACATTCCTATGGTTAGGCGTACTTCCTAAACGATTACTCAAGCTCTCGTCCAACTAGCAATTACCAAGTTATAGTCTCATGCTAATCTACGACGTATGTATAATCAGGTGCTAGCAATCCCCAAATATAAACCTACCTAGATAACGCTGAACGTCCGAAGATCAATTCATAAGCCTACCTAAGAGTTTTATATTGGTATTTCCTTTTTACACATTTTAATTAAACTAAGCGAGTAACGTAGCCATAGCCATACCTACTGAGATAATAAATTCTATTAAGTTAACCTAACCATAAAGACATGGCTATCTAACGGATGAACAGGGGGCTCGGTCGACCGAATGGTCCTTTTCCCCCAGATTACATCCTTGAACATATCTCTCAGCGTTTCATCATACAGAACAGATTAAACAGGAATTCGCACAGTATTCATATAAACTAACATAGATACGCATTAATTAAATCAAGTAGATTCATGAATAAATACTAAGTGTATGACGTAGGTTATGGGATCCCCATAGACAAGGAGTCATCACATCCCTAACGTCATAGCCTAGATCTACATCATCTAGCTATGATTAACTAATTCAAACGATAAAGCATAATTGGGAGATATTAATTACTTAAAAGAAAAAAACAGAAAATAAAGGCTTACATATTGCAGCCCTTAAATTGCTGGAAACCCTCAAATTATTCTACATTGTATCAAAGTTGTATTATGAATTGTAAGATTGAAGAAATAATGAATGATTCAAGGTATCTAAGGTGTGTTTTACAAATTTCGTAGGCTACGCCGCTTATATAGAGGCTGTAACCGACCTAGGGAGGATCTAGAAGATATACACGTGAAAATCCTGTAAGTGACCGAGCCGACACACTCGGTCGACCGAATGATAGGGCTCGGTCGACCGAGCCCTTTTTCTACACGTGTTAAACGTTTCTCTCGTCTATCTTGTTCCCCACTGCATGCTTGCGTGTTGATCTGATTAATCTTTCATTTAATGCTCCGATTTTCTTCCTCTATTATCTTGAGACCATTGATTGAATGACATTAATCCTCTCGATTTGTCGTGATCTACAAAATCAGCATTATCGCACAATAAATCGATCTTTTAATAATAAAAACATCTAAATACCAAATATCATATTAATAATCACTTAACATTAAATAATAAATATAAATGAGTGATTTAATATGAAATATACATTATTAATCTCGATTTAAGGATAATGTTGATGACATTTACGGGTATAATTTGACCGTCATCAACTACCCCCCACTTAGACTTTGATCGTCCCGAACAAAGCATCAATAAGTCATTCCCCAAGACAACATTTTCTATGGTCAAATCATACTTATACAAGAAACTCAAGTCAACTCATACTAGTCATGCTCATAAGATATCCATTGCTCACTACTTACTATGAATCGAAGTGATGTGTGCATGTGCATTTAGTTTTATATATCCGTGGCAAGATTAGAGTTTATGCTAACTTCGCAATCTCAACCTACCAACCTCAGCATTCATACTTCTTATGCCTCGCAATGGTTAAAGCACTAGAACAATAAGCAAGAGCGTATCTATAGGGTTTTTGGACTTGGAGACCGAGTACTACTCAAAGCCTCTTAAAGAGTTGAATATTCTTTTCATATCTTCATATTTTTCAAATACTATCAATCTCAAGGAAGAAAACTTTTTAGAGTATCCCCCTATCTTAGATCATGTATAGCATCGAATATTACCACAAGCGCGGGGCTACTTTGGTAATGTTACTACAAGCCCAATGTCTAACATTTTGCTAAAACACAGGTACGTCTCAAGCTTATTACTCCGCTTTTGTTGGCAAGAAGATAAGAATACATCACCAATAAGTATCGACACTAAGTCTACATAACCAATCATCTATGCAATGTACACATAATTTCTTCGATTATTATGATTTGCGCGGTATACTCGATTCACAGATTGAGTAATTGAATAATAAATAACTACTTGCAAAAACGGGCATGAATATCCTTAAATTTACTTAACATAAGTATAAAATGATCACGTACTCATGAAACTTGGTTTATTTCCTATCAATTCTTAGCTAGGAACTCACAATTCTAAGGGTACGAGATGAATAATATGGTATGTATTCAAATTTTCAAATTTTCAATTTTTCTACCGTTTCATTCAAATTTCATTCATAACATAACATAGCTAAGTCTCCTACCCCCCACTTAAACATGGCATTGTCCTCAATGACAAAAATAAATGAGAATTTAAGAAAAAGACTTAGCTCTGGAAACGGCTCTCAAGTAAAGGAACAATATCGGAGTAATTGGCAGCACGTTGTGGAGAAGCAAGTGAAAACCTGTATAAGCAGACAAACTCCACGAAACCGTTAATAACACCATGTCTATGGAAGTTATAAAATAATGTGGCAGTAATGAGGTATAAATACCTAAAAACAGTTTAAGCCACTCTATTTTATACAACCAAAGACAAGAAAAATACTAAATAGAAAGAAAAATAAACAAGCAACTAAAGATGGTGGTCTTCATCTACAACCTCCACCGCCTAAATATTCTTAAAACCGGGTGGAGAAGACAAAGATCAAAAAGCATTACCCGACGTGGGAAAACACGAGGGTGACTGGCTCACTATGTATTCGGTCCAGTATAAAAGAGAAACTTGGTAAGGTATAACAGATTCAATGCGACCTATTGGCTAAAGATAAAATCAAATACTTAGCGCAGAAACTTCTCGCTTGCATTGGATATCAACAACTTAGGGAGATGTAGCTACTCCTCGAAATTACTAATAACCCAATGTATCACGTAAAAGTCATAACCGTCATCAACAAGGTCGGATCGGTGTGATAGTTCAGAACAAAACTTATCATCTAGAAATGCCGGAATAGACGGAAAAAATGTGAAATTTAAAACTTCCGGTAGAAAGATAAGTTGTACTTTGATCGAACCAAAAACCTTTAAAATCTAGCTAGGGTCAGAGCTACACTTCCCCCAACTAGGATCATGAAAATCAAAATGATAAAAAATAATCAATAAAACATAGCAATATTTCAAATTCCGCAACACAAGGGTATTGTGTAAACAAAATGGAGATTGAGACTATGATGGGTTTAGAAAAAGATACACATAAGGATGGGAAGAAAAGATAAAGGGTGGGTAAGAAATTGTGTTTTTGGGATTGAGAATTGTTTAAAGGAATGAGATTGGGTGGGAGAGTGAAACGGATGGAAAGAAAGAGAGGCGATGAATGAATGGTTAGAAATGTGAACTGTTGGGGCAGATTGGTGAGAGGATCGAATAGTTTGAAGGTGAAAAAGTGTAAAGGGAAAGATAAGGATAATTGCAGAATGAATTGCACACTACTTTGGATTTTCACTTGGATCACCTAAAAAGTTTTAGAATTTGACCAAGATTGTTCTTGTTCACACCAATCATTCTCTGTTACATTTTCAGTAATTCTCAAGCTCTCTTAATGCTTCCATCTTAAGATTGATTGCTAAATTTCTTTTTCTTTAGCAATTTCTTGACTCTCCTACGGAACTCTATTTCACGTGGCCTATATTGAGTAAAAAAGTTTTGCACATCCTTAGCCCAATGGCCATCGGAACACGGCAAAATAAAAAACTTCAACATATGTCACGTTACTCTTATTTGACTCAAAGAAAACAAAACCTATAATCCTAAAAAGAAATCCTAAGGGTTTTAAAGAAGTAGTTCTGAGTTTAAAGTCCTCAGCTCGACTTTCAAAAAAATTATCCTTGTCAGTTATCATTCTTGGATCACCAGATATTGACCCTTCGAGCACTATATGAGGTGGGCTGGTTGCTTTTGCGGATTAATACCCTTCCCTTGGTTGTGAGACCTAGGAAACAACATTTATCCATTCCATTTATCCAAAGCTCTTACCTCGGCTCTCGTTTTAGGAATTAGTGAATTCTAAGAAACTCGGTTAAAATTACGGTTTTGGCCTTGACAATAAGAAACAATGAATCAAAGTACTCCGAATAAGGTCGGTTATGTAGGCAAGCCTACGCCGTCTTATTCGTTGGAACATATGTGACAGTTCAGGCCAATCCGTCAAGATTAAGCCCCGTTTAGCCCGAAGGCTTATCGTCTATGCTAAGTCTTGTCGAACTGCTGTAACGTACATCACACGTGGAGGGGAGTCGATTGAGCCGAAGCTCAGTTGAACTCGCCCAGCCATGGTTAGACCATTGCCGAACCTATGTACTAAGAGTCTCCGATTTCTAGATTGTCATCCAAAGCGTAATCTCGTTTTTGTTTAAGGTGGGTTCACCGAGAAGCCATCACCATAAAACTCAACGAAAGCAGAAGATTGTGTTCTCTCAAAACTCAACGTCTTCTTTAGGTTGGGAATGCTTAAACTACACAATTTGTTGCTCCCCTGGCCAGTAGAAGCAATCTCATGCATAGGACAATGAGATTTTAACGAACTATGAGGAACTCTTTATTCACTGCTTCCTTTCAACGACTACATGTTTTCTTACACCCTCTAGATGAGACAGATTTGGGGCAAAACCTTCGACACTAATAAAATTAATCTTACAAACCAACTCCGGGCTAAGATTCATACTAAGGTTCATGTATAGGCTAACTTATGCTAAAAAAACCAAAAGGTAGTAAAACATAAGCAAAAAAGGTAGTACCTTGCCTTCAACATTGTACCACGAAGAATTTAAGCCTTTAAAATTTTTTCGGAGCCATCTTTGTGCTTTAAAGGTACTGCTTCCATCGCTTTTCCCATCTTAGATTCGTAGCTCCACATGTTTGATGGGTTATTTTCTCAGCGCCCGTGAAAAATTATTGACTTAGATTATTGCTTCCTGGTTTCTGCAAACAGAAGAAAAACAAAACAGACCGTAGGCGATTTTAACATGGTTTCCCATGCTGCTATCGGACCTACGGATTAAACATACGGGGATAAACAGACACGCGAAATTCCAGACTCGAAAAACACAAATCAGAAACCGTGTAAACAGAACAGAACAAGAACAAAACAAAAAAAAATTATAAATTCTCGGTCGACCGAATGAGGTCTCTCGGTCGACCGAATAAATTATTTTTATTTTTATTTTTATTTTTATTTTAAGAATATGGAATTTTCAGACAGAGCAGACAACCAGAGGGACTCAAAAACGTAAAAACAGACTCTAAAACAGAAAACTTGACATGAATAAGAAAATTATTTATATATAAAATTGACCGTTGGTTCCCCGGCAACGGCGCCAAAAACTTGATCGGGGTCAATCAGGTTATAATATACTTGACCACCATAAACCAATACTAGCAAGAGGACTAGGCCCATCGTAGTATAGCTATAGTGAATCAAGGTCGATCCCACATGGAACCAATTGTGGATCATCTTATATACAAACAATTAATTAAACATGTCAAGGACATAGAGGCGGTCTACGACCAACATAAAACAAGAAAGGTAAAGACACGACTCGACACAACGTAATTAACCTCCCCAATTATAGTCTTTATCGTTTGGACCTAGATAATTTATATAATAAACGAACTTATTAACTATCAATCCGTTTGTATCTATCTTAGATTGGCTACGGGAGTCATCCTCTTTAACTTGACTTAGCACCGGTAGGTCACTAGATCACTGTGATATTGTTACGTGACTTCGCCTTTTGGTGCCTCCATCTCATATAACTCACACGCTTACGACTCTAAGGATGCCGATATTAACCGTAAACCTCGTCCAGGCAACATTCCTATGGTTAGGCGTACTTCCTAAACGATTACTCAAGCTCTCGTCCAACTAGAAATTACCAAGTTATAGTCTCATGCTAATCTACGACGTATGTATAATCAGGTGCTAGCAATCCCCAAATATAAACCTACCTAGATAACGCTGAACGTCCGAAGATCAATTCATAAGCCTACCTAAGAGTTTTATATTGGTATTTCCTTTTTACACATTTTAATTAAACTAAGCGAGTAACGTAGCCATAGCCATACCTACTGAGATAATAAATTCTATTAAGTTAACCTAACCATAAAGACATGGCTATCTAACGGATGAACAGGGGGCTCGGTCGACCGAATGGTCCTTTTCCCCCAGATTACATCCCTGAACGTATCTCTCAGCGTTTCATCATAAAGAACAGATTAAACAGGAATTCGCACAGTATTCATATAAACTAACATAGATACGCATTAATTAAATCAAGTAGATTCATGAATAAATACTAAGTGTATGACGTAGGTTATGGGATCCCCATAGACAAGGAGTCATCACATCCCTAACGTCATAGCCTAGATCTACATCATCTAGCTATGATTAACTAATTCAAACGATAAAGCATAATTGGGAGAGATTAATTACTTAAAAGAAAAAAAAAAGAAAATAAAGGCTTACATATTGCAGCCCTTAAATTGCTGGAAACCCTCAAATTATTCTACATTGTATCAAAGTTGTATTATGAATTGTAAGATTGAAGAAAGAATGAATGATTCAAGGTATCTAAGGTGTGTTTTACAAATTTCGTAGCTGCTGCTTATATAGAGGCTGTAACCGACCTAGGGAGGATCTAGAAGATATACACGTGAAAATCCCGTAAGTGACCGAGCCGACACACTCGGTCGACCGAATGATAGGGCTCGGTCGACCGAGCCCTTTTTCTGCACGTGTTAAACGTTTCTCTCGTCTATCTTGTTCCCCACTGCATGCTTGCGTGTTGATCTGATTAATCTTTCATTTAATGCTCCGATTTTCTTCCTCTATTATCTTGAGACCATTGATTGAATGACATTAATCCTCTCGATTTGTCGTGATCTACAAAATCAGCATTATCGCACAATAAATCGATCTTTTAATAATAAAAACAGCTAAATACCAAATATCATATTAATAATCACTTAACATTAAATAATAAATATAAATGAGTGATTTAATATGAAATATACATTATTAATCTCGATTTAAGGATAATGTTGATGACATTTACGGGTATAATTTGACCGTCATCAGGGCGCCAAACGGTTGCCTAGTGTTTGTTTTTGTTTTTTTTTTTTGTGTTTAATTGTTTTTGTTCTTGTTCTAGGTAGATTTTAAGTAGGTAATTAGGGTTTTAGTTAGGGTTTAAGGTCTTCTCTTTATAGTTCCCTTGTGATTAGTTCTTTCTTTTTATCTGTCTTCTGTCTTTCTGTTTTTCTTTTTCTCCCCATCTTTCTCCTGTTGTTTTTCTTTGTTCCTGCTTTGTTTTTCTGCTTCCAAACGGGCGTCTAGACCAGTGGATGCCCGTCTGTTCTAATTTTCTCAACTCTGTATCGTTTTTAACTTGTCGGACGAGCGTCCATCCAATTTGGATCCGTCCAGTCCTTCAGCTGATTGGACGAGCGTTTGGACTCCCAGACGCCCGTATAGTTCAAATTCTAGGCAGACGCCCGTCCAGTTTTCTGGACGTCCGTCTGTTCCCCTGTCTTAACTAATTTTATTTCTTTTTCTTTTCTTAGGCTTTAATTTTTAGTTTAGGTTTTTAAATTCTTAGTCTTTAGGTTTCAACCACCTGATTTTGGTTCGGTTTATGCAAACTCGAAGTCAGAAGGGACCATTACTGTATACCCCTGACTTAGAGCGGACCATAGTCCGGCCAAACAGGCGGAAACTCTGTTCTGCGGCTCTTTCTGAAGAAGCCGATCAAGATCTAGAGGATCGTTTAGCCGAAGAATTCGAAAACTTCATAACTATGGCTGCTGAAGATAGACGTACGTTGGCAGACTACGCCATGCCAGGCGAAGTCAAAGTCAACCCGGCTATTGTTATCCCAGCCATAACTGCACAGACCTTCGAGCTAAAGCCGGGACCATTCAGATGATGCAGCATGCATCTATTTTCCACGGTTATCAGTCAGAGAATCCCCACACTCACTTGCATACATTCTTGGAAATATGTGGTACTACACGCATCCAAGGAGTAAGTGAGGATGCTATTAAACTGAAACTATTCCCATTTTCTTTAAAGGGAGAAGCTAAAGAGTGGTATACCTCTCTCCCCGTTGAATCTATTACCACCTGGGCTGAACTTGAAAAAGAGTTCTTGAGTCAATACTTCCCACCTTCAAAAACAGCGCAGTGTTTAAACGACATATTCACTTTCTACCAGAAAGAGAATGAATCCTTTTCGAGTGTTGGAAAAGATTCAAGTCTCTCGCTTAGAAAGTGTCCCCACCATGGCTTGCCACTTTGCAAAGGCAAGTCAACACTTTCTTTAGTGGATTGACCGAGCTTACAAAAGGCATGGTCAATAGTTCATCTGGTGGGGCATTTTTGAAGAAAACGCCTGATGAGGGGTGGGCCTGATGATGAGTGGGCACTGATACGTGGAAGTTAATACTTACAGATCGGGCGTTCTTGATCAGCAAAGCGGTACAGGTCAGTGAAGCTGTTGTAGGGGAAAGTGCAGGGCAGTGGAGGTGGAACTGACTCCAGATATGGCTCAACAAGGTTCTTGAGATGCAGAGTCCAGGTGTATGGGTATTCGAGAGTTCTGTAGTTTTCTGGAGTCTCTTTCACGCTTGCATTCGACACGTAGTAATGTTTGTAGGGTTGGAGGGTGTGGCTGAAGAAGTCCACATTTTTATCGTACACCATAATGCACACCTTGGTTCCCTTTTGTAGAAAGGGGAACGGTAAGAACAAATGGCGTCAATGCAAAACGACAAAACAGTAGAAGAAATAACGATACCTGTGTATCAGTGACCACATAGCTTCTGTTTAGTGGGCCGTTCCCCCTTTTTTTGGGTTGCGGCGTTCAATCACTTGGACAAGCACGCACCATTTTGTTGTCCGTGTAGGGGTAACTTGGTTGGCGTGAATAGTAATCCTTTCCATGGTCTAGCGGAAAAAACATGCGAACAGTGATGAAGAGAAACATAGCAAATGGTAGTGTAACACAGATAGGAACAAAAATATGGTTGGCATTTTGTGGATGAACAGTAAGAATTTTTTCCGTGATTTGAAGTGAAACATGGTGCATTTTTCCCTGAACCAACAAAGAGGGGATAACTAAAATGAGTGGCATTGTGGATGATGCTGGCTGGTACTTGGTAGAGTGAGAAATAAAAGTGCAGCAGCTTGTATGATGGAGCAAAAGCGACTGTGTGTCATAGCAGAATATGTGCATTGTATAAAGGAAAGTGAAGAGGTAGTGGTTACTGTACAACAGTATGTTTGTGTGACACTGTAGGGGGTCTATGTGCATAGGTGAAGGAATGTACATGATGAAAGTTATCTAACGACGCAAGACTTCTTTGTAAACGACATTTCGTGTTTCTGTCTGTTTGGAGATATTGGAGATGTTGTTGTTGATGAAAACTTTCACATGGGCGGCAGTACTTGCACGGGATAGTGCCACATACAGCTGTCCAGGTGAAAAAACGTGTTCTTTAAGGTATACGCCTAAAAAATCCAAAGTTTGGCCTTGTGCTTTGTTTATTGTAATTGCAAAACACAGGGGGACTGGAAATTGTGTTCTTTTAAAAGGGACTGGGCAAAATTCTCCTTTAGTCGTGCAATGGTATTCTAGGTATGAACACTTGCTTACTCGCAAAGTCGCCCGTGACAATTTCAGCGTGGAGGACATTTTTGGAGAAGTTCCTGCAAAGTAAGCGTGTGCCATTGCAAAGGCCTTCGCTCGGGTCTATATTTCGCAGCAAAATAATGGGTGCATTATGTTTTAGAATAAGTTTGTGTGGGTGTAAGCGATTGGGAGACAGACTGTTTATCATGTCTTCATACAGGCCTTGGTCAGATGGGTCCATGGTTTCATCGAAACCAACGTATTCAATTGGTTGGCCTGGGAATTTGTCTATAATGATTCCATTGATTTTATCGACAAATGAGTTTTTTTTTGTCAAGATTGCTCTATTCATGAACGGGGTTGTAATGGCTGCTGTTTCGTGAAGATTGGGGTAGATAAGAGAGATGAAATCTTCTAAATCAGTGGAAGGAGAAACCTGAGTGTAGCAAATGTGGTTAGGCAGTGTAACAATGTCAATGTCTTTGTACTGATTAGCACCATCTCCTATAGATAGGAGAAATTCAGTGAATTGTGGATCTAAGCGCGCACGCATATTTGTGGTAAGGTGCATTTGTACAAGTTGTGGCCACAATGGAGACCTAATCAATGACGCATTTATGGTTTCTGTCTTGGTGCCTTTAGCAACAACTGGTAAAGTTTGGCGAAAATCGCCGCCTAAGATGACAACTTTCCCACCAAACAGTAAGTCAGATTCCATGAGGTCTTTTAGCAAAGCATCTAGAGCTTCAACGGCTGACCTTTTTGCCATTGGAGTTTCATCCCATAGAATCAACTTTGATTCTTTAATGAGTGCAGCCAAAGACGACTGCTTGCTAATCCTGCATGATGTAGCATCTTCAAGGTCAATTGGTATTTTAAATCTCGAATGAGCGGTGCGACCCCCAGGCAGAAGCGCAGCAGCTATACCTGATGTGGCGGTAGCTAATGCTATGTGGCCTTTTGATCTTACGCGAGCAAGAAGAGCACGGTAGAGAAAAGTTTTCCCAATACCGCCTGGACCGTCAACGAAAAAAGCTTGCGGCTTGTTCTGGTAGACATATGTAATTATGGAGTTGAAGGAGAGTTTTTGTTCATCGTTGAGTAGGATTTCAGAAGCTAGGTCAGAAGGGGAGACTGGAACAACCTTCTCTAATGTTAGCTCTCTTGTGCTATCATCGGAGTGAATGGAGATTTCTGGAAATGAGCCCAGGCATATGTTGTAATGCCGAAGGTCTTTACCCATACCAACTAAGTAGGAGTTTATATGGTCAAGGACTTTTCTCCTTATTAATTGGGATGGGATGTTTGATTGCAACCCGAAGTCTGAGGACATATCGGGTTCAAATTTAGACCACAAGGCTGAAGGGTTACTTGGGCATGAGTGGACCAGTAAATCTGCTAACAGTTTTCTAAGAGTATGAGGCATGTTGTAAAGTGCAGCCTCTGCCATACATTGTTCCTGGCTGTTATTTTGTTCTAACAGGCCGTGCTCTAAGGCTGCATCACGGTATGTAGGGTAGACACAACAATGCACAGTTCTAAGGGAGGTGTATGATGTTGGGCAGCGTACTTTGGACAGAAGTAAGCACAAAAAATAGCGTTCCCCCTCGATGGGCTGAACTGTGACCACTCTACCAACCGAGTTACCCCGAGAACGAAGTTTCCATTTTTTTTGGTCTGCGAGCCAGACAAAGTGGTCTGGAAATTCGGAGTAGAGACAATTTTTTGATTTTGCATCAGAATCTGTTAAATTCATGAAGAAAAATTCAGTAAGCATTGTGCGCTTGTTTGCCGGATTCGAAAGAACGGTAGATAGAAGTTCCCGGTGTTTGAAGGTGACAGGCTGATAGCCTTCGAGATGAAGATGCATCTAGATGAAGGGAGGTTTCATTTCAGTTAGCGGGAATCGGAATATACGCCATAAAGATTTAGGTGCTGAGATCCATCGTCCACTTCTGTACTGGTCGATCTCATTCACCTGATTATTATTGGCAGGAGGTTGGTCACCATGGTTTTGTGCTGACACGTTGAATAGAATACGATCACTGCCTTTGCATATGTATTTATATATGTACTTAACAGCTTTGATCGTGGAACAGATTTCAACGTTCATATGACAATCAAACTTAGCTAGAAAGTAAGGGTTGTATGGCACAACCCAACGGTTGTCTAGCCAAACACCTCTGACTTTTGCTCTTACGCCATTATTGCGGCGCCGGTAGTTTGGGTATGCATCGTCGGTTGTGTTGGTTTCACTGTAAAAAGGCTTTGGGTAGAAGTCTTTGCATGTAGCATTTTTTTTCATGCATACATTTGTAGGATTCTGAACACCACAAGGTCCATGGAGCATGTGCTTCAGAACCAATTTATGCAAGTGAGGGTATTTGATTTTGTCAGGGATTTCGGCAAATACAAATGTGTCAAATTCCTCAGGTCTATGCATTTTGAACTGTGGTTTAAGGATAAGGAGAAAATGGGCATGAGGTAGGCCTCTTTTCTGGAATTCAACAACATATGTGTATGCTGCTGCTTTCCCAAAGGCATGTTTTTTGAACAGTTCGGTCTTCAATTGTTCTAGCTTAGCTCTAAATATTCTACAAGCAATGTCAGGCCTATCTTGCGCTAGTTCACTATATTGCAAGTGCTCTTTGATCTCAGGCTAGTTAGGATTGCATGTCATAGTCAAGAAAATATCGGGTTTTCCAAATTTCCTGACTAAAGACATAGCGTCCAGGTATTTTTTGCGCATGTGACGTGGACCACCTATGAAAGTATCAGGTAGGACAACGCGCTGTCCCACTTGATTGCAGGCTGTTTCACCTGTGGAGAAGGCGTCGGCAACACCTTGCAGGAATTCATGCCTGATGTTATCCTGTTGGGATCTGAAGTAGTCAAGTCTTTGGGTTTCTAACTTGACAAACATGTCTACGGCGTATTGTTGAAAGAGCCTGCCGAAATGGAGCAAGTACGGCGGTCGGATTCCCTAATCTGGAATAACGTAACGATAGTATTCACGTATGGAGATAGAATTAGGATCCTGTACAGATGTATTCATTGTATACTCTTCATGATCCAACAAGGACTGAGCATCCGACACGTACGTAGGATCCAATGCTGTGTTTGTGTAGTCAAATCTGCTCCTTTTTTTTACCTCTTTTTGTTACACCTTGTTTTCGAATACCTTGGTGCCAACCAAGTGACCATAGGGGAAGAGCGGTGGTGCGAAGAGGATCGTAACGACCGTAGTAATACGTATACTTGTGAGCCTGGCCACAAAGAGTGTATATCTTAATACTTCTATGATGGTTTTCAGTACCATCGACCAAGATGCCTGCAACCTGACTGACAGAAGGTTTGTTGTGTGTGCGTTGGTCGACGCCTGGGGTACAATACAAGAAGATATTGTGGTCTTCGAGGTTAGTTTCATTTCTTAGGCTTCTGAAAAACCGCACATAAGGATTTTGTTCTAGGACGGAAAGGATTTTTTGGAGAGACATCTAGTAAAGTCTAGGACATTGTGACAGCCTATTCGATCATGACCTCATGTTCAGTATCGTGAAGGTAAAACTGCAAGTTCTTAGCAGTGTTATCTTCACTTAACAACGGAGGCATGAAGTGGTACACCTGTCCTTGAACTCGGAAAGTGTAGATGCCTTTATTCCGGCGAGATAAATCGTGGTCATAGTTTGCCCCTAAGGAAGTGAAAGCTAGGTGGTTATTGTAGGTTCTTATGCAAGATCTGAAGTTCTTTGACTCGTCAGATCCTGAAACCAACAAATCAACAAGAACACTTGGAAGGGGAGTATTTATGAGGACAATATCTCCACCATTGCAGCAGGAAGCACGAGGTTCGTAGGCAAACCTAACTGCCCCACATAAACCACAGTTATCTATGGGAGGTAACTTGTCCGGTACAGACGGTACGGTGGAAAACGCATCCTCTGGGGGGAGGGCAGCAGAAGATGGGGTTTTTTTTTCTTCTTATGGGTTTTTTTACTTGTCGTTGTCACAGTAAGAGGTAAAATTTCAGAAGTAGACGGAATAAGTGTAGGAACATCACCGATGATGTTTATGGAACCTAATGTAGGTGGGTTGGAAGGTAAGGCAGGCGTAAAAATATTAGGCGAACCATGTAAAGGTAAAGTAGTGACTGCATAACCATGTCCAGCTCGATGTGTACCATGTAAACTGGTTGATGAGGAGCATGGAGAAAGAAGGGGAGGCAGAAGATGCGGAAGCAACGATGATGAATCAAGAACCGGGCAGGCATAGTCAGCTGGATGTTCAGCTGATAAAGTGGGCAAATGATTGTATATTGTACCCATCACAACATTCGGTTGTACAAGTTGACCAGTGTGTGGGTGAACAAGGCGGGCAGTGGTATGGGGAAGAAGAAGTGGTACAGCAAGTGTTTTTTTGGGAATAGTGATTGGTGGACGCCCTCTTTTAGGTTTATTTGTTGCAGGTAGGGTGCTAACAGGAGGACAAATGCTGTTATGCTTGTGCGTTAAGGCTTGTTTTTTAAACGTGACCTTTTTCATTTGTTGTTTTTTTCCGCCGCCATCTAAGTATGGCCAGTTGTCTGTAAGTGTGGGTTGGTGACATTTCACCAGAAACAGGATTTGGCGGCATGACGAAGCTACAGAGTACTACGTGAACAAAAGCCTAAAGCGCGGAGAAATTCTAAGAATAAGGCACACAGAGAAAGAAAGTACAGAAGGATGGAGCACAGAGTAGTAGTGGCAAGCACAGTAAACAAGGATCACAAACTGTATGACGACTACATCAACTGACATAAGGGTAAGGGAATATTTTACCTACCTAATCGTAAGCTACGGCGACAACCTAGAAGCATGTGTTGCAACGAAAGCATGCAGTGAAACACTTTTATACAACACATTTGACTTGTTTAAAAAGTAGCAAATAATTGTGGACTGATTATGAAAAGTAGTGTTCTACGTACCTAACTACAACTAAGGTAGGATTTTCTGTAGATCCTTTAACTACGGGGTTTGCCGTAGATCCCCTAACTACGGGGTTTGCCATAGATCCCCTAACTACAGGGTTTGTAGTAGTACCCCTAACTACACTGACCTGCAGCAATTTTGTTGCTTGCGTACTGAAGAAAGTGTAAACACCTTTAAGTGCGACAGCTGTCAAAAGCACAACATAGGTAAGCACGAGAAGAAGTTGATTTCATATAGTTTACAAAGAAAAGGTGCAAGCATCTGAGCCTAACAATAACACACATGTTCACCAGAAAGCAAGGAATACAATATTGCTGATTGAAGTAGGAGACATATATATACACAGATAAGCAAAGAGCACATGAATGGAAATTGGGAAAGGATCGCATTTATTAACATTGTTGACAGAAAGTCATATCGAGTGAAAGCAGAAATAGGAATGGCCTATATGTATGCAAGAGAACATAGGTTAGGCAAAGAAAGTGGTAATACAATGACCAAGGTGTTCTTCAGTTACAAGACGGGCAGCATCAGAACATAGCTAACATACTGAAAAGTATCGTAGATACATTAAAATATTCACTGACAGTGGCCATTTTGACAACATGTTGAAGGTTACATGTAATAGGGAAAACAAGATTCTTGGTTATAGGTATTTTATTCCTAATTTTTTTGTAGCGCTAGTGCCCCACCTTTTAATTGCTAAATACCTCCACTCATAACAACTGACAGCCATATTAACAACAAGTTTGGGGTGGTTTAGTTCTTGAAGTATGTACGGAAAAAGTTAAATTTGGAGTATAGGTCATCCAAGGCTTAGAGATAATTTTTATCCGTTTCAACGAAACAATACCATATTCATTGTAGGCCTACATTAATAAGAACTCCAACATGGACAGGGCATGTACGGATCTGACATGATGTTAAGAATGCATACACTACAACATCTTCAGCCATCAACAGTGACAAATAAAGTAAGTGTATGTATGTTTTTATATGTAGAATCCAAGTGAAACAACAACTAAGTCTGATAAAAAAGACAACAAATATACAATATAGCACCAAAAGTTTAATGATGAAATCTAAAGACTCTCTATTGTAGCAAGGGAGGGCCAAAAAAGAAAGGAATATTTCTATTTAAGTTTATGTATGTTTAATCTAATAAGAACTATAACACACACAGAATATATCAAAAAGCTTTATGTTGAATAGTAAGGACTATCTATTGTAAATGCCAATCTAAAGACTGCCTATTGGATAAGGCACGACAAAAAAATTGAAATGTTGATGTTCATGTTTATATATTCTTAATCCGATTAGAATTTCAGCATATATACAGAATATTTGAATGAAAGGTTTATGTTGAAAGCTAAGGACCCTCTATTGCAGAAAGCTAAGATGAGGTAAAGCTGAAGGACCAACTGTAGGTGTAACAATGATACTATCTTGTTCAGGAAGGGTAGAAGTATGCAAAACTTGAAGCTGTGTAGTTGATTTCCTAGTATTCACTATGGTTTAACTTTTTTATTCATACCTGCAACTATAACCTTTGTATTTGTTTTGATGAGGACAGGTTTTGAGAAAGGACTAAAGACAGGATTAGGGTTAACAGGGAACAATTTTTTGATAGTTATACTATACAAGGACTAAAAAACAACCACTGATAATTTTGTTAAAACATAACAACAAGCACAATCAGAAAACTAAAAGAAAGAGAAGGAAGCCTAAGGTAGATGGATTAAATGAATTGTAAAGACTTAATATGAAGGCTAGGTATTCTGACAAGAGCAATTAATTAAATTAAACTACAGGCTATACTGTTTCTAGGGGAAAAAGAAATATACTGCATATTGGGAAACCAACAATACACATAGGTAAGGCCTAACATGTAGATATTCAAAGTGAATAGAGTACATAAATGATACCTGAAACTGAGTGATGTTTTGATATGTAGAATCTAAGTGAAACAGCAACAAAGTCTGATAAGAAATACAACAAACACACATTATGTCAATAAAACTTTCGTTTTCAAATGTAAAGATTATCTATTGTAGAAGGAAAGGGGGAAAAAGTGAAATATTTATATTCAAGTTTATGCATGCTTAATCTCATAAGAATTTTAACAGACACAGAATAGATTAATGAAACCTTTATCTTTAAAGATAAGGATTATCTTTTCCAAAAGGCAATCTAACATTATCTATTGAACAAGACAAGCCAAAAAAATTGAAATGTTTATGTTCAAGTTTATGTTTTTGGTTATCAATCAAGAGTTTCAACAGGCAGCGAGTATTTGAACGAAATATTTTTCTTCAAAACTAATAACTATGTATTTAAGAAAACAAGTTAAACACTATCTATTGCATAAAGGAATCCAAAAAAAGAGTTATCTGGGGCAAAACATTTCAATCAAACTTTAATGTTTAAAGGCAAAAGCTATCTATTGAACAAGGAAACCGAACCAAAACTCAAATCTTTAAAATCGAGTTTATGCATGCTTATACCTGGGGAAAAAAAGTTCTGTAAATGTAAAGTTTCCCTGAGTAAACTTTTGTATTTAAAGAAGAAGAGCCAGCATGAAAACCTAAACATTTAACCGTTCATACATAGGTCTACTCTATATGACCTAATTGTGAAATCGAACTGTTCAATAAACAACAATTTAAAGTGTACCTATACAGAGAGAAGCTATTCCTGCTAGTATGCGACGCAGAGCAGTGAATCCACCCAAATCTATCATCCTTGACCAAATGTTATTCGAATTCAACAAACAGTTGAGCGTACCTCGAAAGGACGATGAATCATTCCAGCTTTCCATCAAAAGCAGCCAGAAACTTGGACTCTAAGCACCAAAAC
This sequence comes from Gentiana straminea, assembly GCA_036785695.1. Taxonomy (NCBI): domain Eukaryota; kingdom Viridiplantae; phylum Streptophyta; class Magnoliopsida; order Gentianales; family Gentianaceae; genus Gentiana; species Gentiana straminea. The sequence continues at coordinate 20,083,364 of JAVUPR010000266.1, read as the reverse complement.
GTGAAGTTTTCAATTTGGAAGAGCTAAAATCGGCTATTGAAGAGACTGGAGCGTATGATGGAGGAAGAAAAAATGGGTATTGAACCCTAAGAATCCGGAAGGGTTGTCGAAAGTTAGTATCGGTAGCTAACCTAAATGATATTAAACAATTAGTAATTTTTATTAGGTAAAAAAAAAATTTAAAGTAGTTTAAAGCTGTGCTATACACGTGTTAGGGGAGTTGCCACGTTGTGTACAAATTGTTTTTTTATTTTGAACGGGTACAAATATATTTTGAATGTTTTTTTTTTTTTTTGAGTGGGAATATTTGAATGTAAATATTTGAATTTAATTGTTTTGAATGTTGATAGCATAAATATTGTAAAATGGTACACTACGAGATGTGTTCGATACGCGCATACTGATTGAATAATATTTTGAAATTTTTTAATGTCCGACACACCTACGACACATTGTCAAAAAACTTCGATACGGTACCGTTATTCCCGAACACTGCTAAGCCCAATTTTTAATTTATTTAAGTTTTCTTTTATGATAACATTAAAAGATAACACGGTCCGACACATTTTCAACACGACACGCTCGGAAACGTGTCCAGCAGGTGCCTACTGATTGAAAGGATCTTTTTACAAATTTTAATGTTCAACATGCCTTCAACACTCGGTCGAGCCTCACCGATACATGTTCAACACGCCTCCAACACTCGGTTAAGCCTCGTCGATACGGTACCGAGAAAATCCAAACAACCCAAAAAAACCAAAAACCCAAAAAAAAATACGAATAAAAAAAAAACGATGCAACGAAAAAAAAAAAGGAATTTTTTTTTAACCTTCCGGGCAGTAGGAGGGATTTTGGAAAATTTTAATGTCCGACACACCTTCGACACATTGTCAAGACGCTTCGATACGGTACCGTTATTCCCGAATACTCCTAAACCCAATTTTTAATTTATTTAAGTTTTATTTTATGATAACATTAAAACATAACACGGTACGACACATTTTCAACACGACATGCTCCGAGACGTGCCTGGCACGTGCCTACTGATTGAAAGGATCTTTTTGCAAATTTTAATGTTCGACATGCCTCCAACACTCGGTCAAGCCTCGCCGATACATGTTCGACACGCCTCCAACAATCGGTCGAGCCTCGCTGATACGGTACCGAGAAAAAACCAAACAACCCAAAAAAAAAAAAAAAAAAAACCAAAGAGACAAAAAAAAAAAAAAAAAAAAAAAAACGATGCAACAAAAAAGAAAGGATTTTTTTTTAACCTTCTAGGCAATAGGCGGGGATTTTGAAAAATTTTAAACTCCGACACACCTTCGATACATTGTCAAGACACTTCGGTACAGTACGGTTATTCCCGATACATGTTCGACACGCCTCAAACACTCAATCGAGCCTCGGCGATACGGTACCAACATGTTCGACACGCCTCAAACACTCAATCGAGCCTCGGCGATACGGTACCAAGAAAAGGCAAACAACAACACAAAAAAAATTAAAAATTATAAAAAAAAAACAAAACAAAAAATGGAAATAACGATCCAACACTCAGGCGAGATTCAGCGGTACGGTACCCAAAAAATAAAATTCCCGATACATGTTCGACACGCCTCAAACACTCAATCGAGCCTCGGCGATACGGTACCAAGAAAAGGCAAACAACAACACAAAAAAATTTAAAAATTATAAAAATTAAAATTAAAAAAAAACGAAAATAACGATCCAACACTCAGTCGAGCCTCGGCGATACGGTACAAAAAAAAATAAAATAAGGGGAAAAAAAAGTGAAAATAACGTTAAAAAAAAAACAGCCTTCCAACCAATAGGGGGGGACACGTGGCAGCTCCACAAAATCCCCCCTTCTCTTTGTATTAGATAGAAGGGATATATATATATATATATAATCCCCTGGATATGGCCTAGTGGTGGCGGCATGGGTGTGTAATGCAGCCTGGACTATAAGCTGGAGGTCAGCGGTTCGATTCCCGTAATGAGGTTGACTTCCGATTGATAACACCCTTCAGTGCAGTGGTCGAAAAGGCAACCCATGTTGGAGCTACTAGGTTACCTGATTAACCTCTCCTCACTTTCCTGTGGGATCGGGGGTGAGGGACCCTTAATGGTAGGGTTTACCATTTTTTTATTATATATATATATATATATATATATATATATATATATATATATATATATATATATATATATATATATATATATATATATGTATGTATGTATATTAATATCTAATATTAATATTTGGTAATACTATTAATTAATTTGCAAAATCCATGTGTATCAATTTACACAATATATTTCGACATACATATCTAATATATGTATATTAATTAATCAACATAATTAATATCTTGTATTTAATTTATTCATAATAAATAAATACTACCATATTAATTTACCACTATAACCCTTATAGTATGAGATAAATTCTTTCCTTATTTGGTTATCACTATAACCGCATTTTAATCCGGCTAGATGTTCTTATGTGTGTGACCTGATAGGCTTTTGAATATGTAGGCCGTAGGCACAAAGTCCGAATTACGAAAATGCCCTTCATACCTAACGATCACGGGATAGCGTCTAGCAACACACTGTGACCCCCAATCATCGAAATAGTCAAATGCAATGACTACTACCTTTCATGTGAAACGGTTACCGTGTAAATAGAATCTTATCGCTGTAATAATATCCATACGGTCGTACGTTGAGTGTCAAGCATCTACGACCGTATCTTATAATCTAGATAACATGCTCTCTCGAAGTAACTCATTTATTTCCACTTTGCAAAGATTCATGAGAGTAAGACATTCCTTATAAGAAGGCTCTTTCGGATATTCACCCTTACTGATAGGGTACGCGATTTCCGGACGACCAAACATGTATACTCCGCATGCTTCAGTATCACACCCAATCACTACCGCATGATAGCCCCAAGGCTAGGGGAAACCTCAATCGTGTCAAAGCATGATAATCCACACTGTGATGCCATGTAGACTCCGGTCCTAAGGATAATAACACAACCGTCACATAGTGTGACCCTTAACTGTGTAAGTGGGTCAGTCTAACGTACGCATTCTCTAATACACGTCCACGTACAATCCAAGTGTCTCTACACTTCGATAGATGAGATCTATCTCTGCCCGTAAAGACAGAAGACATCTAATACGTGCTAGCCTGTTTGTATTATCAATTGCCTGTTTAATAGTATATAAGCCTAGAGACATTTAAGTATCAAACTTATTAAAGTGATTAGAGATCTCATCAACCACAATCGCCTATCATGGTTTCTCTATCACAGTTTAATACTAAGGACGTTATCATATAACATTTCATAATTGGTTCTTTAAAAGAACAGAATATATAACAACATAAAAGCCATTTATAAATGTCTAATCAAAAAGAAATAGTACAAATGATCCGACCCGCTCGGATATGGTCGATTGGGTTTAGGACACTATTTCAACACCATTTTTATCCATAGGCCTTCACACATGCTCAATTGAGCTCAAACCAGGGGCTGTTCCTATGAAGCTCAGGCCATACAGATACTCTCATCACCAGAAAAATGACATTGAACTGTTAGTGAATGAGTTGTTAAAGCAAGGAATAGTGAGGCACAACCACAGCCCTTTCTCTTCACCCATGTTGCTAGTTAAAAAGAAGAATGGCACATGGAGGGGCTATGTTGACTATAGAAGGTTGAATGACCTCACTGTAAAGGATAGTTACCCAATCCCACTCATTGATGACTTACTTGATGAGTTGGGAAAAGCTAGGGTATTCTCCAAGATCGATTTAAGGTCTGGGTTCCACCAGATCTTAATGCAAGAAGGTGATGTGCAGAAGACTGCTTTTGCCACTCATCATGGCCAGTTTGAATTTCCGGTCATGCCATTTGGCCTTACCAACGCTCCAGCCACTTTTCAGAGAAATATGAATGAGCTACTAAGGCCCTTCCTCAGAAAATTTGTATTGGTATTTTTTGACGACATACTCATTTACAGTGCTAACTTAGAGGAGCACAAAGGGCACTTGAAGGCCGTGTTAGAAGTCCTTTTGAGAAACCAATTCTTTGCCAAGAGATCTAAGTGTTCTTTTGGCCAAAATAGTGTGGAATATCTGGGGCACATCATCAAAGGTGGGGAAGATGATCCGACCCGGTCGGATCGGGTCCAACACGAATGGGTTTAGGACACTATTTCAATAATTTTTAGGTCTACTGACTTAACTAATATAAGCTCTAGATTGGTGACTCTGACTGAAGCTGAAATTCTTGATTCTTGACCGTGAGATTGTTTCTGGATTGAAGGGAGTTCTGACAGGAAGAATAGATCAATTGGTACAAACCCTTGTGCAATCTACCTTTGAGCAGGATTTTTCCTGTGATTTTGTCCTTCACAAACAACCAACACTATCATATTCAACACTTACTTGGTTATCAGAAGATAATCAAGATATACTAAGAAGATCTTTAGTGATAAAAGGAACATGTAAGACATTTTTCAACTTAAAATCAGACACAGAATTAGGAAATGAGGTATGACCAAGGTGACTAATGGTAAGTTGGGAACCATTACCTACTCCCAGAGTGTCTGATCCATTGTATTCATTACTCAATTGAAGTTTACCAAGATGTGCAGTTACATGATTGGTTGCTCCACTATCAGCATACCAATTTGGTTCGGCGGCAATAGATTCTGGTCCAGCAAGATAGGCAGTATTGGCATGTTAAGTAGACTGGTTTCCTTGATTAAGTGTTGTAGGATTGTTAAAGGTTGGATCAAACCTATACCAACATTCAGTCACTGCGTGCCCATTTTTAGTGCACAACTGACATGTTGGCTTAGAGTTGTTGTTAGGATAACCTGCTCTTCCTCTAGACATTCCTCCTCTCTGATTTTGACCACCCCTGCCTCTTTCTTGGTTCTAACAGTTTTGATTACCCCTGCCTCTGCCTTGATAGTTATCATTTGACCTGATTGCAGCATTTGTAGATGATTGAGATAGATCCATACTTGTTGTAGGATCGAACCTTGCTATCATCCTTTCATGTGTAATCAATTGTTCCTTCACCTCTGGCCAAGATAGAGCTCCCATTCTAGGTGTTAGATTCTCAATCACAGACTCATACTCTTTGCTCAAGCCTCTTAAAGTAGCAAGGATCAATTCAGATTTAGTAAGAGGGTACCCTGAAACACTTAATTTATCAGATTAGATCTTCATCTGAGCCAAATAGTCAGCCATGCTTTTAGATCCTTTTCAGCCTTAGTTAAAGCATCCTTATATTCCAACATTTGAGCCTCACATTGATTGTTAAACAACTCCAATGTTTGCCAGATTTCATGAAAAGTAGTACACCCTACTACTTCTACTAGTGCTAGTTCTGTCATAGAAGCTAAAAGCCAACCAGTTAGAAGAGAATCCATGGCCATCCAGTCATCATATGCTGGATTCACCGGACTAATGACATATGAAGTCAGATTAGGTACTCCTAGGTACATTGGAGGACAGGGATGTGTACCAAGTAAGAAGGGCTCAAGTTTATGCCTTATTATAACATGTAGGACTGTGAATTTCCACAATACATAGTTGTTTCTATCTAATTTAGCGAGAACTTGCTTAATTTACATTACCTCCCAGAGTCTGTGTTGGAATGATACTCATGGGAGAGAAATGATGCCTGGTATGAATCAGTGGTGAGAGTTGAGAGCTCGGATTCCCCATAAATCCGCCAGGAAATATGCTGTGTACGAACCCAATGGATGGTGGTGAAGTCATACCAGCTGGAGTTCCAAAAGGAGCTGTTACTGAACTTTGATGTACGCCGGAAATGGCTGAAACCGGCGGAGTGTTCATGGTGCTGACAGTACTCCGTTCGGTCCATGAATCAGAAGCTGAGGACGACGATGGCGCTGCCATTCTATGGCTCCGATACCAACTTAAAAAATTAACCAAGATGATAAACCTGATTTTCTGAGAGTTTCTTCATTAATGATTCATTTGAATGAATACAGACCAGTGACTCAGACTTGCATATATGCATAAGTCAGTTAGTACAACTACACACATCACTTGCTAGGATCTAATTCAGCGGCTATAATAGAAACAGAATATTATACTTGTACACTCTAGTAATGTACCAAGTGTACACACATGCGCCCTTATCAAGATAATTACGCAGTAATGTACCAAGTGTACACACATGCACCCTTATCAACATATCAAAACATCTAATTCACTTTTCACCATTCATCCTGGATTACTCAATAATTACGCAGTATAACTCATGATTACTATGTTCATTTTAAGTGTATAAACATATTTTTTTAGTAGCAATTTTACGGTGCTTCTGGTACAACATGTCATACTTATTTTATCAATAAAAATTGTTTAAAAAAGGGCAAATATGTAAATATCAAGGCTATATATTTATTTTTGTAATTTTCTGTTGGTCTTAAATCACAAAGCCATACCCGTACCAGGATTAAGATAAAATTTGCAGGTTATTTTTTTTCTTAAAAATATTTTCAGCATGCATTTTGAAGCATTGCCAACAGAAGAGACACAAAAGAGCATATAAGAACAGTAATATGGTTCAATAAATTAAAGAAAAAATGCAATTTATAAGCTTCTTTTACGCCGAAAATACTGCCTCCGTCTAAATGTATGTCGGTTTAATTTTTTGAATTTTTCTAATAATATGAATTCAATTAGTATACAAATGAAACATTTATAAGACTTTTTTACACCTAATATATATTTACGTATTTTATAACTAATACATTAACAAGAGTCAAAGTGTCTATTTTTTTATTTTTATTTTTGAAGAACAAGAGTCAAAGGTATTATAGACTTTAGCCTTTAAAATTGATAACACTTAATCATGTTTTTAATCTATATAAAAATGTCCAAATCAATTTATATTTTGAGACGGGTATTAAATAATAATGCTACATCAACATTGCACAACGAGGGGCAGACGCACATGGCAGAGAAATTGGGATCCTCTGATGTATCAATCCCTCTTGTGACCCTCTTGTGAGCTGGTCATGTGTTGTTGTAAAAACAATTATTTCATGTTTGCTTGTTCGTTTGGCTTTCTTTTTTTTTTTTTTTTTTTTTTTTTTTTTTTTTTTTTAGGAACGAAGAATTTTATTTATTCAAGATCCGCCACACAAACGGTCAAAACGTCATTCGGAGGAGTAGAACCCCAAGGTATCCGAGCAGAAACAAATAAATCATGTCTAGCTAAAAAATGCGTCGAGACATTCCCCATTCGCCAAATGAACGAAAAAGAAACAGAAGCAAAAATTGGGCAGAAGAGCCAAGCAATCCTAGACTAAACAACCTTGAGCTGTGAGATCTTCTCATGGGCGCCAAATGCGCGAAATGCGCGTCAAACAGTCACTTTCCACTTCTAGCCGATGAATCCCTAAGTGCTCCGCCTCTTGCATGGCCAAAGAAATTGCCTTAAGCTCCATATATTTGACTGGGTCACCTGGATCAAAATGATACGCAAATGAATGAAGTACTAGTCCACGTGAGTCTCGAAAAATGACCCCAATACCCGCTCCCATCTCTGTAACTGATGCATCCACATTACTCTTAACTACTCCGGGCGGAGGCTTCATCCATTTTTCCGGTAAATGATGCACCGAAGCATGGGTCCAGTAGCTTTCCATGGCCTTCACACACTCATCTGAAGCTGCCAAAGATTGCATACATATCGCAGAGACATAAACTGCCTGATTATCAAACACCGCAGAGCAACGCGCTTTCCAGATTCCCCACATAAGCTACACAAACCTGCCCACCTCCTGATCACCGTGTTCCTCGAGCAGCCACATGAAAAACTCCTTGAAAGATGCAGAGCGAAGATGCTGTAAAGTCCCACAGAATGGCGACGCCCCTAAACCCTAGCTGCCATTTCGCACTCAAAACTCACATGTCGCATCGTTTCCAAAGTCTCCCTAAATGCCAAGCATATACCATCCCCCACATTTCGCCTCTGCAAGCTCTGGCCAATCGCAAGACAGTCATGCAAACATCGTCATAAAAAATGCTGAATACGCAGTTGAATCGGAAGCCGCCAGCAGCTTCTCCAAATCTTGCTCTGCCCTGTTGATGTAGACGGCCCTGCCACTGACGATGGCCGATAAAACGATAAGGCCAAAAAATATCCCGACCGAACAGTATAAACTCCCATACGATCATAGTGCCAAATCCGTCGGTCCGGGTGCTCCTCATGAGCCACAGTAGTCTCCAAAATGGCATGTGCTTCCCAAGGTCGAAATAGCTGCCGCACCTGCTACATTTCCTAGACTCTAGAGCCAGGTATAAAAATATTATATCAAATATCTTGTTTTACTCCTTCTTCCCTTAGTACAACACTTTGCTGTGTATATCACTGGATCCTATCTCCATGGGAGAAGGGGATGTGCATGCATTGAGATCCCAAAAAAATAATTGTATTAAAAAGACAGGTGAAAAACTGCCCGCCTCCTGATCACCGTGTTCCTCGAGCAGCCACATGAAAAACTCCTTGAAAGATGCAGAGCGAAGATGCTGTAAAGTCCCACAGAATGACGACGCCCCTAAACCCTAGCTGCCACTTCGCACTCAAAACTCACATGTCGCATCGTTTCCAAAGTCTCCCTAAATGCCAAGCATATATCATCCCCCACATTTCGCCTCTGCAAGATCTGGCCAATAGCAAGACAGTCATGCAAACATCGCCATAAAAAATGCTGAATACGCAGTTGAATCGGAAGCCGCCAGCAGCTTCTCCAAATCTTGCTCTGCCCTGTTGATGTAGAAGGCCCTGCCACTGACGATGGCCGATAAAGCGATAAGGCCAAAAAATATCCCGACCGAACAGTATAAACTCCCCAACGATCATAGTGCCAACGGTCCGGGTGCTCCTCATGAGCCACAGTAGTCTCCAAAATGGCATGTGCTTCCCAAGGTCGAAATAGCTGCCGCACCTGCTACATTTCCCAGACTCTAGAGCCAGGTATAAAAATATTATATCAAATATCTTGTTTTACTCCTTCTTCCCTTAATAAAACACTTTGCTGTGTATATCACTGGATCCTATCTCCATGGGAGAAGGGGATGTGCATGCATTGAGATCCCAAAAAAAAAATTGTATTAAAAAGATATTATTTTGTTGTTAAAAATTGTAACAACATCACTAATGTCACAAGCAAGGAACGGAGGTACATGCAAGGGTATTTTAGTGCTTTTAAATTAGTTTTCCTTTTGTTTTTCCTTTTCCTTTTCTTTTTCTTTTTCTTTTTAAGTTTTATTTTTCTCAAAGTCTTTGAAAATCCAACCTAGGGCTTCCAGAAGCCTATTTATAGGTCCCCACAAAGCCCTAGAAGGCATAATTCGCGTTCTAGTTGAAGCTTGGGCCGGTTCCCCTAGCCGTCACCCGGGGAAGCGCCCCAGTTCTTGTCCAGGATGAGTTCTAGGCAACCCAGGACAAGTTCCGGGTAATCCAGGACATGCCAGCATGCTTATCCAAGGGTTCAGGAATCGATCGTAGCTTATTCTTTTGGCTTTGGTTTGAGCTCGTTTTTAAGTTAATGAGTTTTTCTTATAAAAAAGTTCTATTTTTATTTTTAAGTTTATGTTTTAAGTTGGCTTAGATATGTTTTTACGGTTAAATTGCACGAGATCGAACGTAATTATGTGTTTCATATTTGCCAGGTACTTGTTAGACCATAAACTGATCTTGGAGCTAAAGCATGGGTTGGTTTTATGTCCCTCCAGCCGGGAAACCGCATGGATCGAATCCCGGTATTAGTTTCTTGGAGTCCAAGGTGCATAAACCATATCCGGGACTAACTCCTAGGCCGGTGTCCCGGCCCTTCACTTGGGATACCGCATGGGATGATCTTAGACTTAGATTCTGGATATCCTGGACACTAAAACTGAGACTGAGACTGAAGCCTGGGCCGGTGTCCTTGGCCACCACCCGGGATAGCGTCTAGACTGATCCCAAACTTAGTTATGGGCAGTCCAGGTCTCCATCTGGGTGACCAAGAAGCTGTCTTTGAGTCCTAGTTGAGTTTTGGGTTCTATCTTCATATTAATATTGGGGTTAAGATGGTAGTTCGGTGTTGTTAAGGTCTTTGTATGTTACCATTGGTTAAACATGAGTTTATGTGTTTTATGTGCTCTTATGTGGTTATGTTTAGTGACCTCGCAATGTACTGAACCGAGTACAATGGGTTATAAGTCTCATGTTGGACGTGTGACTAGTTTCATTCCCCATGTCATTCTCAAGATGATGTACCAAACGGGGTACCGTGACCCAACCCCACGTTAGGCGTATGACTAGTCATGTTCCCTGTGTCGCACCATGGCCTCATGTTAAGTAAGTGCCAAGACAAGCCAAGACAAGACAAGAACACGAGTATGTTAAAGGAGTAAATAATGTAACGAACAAGTATGTACAAGATAAATGGAAGGTAGTTAATATACTTGTTTTCTATGCATGGTTTAAAGTTGACTTACATGTAGTTTTCACTTCTACGTCAAGTTAAGTTTTAAAGTAAGATCCTTATGTGTCAAGAGATGCTTTTAAAGGCATTTACGAATTCTTCAAGATATACTTTCAACCGTTTGTGAAATGGATGAAGTATATTCATGTCGTGTCTCCCGTCTTATGACAACCATAAATCTCTCTTTTGATCTTCTTTCTCCTTACTGAGTATTAGGCCTGTGCTCACTCCTTTATTTGGAATAAGAATATTGCAGGCACATGCTGATTTAACGACAACCTTGGAGTGATAGCTTAGGAGTGGAGCAGTGGAATCGTTTATGTTTTAGTTTCCTTTTGTAGTTGTTCCTTCTTTTCCAATCGAGTGAGTTGTAAGGGATAATAGTTTTTGCTTTCAGTTATTTATTATTTAATTTGACAGTAGTTGTGTTCTGGTTGAGTTGGTTTTATGGAAGACCCTAAGGGTCTATTTTTCCGAGTCTTCTTCTTGTTTTTCTTCTGCGTGAATATTTAATTACTCTGATATGACACGATACTTACGAGGGATTTATAGTTTACTCTAAATGTCACGTGCCGAACGTCCTGTTTTCGGATAAGAACTAGGTATCCGGGACAAGGGCATTATATAATAAGTATATTTGTTAATATACGAATATATATGTCGTTATGTATATGTGAATATTATAAGTATGTATGTGTGCGTCGTATATATATATATAACACATATATGTAGTACATAATGAAACATGGTACATATATGTAGTATAAGCTGTGGGTTCGTTTACGGCAGAATCAGGGTATATGGGCTAAGGCCATCTTCAATACTTACATAGTTGATAAGTCTCCGCTGGTTGTCCCTGAGCCCAAGGTCACTACGCCGATGTTACGCAGAGTGTGGAAAATGAGAGACAAAGCTGAACAATTTATATCTTGGAGAGTAAATGCCGGAAATGTTGACTTCTGGAGAGACAAGTGGATGGAGGCACATCTTGGAGATTCTCCGGACGGCCTGTCTTGGAAGGTTAAGGATTTTTGGGTGCATGATCAGTGGAATACCCAGCTTCTGCATTCTTATTTACCCAGTCACATCGTGGAAGAGATCACTCTTATCCCTTTCACACGTGATAAGGAAGATGAGCTTATTTGGACCCTTAGCCCTGATAGGAGGTATACCACTCGGTCCACGTGGAACATGGTTTGCACTGGTCACCCCCCCAACGCCTTATTTAAGATAATATGGAACAGCCTCCTTCCTCTCAAGATTTCATTCTTTTGTTGGAGGTTACTTCACAACATTCTACCCACTGATCCGAACATTCAGCTACTGGGTATAACTCTGGTGTCTAAATGCTTTGCGTGTCAGCACGGGGAGGACCAAATAGTCACACGTTTATTGATTGTCACTTTGCCAGTTCTGTATGGAATTACTTTATGAATCACTTCGGGTTACGGTTTACCCCTACTTTAGGGATAGTGCCTATGCTACACTACTGGAAGAATTCAACTACTAATATCTCCCGCCTTCGCCTTATTGTACCGGTCATTGTTTGTTGGGGCATTTGGGCTAAAAGGAATAGATGCATGCATGACGACGTCCAGCCTTCTATACAGCGCACCATCATTCAAATTGAGCGGCCTATTAGGCAAATCGCTTTTCGGAAGGAGCTGGAAGCCAAATTCTTGGGATCTGATAGAGGTACTCCTTCTTCCAGCCCTTCAAGATCAAACAGACTCCAAAGTGGAAAGTGGCTTACCTAGATGGGTGCCGCCACACTCTGGCAATGTTAAATTGAATGTGGATGGGAGTGTCAAGATTGGAATGTGCGATGGGGGAGGCATCCTCGTCGATGATTATGGAAATTGCGTATGGGGGAGGCATCCTCAGAGACTCTGATGGCGGGTTTATTATGGCTTTTCATTTGTGTTTTGGGCAGGGGACGGTGGTGGATGCTGAGATTAAAGCTCTGTTGTTTGCTCTTCGCATGCGCACCTATGCACAGGCTATGGATATCGAATCGGACTCTCTTTATGTGTATCGTATGGTGTCTGGAGCAAGTGATGGGGGTTGGCCCCTGTGTCTCTCCATTACTCAGATTTGTGCTATCCTGAGAACGCTGCAATATACTATTTCTCACGTCTATAGGGTGTGCAACAGGGTCGCTGATGCCCTTGCATCGTTGGAAGGAGATGACCAGATTTTCACTCACCAGAGGGATGTCCCACCGCACATTCTGAATCTACTCCATGATGATTTACATGGCCCAGCTCATATCCGTTACGTCACTGATAATCCGGGAAGCACTCTTCACTTTGTTGGACTTATTTCTATGTTTTGATGATGAGTGCCAGACTAGCTGTTATAGTGCAAAGGCAAAAAGATGTCTAGATCAAATGTATAGGTTTATTAGAGTTTGATTTATGAATAGGTTTGATCAAACAAGCACTGTAATGGTCAGCTGATTTATATCAGCAGACTGGTCAATATCAGTAGGGTAGATAGGTCAGTAGACTAGTCAGGAACCTGGTGAAGACTGAAGACTGAAGGCTGAGGGCTCAAACTCAGTTACAAAAGGCTAAGGGATCAAACTTAGTAATTTAAGTCAAGGATATGGAATCGTAATTTAGGCAAGTCTGTGATGACCTAAACTGATTACATATACCTTGTGTACAAGGTCTAAGTTCCATAAGTTGGATGATGTTTGGAACTTGGTTATAATTAAAAAGGGTGTAATCTAACTTCACAATTAAAAGTTAGATAAAAGAAATCAGCTGCATTGTATTTTATACACAAGAAATTGTCGTTCGACGACGATGGGTATCTCGACGACCGATGAACCCGCGATAATATACCTCGATTAATTCAAGATTATATTGGAAGATTACATGGATAAGGACAGCCAACTACCTCTGAATTATCAAACAAATCAAAGGCTGAGATTAAAAGAACGTTGGGATGATTCAGATTTTTATCCAATGGTTATAAGTCAAAGGGTGGACGATCGCACCGTCAAAAGGAATTCGACGTTGTCGGTCCTATGAATAGTGACAGAAAGCAAATCAAATGGGACAAAAACCAGGAACGGTTACATTTGAATTTCAAATGTAAGTCACATGCATTCCTACCTATAAATAGAGGACCTTCAACTCAGAAAAACAAGATGATTGATGAACTTTAAGAGAAAAATATAAGAGACTACTCTGAGCCGAAAAACACCCTGTTGAACTTACTGAACTTAAAGCTACTGATCCAGAAAGATTCTTCAAGTGTATTCTACATTCAAGCTACACCAAGTATACACACTTGAAGACTGCAAGCTACTGATTATATCATCCTAATCAAGCTGCTTCAACTGAATCATTTATTTGATTCAATCTTTATTTTATAAAGAACCCGCTCGAAGACAAGTGAAACACGGTTGTGTGAAAGATCGTTGTTTGTGGTGGAGCCGGTGAGGAGGCAATCCTACCCTTCAAGGACTAGTGGAAGACTCGGGAGCGAATCCTACATGTTCCCGCCGGTTGTGAAGCCATAGTCATTGGTGAAGGACAAGCAATCTTAGGAATCTTTGTAACTGCAACATCAAAGATCTCTAGTGAATTACCTCCAACATCACAGGAGAAGAGTGGACTGACAGGATTACACCATCTGGAACCACTATAAATCTGCCTACTTACTTTCGCATTTACATTCGCACTTAGTTTATTATATACATCAATCAACGAATCTAGCAACCGAAATCACACACATACACTACGAGTATCTAATACTTAGTATCATATTTAACAACAAGTATTAAGGCTTAATTTTGACATAATTCCGCTGCACAAATTCAAGAACCGAACCGTCGGTAGACTACGTTTATCGGCGAGCTGCGAGGCATCGCAAACTCGAACTTCGGCGGGCCGCCGAAGTTGCTGAATTTGTTAACTCCAAAGTTTTAAGTGTTAAGTTTATTCACCCCCCCCCTCTAAACTTAACCAAAGCCTTTTCAAGGGACCAACAATTGGTATCGGAGCAGTGCTTCTGTTCTGAAGAAATCCTACTTGTTGTTCTTGTGAAAATACTTTGAAACTTTTTCAAGTTACTGATTTTCAAAAACTTGCATCATGGATAACACCCAGTATGCAAGAACTATGCTAATGTGTTCTCTAGATATATTTGATGAATATAAACGTCGAATGCAGGCTTACCTTGCTGCAACTCTTGATGAGATGATGGATGTACTAACTGATGGACCACTGGAGATTACCAAGGCAGTAACAGTGGGTGATACTATAGGGTACATTCCTAAACCAAAAAGAGAATGGAATGCAGAAGACAGAGAAAGAGCAAACCTCAACAATATTGCGATTGATATCATTTATAGAACCTTGGATAGCAATATGTACATGAAGGTTAAAGATTGCAAAACTGCAAAGGAACTTTGGGACAAGATACAGTTGATCTGTGAAGGCACTGATGCAATAAAGAAGAACAAAATAGTGTGGTCAAAAAGAGGTTTCAAAAGTTCAAGATGCTACCAAATGAAACCATTGAGCATATGGAATCAAGATTTAATGCTATCATGGATGAACTTACCCTGCTGAGTGTAAGTTATTCAAAAGAGGAAATAAACACAAAAATCTTGGAAGCATTACCTGCAAAAGATGTTTGGAAAATGAAGGTGACTGCAATATTAGAAGAAATGAGAAAGCTGCATGAAGAAGATACATTCAAGTTATTTTCAGATCTTAAGGCTTATGAGTTTAGCAAAAAGCTTGTACCTGAGACTGAAAAAGAAGAGCCAAAGACCACAGCATTGGCTGCTTCACATCAGGAAGAAACATCTGGAGGACAAGATGATCTGAGGGAGGAGATGCAGGAACAAATTGCCCTACTGAGCAAGAAAATCAGGATGATGAAGACAGGAAAGGCCCCTGAAAGAAATTTCACAAAAAGGCCTACTGAAAGAAAGAAAGAAGAACCAAAGAAAGACAATGACTATCTGTGCATTCATTGCAAGAAACCAGGACACTTCAAACCTGACTGTCCTGAGTTAAAACAAAGTAAGGAACCTGATTATCTTTGCTTCAACTGCAAGAAGCCTGGACACTTTAGACCTGATTGTCCAGACCTACTGAAGACCAGGAGTCAACAAAGAAGACATGGCAAGAAGGCTATGGTTGCTGAAGATGAATCAGGGTATGAAGTGGAATCTGAAAAGGGAAATGAATCAGATGACACAACATTGGTTGCTGATATTGAAGATTATGCTTTGATGGCCAATATGGATGAAACTGAGGAGGTATACAATACTGTATCAATAAACACTCCTGCTGGAAGTGATTGTGAATCAACATGTGGTTCAAATCCTAGAAATTCTAATAATGAGGAGACTTTGGATGCTATCCTTAATCAACTGAGGAAAATACAATCTGGTTATGAGATTGTGATGGCTGAAAAAGAAGCTCTTCAGTTGGAGGTTGAAAGATTAAAAGCTGAATTAAGAATTCTTAAAGGGAAAGAAAAGGATGGACGACGAATCGGTATAAGCCCGCTTTGAACAATCGCAGCCGCCGAATCTATTTGAACCATCTTGTTCTTTTACCGCATACAAATCTGGAAAGCCTTATGGTGATAAAACAGGGGCTTGGATTTGGAACTCAACAATCCAAAAAGAGTGGATCCAAGAAGGTTACCGAACCTAGTACCGAATTGGTCCTAAGTTTGTACCAGCACAAGATCCAACTCCAAGTAAGGTTGCTGAGGCAGTAAAACCTACTGAGAATACTTCAAGGAAGCAAAATCAGAAGTCAAAGAAGTCAACAGCTCCTAGCAAAAAGAACAAATCCAAAAATAGGACTGCTGGACCTTCTTGACCTACTAATAGCAGACCTGCTACCAAGTCTGCTGAACCACAAAAAGGTAAAGGTCAGAAATATTCCAAGGATAAGAATCCAAAATCTAAAAATGTTAATCATTCAAGGGATACTTATCTCGGGGGGAAAGGTTGACTGTTCCCTACTGATGATGATTGGAATATTCCTGTACCTGCTGATAGAAACAACCAGTATGACCATGCTGCTAGGGTAAAACCTAAGCAATGGAATCAGCAAAGGACTCAGCAGAGGACTTATAAAAGGCCTCAGCAAGGACCTCAGCAGACTCCATACTACAGGGCTGTTCCTAACAGACAACAAACAAATGGTTATACTAATGCTTCTAACAACAAGAGTCACTTCAAACAACATTATAAATCAAAAGGCCAGAAAACATATGTGAATCCTACACAACCAACTGTTAGAACTTATGGATGTGTGGAATACATGTATGAACCAAAGTATGACACCTTAGAAGAAGACCTTATGGAAACTTACCAAAGGTCATTCTTACTACTGACCACTATGGACCCAAACAGGTTTGGGTACCTAAAATGTATTAAATTTGTTTTGTAGGGTGTCTGGTACTTTGACAGTGGATGTTCCAGACATATGACAAAGAACAAGCACTGTTTGTCAAACTTTGTGGCAAAGGATGGTCCAAGGGTGAATTTTGGCAACAAGAATACACCTGGATATACAAGAGGATATGTCACACTTGTGAGAAATGGACTTACAATCAAGAATGTTGCATATGTGAAAGGACTGGACTACAACTTGCTGAGCACCGGACAATTTCGTGACATGGGATACAAGGTCACTTTTGACAAAAACAACCGTATTGTCATTAGTGAAAGAGGTGATCAAGTTTTACTTGGCCGGTAGAAGACAACAAAACATGTATGTTGTGGATTGGTCTACCGCATTTCCGAAAACTCGCTTCGATTGTGCATACCAAGTCCGAACTCAATTGGTTATGGCACAAGAAGTTGAATCATTTGAACTTTGATGATATCAATCGGTTGGTGAAGAAGAAGCCGGTGATTGGTTTACCCGAGATCACATTCAAGAAGGATGCTATATGTGATGCATGTCGGTGATAGCAAAATAACTAACTCGCTAACTTTAACCGACGAGTATCGAATCAACGGTAGTATAGTGATAACAAGGTCGAATCCACGGGGAACAACGTTTAAGTACCAAAGTCGACGTAGAACTTGGTTTAGGTCAAGATTGCAGTGGAGAGATATTACACTAGTGCGAAAGTAAAAATTAGCTAACGGTTGTAGTTCTAGTTATTAAAAGGTATAGCCGAATTATGATCCAACGAGTTATTTTTACCCCTAAGGGAAGACTTGACAAGGAGTGTGTTTTAACCAACCTACCTTTCCACGATATTTTAACGACATCCACGGGTGCCAACTCCTAATTCGGTGTTAAGATCGAACAACTCTCACTCAACACCCTATATGAAGTTAATTAATTTTCCCTTTAGAAAACTCGATTAACCTAACATGATTACGCTCTTTGAGTCGCTCGAACAACGATGACAAACCTCTCGTATTGGAAACGGTCCTAACAATTAGGCCGAATCTACGCAACGATCCCAAAACCCCTTTTCCCACATCTCACCGCAAAATACATTTATAGGTTCGATGTGTGTGACGATGAACTAAATGATCGGTTTAATTCAAAGACGTTCGATTAAGTTTTAGGACGTGGATTACTCATTAAAACATTATTTTACGCGATACACAACTCCCGTTTAATCCCCCTTAGGGCGTTTTTACTCGTTTTTACATAATTCGACTATACGTACGTTTAGCTATTCATTTTGGCGATAATAACGGAATGATTTACGGATATTATATTAACGACGAAAGTAAAAACGAATTCATTTTTTTATAAGTACATATATATATATTTATATATATAGATATATAATTATATAGCTAATAATATATATATGCATAAAAGTAAATATACTATATATATATATAAGTGCGTAAATAAAATGCGTAAGTAAAATGCGTAAAAGTAAATACGTAAGTAAATGCGTAAGTAAAGTGCGTAAAAGTAAATACGTAAGTAAATGCGTAAAAGTAAATATATATATATATATCTATATTTTTATAGATACTACTACTTATACTTATATATATATATATATATATACATATAGATATATATAATATACGTATATGTATATTTATACTAATTGCATAAAAATAAAAGAAAGCAATAAAAGACGGAAACGAAATTATATTAAAACGATAACTAGTCGGGTTATTACACCGACATTATAACTACATATATATCTAATTTATAGGCCCCCAACAACAACATAAAATAAAGAAGGGAAAAGATGGAGAAAGGAGGGGAAGAAGGGAGCTTCTCATCCGTTGCATCTCGCTCTCATATATATAGACAAATTGATTAAGGCCGGACCGGTCCCGAAAGGGAGCCGGATCGGTCCCGAATCATCATTTGTAATGATTACTTCTAACTGAATGCATGTGCACGTATGTATATATAATTATATAATTATATATTAAACTTCTAAAATTCATATCTCGAGTTGTAGACCTCCAAATGACGTGATCCAAATGTCATAATTAAGCACCCGGAAAACTCTACAACTTTCATGAAGGACTCTTCTTCAGAAAATGTCGTTTTGATGAGCCATTCCCATTACGTGTCGTTTTGCGACATTTTCCTTAATACAAGTCAATTAGCCACTTGACCACCATTTGAGTTGTAGAAGTCCGATTGACTTGATTCAAAGTGCGTTGGAAAGCTTATGTGAAGATCTACAACTTTCATTAAGAAGTCATCCCCTGAAAATGCCTCTAAGCTGGGTCAAATCTTCGTCGAAAATATGTAACGATTAAGTACTTAAGAAAAATTTGATCCATTTGAACTCGTAAGCTTGTGGCACCTTCTTCTAACCCTCTAAACACCTCTTTTAGGGCTCAAAACATGTCTTTACGTAGGATTTTGGTCTACTTATAATCCCGCAATAAACCACCAAAATACCAAACGTAAATGCGAAACGACACTCCGGTTACTAAACCGGTACAAAACTAATAAAAACTTATAAAAACACGATATTTTATAAAATAGTCACTACTAACATATTTAGATGAAACATTGGAATTAATGACTCGAACGATATAAAAATACTCGAAATGATATCGAAACGGGTTGAAAAGTTATAAAAATAACAGTGAATTTTTCCGTTATCACAACCCCCCACTTAGCTTTTGGTCGTCCTCGAACAAAATAAGCGGTAAAATAAAATGAATGAGAAAAAATTCATGAAAATAAGATATGAATGACAATCAGATGATGCAACCATTCGAATCATAATTACACGTTAACCGCAATATAAATGTATAACAGAGTGAGTGTGTGACAAGCCTTTTCAATTTCCACTATCCTCTCTTGAATAAATCAAGCAAACGCACAAATATCCATTCAGACAATCCTAATGACTTTCCTAGGCATAGGTAGTAACAATTCCACACAACGTCCTCCCGTGTACTTATTAGGATAATCCCTAATGCATATCATTTAGTTTATACTGGGGATAGTCAGAAGTTAACTAGGTTGTTATTATTATTATTATTATTATTATTTTTTTTTTTTTTTTTTTTATACCCTCATTCCCAGCAATAGGATGTTTCGTGATAACACCCTAGCTGGACTACTATCATCAGGCAGTCGGGAGCTTTTAAGCCTCATAGTGGTATAGGACGTTTCGTGATAACGCCTACCGCACTCAAATCATTTGTAGCTACAACCGACATATATATAGTTTATCTTATTTTGACATTCTTTCTATCACATTCAAACCTTCGAGATATTCATAGTACATGTTCGAAGTTAGGTACTAAGTTACTTGCTATTTTTAGGATAAATTACTAGAATGCTTTGAATGGGTACGAGTTTAAAATTTTCGCTTCAATATCAAAGGCTTACGTGAAGGAATTCATGTTACACAAATAAATTTAGGGTTAAAATGCACTTACGGTTCACATTGGTTATACATATCCAAATTGATCATTACATCTTTAAATCCATGAAATATATACCTTATACAGATTATTTTAATCAACTAAATAATGCTCGAAAAAGATCAAAAACCAAGGGTTTAAACACTTACTGCCATTTCTAACCGACCATACTCTACCCCCCACTTACGATTTTTGCATTATTCCCAAAGATAGAGAGAAAAACTTAGCTTATAAACCTGGCAGAAATGTGCTATCGAATCCCGTAACAGCCATAAGAAAGCACGTCCCGAATCCCTGTACCAAAACAACCAAAACAAAGCCAACACGGGACATGGTCCTCGTGCCAAAATATTGAACATGGATATGGGAATAATAAGATAATGGCCCTGTTACGTCAGAAAATTCGATAGGCAGTATATATATATAGCTTTAGATGGAAAAATAACCCGCACGGGTAAAGCACAGAACATCTAAGCATATATGTATCACATGAGCATATATCATAGTCAAGTCAGCTATTCTTAGATTCATTTTTATTACACACAATTTTATTAAGGTGGGAATACTCACCACTATACTACAACGACCAGAAATTTGAAACAGACTAGATCATAAAATGAAATGTAGTGAGTCTTTTATACCCAGATCCTCAAGGGTTCAATAACCTAAGTCCAAGAAATGAAGTATTTGAATGTTTTCTTTTTCTCCATCGGGATTTTCGGATAAGCTCCTAATCGTTCCCTCTTAATGACATTCAAACATCCATCCTGAGACTTGGTTAGGCTTTGTGTTCATCTTTCATACAGATTCTTCATTTCATTAAGACTAGGCTTATTCAAATTATCTTTATTATTATTATTATCGGGCTGCCTCCCGGTAGCGCTTTTGTTTAACGTCGTTCGCTCGACAGAGACTCAGAAGCGATTTATTGAGGCTCGGGATCGAGTCAAATGCACAATTTCAAAAGCCTCATCGAATGGTAACTTCTTATACTTTTTTAGACGAAGGCCGTTCGTGATGAACGTTCCGTGCTTCGGATGCGTTACCTCGATGGCTCTGAGTCGAAAACTCTCAATACCGTATATGGTCCCGACCACCTTGACTTAAGTTTGCCTTGAAATAAGTGGAGGCGAGTATTATAGAAAAGGACCTCATCACCTACGCTGAAAATACGAGGTTTGATCAACTTATCATGAAGCAATTTGGTCTTTTCCTTATATTTCACCGAACGAGTCATAAGCTTGAAAGCGAAACTCATCTAACTCGTTCAACCGAGCCATCCTTCTTTCACCAATTAATGCGTCATCCATATTTAAATTCTTAATCGCCCAATAGGCCTTATGTTCTAACTCTACGGGGAGATGGCAAGCCTTGCCAAAAACGAGCATGTAGGGTGACATACCTATTGGTGTCTTAAACGCGATTCGGTGTGCCCAAAGCGCATCATCTAACTTCTTTGACCAATCCTTAAGGTTAGAATTCACTGTCTTCTCCAAGATTCTTTTGATTCCCCGATTGGACACCTCTACTTGGCCACTAGTCGAGGATGGTAGGCGGTGCCTAACTTATGAGTGACCCCGTACTTCATTAAAAGCTTATTGAAATCTCTATTAGCAAAGTGACTTCCATTGTCACGATTATTGCTCGAGGTATTCCATACCGGGATATAATATGTTTCTTAAGAAACTTTATGACTACATGTTTGTCGTTAGTAGGTGAAGCAATTGCCTCAACCCACTTTGAAACGTAATCACGGGCGACAAGAATGTACCGATTCCCGAAAGAAGACGGATATGGTCCCATGAAGTCTAATCCCCATATATCAAATACTTCACACACTAATATCGGTTTCGGGGCATCTCATTTCTCCCGGAAATCCTTCCGAGCGTTGACGGGCATCACACATCTTAACATAAGCATATGCATCCTTGAAAATAGTGGGCCGGTAGAACCCACTTTGTAACACCTTTAACGCCGTTCTCTCGCCCGAGAAGTGGCCACCGGCCTCTTTATCATGGCAAAACGAGAGAATACTCACTATCTCACTTGTCATCAACACATCTCCTCGGGATTCCATCAAGACATAGCCTAAAAATTAAGGGATCTTCCCACACATATCGGTTTACCTCACTAAAAAACTTCTTTTTCGGTTTTCATCAAACTCGGGATCTACAAATCCACACTCGTAATAATTAACAAAAGGTGCATACCAAGGGTTCCCATTCTTTCCTCTCTGCAGGAAATTTCCTCTCTTAACCGGGAGCATCGTATCCACTACGAACAACTGCTCATCCCGAAAATGATCATTAATTTCAACCCTAATAGAGTGTTTCTTGTCTCCCTGTTCCATCCTACTGAGGTGGTCAGCTACTACGTTCTCACACCCCTTTCGATTCTTAATTTCTACGTCGAACTCTTGAAGAAGCAAGATCCACCTCAACAAGCGTGGTTTTGCATCCTTCTTGGCAAATAGATATCTCAACGCAGCATGGTCAGTATGAACTATGACTTTCGATCCAACCAAGTATGACCGGAACTTATCGAAAGCAAAAACAACAGCTAAAAGTTCCTTTTCAGTTGTGGCATACTTTTGTTGAGCCGAGTTCATGGTATGACTCGCATAGTAGATAGGGCGAAACAACTTATCAATCTTCGACCTAGGACGGCTCCTACGGCATAATCACTTGCATCACACATCACTTCGAACCCCTTAGACCAATCGGGTGCTACCAAGATAGGAGCCGAAGTAAGAAGTTTCTTAAGGGTTCGAAAAGCATCTAGGCATGCCGCATCAAAAACACGGGGGCTCCCTTCATCAATTGAAGAGTAAGAGGTCTAGCAATGTGGGAAAAACCTGGAATGAATCTACGATAAAAACCTCGCATGTCCCAAGAACGAACGTAGAGTCTTCAGATTTGTAGGCATAGGAAGCTTAGAAATTACCTCTATTTTTGCTCTATCAACCTCTATTCCTTTCCCCGATACCTTATGTCCTAAAACAATTCCCTCAGTTACCATGAAATGACACTTTTCCCAATTTAAAACCAAGTTTGTCTCTTCACAACGTGCAAGCACCTTATCAATGTTCGACAAACACTCATCAAAAGTATCACCAAAAACGCTAAAGTCATCCATAAAAACTTCCATGAAATGTTCTATCATATCAGCAAAAATTGCCATCATGCATCGGAATGTCGCGGGTGCATTACACAACCCAAACGGCATTCTTCTAAATGCAAAAGTGCCATATGGACATGTGAAAGTAGTTTTATCCTGGTCATGTATATCGATGTGAATTTGATAATAGCCACTAAAACCATCCAAAAAGCGAGAAAATGTATGACCACTTAGACGCTCTAGCATTTGATCAATAAAGGGTAGGGGAAAATGATCTTTCCTAGTCTTATCATTTAGCATGCGAAAATCAATACAAACCCTATGACCAGTAACTAAACGAGTAGGAATAGGCACACCTTTTTCATTAAGCTCAACTGTGATGCCTCCTTTCTTAGGCACGACTTGCGTAGGGCTCACCCATTCACTGTCGGAGATTGCGTAGATTATCCCTAACTCAAGCATCTTTACCACGTCTTTCCTTACCACCTCTTGCATATGTGGGTTTAGTCGTCTCGAAACCGCACGACCGGTTTGGCATCTTCTTCCGTAATGATCTTGTGCTTGCGGATATCGACGCGATCCCTTTTATGTCAACCATCTTCCATCCGAAGGCCTTTTTGTGTTTTTTCGAACGTGGATCAACTTAGCTTCCCGCAAAACGGTTAGTGCGGATGAAACAATAAGAGGAAGTAATTCATCGGGTTCTAAAAACACATACTTTAAATGCTTAGGAAGTGGCTTCGACTCCGGATCGGTAGGTGGTTCCTCGATTGACGGCTTTGGCGGCTTGCCGATCAAACCGAGCTCTAGCTTCTTATTCCGGCTTGCGTCAACAAAAGGAGTTGCCTCCAAATGATATACCCGAACTCTCATTTGTGGATCATCATCCTCTGCGGTGCTTGACTTTATCAAGCATTCTTCCATTGGTTCTTGGTATCCCCGGGTTAGTGTGCTCCACAATACAAGGATATATAGCATCAATAGAAAAACAATCACTCTTTTCATCATTAGGATGCTTCATCGCCTTATACACATTTATGGCTACACTCTCTTTCCCGACTCGTAGTATAATCTCTCCCCTCTTAACGTCTATCAAGGTCTCTCCTGTGTTCAAGAAAGGCCGACCTAACAAAAGTGGGGTTTTAGAATCCATATCCATATCTAAAACTACGAAGTCAACGGGGAAAACAAACTTGTCTACCTGCACCAACACATCTTCGACTACCCCTGAGGTTTCCTAACGGACCTATACGCCATCCGTAAGGTCATTCCCGTTGGCTCTAACACTCCCAATCCCAATTTCTCATAAACTCCTCTAGGCATCGGGCTCACGAAGCCCCTAGATCACATAGCACATTTTTAAACACGGTTTCTCCAATGGTAATTGGGATGGTAAAGCTACCTCTATCCCGTAACTTGGGGGTATCTTATTCTCAAAGATTGCGAACATTCCTCACTCAAATGCACCATCTCGTTGCATCTTCTCCTTACTTGACAACATTCCTTTTAGAAACTTAAAGTATGGGGGAATGCTTGAAATTGCCTCTAATAGGGGAATATTCACCTCTATCTTCCTTAAAAGATTCAGAAATTTTGCCTGACCCTGGGTCAGGATGTCCTTTCTGGTTCCCTTAGGAGGATAGGGTAAAGTATTAACATCAAAATCAGGGGGAGGAGGAGGAATTCTGTTTTTCTTACCTCTTTCTTTAGGTGGTGAGGCTTCTTCTTCTTTGATATCCAAGACCACATAGTCTTTCTTCGGTGTTGCCCCTTCCAATGATTTCTTATTTGCCTCAGCCAAAGCCTTTTTCGTGGCTTCCAATTCTTTCCTCATTGCTTCCATTCTCTGCTTGATATTGCCAGTCTCTAAATCTTCGATCTCGACTTCACCATACATAGCTCCTTCACAGTCAACTGCTTTCTCTTTCTCAGCTTTCTCAATTTCTGCTTCTCCGGCCCATAATTCTTTCTTTTTCTCACTCAGCCCGACCTCTTTACCACTTCGTGTGAACACAGCATTCACATCCTTTGGGTTCCTCTCAGTGTTACTCGGGAGTCCACCACTTAAATTTGTCTTCAGAGTGTCGGTTATTTGACCTACTTGGGTCTCCAAGTTCCGAATGGCAGAATGTGTGACCACTTTTTTGCTCCATAGCATTCTTATTTAACTCAGAAACATTCCTGTCTAATTTCTCCAGGAGTATCTCAGTGGCCATCTTCTGAACACCAGAATTGTTTGGTTGCTGATTGCTTTGATTATTCGGTGTAGATGAGCGTTTGGATGCGATAGGTGCCGAATTATTACTTCTCAAAGATGGGCGGCTCACTTGCCGATTGTTTTGCTGACCCTGATTCTGATTCCAGCCTTGATTTTGATTCCAATATGAACTCTGATTCTGCTGTTGTCCTTGTGACTGAGACTGCGGATTCTGACTATTCTGATAGTAGCCTCGGTTTTGATTCTGGTATGAACTCTGATTCTGGGGATTCGAATCCAAGGTCGGTTGTATGAACTTTGGTTTTGCCTAAAGTCTTGATTCTGATTATTGTTTCTATTCCAATTCTGATTCTGCCCCTGATTCCAACCTTGTCCAACATAATTCACATCATATTGTTGTGAACCATCATTCATACCATAATCCATTTGTGGCCCTTGCTGATTATTAAAGTTTTGGTTCCACTGTTGCTGGCCAAACTCTTGCTGATTCATATCCATCTGTCCCATCGCATAGACATTCATTCGCTGTTGGTCATTCTGATTGCCAGACTGTTGTTGTACTGGAGTAGGTGTCAACTGTTGTGGATAAGTGGATTTTTTCAATGATGCACATTCTATGGCAGAATGTCCACCTCCACAGAGTTGGCACTGATGTGTCTTCTTTCTTTCTGACTCCATTCGGTCCATCTTTAGTACCATTTCTTGCATCTTGTCATGCATGGCAGATTCTCGATCGAGTTCCTCTTTCAGCGACTTTACACTTTCCATTGGGGCTTTCTTCTTCTTTCTGCTCGATCCCCATTGTCCTTCTCCATCTCGCCGCATTTTCTATCTATCTCATTGCTTGTTCGGTGGTAGATTCATAATATCTCCGCCGCTTGCGCATTCGGCTTGTTTTGGTCCATCGGTTCTAAGGCCCCGAATAATATAATAACTTGCTCCACCGTAGAAAAACCGTGTGGGGGGCATCTTTTCGAAGAACCCCCTAAATCTCTCATAAGTCTCTTTTAGTGTCTCTCCCTCGAGACCATCAAAAGAAGAGATTTCTTCTTTCAGATCTAAAATCTTTGCAGGAGGAAAGTACTTTTTCAGGAACACTTTCGTTACGTCAGCCCACGTATGTAACGAATCATTTGGTAAAGAGTCGTACCAATCCTTAGCTGCTCCTCTTAAAGCAAACGGAAAAACTATTAATTTTACCGCCTCATCACTCACCCCGTTATACTTCATTGTCCCACAGATCTGGAGAAAGTGATCCAGAAAACTGTTCGGGTTCTCAGTCGATTTCCCGTGGAACAAGGCATGTTCCCCCAACATGTTCAAAATATTTTGCTTAATATCCATGTTAGTCGCATTAATTGGGGGTACCCTAATCGGGTTGTGCCCTATAACTTCCTGTGGGGTAGTGACGTAATCTCGACAAACCCTCAGTCCATGTGCTTGCTGAGGCATTTGTTGCCGATAAACCGAGCTGGCGAGGAGGTGGATCATACGGGTTATACGGGTTTTGGAACCCCCGTTGATTTCCTTGCATCTCCAACATCCGCGGTACTCGATTTACCGTTTCTTGGTCTAATTCGGGTCGAAGTTTTGCGTATCCCGAGCATCTTGTCCTCCTCTGTCTTGTCCAATCCCGGCCTCTCGATTAAACCGTGCGGATCCCGACGTAGCCCCGTGTTGTCTTCTCTCAATGGTTCATGACGAGGGGTCCTCGGTGGAGTTTGCAAAGGTATCGTTGCATTACCACCGGTAATGGTTGAGGTTTGCCCCCGTGTAGTCTCGTTCATCACGGGATCCTTACCGTTTTTTCTAGTTATTATATCGTCCATTTCTCGGAGAGGAATTAGAAAGTGATCTTTCTAATGTCTCTCTTTCTTCAAACAAAGGATTCGGACTAGCGACTAGGATTTCTCCTCGGCGGCGATCGTTTCTATGACGTGCGTAAGCTTCGATTTCTTGGATGGGTTCGATGAGAGGTTCTTTAGAGCTTCGAGTCATTCAGCGACAAACAAGAAACAACACGAAAACAAAATAAAAATGACCTAAGCCCGGGCTTTCGGTCAACTTACAAGATATCAAACGTTAGCTCCCCGGCAACGGCGCCAAAAATTCTTGATAGCAAAATAACTAACTGCTAACTTTAACCGACGAGTATCGAATCAACGGTAGTATAGTGATAACAAGGTCGAATCCACGGGGAACAACGTTTAAGTACCAAAGTCGACGTAGAACTTGGTTTAGGTCAAGATTGCGGTGGAGAGATATTACACTAGTGCGAAAGTAAAAATTAGCTAACGGTTGTAGTTCTAGTTATTAAAAGGTATAGCCGAATTATGATCCAACGAGTTATTTTTACCCCTAAGGGAAGACTTGACAAGGAGTGTGTTTTAACCAACCTACCTTTCCACGATATTTTAACGACATCCACGGGTGCCAACTCCTAATTACGGTGTTAAGATCGAACAACTCTCACTCAACACCCTATATGAAGTTAATTAATTTTCCCTTTAGAAAACTGATTAACCTAACATGATTACGCTCTTTGAGTCGCTCGAACAACGATGACAAACCTCTGTATTGGAAACAGTCCTAACAATTAGGCCGAATCTACGCAACGATCCCAAAACCCCTTTTCCCACATCTCACCGCAAAATACATTTATAGGTTCGATGTGTGTGACAGTGAACTAAATGATCAGTTTAATTCAAAGACGTTCAGATTAAGTTTTAGGACGTGGATTACTCATTAAAACATTATTTTACGCGATACACAACTCCCGTTTAATCCCCCTTAGGGCGTTTTTACTCGTTTTTACATAATTCGACTATACGTACGTTTAGCTATTCATTTTGGCGATAATAACGGAATGATTTACGGATATTATATTAACGACGAAAAGTAAAAACGAATTCATTTTTTTATAAGTACATATATATATATTTATATATATAGATATATAATTATATAGCTAATAATATATATATGCATAAAAGTAAATATACTATATATATATATATAAGTGCGTAAATAAAATGCGTAAGTAAAATGCGTAAAAGTAAATACGTAAGTAAATGCGTAAGTAAAGTGCGTAAAAGTAAATACGTAAGTAAATGCGTAAAAGTAAATATATATATATATATATCTATATTTTTATAGATACTACTACTTATACTTATATATATATATATATATATATATATATATATACATATAGATATATATAATATACGTATATATATATTTATACTAATTGCATAAAAATAAAAGAAAGCAATAAAAGACGGAAACGAAATTATATTAAAACGATAACTAGTCGGGTTATTACACCGACATTATAACTACATATATATCTAATTTATAGGCCCCCAACAACATAAAATAAAGAAGGGAAAAGATGGAGAAAGGAGGGGAAGAAGGGAGCTTCTCATCTGTTGCATCTGCTCTCATATATATAGACAAATTGATTAAGGCCGGACCGGTCCTGAAAGGGAGCCGGATCGGTCCTGAATCATCATTTGTAATGATTACTTCTAACTGAATGCATGTGCACGTATGTATATATAATTATATAATTATATATTAAACTTCTAAAATTCATATCTCGAGTTGTAGACCTCCAAATGACGTGATCCAAATGTCATAATTAAGCACCCGGAAAACTCTACAACTTTCATGAAGGACTCTTCTTCGGAAAATGTCGTTTTGATGAGCCATTCCCATTACGTGTCGTTTTGCGACATTTTCCTTAATACAAGTCAATTAGCCACTTGACCACCATTTGAGTTGTAGAAGTCCGATTGACTTGATTCAAAGTGCGTTGGAAAGCTTATGTGAAGATCTACAACTTTCATTAAGAAGTCATCCCCTGAAAATGCCTCTAAGCTGGGTCAAATCTTCGTCGAAAATATGTAACGATTAAGTACTTAAGAAAAATTTGATCCATTTGAACTCGTAAGCTTGTGGCACCTTCTTCTAACCCTCTAAACACCTCTTTTAGGGCTCAAAACATGTCTTTACGTAGGATTTTGGTCTACTTATAATCCTGCAATAAACCACCAAAATACCAAACGTAAATCTGAAACGACACTCCGGTTACTAAACCGGTACAAAACTAATAAAAACTTATAAAAACACGATATTTTATAAAATAGTCACTACTAACATATTTAGATGAAACATTGGAATTAATGACTCGAACTGATATAAAAATACTCGAAATGATATCAGAAACGGGTTGAAAAGTTATAAAAATAACAGTGAATTTTTCCGTTATCAGTCAGCAGGGTAAACAGATAAAGTCAAGCTTCAAGTCAAAAACTAAACAATCAACTAATAGAGTGTTGGAGCTGTTGCATATGGATCTATTTGGACCAATAACTCCAACAAGTGTAACAGGAAAGAAATACACCTTAGTGGTTGTGGATGATTACTCAAGGTACACTTGGGTGATATTTATGAACAAGAAAAGTGAAACACTCAAAAGCATGCCAATCTTTTAAAGAGATTACAAAATGAGAAAAGTCTGACAGTAGTAAAAATAAGATCAGATCAGGGTACAGAATTTCTCAACAAAGTGATAAGAGATTACTGTGAACAGAATGGTGTACTACATCAACTTGTTGTTCTTCGGTACACCTCAAAGAAAATGGGGTTGCTTTGAAAGAAGAAACGGGACTTTAAAGGAAGCGGGAAGGACAATGATTTGTGAAGCATTGCTACCCGAAAGATATTGGGTTGAAGCAAGCTTAATACGGATGTTATACACAAAACAACTTCAAGAACAAGAAGCTGCTGAAGACACCTTATGAGATTTGGAATGGAAGGAAACCAAACATATCCTATTTCCATCCATTTGGAAGCAAGTGTTTTATCCTAAATCACAAGGTACATTTGAAGACATTCCAACCAAAGTCAGATGAAGGAATTTTCTTGGGATATTCTTCAGTCAGGCAAGGCATTCGGGTACTGAACAAGAGGTCACTAAAACATGAAGAAACAATCCATGTTGTGTTTGATGAACCTAAGTTCACTGGTATGGAAGATGAAGATTGTGAACCTGCTTAGAATCAACAAGTCACTGATCCAGATTGTGTTGAAGTTTTGGAAAGATTCAATGACTTAAAAGTTTCTGATACGGCCCCTGCTGAACACCCTGCTGATAATACTACTGATGCAACAACTGAAGCAATTCAAGGATCTGCTGAACCCCCTGTTATTGAAGAAGCTACAGCAGACCCTACTGAAGATGAGGTTCCTGATAATCAAACTAACCAGAATCCACAATGGTTAAGGAATCACCCTGCTGAACAAGTTATTGGAAATGTACAGCAAGGTGTAAGGACTAGAAGACAACTGTAAGCTATGTTTACTTGTTTTCTATCTCAAATGGAACCTAAAGTTGTTGAATAAGCAATTTCAGATCCAGATTGGATAATTGCTATGCAAGAAGAATTGAATGAATTTGAAAGAAATCAAGTTTGGACACTAGTTGAAAGGCCAAGTCATGCAAATATCATTGGTACTAAGTGGGTATACAGAAATAAACTTGATGAATCTGGTACCATTGTGAGGAATAAGGCCATACTAGTTGCAAAAGGCTATTCTCAAGCAGAAGGAATAGATTTTGATGAAACTTATGCACCTGTTGCAAGATTGGAAGCTATCAGATTATTCTTGGCACATGCTGCATATAAGAACTTCAAGGTATATCAAATGGATGTCAAAAGTGCATTTTTGAATGGCATTCTAGAGGAGGAAGTGTATGTACAAAGAACCTCCTGGATTTGAAGTTAAAGATCAAGAAGATAAAGTGTATAGACTCAACAAAGCACTTTATGGATTGAAACAGGCACCAAGAGCTTGGTATGAAACTTTATCTCAATTCTTGGTGGACAATGGTTTTACAAAAGGCACCATTGATAAAACTCTTTTCAGAATCAATGAGAAGGACAGCACCCTGCTGGTACAGATTTATGTTGATGACATAATCTTTGGCTCTGAAAATGAACTGTTATGTGAAAAGTATACAAATCTAATGAAGAGCAAATTCCAAATGAGTATGATGGGAGAAATTAACTACTTTTTGGGATTGCAAGTCAAACAGATGAAAGATGGAATCTTCATTCATCAAACCAAGTATACCAAGGAGTTGCTGAAGAAGTTTGGTATGGAAAACGGACCACGATATCAACTCCAATGAGCACAAATATCGATTGGATGAAGATAAAGAAGGCAAAGATGTTGATCAGACTTTATACAGATGGATGATAGGCAGTCTGTTGTATCTCACTGCCAGCAGACCTGATATATCCTTTGTTGTAGGTGTTTGTGAATGATTTCAATCTAAACCTAAAGAAAGTCATTTAGGTGCAGTCAAGAGAGTTCTCAAGTACCTAAAGGAGACTTTGGGAGTAGGTATATGGTATTCCAAGGATGGAAGCTTCAAAGTTATATTCTACTCAGATTCTGATTATGTTGGATGCAAAATTGATAGAAAAAGCACTACAGGAACCTGTCAATTGATGGGAAGTAGACTGGTCTCATGGTTCAGCAAGAAACAGAATTCAATATCAACTTCCACTGCTGAAGCTGAATACATTGCTACTGGAAGTTGCTGTGCACAAGTACTGTGGTTAAGACAACAGTTAAGGGATTATGGAATTGAAGAAAAAGAAATTCCAATTATGTGTGACAACACAAGTGCAATTGCAATCACTGAAAATCTTGTTTTGCACTCAAGAACCAAGCATATTGATGTGAGACATCATTTTATAAGAGATCATGTTGAAAAGAAAGATGTGGTGGTTCTATACATCCCTACTGAAAATCAACTTGCTGATATTTTCACTAAACCACTTGATAGTGAAAGGTTTGCTAAACTAAGGACTGAACTTGGAATTATAAAAGTTGACTGATAATCAGTAATGTACTGGAATTCACCAAGGGGATTAGTCTTTGCTATGTTGGGTGAGCTCACTTAGCAGATTAGTCATTGGTATCAACAATTCCATGTACTTATGTTTGGACAATTGAGCAAATGAGGTTGCCAAGGGGATTGGTCTTTGTCATGATGGGTGAGCTCACTTGACAGATCAGTCATTGGTATTAAACTTCATTTTGTATTATCAATTGTTCAAAACAAGAAGAAATGAAGGATCAGCAGAGTCACATTGTCAGCAGACTGCTGAGCCAACCCTGCTGAGGACAACCCTGCTGAATGGAACGTTACACAGTCAAACTTTATTAAAGTCAAAGAGCAATTGGCGGGATATTTATTCTATCCAGTATTACCCTAGTTAACACGATCTAACGGTTACAAAACGTTATGGAGGAGTTTTGGAACACGTGTCAAGACAGGATTCACTCAGATTAATCGTGGTTAATATCAATGTACGTGCACTGACAGTTACATCTATCCACTGTCTATATATATACAGACCTACATACTGAAGATACTCTCTACTCGCAAAATCTGCTTTATCTCTCGCAAATTTACACCGTGTGAACACGGATTTACTATCTATCTTCTTCATCTTATTTTTCTCATAACAATGGCGGAAAAGGTTGATGTTCGATTGAATCAAGCCAAAGTGTTAGAGGTTTTGTTGTTGATGCTAACCAGACTGAACTAGCAATCAACATTGGTCGAAGAATAAAAAGGTATGCTGGTCTGGAGAATGTGCTGAACATAAGACTGGAAACAATTTCATATACAAATGTTGTCAGTTTTTTGAGGAACATTGTAATACAAGAAGGTACAGAGGCATTCAAAACCACTGTGAATGCCCAGGAGATTGAGATTTCCCCAAGTCTATTGAGGGAAGTTTTTGGTTTTGAAGAAGTAGTGGATGGTCCAGTAAATCCTGAAGCAATGGGATTGTCCAAGATGGCTTTTGTTGATCAAATCAAAACAAATGAAGCCAAATCTATTCCAGGGATCAATTGCAGACACATTGGGAATGAGTACAGTCTGCTGAGCAAACTCATTGCAAAGAACATACTTGGATTGGTTGGAAGTATGGATACTCTATCAGGACCCAAGATAGAGCTGATGATGATTATATGCAGGAGTATGAGATTCGATTGGGCTGGATATTTCATTAACTACATGAAGAAAGTAGCCAAGGAGGAAAAGGAAGGAAAAAGGAAATCAAAGGCCTTACCCATAGGTTTAATGGTTCAGACCCTGCTGAATCATTTGGAAATTCCTGATATAGCAGCTGAGAAGATAAACCAATCTAGATACAAGAAAGAGATTGATCAAGCTATTCATGGTCTTGATGATGATGAAGAAGGTGTTACTGAGGCTTCTGATAATGATAGTGTTGGAAATGATGGTGATGCTAGTGGTGAGCAGGTCAAGCAATCTGTTAAGAAATCTGTCAAACCTGCTGCACCAAAGAAAACTACTAAGAAAAGAAAGGCTGCAGATACAAGGAAGATAACAGAGGTATTAAAACCTAAAAGAACAAGAAAGCAAACAGCACAGACTGCTGAGTCTGCTGAGGGTCCAGCTGAAGTTGAAGTTACTGACCCTGCTGTTGCTTTGCAAGAAAAACTGTTGTTGAGATATTAAGGGAACAACAGAAAGAAGCCAGTATGAAGAGAAAATCTACTGTGATTGAAATTGGGGAAGATGAGCCACTTTCCAAGAGAAGGAAAGAGATTATCCACAAGAAGAAACATGGAAAGGGGAAAGAATTGAAAAACTTAGAGGCTCTAAAGGCACAAGAAGAAGAAGAAACAGTAGAAGAAGAAGAAGAAGAAGTAGTAGGAGAGGCTATTGATGCTGAACCAATAACTATTATCAAGCCTACTGTAAGTGGGCAGGTTGTTGTTGAGCAATTTGTGGAAGAATCACAGCAGTCTGCTGCACCAGAGCCTGCTGTATAATCTGCTAAATCTACTGGAGAGACACAAGTTGTTGTTGAGCAACCTGTGGAAGAACCACAGCAAATCACTGAACCTGCTCTTGCTGTGGAAGTTGAAGAATTGGTTGAAGACCCTGCAAATGTTGCAAGAAGTCAGGGGGAAGAGCAGTCTGTTGCTGACCCTACTGATGAGCATGTAAGTCAGGGGGAACCAAGTGTTGTACAGATGGAAGTAGTAGGTACAAATATACAACCTACTGACTTTGAAGCATCTGTTGAAGAGACAATGAATCTACTTGTGGGAACTTTTGGAGGTCATCAAGCTACTGAACCTGCCACTAGAAAGCCATCTATGCCATATGAGAAGGCATCTAAGAAGGACAAAGTAGATCCTAACTTCAGAAAAGTGCAAAAATATTTCCTTTGGAAGTTTGGATTTTACAAGAAACAGAAACCAGCTGCTGATCCAATGAGTGGATTTGAAGAATGGGCATTCGATCAGCTGGGTGTGGACAGCCTGTTGGATTTGATAGACACAAGCATGCTGCAATCTAGGCTGATGGATCTTTTGGATGAAGGAAAGAAAAGTGGAGCAATTATGTTCAGAGATCCAAAGTACACACCAGACAGTGATTCATCAGATTCTGATGATGATTCCCCTATGTTCCCTGGGGAGACCAGTGGAGTGGCTAGAGAAACATCAATTGAAGCCACTGGTCAATGAGCCATTGATGGCATAGAAGCTGAAACCACTGAGACTGGTAAGTCTGTTGTGGGCCAGCAGACTGGAGAGATGGATGAGGATCTGCAGGATCTCACCATGGATGATCTGGAGGCACTGATCAATGATGGACAAAGTGGTGCTGCAAATAGGTTGGTTGGTGAATCCCATAGTTTATTTGTTGAAGAACCTATAGCACAATCTGAAAATCAACAAAGTGCTGATTTGGAAGAAGAAATGATTGATGACCATGATGAGCCAAGTGCAAGTTCAGAGAACTCAATCCAATATCAAGATGGATTTGACATTGAGGGCACTCTTACTGAAACTGCCATTATCCTAACCAAGATTGGTCATGCTGAAGGATTTCAAGTGGATAATGAGGCTATATTCAATCCTCAACCAGTGGAACAGGAGGTACAGGTTGCTGGGATACAAACAGCACCTGCACACAGGTTGGAACAGGAGGTACAGGCTGCTGAGTCTCAAACAGCACCTGGACAAAGGTTGGAGCAATCCTTGGGTTTGGAGGAAATCCCTGTTGTTGAAGAGGCTACTGTAGTGGAGCCTACTGGAGTCAAGACCACTAAAGGGAAAGATGGTCAGCAGACTGCTGTTAATGAGGAAGAGCAGCTGCTGGACTATGACTTTAGTGATGAGGAGTTTCAAATGCCCGAAGAAGAAGATTTTGCTATTGATCCACCACGGGCATTTGTACCTATTTTTGAAGAACCGGCTCTTGATCCTATCCCGGAAGAATATCAAGGACCTAACCTGCCGGATTAGATAAGAGTTGGGCAATGGTTGTGAGCAATCGAGAGGCCATAATATAATGTGGAAGAGCACAACGATGGTACGATGGAAGAATGACCGGAGAAGTGCACCGAGGAGGTCTTGAATGAGTTGAGGACCGTGAGAAATGACATGCAACAGTTAAGGACTCAACTGGATAGACAAGAACAGAGATTTGAAGAACTGATGAAACTGGTGAATGAAAATAGACAATCTGCTGATACAGTTGCTTCAAATTTCAAATCTACTCAAAATGCTGTTAATGATATGATGCTAGATGTGAGGGGCATCAAGGTAGGAAACACAGCAAAAGAAAAGTTTCTGAAAAATCAACTTGAAACCATCCACCAGAAACTTGACAAACTTGTTGAGGCACCTAAGCCTGCTGAGGCTTCTGGAACATCTCAACCTGCTGGATTGGATCCTAAGCTCACTGAGAGGATCAATCTACTGGAGCAGACTTTGCAATCAAGGATTACTGCAGTTGATACAAGAACTGAGATTATGGAAGGCCAACTGAGTAATCTGATTATCACACAGGAGAGTGTTCATGGCTTGTTATCCCAGTTTGTTGATGATGTAACTAAGGGGGAAGAAGGCCAAACAGCAGAAGCAAAAGAGGCTGCCAGACTTTTTGCACAAAAAAGATGGGAGAATGAGACTAATGCTTACAGAACCTGCACCTGCCAGAGTTCAACTTACTGATGATCTTCTTAGACAATACAAGAAGGAGTACTATAACAGAAGCAAACCCTATCATGACAAGGGATTTCATGAAGGTTTAAACTCCTTCATGGGATTGAAGTTTTGGGAGGCAAGAGTTAAAGCCTTAAGGGCAACTTACAGAGCTGGAAGAGGTGGAAGAAGTGGCAGAGGTGATAGGATTTTGCCTATCACAAAAGCAAAGGACTCACTTGCTGAATTCAAGGAACTTTACATGAGAATGGGATTCAGAGTCAATCAGATCAATCTTCTCCTGCCTGAAGCATGGAAGTGGTGGAAAGAAGTAAATCCCTACATTGATTTTACACTAATTGAAAATGAATGGATGAGGGATATGATAGAAGAAATTAGAGCCTACCAAGAACAAGTGGAGAAGGCTAGACAGGAAAGAGAAAGAAGACAGTAGATCAGCATACTTATCATATTTTATCTTTGCTGCATCTAGACTGTAATAACTGTGAACAAATGATTATAATGAGAATTGACTGAAATTTGTTCTGTTTTTGTTTTAATCTTTTTGCTTTGCTGTTAGGTGAGGGTAGTGGCATCATCACCAAAAAGGGGGAAATTGTTGGACTTATTTCTATTTTTTGATGATGAGTTCCAGACTAGCTGTTATAGTGCAAAGGCAAAAAGATGTCTAGATCAAATGTATAGGTTTATTAGAGTTTGATTTATGAATAGGTTTGATCAAACAAGCACTGTAATGGTCAGCTGATTTATATCAGCAGACTGGTCAATATCAGTAGGGTAGATAGGTCAGTAGACTAGTCAGGAACCTGCTGAAGACTGAAGACTGAAGGCTGAGGGCTCAAACTCAGTTACAGAAGGCTAAGGGATCAAACTTAGTAATTTAAGTCAAGGATATGGAATCATAATTTAGGCAAGTCTGTGATGACCTAAACTGATTACATATACCTTGTGTACAAGGTCTAAGTTCCATAAGTTGGATGATGTTTGGAACTTGGTTATAATTAAAAAGGGTGTAATCTAACTTCACAGATAAAAGAAATCAGATGCATTGTATTTTATACACAGCAAATTGTTGTTCAGCAGATGATGGGTATCTCAACGAAGATTGATGAACTGCTGATAATATACCTCGATTAATTCAAGATTATATTGGAAGATTACATGGATAAGGACAGCCAACTACCTCTGACTAATCAAACAAATCAAAGGCTGAGATTAAAAGAACGTTGGGATGATTCAGATTTTTATCAAATGGTTATAAGTCAAAGGGTGGACAGACTGCACTGTCAAAAAAGAATTCTGACAGTGTCAGTCCTTTGAATAGTGATAGAAAGCAAATCAAATGGGACAAAAACCAGGAACGGTTACATTTGAATTTCAAATGTAAGTCACATGCATTCCTACCTATAAATAGAGGACCTTCAACTCAGAAAAACAAGATGATTGATGAACTTTAAGAGAAAAAATATAAGAGACTACTCTGAGCTGAAAAACACCCTGTTGAACTTACTGAACTTAAAGCTACTGATCCAGAAAGATTCTTCAAGTGTATTCTACATTCAAGCTACACCAAGTATACATACTTGAAGACTGCAAGCTGCTGATTATATCATCCTAATCAAGCTGCTGCAACTGAATCATTTATTTGATTCAATCTTTATTTTATAAAGAACCTGCTGAAGACAGTGAAGCACGGTTGTGTGAAAGATCGTTGTTTGTGGTGGAGCTGGTGAAGAGGCAATCCTACCCTTCAAGGACCAGTGGAAGACTCAAGAGCAGCAATCCTACCTGTTCCCTGTTTTCAGTTGTGAAGCCATAGTCATTGGTGAAGGACAAGCAATCTTAGGAATCTTTGTAACTGCAACATCAAAGATCTCTAGTGAATTACCTCCAACATCACAGGAGAAGAGTGGACTGACAGGATTACACCACCTGGAACCACTATAAAATCTTGCCTACTTACTTTCGGCATTTACATTCTGCACTTAGTTTATTATATACATCAATCAACTGAATCTAGCAACTGAAATCACACACATACACTACGAGTATCTAATACTTAGTATCATATTTAACAACAAGTATTAAGGCTTAATTTTGACATAATTCCGCACAAATTCGAAGGCGAACCGAACCGTCGGTAGACTACGTTTATCGAGCGAGGCTGCGGCGTCGACGGACTGCGAACTTCGGCGGCAGCCGCCGAAGTTGCTTTGAATTTGTTAACTCCAAAGTTTTAAGTGTTAAGTTTATTCACCCCCCCCCCCTTATAAACTTAACCAAAGCCTTTTCAAGGGACCAACACACTTGTGAAGGGTGCAAACCAGGTCGTATTGTTCATTTCACATACTTTTTTGTTTTTACCAAGTCGTATGCATATACTTCGTATCACACTTTGTGCAGATCGATGAAGCTCCCCAAAGAATATAGCCATGCAGTCTGCCTGACGTTTCATCACGGACATGGCCTACAGGATCGCGCCTACCTTTGGACGCACCCCTACCGCAATGCTAGGGGTGCAATCCAGGTGTTTTTGTTGCTTTTGCCGTCAAACGATATGCTCATACTTTTTTTAGTATTTGATACACCCCTTTATATAATTGGTACAGCTTCTGACATGGGTGTGGCTGATCACTTTACGGACCGGACATGTCGAAATTTCATCAGGAAGGACCACAATCCTCTGTTGCTCACGCAAGTTCAGACGAGGGTGCAAAGAGATCTTCGGCTTACTTTCCTTAGATCGTATACACAGGGCAGAAGACAGAATTACAGCATCTATTCCACTTTGATTTCCATTGATGTAATTATTTATGGGGCATGGATTTTATTGGGAGTGCATAGAGCGAGTACTCTTCCCTATGTGATGGATTTTCCTACTCTGGGTTTGCCACACATAGGGTTTAAGGAGGCCATGCTATTCACTCTATCACGTAAACTTGGGGCGGGCCGGGATATGACACTTAACTTTGTAGCTCTTTATTTGGTTTCTCAATAAAATAAAGTTGCGTTAAAAAAAAAAAAAAAAACATAATGAATGTATTTAGGATATATGTATATGTTGTGCTGGATATATAGAAAGAGTACTTTGGATTATTTCAATCTTCAACTTTGCAAGTGGGGGTTAACGTGGTTGCTAGTTTGGGTGTTTAGTCAAATTAACATGTATGTGGATCGTTTACATTTATTACTTTGGGGTTAAGTTACAGCAATGTATATTTGTGAAACGGCTATAAAAGCTGGCGACTGGCGAGTGTTGTGTGAATTATATAAAGTAAAATAAAATAATAACATTTTATATCATCGGAATAATAGCGATACAACTTGAGGTGCTATAGAAAAGACATCGTAAAACTCGATTGATACATTGTGAGATTCATTCATGTGTTTGTATGTTATAATACATGATTTTCAACTGTTAGTATGGTAGTCTATCTCGTGTTTGTATTCGTATAACAAGCCTATCATTATATAACTTTGCTTAATACGTGTCGTAAGAACAATCTTGACATCTGTAGAATGTGTGATCTTACTCTTTGAAATGAGTTATAAATTGTAATATCACATACGTGATGTTTGAGTACTGTTTCTGTGATACTGTGATGTCATACTGGCTACTGACAATAATAGTGAGACGGTGTGCCAATTTGGTTAACCGTTACTGTGGGCCCATCGGGCGGTGCCTTGATCGGTTGAGAAAGCATTGGCTTACAACTGTTTCATTTCCTAATCCCGACTCGCCTTGGCCAAACATGGTTAGGAGGATTAGTCATGTGAGCCTGAAGGCTCTGGCGGATGAATTCCGGACATCTGCAATCTGACTAGCCAGTTATTTCGGCATTGGAGTGTGAGGCAGCTTCATATTATTCTGAGGGGTTACAAGGTTGGTATCCGAACTCTGGTATGATCATTGTCCCATATGTGGCACTGACTGTCTAGAATATGCGTATATGTTAACATGATACACAAATATCTGTGATTGACTGCTCTGTTTATTTTAATTAAGTCTGTTTGCGAAACTACATAATCAGCAGACATCCGAGCCTCGCCAAGTTTCATAACTCACACCTCTTGTGAAAATCTTTTCCATATGTGCAGGTTGACGAGTAGCCAAGACAGACATCTAAATGACGTTAGCGAGTTGGTGAAGTCATTAGACTATTTTTGTTTTTGGAACAATGCTTGTCGTGTATAAACTACTCACTATACAGTTTTGCGTTCAAATATGTAAATTATGTGGCCATGTATTGTGTTTTTGTAATAAATAAAAGTGGTTGTTCTTTTTTCGTCCACCTTAGCGTGTTCCGTTTAAGCGCTCTGTCTGAGGAGTGACAACTTTAGTGGTATCAGAGCCTAGGAATTAGCCTATGCTACGATAGGATCCTTGGTGTCTTATGACTTACTGTAGTGCATGTTTGTGTTATTAACCTTACCATAGTTGTTTGTCTCGTATCACTAAGATGTTTTATTATTCTTTTTCGTAGGTCATGGACCCTCATATTCGACGACAAGTTCCTGAGTATGATATCCCTGCTAAGAAACCATTGATAAATGTTTCGCTTGTCCATAGGGGCCGGCGTGGACTTCGTAGACGTAAAAGCTATGCATATCATATAGTACATAAAGTGATCAAGGAAAGGAATACCCTTATATGGGAAGGACAATATTATCAAGCCTGGATTGATAATAAGACGGATATGGCGAAACTCTCCTAGCTACAATCCGTAATCTAAAGCAAGAAAACATGGAGACAAACCTCGAAGCGTCATGAAAACAACACCTCGCCGCATATTGGTGAAACATGTCTGAACAACATTTCCTTGAACCCTTACCAGCTCCAGTACCTCTCAATGGGAGGGTTGACTAAGGGGAGGTCGAAGACCTGGTCATGGTAGCATGCAGCGATGAGGAAGTTCCTCCAAAGGAACCTGTAAGAGCTTTTACTTCTGGAGTGCGTAGTGGGCCGTCCAACCCATGAACAAGTCTGTAGTTTGAATGTTCTTCTAGATATGTACAAGGACGGAGGTGTGTATAAATTGAGGGGGGCTAAGCCCACCCGGGTAAAAAAATATTATACTAAAAAATATATGTAGTCTAGTCGGATCCATAAAATACTCTTAATTCAACCCACCCGATGAACTCGATATAGTCCATTAGCTTTAAAATCCTGGCTCCGTCCTTGGATATGTAAATATTGTTATATAGTTTGTGACTAGGTTACCAAAGGCACCTGTTTCAGTTATCTTGCTTGCTGGCTTTTTGTTGTGCATGCCGTAGTTATCTCCTTTTATTTTGTTGTACACATAATACATCAAACGGGTGAAGAATATAAATAAAACTGGTGTGTTTATGTGCTATCTTGTTTCATAATATTATTCTTTGTGATAGTAGCTTTTATAAAATGTAAATCTCTGTGTAGATGACTACCGAGAAAATCCCTCCGACTAGCTTTCCAAGAAAAGTAGATAATCAGCTTAGTACAAGTGACGAAACTATGGGAGCAGTGGCAAATACGTTGCAAGGTATTCAACATGTTATAAACACAGATAGAATATGCAGTTTAAGAAAGAAACAAACACAGATAGCAATGCAAACGTTAAAGAATGACGGAATTGATAAACACATAAACAAGAAAAACACAGCGATTTAACATGGTTTCCGGCGTTGTGCCGACTACTCCACGGACAGAAAATGAGATATTTATTATGAACAGAATTACAAGGTTTTCACAAGTGTGTGAATAACACTTTGAATGACACACATTGCATTGATTACAACATTGGTATTTATAGACACAAGTCCCAAACCCTAACCGCCATAGATCTTTGTCGGAACTACCATAAATACCCCAGATGTGGACCCCAGCTCCAGCTGTTATCCACCAGACGAAACCCAGTTCAAAAAAAACTGACTTCCCAGACTTGTAATTAGTTGCCCAGATGTTGTACTCAGTTATAATCAGCATAACGAAGCAGACCAGAAACTGACTGCTGACTTCAGGGGGAAACTAAGTTGCACTTCATCAAACTGACTTTCACAGACCTGAATATACTTAACTGAACTGACCATCAATCTCAGACTCAGTTTTTCCCAGATTAGTTCCACCAGATATTTCTCAGTTTAGAGATAAAGTCACCAAAAACTGACAAATCTCCACCTTGACTTGAACTCTCATTCAACGTCACCAGACTGCATAATCAGATGTACTTGTACCAGATGCATTCGTCAATGTCAGGATGTACAGTACCAGACTTCTCCTCAGAATCCACTCAAGTTGATTGTTCACGGATTTATCTAATGCAAAATAAACAAGTAATAAAATTTATAAATCCGATATACCTCAAGTGCAAGGATCGTAGTAAAGAGGTTGATACCGGGTCGATCTTACGGGGAACTAACGATTGGTAATCTTAGTCTTTGTTTAACTAACTATGTCACGAAAACTAACCTAAACAGCAAATAAAACTAAACGAGACTGAAAGTAAAGAAAACACGAATGTAAAACTGGACAGAAGAATGAATCTAAAGCCAGGGAAAATACGGGTTGCGAACAATTTAAACTACAACTAAACCTAATATGCAATAAGAAGATTTGATTAAACTAAACAATTCAGGTTTTAAGGGATTATTCAAATTATAACGAACAAACGAGCGATTGATCCACCTATCCTATCAACATTCAATTCCTAATCAGATTAATTCGTGACTTCTAACCAAGTTGTGATTCATCTCATCTAAAGTATGAACCCTAATTTCTTAGATAGTCCGTCTATTAATCTCTATCTTTCGATCTAAGATTAACGCTTTTTCTAACCAAAGATGTGAACTTTAACGTTTCTAATCTAGAAATCTAAC
Organism: Gentiana straminea; assembly: GCA_036785695.1. Taxonomy (NCBI): domain Eukaryota; kingdom Viridiplantae; phylum Streptophyta; class Magnoliopsida; order Gentianales; family Gentianaceae; genus Gentiana; species Gentiana straminea. The sequence goes on along the minus strand of JAVUPR010000266.1, from coordinate 20,039,689 downwards.
CTATTAACTCTCGTTATATAGATCAAATAACTATTCTTTTATCATGGGGATCTAGGGTTTACATGACTTTCATCAAAGTAAAACAATCAAGCATGCACATCTTTCGATATAATTGCAATAAACATTCAAACATGATAAAGAAACAACTTGTATTAAAAACTCACAAATTAATCAAGATTCGAATCTAAATAGTTGACGGATAGGCTTCACAATGCTCGTTCAAGGGCTTTTAGCCTCTAAGCATCCTCTTGAAAGCTTGGAATTGTTGAAGAAAAGAACATAAAACTAACTAATTTAATCTAGGATTTAAGTGCATAAAACTGAAGGAAAAGTATGTAAAACGCAGCCTGAGCCGCCCCTAGGATTAGGGTTTTGAGTAAGGTGTATATGGTATCCTTAATGTGGAAAAACGCAGCTGTATTTATAGATGTCAAAGTCGGCTGTGCTGAGGCGGTGGACGGACGCCCGTCCACTCCTTCTGGACGCTCGTCCGGTCTTTCAATATCAACTTCGAATCGGGCCGAGTCTTCATCAGACGCCCGTCCTTCACAAAATTGGACGCTCGTTCACTGAAAATCTGAACATCCTGAACCAAATTTCTCCTCCTGGACGCTCGTTCAACTGACCAAACGCCCGTCCAATTGGACGCCAGTTCAAGCTTCTGGACGCCAGTCCAGGATCGACTAAATCTTGATTTTTCCATACTTATCTCTTTTTCTTCAATTCAAATCATCATTATCTCTTCTATCATCAATGTAATTCGACTCTTATCTCTTTTTGATCATCATTTGAGCATCAAACATGTACCTATAACACATTAAAACATCGCAAAACGTAATATCATCCAAATAATCATAAAATCAAAATTAAAACACCAAAATTAACCTATTTTGCGAATAACTCATTAAAAACCTCATTTACTCAATAATTCCATTAAACACTCGTTTCTTATGCAAATTATACAAATATGAGGGAAATTATCATAAAATATATCAATATAAATCGTATAAATTCACCCTTAACATTGATCTGTCCTCAACTAAGTATCCAAAATTCAGTTTACAAGCTTTGAATATTCAGCAAGTCCAGACACAACTGAAACTTGCTCTGCTAAACTGGTTTAGTGAACATATCAGCAGGGTTTTCCTTGGTGCTGATCTTCTTCACTACAACCCTCTTCTCATTTCTCATAATCTCCGCGCGACTGAGCATATGCACTCTGACCTCCAAATCATTCACCCACTCGTGTCGCAACAGAGACTCAAACGCTTCGGCAAGAGTGCCAAAATAGTTGATCGGATCTTCAAGGTCCCAAAGGACGTCATAATCCTCAACAGGATGAGGGAGGCCATAAAACTCATTGATAGCGGCCGGAGTAAAGTTCACCATCACTCCACGAACAGCAACGGTGGTGGTATCCTCAGCATCATTATCCGCCGACAAGGCGGAATAGAATTCACGCACCAATGTCAGGTTGTACTCCCCAACCGGAGGAGCCACGAATCTTTCCCAACCATTGGCAAGAATTCTAGCCCGGTGGCCTGGACCAATACGATCCTGATTCAGCCCTCTCTCCTGCATAAGAGGGCAGTTGATGAAAAAATTATGGAAGTAACGTTTTGCCATTGGAGAGGCAGTCAGACGGAAGCATACTGATAGCCCCTCATCTAAAGCAGGGTTAGAGACAGCAGACTGTGGGTCAGAGCTCTCAGACGAAGAAGACATAAAAAAATAATAGAAATACACAGAGTTTGAAGATATACTCTCAAAATAAAGAAAAAGTCGCAGAAAAATAGCAAATAAAGAGGGAGGAGAAGACCCTCCTTTTATAGGCCAAGAAACCAAAGAGGCGGGAAGATAATGGGTCATGAACGTTTGAATTCAGACGCCAACCTCAACATTAATGGGGCCGACGTTTCGAAAAAAACAACGGTCATTAATGCGCCGATTAGGCCAACAGTCGCAGCGATTCATAATCGCAAGGATTAGGTCAAAGGTCGCAAGACTCCGAACGACTTCGACCTCACCAAAGAATAAAAGGCCGGATAAGCAAAACAAAAACGATGCAGAAAGAAATTTTTATTCAAACAAAGACCTACAAGGCCGATTATTTACAAGACACAGCGAAAAGAAAATCTAAACTCAATTAGCTTTGGAATCCGTCGACGTGTCTGAATCAATACAAGCAAACTCGACGTTGGCACGGGGCGGCACAAGAACATCATCACGAGACGCAAGCATCCCAGGAGCACCAACACCCAAGTGTGAGATCAGCCTCGGGAAGGGGATAGGTCCATGGAGGTCTGTCTGGGCAGCAAATGTAATTATGGAGCGATAGATCAACCGCCCCCAGTCGATGCGCACTTCCTCACCTCCCTCCAGAATCGCATAAAGAAGATGCGATTCGGCCTCAGAAATCTCTTCAGCGTCGAAAGAAGGAAAAACCCTGGAATTAATAAACCTCTTCCACTCCCGATTAGCTTGGGACATCTCTGAAGCATAGCCCTCGGGCAATGGATTCCAATCACCAGGGATCAACCGCTTAAGTGCAGCGGCCCCGTAAACACGCCTCCTCACTTCTTCGCCCAGGATCCAAGCCGTTTCATAATGTGCATAGGCCGGAGGGGAAGGTAAATGGAAGACTTCATTGATGATCTCAGCGGAGAGAACAACATGAACCCCCCGGAGAGGAACAACAGTGGAGGAGGTGTTAGGCAGAACCACCACCGATAATGCGGAATAGAATTCCCGCACAATGGTGGCGTTATACACCCCTCTTGGTGCCCCCAGAAAATCAGACCACCCCATCCGGGCAGTACGCTGGCGTTGAGCATAACAGATTTTCCGGCGGTTCAAACCCCTTTCAGGCAGGAAAGGAAGATCACTAAAGACAGACAGAAAATTGGAAATCGCAAGAGGCGAGGCTGTCTGAAAGAAAATTGAATCACCAAAGTTGGCCATGACTGCAGAATAATCAGAAAGTGGAGGTTTTTTTTTGAGTTAGAGACAAATTTTGCTGGGGGAAAATTAAAGTTGTGTGATATATGGAAGAAAGGAGAAAGAAAACCCTCCATTTATAGCAAAAAATAAATGATCCAACGGAGGGAATAAGACTGATCCAACGGCAAGGGCGAGACGCCTGTTCAGATTTCAAAAATCAAAATCTCATTAACGCGGGAACAATTACCTGAGCAGGTTGGCGTGCTCACGTTTTCCCAAGCGTCAGCAACAGGAAAATAATGGCAGCTGGCCAAACATCGCAGCTTTATGACGGGACTTGACAGGGGAAGTCGAACCGTCAAATCACAAAGAGAACGTTGTTTAGATTCGGACCCAGGCACAAAGCCCGCGATCCCACTCAAAACAAGGGAGCCGCATAATTGGAATTTTTTTAACCAGTCATCAAGCCTCCAGAACCGAAGAACCAATAGGAGGATTTTTTCACAATGGGCACGAGTCCGATGACTCAAAACTTGTTTTGACCAAGTTCGTCCTCAATCTTGTTCGAAACAAAGGGGAACGGGATGAAAATTTTCAAACGACGACGGGTTATTTACAATCTACCTCTATTTCAACCAAGCCCGCACCGATCTTACTTGAAACAAGGGGGTCATGCTTTGGAATTTTTAATTTGGACAAAAGTTGTTTAAATTATTTTCATGAGCTCGACGTCAAATTCGACCTCACCAAAAGCAGAGGGCCGCAACTTAGCACTACAGAGCGCAGAAACAGGAAAACGTTTCGTCTCGGCGACACAAAATACGATAGCTACCGACCTCACCAAGACGAGGGGCCCGCGTACATACAATACATTAAGAAAGCAAATGGACTCGAAAAAATGTAGGACAAGCAAAAATCAAGCACCGCTCAAAATATAAAGTCATTATAAAAAAGATACAGGCAGAGGGCCGAAGCCGAAAGATAGCAGTCGGATTCAAAAATACAACAAAAACCAAAATGTGTCAAATCAAGATTGTTTATCTGAAGGAGGAGTTTCAGCATGAGGCCCACTCAAATTCAGAAACTTATCGCAATCCTCCTCGGGACTCTTATCCTCGCCGGCGCTAATGGCGACGGCTCCAGCAACAGCAGTGGCGGCCCCTGCCTCCTTTGCAGCAAGCTCGAGATCTTCTTTCTCCAATTCCAACATCATGCCACGAAGGTTTCGTTCGTTGACCGCAGGGGGATCCCAAACCGGCTTACCATGCTTCAGATTTTTGACTCAGAAATCCTCAATTTGAACGGCAGTATAAGGAAGATCGGGATGAAAAACTCTCAGCTCAGGGTCATCCTGATCCATGATTAGCCAATCCTGCAAGGTTTCGAGGTCCGGGGCATCTTCACAAAACGCCTTAAGACAACTCGAGGCATGGTAGAAACCCTGATCAAATCCGTCTAGCAGGGCATCACTAACTTTTCGGGCGGTGTCAGCAGCAGCGGCCTCAGACTCATTCAACTCGCTCTTCAGCCGGTCGACAAGCTCATGGGACTCTGTCACCCTAGAAAGAGCCTTCTCCCTCTCCGACTCTGCAGACCTCTGGAGGTCGGCAGCAGATTGAGCTTTTCGACAGAAGGTCTGGACTTCGGCCACAAGCTCTTTCTCCCTCTGCTCCGCCGCGTTTGCCCGATCCGCTTCAGCAATCATCTTCATTTTCATTTCAGCCAGCTGACTCGCCATTTGCCTCGCGTCTTCATCACAAACCCACTCGATCTGCTTAAGCTTAGTGGCAACCTGAAAAGAAAAAGGTTCAAAACCAGAAAACTCAAAAAAGAGGAAACTCAAAGAGAAAAGGTACATTACCGCGCTAGCCGTAGTCCCGTAAAGGCCAAGTGTCTCGAACAAGAGCTGCCGACTGGAAGAAGGCCCCAAGGAGGCTGTCAACGCCACCACGTCGGCCTGGGCAATCCGATTGACAACGCCGTGACCGACCATCAGTTGAGGGGCATCAAGCAGCTTTAACTTCAGGTTTCGCAAGGGAATCACATCAGAAATAGAAGCAGATAATTCCCCAGCTGTCTTTGAAGAAAGGGGTTGTTTGAGAAAATCATGGTCCAACCAAAGGGCCGGCTTCCCCTTGAATCCCGCGGGGACCCTTATTTTGCTCGAGTCTCCCTGCACCGGCCCGGTAACACCAGGCTTAGTATCAGCAGCGACCCTCTTCGCAGGCCTTTCGGTCAGATTAACAGCGGCCACTACCTCGCCGGAACCCCGATCACCTTCAGCCCTAGGTACCTTGGACGAGGGGTCGGCACAAACATCAATCGAGGGCTCATCCTCGTCTACCAGGACAGAATCTTTCCTCCCGGCAGGTCTTTTTCTCTTCGCCTTATTGACCGCATCGGTTTTCTTCACCTCTGAAGCCGCGGTAGATCTGGTCGATTTCGCAAAAACGGCACCGCTGCCTGCATACACAACGTCATGCGGCGCCGTAGCAGAGGATCCCTCAACAACAGGAAGGTCTTCCATACTCACAGCGGGGGGAGGATCCATGAGCTCACTGGCACCCAGCAGGGCCTATCTAGCTTTCCTCTCATCCCTAAGACGGGTCATCACAGTATTCCTATTCGCGTTGGCGAGCACCATGGTACCTGCAACACACAAGGGAAAATGGTCATAATCCCAAAACAAACAAATAAAGCTATCAAAAAAGACAGTTAGAGAAAGAAAAACAAAATAAATAGGGCAAATTACTAGCGGGCCGCAGCTATCCAACCCCCGTACAGATCGGACACTGGGTAGGGAAACACTTCCCATGATGACACTCAGCATACCAATCCTTGTAAACACCCAGGTTAGATGCCTTCACTACAGGCTGAGCGTTGATCGGTCCAGGAATACCGGCTACACGGCAGAAAGGGGCCTTAGGATCGATCAAGCTTCTCCAACTAAAAGTCCTTTTCTGAGTCTCACTCTCCTCATCCCAGCCGAGAAGTGCATGAAGCTTATCAAGAAGTTCCTCCTCAGCATGATCGAGAGTTTTGGACACGACAACACTGTTCTGTCTGTTGTGGGGGTGCACCTCGAACTTCGGAAAAGGCCACCCAGACTTCGACTCGGCCATCATGGCTCTCGTATCCATGCCATGAACCTTCTTCAAAGTCCAGTAGAACAGGCGACACTTTTTCGCCCTGGTCGCCAGAAAATTGCTTAAATCGGCCTTATTTGTGGCCGCTTTGCTGAAGGTGTAAAACTTCAAAAACACCTTCATCGAGGGGTCATAGCCCAAAATCCGGCAGAGAACGATGAACGCCATGACCACCCAGACGGCGCCGGGAGTAAAATCATAGGGGAGGGCCGCCAAGCTCCACATGACCTCAACAAAGAAGGGGACAAAAGGCGGCCTAAGGCCCGTCACAAAGTGATCATTGAACAAAAGCAAGCCGTCCTTCTTCAACCTCAGACTGGCTCGGTTCTCCGACGTCTCAAAGCCGCTAAAACGGAAATCAGAGGAGATATTAAATTCGGAAAGGAATTGAGGGTCCCTAAGGCGGGAACAAACGGCCGCCCAATCTGCTTCGACCTGTTTGTCAAGGGCGTCGATCTCATTATCCTCCTTGAGGGCCTCGACATTGCGAGGTTTGGGAGTCTTACTGCTCTCTTTCGGCTCCTCCACGTCATCGCCATTTTTCTGTTTCCGTTGGGGTTTCTCAGGCACAACCACACCGGAGGAGGAACCTTTAGCCCTAGCGGATTTTTTCCCAAAACTCTTTAACTCCTTGGGGGCCACAACCGAAGAGACGAGCTTTCCTTTAGGTATCTTACGAGCTGCAGACCTTAAACGACCAGGTTGCAGGGGAGCCAATTGGGCCAACACCAAATCATCCTCCGTACTCTCACCTTCGTCGCCCTCACCGGAGCTAGTGCTCACCTCGTCGGCATCTTCAGAGGCATAGCCATGAACACCGTCATCATCGCTATTTCCCGATCTGTCGCTGTCAGACATCCTACAAAAGAAAAGAATGAGGTTGATAAGTCATCACCCAGGACAGCGATAGCCGGGCTGAGACCATCTAACCTTGTCCATCTCGACACCCCATCTTTTCATCTTACAAACAAGCCCTACCAATCAAAGGGAACAATCCTAAAAACAACCCATTACAGCTACAATCGTGCCAAACCCAATTCAAGGACTCAAGGTATTCAATGCCCCAGACTAGCCGGAGCATTATCAGACAGGGAAGTGGAGACAACGAATTTAAATTCAATCACACCAACCCAAATGAAAATGAAGCCAAAATTGGAAGAAATACAAAATGCTAGAAATCGAGAGGAGAAATAAGCTAACTTGATGATTAGCAGGAAGTACGAGCAGGAAGCAGGAAGCGAGAAATGAACCTTCGAAACCCTACCGGAAATCGCCTCGCCGGAAAACTTTTGCTCAGAAACAATCGGTAAAGTTGCTAAAATGAGAAATCAGAAAATATCTGTGGTTGGGCTACTCTCCCTTTATATAGGCAGAGAAAAACAGATCCAACGGTCCACCGCCCAAAGATCCAATGGACAAGATTACAGGCGGGACTTTTAAATTTCGAAATTTGGGATTACCATCATTAGGCACGAATACTCGAAAGGTCACAACCAATCAGAGCTCGTGGCGGGTCACATCAGTCTTTTCCCCAAGACAAGGGCAAGTGGGAATCGGGCAGAACAGAGCCGTAGTGAATACGCTTGCCAGGGGGCCGACCTAAAGTGACTTCGCCCCAAGCTAGGCTAAAAGCCCAAGATGCCAAATCGTTTGAAGTCAAGGCTATCCGCCCAAATATGACTTCGCCCCAGGCTAGGCTAAAAGCCCAAGATGCCAAATCGTTTGAAGTCAAGGCTATCCGCCTAAATACGACTTCGCCCCAGGCTAGGCTAAAAGCCCAAGATGCCAAATCGTTTGAAGTCAAGGCTATCCGCCCAAATACGACTTCGCTCAAGGCGAGGCTAAAAGCCCAAGATGCCAAGTCGTTTGAAGTCAAGGCTATCCGCCCAAATACGACTTCGCCCAAGTCTAGGCTAAAAGCCCAAGATGCCAAATCATTTGAAGTCAAGGCTGTCCGCCCAAATACGACTTCGCCACAGGCTAAGCTGAAGGACCAAGGTATCGGATCAAGCGAAAGTGGAACCATCCTGTAAGTGGCGATTTTCAAAGAAAGTACTCCCCACCCGACATCGAGAAATGCCAAGGGTACGGAGTAGGGGGCCATTGATAGGGATATTCCTACCTCCGGCTCGGATCTGTCGCTCCGATCACTGTGGCACCGGATGAATACTCATAGGACCGGCTGTTCGTCCACGGTAAGAGAAGGGATCGGCCACCATCGGGATAATCTGCTAGCATGAAGCACAAATCCCAAGTTCGGAGTCGCCTTACCTCGCCGGTGGACAGAGCATTTGCTATGTGTCCGCACCATCTATGTCCTTTGTCGTAATTATCTGATAATGTATAACAACTTCCCTATAAATAGGGCCATATGTAAACCTTCCAAGGGGATGAGCTTTTCTGATAAATAAAAGAAAAGGCAAAGCCAAATTCTCCCACTCTCTTCTTCAACAGCACGGCACCACCACCTGCATACATAGCTCCTCCATGAGCCATCATAATTAGCACCACTAAAATAGCCAGATATCCACCATAACACCACCGCTGACCACCTGAGATAATTACAACGCTATAAATCATATATGGATTAATCTCAATCCTGAGGTGATCACAGACAAGTGCTTAGACTAGGGTAGGGTTTGATGTGTTAGTAAGGATCACTTCTTAGTATGTGGTCCAACACTTCTCGTTGGCTCTATTTTAGGATGAGTGAGTAGTCTGTGCTATCACAGATATGGAATCCATTCCTTCCCTCGGGAAATAGACAGATAGTTCCCTTATTTGTTAACCCCAAAAACTGATCGATGGGCCCAGTTCATATTATGTTAGTTATGAACTAATTGATCAATAGGGGTTAATGGTACATAAGGATAATATGTTTCGAGAAGGGTTTACGGAGATATCCCGAATCGAAGTGAACAGTCTATGGAGGATTTATCTGTATGTAATGATTATATCAGTGGACACCTTATGACTCATAGTTCAGTGTAAGTTTATATCTATATTCAGCAGAGTTCAGTTTCGGGTTTATGGTGGTGTTATTCCGGAATTAATAGATTGAATATAATTGTTCGGTCTGACGAATAATTTTATTTAATTTATTATAGCTACTGAATATGGGTCCATGGTCCTCGACGTGGCTCCTAACATAGCATATGTTTTCTCGTCGCTTCACCTCAAGTATAATTAAATAGTTGGATTGGACTATTTAATTGATATGTGGATTAATTGTTTTGTTGGACTAGATAATTAAATACATGGAAAAGAAATTTTTCGTGGACTCGGCCCAATGTGTCAAAATTCCGTGTGGCCCTAAACAACCTAGGGTGTTGGCCGAAATTGGTTATTTAATTATTAAGAAATTGGTTTTCTTGGATAATTATTTAACATGTGATTTCTCTTTTATTTGTTAATTGATAATTCATGAAATATTAGATGATAATATTATTTATCCTAATTTGTTTGGGATAATTATTTTATTTATCTTTTATTTGAAATAGGGATTAATCTAATAATTATCTCTTAATTATTATATCCTTGGAGGACAAGGATCACTCTCCTATATAAAGAGAGTTCTCCCAAGCCTTATTGACACACACAATTTCGAAATATTGGAGGCAAAATAGCTTAGATTTTTTGGCTATTTTGCATAGGGTTTGAGTTTTAGAAAACTTCGGGTTTTCTAAGGTAGCATATCAAGGAGGTCCGGCAGCTTGAAACACCATCCACTTGGTGTTGCTTGGAGATACACGTTGGAAGACGGTGGCATCTCATTGGATCGAGTAGCTTGGATTAAAGATTGTTATTGGCGTTTATACACCATAAACTGGTAAGCAATCTAAACCCCTTTGTAGGTTTAGATCTATTATTTTACGTTTTTTGGTTGACTAGATCAAGATCTATACTATTCCGCTGCGTAATCGGGTGGATCTTGGTCCATCCGGCGATATTACATCCTACAATATCATGTTATTGTCAATGAACATCGGGTTGTTTGCCCAACATCTTCAACACTATCATATAGCCATGATACGAAATTATAACAAGCATAGTCTGAATAGAACTGGGCTCAGCCGGCAGCATAAAATAATTACAAGGTTTACACCCCGTACCCTTCAGCCTTCACTATAGCCTTATGGTAATCATATTACTATCAATGTCAGCCTTTTAGGGACATTCCCTCTAAGTAAGACAGACTAGGTTCATAACCTGGTTGTCACTGATGGAATCTAATTCAGATATTATGGCTCCTGACCATATCTCCCAATCTTGCCTTTCAAACATTCCATCATAAGTTGTGAGATATTCATTCTTCAAGATGAACATACCAACAGCCTTTTTAGGCCTGAGGTTATCTACAGACTTACAGAACTTTTGTGTGCATTGAGTAGTGTTCTACACCTCATCGCTATGCGGTGTGTGCTCATGTTCCAATGGTTGAATGTATCTTTGTGGTTCTCAAACTCTTTTGAGATCTTATTTACTCCCACTATCTCTTTTGGAAGAATCACTTCCTCTAGAAGATGACATGTTCGGAGACAAACTCATTTTGCTCCGTGGTCAAGTAAACGTTATCTAGCGTACTTGCTAAGATATTCCACAAAGTTGCATATGTCGTACTAGGCTCCAATCCTTTCTGACTTTGCCTAATGACAACTTCAAATCATCGATTAAGATAGATTCGACATTAACCTCTTTCATATCTAATATGGAATTTGTTCAACCTTTATTCTTTGGAACTCGGTTAAGTATAAGGACACTATCCCGAAACGGGTAAGGGATACTTCGCATGGCTTGCATCACACCTTTATCATATAAAGTGTTGTTTCCATTTTGGGAACACAATCTAATTGCGTATCCCAAAGAAGGTATCCTTCAAGGGAAGAATCTTATTTCTTTTCAGACGACTTCTGAAACACCCTTCAGGTATTAATTGCTTCAATCCAATTGAAGATTAATTCCTACGTAGCTCATCAATCTCATATTCGTATTAGCTCAACTTTTCGGTCTTTCCGAATTGTTGTACTTCAATAAATACATTCAACTATTTCTAAAAATATTCATAGAGATTAATAAACAATTATTTGTGGAATTAATTGTCATAAGCAAACAAACATCGGTATGTTAGGCTTTGGACAACTTTCTAGATTTTATAACATTTTCATAAAAAGGTATTTTATTCATCTATAGATAAGGTACGTATTACCCACATGATTCATAACCACATGGTTCAAACGTCATCAAAATGACATCTGATCACACGATTCCCTTCCTTAGAGACTATGTCTAGAACGACAACCAAATATTAAGGATAACAGCCATATAATTATTTAGTTGAGATCTCATCACATATATCAACTATATAGTGACATCAATCTAGTATCTTAGATTCAGTGACCTTCCAACTTTAACGGAATAACATTTATTCTTTACAATTGAATATGTCTACTAAATCCTAACAAATAACTGAAAACATGTTCTTCATAAGAACCGAAACATAATAACATTTATTTAGTTCCCTTATCAGTTTACTAGATCCAGAATATGGTAAGTGTTACACCGTTTGCTTCACCTTCCGTATCTGTATTTAATCTTTCTAATTTAATCACACTCGTAAGATATCATATATCTTAGAGTCGACTTTGAACTTAGATAGATTTATCTCAACATACTTGCCCAGAATAGAGACTTCGATAAGCCCTCTATTTAAGCACTTGCCCTAACATTCCTTTTTAATCCTTTAAGCACTTGAAAAATATTTCTTATTGTAGTCTTCATAAGACTTAAGAAAGATCACAACAGCCATGTCTTTAATTTCCTTTCATAAAGAAAATCAAAAGTTTATTAAATAGTTTATTTAACCTTTTGAATCGTATTCAAAACATTGACTATTTAATTAACCTTTAAACAATGATAGAATTAAGTCGATACTTAAATCTTACAATTTTGAAAACCAACTTTCCAAAATTAGATGTGGTCATTCTTATCCAAAGTTTGAATTAATTGTCATCGTCTGACTGAATGATCATCTTGGACCGTATCCAATATATGATTAATTCGTTGAAACATACTTCAAATGATTCAATCATTAGCTTCCGCTTTCATTAATAATTATAGCCTTCGAGTACTGCATCAAATATGTAGTCTCCTTGTCTCTAACTACTATAGCGGGATTGCTCGTGTCATTGCTTATTATAAAAGGATTAAAATTTCTTAACCAAATTTTAGAACGTTTCTCAAAAGGTAACAGTCATGATTTGGTTTTACTAATCGAGAATAAAATGTAAATAAAAAGTTTGCTAAAACTACAACCTAAAATGAAAATAAAAGAGTGTTGTTGTTTATACACGCAAAATCAAAATGGTCTTTTGGTTTATTATTTTGCTCCCACTAGTCAACTACTCCCAATTCACTTTCAAGAATTGTCCAAAATTCTTTAGTGGCTGAGATCCAATCTAGTTACTTGATTCCCGGCGGTGGTCGATCAATCAAGATAATTTCGAAAGGTAGGTAACGCTTTACCAATCACATCACTATGTAATTCTCAGTGGTTGACAACTCTTTGGCGATACACATCACTATGTGTTAGTCAACCCCTTGTCTCTAAAGTCAGACGGCCCTGACGGTGGCCAATTGATGAGAGTCAACTTTACTATGCTTCGGTGCATGTTTTAATCCCCATTTATGACACTTTTGGCTTGTATTGGGTAGTTTTAGATCATTTATTGGGCAAAATGCATTGCACACTAACTTTGAGGCAAACCGTCAAATAGATGGAAAACCTCACCATTTTACGGTATTTTGACCCTTTTTGAGCCCTAGTTATCTTGAGGCATTATACTCGGTATATTGTGCTATGGAAATGCAGGAAATAGGTAACTTATGAGCCCGATAGACAAGGCATGAGGCTTAGAGTGGCATAACTGAAGCCCGGGAATGGAAACGGATCAAAAATAGTTGATGCTTTCGCCTTACATTCACTTTATCTGCACTTTGAGAATTTTTGGAGGCATTTTATGGACTTGTGGTCTGCATGAAAGTTGTAGATAATTGAATTATCTTTCCAACTCACTTTTAACCACTCAAATCGGAGCTCTACACGCGAAGATATAGCCAAATTACTGAAGGATGTCAATGCTGACAGGGCAATGCGCACGCATTCAGTCGAATGTGTACGCATTCCTGGAGCAGAATGTGAGGATTTTGGGAATTTCGAGCAATGCGTACACATTCTATTGAATGTGTACGCATTCGGACTTTTTTTGGCACCTATATATACATTTTTACATAGATTTTCAGGGGGAATCATCCTCCTTAGAACCCTAACTTGTAGTATAGCTCGACCCCTTCCCTTTTAGCTCTTCTAAACTCTTTCTTACTTTAATTTCTCTTAGATTAGACTTAAATTAGCTTAGATTGTTAGCTCTACTCTTGGATTTTGGTGTCTTTTGGATCTTCTTCTTCCCCAATTAAAGTGACATGGGTGTTGTTGGAGATTGAAGAAACATCATCCTCTTCGAATTTTGGTAATTAATTCTAGTTCTCTTTCTCTTTTATGGCTTTAATCCTTTCTTTGATTGCTATTGCTTGTTTGATTATGAGTAGCTAAACATATCATAGCTAAATCATGTGAAAGTTGAAGAAATCACCCTCTAGTTGATGAAATTGGGATTGGGTTATATTGACGAATTCATGTCTTAAAACTTGTTTTTAATGCTTGAATTAGCTTGTACATCTAGTTCATGAACACACACCACTTTAATAAATGGATGTTGCGAAGGGGTGTGGGAAAAGGGATTTTAAGATCGTTATTTACAATTGACTAAGTTGTTTAGATCGATTGGGTAACAAGGTTTGTGTAATATCCCGATTTTTGAAAAAGGGCAATTCGGTCTTTTTAGAAAAAATCAGAAAATTATGTTATTTTAATTAAAGGATTTATGGAGAAAAAGAAAGGGATAAACAAGGGTTTTCTTTTTAAGGAAAATAATTAAATAATTAGGTAATTGGGATTATAAAAGGAAGACTAATCCTAATTTTAACCTAGTTGTTATTTGACAAAAAGGGAGAGAGGCGCAGGAAGGAAAAGGGGGCGCAGCTTTTGAGGAAAAAAAAAAGAGAGAAGAAGTTTTCAATCTCGAGGCTAATCCGTTGTTCTTTTCATCAGACGTCTCAAGAGAGAAAGGATCACCGCGAGGCGAGGATTGTTTTGATATCAACAATCCCTAGATCAGTTAACGTTTGATTAAGGTAACGTGGTTTTCTTATCGTATGATTAGGGTTTCGTAAAGTGATAGAGCAATTAGCATCATTGTTTTCATGGTTTTAATTCGTTTAAGTCGATGTCGGGTTGAATTTGAGTAGAAAAACGCAGCGCAAAAACCGTAACGATGTTGAAAAAAAAAAAAAATATATATATATATAATTAGGCTCGGTCGACCGAACCAAGCCTTCCGGTCGACCGAGTGTCATGAAATCGTATAGATAGATTTTGTGACCGTATCGCTATTTTTCCCGCATCGGACAAGAAGTTTTTTCCCGGACAGGGGCTATTACAAGATCGTTTTTCTTTCTTTTTATGTGTTTCAAGCTTTATAATAGTGTGTTTAATGCATAACCTTACGTGACAAAGCTCGAACTAGCTTCGGTGCGTTTAGTTCCGGCACCACATGGATTCCCTAAAAAGATGAAGTGTGGGACCACCGGAAGCTTCGGATTTGCCTTGTGCTTCGATAAGCTAGGGTTTATCGATGTCCGTGTAATTGCTAGTGGCTTGTCCGTGTCTGAGGTCTAAGTACGAGGGTAGGAAGTGTGAGGGAGCTTACCCGAAAACACTTAGGTGGCTAGTTAAACATCTAATCAAACATATGTGCTAGATTAATAAGCTTAAACATCATGCAATGCTTGGTGAGGCATAGTACAATATCGCGATGTGTTCTCTCGACCGTACAAAGTAGATTGTACCCACGCCGGTCAATCGATTGGCCGATAAAGCGTCCGGTGCACTCGCCGGTCATCACACTATCGGGACTCGTATATTCCCGGGGCTACTAGAGCGAGTCTCTAAGTAGGTTGCACCCGCTTGTCCTAGTACATCCTATTACTAGGCGTAATGCCCTTGTTATTCATGATGTAACAAACTTGAGCTAAGCTAGATACCCTTGGAACCTCATGTTATGCAATGAACATAATATGATAGTTAGCTAGGGCTAATAACGGAAATGAATTAATAAAAGACGGCGTTGCTTTTATTTCTTTATGAGACCAGAGTTGTACGATCTTCTATGCGTTACTAAGTACTTATGTACTTACCCCGTTACTTTCTCGTTTGTCTTTCCCTTTCCCCAAAGAAGATGAACAGGTTGTTACGGCTGATGAGTTCTTTGACGAGGATGTGTGAGATGGAGCTCTTGAAGACTTAGTTCCTTTAGTTTTGCTTTCTTTCAATAATGTTGTTGATTCAAGTTCAAACAATGTTGTCTTTATTTTGGATTAGTACCGTTTGGATCTGAATGTTGGTTGGTTTAGTTTTCTTTATTGGATTTAGTTTCACAAAGATTGAAAACCGTGTGTTCGATCTTTTGTCTTTTGGTTCTTCCCCGAGTCGTTTTATCTTCCGCGTCGTTTTAGTTCTGGTATATGACGTAAGGCTTACATATATTATTGAATTTATTTGATAATATTTGTGCCGAGCGCTCTTTCCGGATAAGGACTCGGTGTCCGGGAACCGGGGCGTTACAAACTTGGTATCGTAGAGAAAGCTTTTCCTTGCCGTGTAGACTTGATTTTTCTTTAAGATAAGGTTAGAGCTTTAGTAACCCCTCTTTCTCTTGGCTACAGGATGGTGCTTACTAGAGGAGGAGCTAGTTCGTATAACGCCGAGGCGTATAATACCCGCAAGTAACGCAGAGACGGATTTTACCGAGGTTGTGGTTCCGAGAAGGAGGAGGAGTGGACCGCCTACTCAGTTCCTCCGGTCACTCAAGTGAACAACCCCAAATACGGTGGAAATCAAGGACCAAGTAATTCTCGTTAGAGGTCGAGTGGAACAAGCAGTCCTTCAAGGTTTAGCACTCGCGTACCAATTACTACATCGCCCCAAGGACCACCACTTGGACCGGATCGGGACTTTCTAACCCACCGGCTAGCCGCTTTTTCGCTTACCCACAGTATCCATGTTTCCGTCTACACCATTGAGTTCCACTCCTCGCCGACAATTCGACCTCCACCACCACCTAGATCGAGTTCTTTCGTAGCACTCCGGCTACACCCACCGCAACAGAGTTATCGAATGCCCCACCGGTACAAGCAGCTAGCCAAAGATCGCCAGCTTGGGGGTTATGATAGACCAATAGATTGGTATGAGAAAGTGAAGAAGCATAGGGTACCAGAGTTCTTCGGTAATGTTGAGCCAGCAGCAGCAGATTTGTGGCTTCGTCGTTTTGAAAAGGCATGTAGAAACATGAGGGCCCCAGAATCTGAATGGGCTCAGCTGGCAGTATCTTTGTTGGCAGGTAATGCAGAGAGTTGGATGGAGTCTTATGAGCAAGCTAATCCTAGAATCACAGATTGGGCGGTATTCAAGGATTTGTTCTATCAGGAATACTTCCCTAGAACGGCACAAAATGCAAAGGCCAACGAGTTTCTGAGTTTAAAACAGGGAAGAAATACTACAAGACACAACTCGCGAAGTTTCACGAGCCGGCGCATTCTACCCCGAGATTACGAAGAGTGAAGAGAAAAAGATTGACAAGTTCATGGAAGGATTGTCACATGAAGTGGCTAAGGGCATGCTAGGAGATAGACCTACTAGCATGGCAAGCGTCATGGATAGAGCATTGACAATGGAAAGGTTTGCCAACAGCCGACAAGCTGTAGTTGGGGACAAGAGGCCATTCTCAAATTTTCAAGGAGGTAATAGAGGGCGCCGCAGCGAATGTAAAGAAGACAGGGAGTTTAGCAATGAAGAGTTCGACAAGTGGGACGCCACCGCTTGTGCTAAGTGTAACAAGGCACACACAGAGATTGCATGGCCGGTAGCTTGAATTGTTTCCACTCGGGGGAGCGGGACACTACTCGAGGGCGTGTCCTAAGAAGCTATCACAGGGCAATCGGGCAGAGGGCGAAGTAACCAAAGAGGTAGTCGTCCCACTGCAGTAGCGTACTCGCCCGTGTTTTTGCAACAGATGCGGAGCCGTAGGAGTTAGAGGACTTTGTGGTGACAGTACTTTTCGTTGTTTGTGTTTCTTATAAATATTTAATATGATATAGCGCGCATATGATATTACATATTTATA
This sequence comes from Gentiana straminea, assembly GCA_036785695.1. NCBI lineage: Eukaryota > Viridiplantae > Streptophyta > Magnoliopsida > Gentianales > Gentianaceae > Gentiana > Gentiana straminea. Next base: position 20,022,306 of record JAVUPR010000266.1, on the reverse strand, counting down.
CGTAAATTGATTCACTTTTAGGTACCATAATCATAGATAATCTAGCAGCTTTCACTTTCCGTTTGATACCGGAGCTTCAGAACTTTTGTTTCTTCAAACATAGTTAAGAAGTTAAACCTACCGCTTAAGGAGTTGGAGAGACCCTTGAGTATATCCACCCCTTTGGGCCGAGTCACCGTGTGTGCTCAAGTCACACCCTCGCCGACATTGAGTTGGGACTTACAAGTGCCGCATGCCCCGACGGTGTTGGATTTCTCGACTTTGATGTTATCCTGGGTATGGACCGGTTGTCTAAGAACCATGTCTATTTGGATTGCAAAGGCAAGAGAGTAATCTTTAAAGTTCCAGAAAAATCAGCCTAAGACTTTTCGTGGTACCGTATACAAGCCTAGCAAGAAACAAATGTCCGATCATCTCAAATAGCTAAAGCTTTAAAAGCCTTGAGACAGGGTTGCCAAGGTTTTGTGGTGTACGCGCTAGATAAGGAAAAGCTCAAACCCGAGTTAGGAGAGACTCGTGTAGCTAAGGACTTTCCCGAAGTTTTCCCGGAAGATTTGCCAGACATATGCCCGATAGGGCCATAGAGTTTGAGATCGAGTTGATCGCAGAGCTTCACCAAGCAGCTAAAGCACCATACGTGATGGCACCACCGAGTTGAAAGAGTTGAAGATTCAAACTTAAGGAGATGTTAGAGAAAAACATCATCCAAACAAGTACATCACCGTGGGGAGCACCGGTTTTGTTTGTAAAGAAGAAAGATGGGAGTATGCGTTTGTGCATCGACTACAGAGAGTTAAATAAACTGACGATCAAGAATAAGTATCCTTTACCAAGGATTGATGACCTGTTCAGCCAGTTGCAAGGTAAGAAGGTGTTCTCTAAGATTGATCTTAGGTCCGGTTATCATCGCTGAAGATCAAGGTGTCGATATACCCAAGACGGCCTTCGTACGAGATATGGACATTATGAGTTTTTGGTCATGCCGTTTGGACTCACTAATGCTCCATCGAAATTCATGGACTTGATGCAAAGAGTTTTCATGCCTTATCTCGATAAGTTTGTGATAGTTTTCATAGACGATATCTTGGTATACTCTAAGGATGAGGAAGAGCATGAAGAACACCTAAGGATAGTTCTACGTACCTTAAAGGAGAACAAATTGTATGCCAAGTTTTCTAAGTGCGAGTTTTGGTTGGACCAGGTGAGTTTTCTTGGGCATATAATTTCGGAGAAGGTATTAAGGTGGATCCAAATAAGATAGAAGCCGTTTCTAAGTGGCCTCAGACCGACATCGAATGAGATAAGAAGTTTCTTGGGTTTAGCCGGGTACTACCGGAAGTTTGTAAAGGATTTCTCTAAGATAGCCACACCTCTCACGAGGCTTACTCAAAAGAACGTTAAGTATGAGTGGACCAAAGAATGTGAGGAAGCTTTTCGACTTTGAAAGAAAAGTTGACCACAAAGACTCGTGTTAGCATTACCGGAAGTTTTTGATAACTATGATGTATATACGTACGCATCGGGTCAAGGTTTGGGTTGTGTTTTGATGCAATCGGAAAGGTGATTGCTTATGCATCTAGGCGCTAAAGGTGCATGAGAAGAATTACCCTACACACGACTTGGAGTTGGCAAAAGGGTATTTGCTCAAGCCGTGGAGACACTATCCGTATGGTGTCAAGGCAAGGATCTTCACGGATCATAAGAGTCTTAAGTTCTTCTTTACTCAGAGAATCCGAATACGAGACAAAGAAGATGGTTAGAGTTCGTGAAGGACTACGACTTGGACATTCAATACCACCCGGGTAAGGCGAATGTCGTAGCTGATGCACTCAGCCGGAGAGCGGTTAATGCTATCACCACCTTACAAGAAGTTGTGGATCAGCTTGGATAGAATGCAGATTGAAGTGGTGGTGAGCGTAAGCACGAAGACCAGCGCTTTATGGCGCCATTGATGGCGAGGTCGATCTCGCTAGATGAAATACGGTTTAAACAAGATAAGGACCCAAAGATGGTTAATTTGAAGCGTGTGGCTCGGGAAAAACCCACAAGGGGTTATCGCTGGACAAGAGTGGTTATCTTTGGTATGGAGACCGTTTGTGTGTACCGATGTGGATGGTCTAAGAGAGAAGGTTATGGATGAGGCTCACAAGATTGCTTTTGCGGTTCATCCCGGAGCCACTAAGATGTATGTAGATCTCAAGGAAAGATACCGGTGGCCTGGTATGAAGTTAGGGATCGCAGAGTTCGTGGCGAGATGCGATACATGCCAGAGAGTGAAAGCAGAACACAGAAGGCCAGGAGGTTTGTTGAAACCCTTGGAGGTACCGGAATGGAAATGGGAGAATATCACGATGGATTTCATCACTGGTTTGCCTAAGACGAAGGGCGGTCATGACATGATTTGGGTGATTGTGGATAGACTTACCAAATCAGCCCATTTCTTGCCGTGTAAGGTAGACATGCCTATTAAGAAGTTCGCTACTATGTATATCGACAATATAGTGAGGCTTCATGGAGTGCCCTTATCTATTGTATCCGACAGGGGATAGCAGATTTATCGCCGCTTCCGGAAGGGTTTACGTAAAGCTTTTGGAACGAAGACCGATTTGAGCACCGCGTTTCATCCTCGTACGGACGGGCGTCCGAGAGAACGATTCGACTTTGAGGATATGCTTAGAGCTTGTGTTTTGGATGCCGGAGGTTCATGGATAGATTACCTCAACTTAGCGGAGTTTGCTTACAATAACAGCTTACCACGCAAGTTTGGGAATGCCACCTTTTGAGGCCTTGTATGGTAGAAGTGCAGGACTCCACTTTATTGGGATGAAGTAGAGAGAAACACATCACAGGGCCGGAGATGGTTCAAGAAGCCAAGCCAAGAGAAGATCGAGTTGATAAGGAAGAATCGAAAGCACCAAGATCGTCGAAAGAGTTGGGCCGATGTTAGAAGAAGACCGCTGTAGAGTTTGAGGTCGGGGATAGAGTTTACCTTCGAGCGTCTCCAATGAAGGGTGTCAAGAGGTTCGGACGTAAAGGAAAGCTAAGTCCAAGGTACGTAGGACCTTTTGACGTCATTGAAAGAATTGGGAAGTTGGCTTATAGACTACGGTTACCGTAATCGATGTCTAGAGTCCACAATGTTTTTCATGTATCTATGCTTCGGAAATGTCTATCTAAAGTGGACGTGGAATCCGAGATTGATCCGGAAGTGTTGCAAGATAATCTATCATACGTGGAGAAGCCGATTAAGATTTTGGATAGAAGGAAAAGATGATAAAGAGGCGAGTGATCCCGTTAGTGTTAGTGCAACGAGCAATCATGCACCGACGGAAGCCACTTGGGAAGTGGAAGCGGACATGATCGACGAGTTCCCGCAGTTCCCTCATCTCCTGTGTATGTTCTAGTTTCGAGGACGAAACTCCTCTTAAGGGGGGAGGAATGTAATATCCCGATTTTTGAAAAAGGGCAATTCGGTCTTTTAGAAAAAATCGAAAATTATGTTATTTTAATTAAAGGATTTAAAAAGAAAAAGAAAGAAAAAGGATAAACAAGGGTTTTCTTTTTAAGGAAAATAATTAAATAATTAGGTAATTGGGATTATAAAAGGAAGACTAATCCTAATTTTAACCTAGTTGTTATTTGACAAAAAAGGGAGAGAGGCGCAGAAGGAAAAGGGGGCGCAAATTTTGAGGAAAAAAAAAAAGAGAGAAGAAGTTTTCAATCTCGAGGCTAATCCGTTGTTCTTTTCATCAGACGTCTCAAGAGAGAAAGGATCACCGCGAGGCGAGGATTGTTTTGATATCAACAATCCCTAGATCAGTTAACGTTTGATTAAGGTAACGTGGTTTTCTTATCGTATGATTAGGGTTTCGTAAAGTGATAGAGCAATTAGCATCATTGTTTTCATGGTTTTAATTCGTTTAAGTCGATGTCGGGTTGAATTTGAGTAGAAAAACGCAGAGCGCAGAAAAACCGTAACGATGTTGAAAAAAAAAAAAATATATATATATATAATTAGGCTCGGTCGACCGAACCAAGCCTTCCGGTCGACCGAGTGTCATGAAATCTGTATAGATAGATTTTGTGACTGTACTGCTATTTTTCCCGCATCGGACAAGAAGTTTTTTCCGGACATGGGGGCTATTACAAGATCGTTTTTCTTTCCTTTTTATGTGTTTCAAGCTTTATAATAGTGTGTTTAATGCATAACCTTACGTGACAAAGCTCGAACTAGCTTCGGTGCGTTTAGTTCCGGCACCACATGGATTCCCTAAAAGATGAAGTGTGGGACCACCGGAAGCTTCGGATTTGCCTTGTGCTTCGATAAGCTAGGGTTTATCGATGTCCGTGTAATTGCTGTGGCTTGTCCGTGTCTGTAGGTCTAAGTACGAGGGTAGGAAGTGTGAGGGAGCTTACCCGAAAACACTTAGGTGGCTAGTTAAACATCTAATCAAACATATGTGCTAGATTAATAAGCTTAAACATCATGCAATGCTTGGTGAGGCATAGTACAATATCGCGATGTGTTCTCCGACTGTACAAAGTAGATTGTACCCACGCCGGTCAATCGATTGGCCGATAAAGCGTCCGGTGCACTCGCCGGTCATCACACTATCGGGACTCGTATATTCCCGGGGCTACTGTAGCGAGTCTCTAAGTAGGTTGCACCCAGCTTGTCCTAGTACATCCTATTACTAGGCGTAATGCCCTTGTTATTCATGATGTAACAAACTTGAGCTAAGCTAGATACCCTTGGAACCTCATGTTATGCAATGAACATAATATGATAGTTAGCTAGTGGCTAATAACGGAAATGAATTAATAAAAGACGGCGTTGCTTTTATTTCTTTATGAGACCGAGTTGTACGATCTTCTATGCGTTACTAAGTACTTATGTACTTACCCCGTTACTTTCTTGTTTGTCTTTCCCTTTCCCCAAAGAAGATGAACAAAGTTGTTACGGCCGATGAGTTCTTTGACGAGGATGTGTGAGATGGAGCTCTTGAAGACTTAGTTCCTTTAGTTTTGCTTTCTTTCAATAATGTTGTTGATTCAAGTTCAAACAATGTTGTCTTTATTTTGGATTAGTACCGTTTGGATCCGAATGTTGGTTGGTTTAGTTTTCTTTATTGGATTTAGTTTCACAAAGATTGAAAACCGTGTTTTCGATCTTTTGTCTTTTGGTTCTTCCCCGAGTCGTTTTATCTTCCGCGTCGTTTTAGTTCTCGGTATATGACGTAAGGCTTACATATATTATTGAATTTATTTGATAATATTTGTGCCGAGCGCTCTTTCCGGATAAGGACTCGGTGTCCGGGAACCGGGGCGTTACAGTTTGTCGATGTAAATCGAGCGGATCTAGAGCTTTTATCTTGTTTCGGTCAGTTAAATCCCTAAAGGCGGACTATTGAACCGGGCAAAAGATACTAGGTTGTTGCATGGCGTCTAGTACTATCTTAGGAGTTTTCACCCATGTTTGAATTCATTTAAAGGGACGACTTTGTCGTCCCAAAAAAGATATTTATAGGGACGACTTTGTCGTCCCTTTAAAGTTTCCCTCCGAAAAATCCGCCCAAAACTTTGACTATGTTTGAATTCATATAAAGGGACGACTTTGTCGTCCCAAAAAAGATATTTAAATGGACGACAAAGTCGTCCCTTTAAAGTTTGTCCCTTTAAACCAGTTTTCTTGTAGTGTTGATGTCATAAACTCAATCTAACGCTTCGCCAGCCTGATAATAGGGGTAGCTTCCACTGTGTCTGAAGTGTCGGAGTAGAGATGGGTCCGGCTTATAGACTGCGGACAGGCGGGATGGAGGCCCACGATCTGTTGTTGGGCTAGGAAATAGCCCCATTCTAGATGCTCGGGTTCCAATCCGGTTCGGGTATATCACTTGTGTATTATTGCAATGGTATAAGAAAATATTTATAGTATATTCTAGAATGTGAATACAATAAATGATAAGAATCGTAATTTTACAACAAAAAAAATCACTCAGAATTAATCGATATCAATAGACAATCCAAAATATATTATTACATAATAATTTGCCATTTTTTTTTCTTTTAAACATATATTTGTATATTCAGTTTTATATAATAACTAATTATGAATCATTACATCAAAATTAGTAGGTCGATACGCAAAAATTAGTAGGTTGATTTCAAATATGTATACGTGTGTTTAAGAAAATATTATCAATATCATTTATAAAAAAGAATTAGAGGGTCGGCCGCCGCACACCCTTAGTGGGTGGCGCCAAGACGAGTAGATATTTTCATGTTGAACTTGATCTTTATTTCAAGTATATTCCATTTGTGGTTAAGCAATAGTATCTCTCCTGGGAGCGTATCCAGGACCACTGTAACGCTCCGTTCCCGGACACAATATCCTTATTCGGAAATCGAAACGTTCGGCACGCATAATATTATATAAATAATATTACACGTAAGCCTTTATTACGTCGTATCAAATAAAAGCAAACGGAAGCTAAAAAGACTCGTGTAATTTTTTTCAACCATCTCAGAATAGAAGTTCAGGAACTAGAGAAGGAAATGTAAAGTTATTACATCCGAAACGAAACCAACGAATCCAAAATTGTACGAATTCCAACGTACTAAAAGTAAACTACTAGTTCTAATAACCCAAATCTATGAAATAAACTTAAATAAACAAATAATAAACAAGGTCTTCAAGTCCGGCGTCCTCAAACGTCGTCATCAAAGTCCTCCTCGAACTCATCATTTACCTGTTCGTCTTGTCTCCCCCAAACACATAAATAAACATGCATTTGAGGTAAGTACAATGTACAAAGTAAGAAGTAGAAGCTACAATATAATTAAGGTTTTTTATTATTAAGAGATTTGCCTTACTGAGACCGACTCGATCTAGGGTTCACTACATGCCCATCGACACGTCGTGACTATACGTTTCTAACTTAGCTTATCTTTGTTACATCATTACTCAAGGACACAATTCATGGTGAAAATTCCACCATGAGATATACTTGCCAACTACGGTGATTAGCACCGGTAGTCCCGGGATCTCCCGGGTATGCATATACGTTCGATGGATTTCCTCCACTACCCTTCAGCCTTTTGAGCCAGTAGCGTTGTCCACCTTTTATGAACGTATCACATCGCCGATTTGAATCGGTGCCTAACCAAGAATAGATGACGTTTTAGCTTTTACTACACTTATGTAATTATTAATATGAATTAACCAAATCACCTAAGTGTTTTCAGAATAATACTCACCTTATCAGCTCTACTCCCTCACTTAGACAACTAGGTATCACATCCTATCAATTACACAGACATTGATGAACCCTAGTTCATCAAAGCACAAGCCCTTTCATGCCCTTCTGACGGATCCGAACTTCAACTCCCTTTAAGAGTACATTCGGTGTTTTAATTGAACGAATCAGAAACTCAATCGGGGCTTGTTCATATTTAATTAGTGTTATTTAATCATGAATTAAGGTTTAAAATTCAAAACATAGCTTAAAACAACATTATATAGAAAACTGGGGCAATGCGTGCGCATTACTCTGGAATACGTACGCATTGAACCTGCTGCACTTATTCTAAGCAATCCTGTATCGGGAATGCGTGCGCATTGCTAACCAATGCGTACGCAGAAAAAGCCCTAAAACCTGTTTTTCAACCCTTAACGATCTCTACTCATTTTCAAAACATCTTGCACATGAATTATAGCAGAAAAACAGTAGAAAAACAAGTCTTTTAAGATCCGAAACAAAACTTAATCCTTAAACATCATCTAAGCTTAAAACTTGATACAATATGCATCCAAAACATGATCTATTCTACTCTAAACCACAATTAGATTGTAGGCAGAGCTTCTTACCTTTAGCAAGCTTATTCCAACAGCAAAAACTCAGAAAAACAGCAGCTAAAACCGATCTTTCTCTTATCAAATCTTCAACTTTCTGCAATCAAAACGTTGCCTTCTTCACAAGGATTTCGGCGCTCTACTCTGATCTGAAAACCGTTGAGCATCGACTTAGAAATTGATGAAAATCCCTCAGCCCTAATTTCTTGCCCACACATGCAGAGCACAATTTAGGAGGTGGAGAAATCTGATTTCTATTAGGTTATGAGAATTGTGGGGATTTATTTTCCTTAAATAACAAATCCCAAAAAAAGGATAAATATCTTATTATCTTCCTTTATCATAAAAAATCATATTTATCAAATCAAAAAAAAGATAAAGATCTTATTATCTTCCTTTATCATAAAAAATAAGATTTATCAAATCAAAAAAAGATAAAGATCTTATTATCTTCCTTTATCATAAAAATCAGATTTTCCTCCTTAAATATATACATATATATCTCGAAATATATATATATATATATATATATATATATATATATATATATATATATATATATATATATATAATAACAAATACTTAAACTCCAAATAAAAGGAACCGAACCCAATATTTCGTTTTCGCAAAATGACACGTCTGCCCTTTCCCAAAAATCAAAATATTATATTCTTCCCCCCTTAAAGGAGTTTCGTCCTCGAAACATAGAACATACCTGGTAAGTCCATAAAATCTGGGAACTCGCTGATCATATCGTCCTTAACTTCCCAAGTAGCTTCATCCGGTGAATGATTGCTCCATTGCACCAGAACTAAAGGAATCAACCGTCTCTTAATCATCTTTTCCTTCCGGTCCAAAATTCTGGTCGGTGTCTCATCATACGAAAGATTATCCTGGAGAACCTCCGTTTCAACAGTAGTCTCAATATCCGTCTTGGTCAAACACTTCTTTAACATTGAGACATGAAACACGTTGTGGACTCTCGACATCGATTCTGGTAACTTGAGTTTGTAAGCCAAAGGTCCAATTCTTTCTAGAATCTCAAAAGGTCCAACATACCTCGGGCTTAGCTTTCCTTATGTCCAAAACGTTTCACTCCCTTCATTGGTGAAGCTCGTAGATACACTCTTTCACCAACTTCAAACTCAAGAGGTCTCCTTCTAACATCTGCCCAACTCTTCTGTCTATCTTGAGCCGCCTTCAGATTCTTCTTGACCAGCTGAACCCTTTCTTTAGCTTGCTCAACCAATTCCGGCACGGTGATTTGTCTTTCGCCGACTTCATCCCAAAACAGCGGCGTTCTACATCTTCTTCCATACAATGCTTCAAACGGTGGCATGCCAATACTTGCATGATAACTGCTGTTGTAAGCAAACTCCGCTACCGGTAGGTAATCATCCCATGATCCACCTACTTCCAACACACAAGCTCTCAACATATCTTTAAGTGTTTGGATGGTTCTCTCAGATTGTCCATCTGTCTGAGGATGAAAGACCGTACTCAAATCCAACTTGGTTCCAAAAGCTTCTTGTAAACCTTTCCAAAACCGACTGACGAACCTCAAATCACGATCCAAAACTATCGAGATAGGTACTCCGTGTAACTTCACTATATTATCCAAGTATAGTGTCGTCATTTTCTTCAAGGGCGTATCGACCTTATATGGTAAGAAATGAGCGGATTTGGTCAATCTATCCACAATCACCCAAATCGCATCATTACCGCCTCTCGTCTTAGGTAAACCGGTGATAAAGTCCATAGTGATCTTATCCCACTTCCATTCCGGGATATCCAATGGCTTAAGCATTCCTCCCGGTCTTCTATGTTCTCTTTTAACCTTCTGGCAAGTATCACACTCTGCAACGAACTTGGCTATCTCCAGTTTCATCGAGGGCCACCAAAACCTTTCCTTCTAGTCTCTGTACATTTTAGTAGCTCCCGGATGAACCGCAAAAGCAATCCTATGTGCCTCTTCCATGACTCTCTGTCTTAAATCACACACGTTAGGTACACACAAACAATCCTGATACCAAAGATTCCTATTCTTATCTAACACATATCCAACCGTAGGCTTTTCCCTTGCAACTCACTTCAAGTCAACCAAAACTGGGTCTTCATCTTGCTTTTCCCGAATGTCATCCATCAACTCAGACCTTTCTAACAACGGTGCCACAAACTGTTGGTCTTCAATCTGATCAAAGCTTCGGATTCTCAGCTCATCTAACCTTTCTACAACACCTTCAACGCTTGAAATCGCAAACACTGGTTTTATGCTCAAGGCATCAGCCACTACATTTGCTTTACCCGGATGATACTGAATCCCCAAGTCATAATCCTTCACGAACTCCAGCCATCTCCTTTGTCTCATATTCAGGTTTTCCTGGGTAAAGAAATACTTCAAACTCTTGTGATCGGTGAAGATCCTGACCTTAACTCCATACAGGTAGTGCCTCCAAATCTTCAAGGCAAACACAACCGCTGCTAACTCCAAGCCGTGGGTTGGGTAATTCTTCTCATGCACCTTCAACTGTCGGGATGCATAAGCAATTACCTTCCTTCCCTGCATCAACACACAACCTAAACCTTGTCCCGAAGCATCCATGTAAACGTCATAATTATCAAAGATCTCCGGAACTGCCAAAACTAGGGCTGTAGTCAACCTCTTCTTCAACGTCTGAAAAACATCTTCACACTCACTGGTCCACTCACTTCACATCCTTTTGAGTGAGCCGGGTAAGTGGTGTAGCTATCTTTGAGAAGTCTTGTACAAACTTCCTATAATAGCCAGCCAAACCGAGAAAACTTCTAACCTCTGAAACGGTAGTCGGTCTGGACCACTTCTCAACTGCTTCAATCTTTGCCGGATCAACATTAATGCCATCTCCAGAAATGACATGACCCAAGAAACTCACTTGATCCAACCAAAATTCGCACTTCGAGAACTTAGCATACAACTGGTTATTCTTTAATGTATCTAGCACTATCCTTAAGTGTTCTTCATGTTCATTCTCATCCTTAGAGTATACACGGATGTCATCTATGAACACTATCACAAACTTGTCCATGTATGGCATGAAAACATGATGCATTAAATCCATAAATGCAGATGCAGCATTGGTGAGTCCAAAAGGCATACTCATAATGTCCATACCTCGTACTAAACGCCGTCTTCGGTATATCAGCCACTTTGATCTTCAACTGGTGATATCCGGACCTAAGATCAATCTTGGAAAATACTCTCTTGCCTTGCAACTGGTTAAACAAATCATCAATCCTTGGCAAATGGTACTTATTCTTGATGGTCATATTGTTTAGCGCTCTGTAATCTATGCACATCCTCATGCTACCATCTTTCTTCTTAACAAACAACACTGGGGCTCCCCAAGGCGAGGTACTAGGCTGAATTATGTTCCTCTCGAGCATATCCTTAAGTTGAGCTTTCAACTCTTTCAATTCAGCCGGTGCCATTCTATAGGGTGCCTTAGCAACTGGTGCCGCTCCTGGCATCAACTTGATCTCAAATTCAATTTCTCTATCGTGCATGTTTCCCGAAACTCTTGGAAACACCTCTAGGTATTCCTTGACTACGGGGTTTCCTCTAACTTAGGCTTCACTTGTTCCACATCCACCGCGTACAACAAGTAGCCTTCACAACCCTTCCGACAAGCTCTTATAGCCTTAACTGCTGAAATTATATGGTGACGCTTCCTACTAGGCTTGTAAATGTTACCTTGATAAGTCTTATCTGATTTCCCGGGTATCTTAAAGGTCACTCTCTTTTCTCTACAATCCAAGTGGACAAAATTCTCGGATAGCCAATCTATTCCAAGAATCACATCAAAATCCGAAAACTCCAAAACCGTCAAATCACTCCTGCAACAATACTTTCCAACTCGAACCTCTACCTGAGGTATCAACTTGGTTACCTTAGTCACTTTTCCTAAAGGTGTTGTTATCTCCAAAGTGTTTCTTAAAGGTTCCATTGGTAAGTTAAGCTTCTTAGCTACCTTAGTTGACACAAAGGTGTTAGACGCTCCCGTATCAAACAATGCCGTAACTGCTAAGTTTTCTAGAATTATTGTACCTAGGATGTGAATTAATTTATTTAAATACAATACAACATGATTTAAATCATGCTATAAAGTACTCTAATAAATTAAAATAAACAAAAAGGTACCTGAAATAACGTTATCGTATGGTTCAGCCATCTCAGCATCCACTGCAAAAATTCGAACCGGGCGACTTGGGCCGCCTTTTCCATTTCCTTGCCTCTGAATATTCGAGCTCCCCTTTGTTGGACACATCTTAGCAAAGTACCCTAGATCTCCGCAGTAGTAGCAGCCACCTGTATTAGCCTTACACTCACCTGAGTGATTCCTATTGCACTTAGAGCAAACTGGTGCTCCGGTTGAAGGTTTACTTGCTGCAGGGAATGTTGTCTTCTTGAGATTCTGTTGGGGTGCTCCCCGGTTAATACCTTGACTCGTGCCAAAATTCCTCTTATTCCCTATAACAACTGTGGCCTTCTTTCTGAATGTCTCCACCTTTAAGGCCTTATTCAACAACTCAGCCATATTCTTAGCTGTGAAACCCAACATACCAGACTGTATCTGATAGGCTAGGCCTTCCTTGTAAAGAGCTATCTTTCTCTCTTCAACCTTCATCAGCTCGGGGTAGAATCTTCCTAGCTCGTTAAACTTGTTGGTGTACTGAGATACTGTCATAAAGTTGCCCTGCTTAAGCTTTAAGAACTGGCTAGCTTGCCATGTCTGCCTGCACTATTTCCGGAAAATACTCGTTGTAAAACATTACTTTGAAGCCTTCCCAATCCGTTACCTTGCCATTACTACTTTGTATAGCATCAATCCAAGCTTCAGCTGCGCCCGAAAGGAAACTAACCGCCAACTGGGCCATCTCAGATTCAGGAACATGTATATTCCTGCAAGCCTTTTCTAAACTTCTTAACCATTCTTCAGCCTTCGAATGTTCTACATTCCCATAGAAGTTTTCAACCCGATTCCTTCTCAATCTTGTATACCAGTCAATCGGTGGTGCTTGCTCAAGTGCCGGTCTAACTGGTTGGGCTTGCTCAAGTGCCAGTCTAACTGGTGGGGCTTGTGGATAAACTGGAGGGTATCCATAGGGTATTTCCTACTGTTGAAACTGGGGTTGATGGAAACCGTAGGGTGGGTAACCAAGACCTTGTTGATGTTCAAAAACGGGGTGAAGGTGGTACAGTAGGTCAAGGAGTGTGACCCACTGGAGGAGGGTAAAAGGTCTAATGCTGCTGATGAGAAAACACTGGTGGAGGAGGGTAACTCACTGGTGGGGGATAGATACTGGTTTCTGGGGGTACGTAGACGGGTGGAATGTCCCCTATCACGGTGACACGTACCGGTGCTTCTCTAGGCTCTCCATAAATGTAGTTGTACCTTGGTGGAGGGTAACTTACTGGTGGCGGTACTAAACCCGCTGGAACGTCACTTACCAAGGAAAACTGAACCGAACTTCTCACATGCCATTGTGGGTGTTGCTCCTGATGAGGTCGCGGTGACAAACTCCACTGGGATCGTGGAGTAGGGGTTGCAGTATGAGGGGGTGGAGTGGGGCTCGGATGAGGTGAAGGATTCTGCCTCACGAAACCGCCTCTAACAACTGGTGTAGGACTCTCTCGACGTACTCCGGAAGCTTCTGCACCCGCTCCGGTTCTTGTGAACACCATCCTGATGATCGCAGAGAACCCGAACGTTACTAAGAGGTCTAAAGTAAACTTATCTTAATAGAAAGAAAGCCTAAAAGACGCTTCTCTCTGATACCAACTGTAACGCCCCGTTCCCGGACACCGAGTCCTTATCCGGAAATCGAAACGTTCGGCACGCATAATATTAAATAAATAATATTACACGTAAGCCTCTACTACGTCGTATCAAATAAAAGTAAATGGAAGCTAAAAAGACTCGGGTATTGTTTTTCAACTATCTCAGAATAGAAGTTCAGGAACTAGAGAATGAAATGTAAAGTTATTACATCCGAAACGAAACCAACGAATCCAAAATTGTATGAATTCCAAAGTACTAAAAGTAAACTACTAGTTCCAATAACCCAAATCTATGAAATAAACTTAAATAAACAAATAATAAACAAGGTCTTCAAGTCCGGCGTCCTCAAGTGTCGTCATCAAAGTCCTCCTCGAACTCATCATTTACCTGTTCGTCTTCTCTCCCCCAAACACATAAATAAACATGCATTTGAGGTAAGTACAATGTACAAAGTAAGAAGTAGAAGCTACAATATAATTAAGGTTTTTTATTATTAAGAGATTTGCCTTACTGAGACCGACTCGATCTAGGGTTCACTACATGCCCATCGACACGTCGTGTTTATACGTTTCTAACTTAGCTTATCTTTGTTACATCATTACTCAAGGACACAATGAATGGTTAAAATTCCACCACGAGATATACTTGCCAACTACCGTTGAGCATCGACTTAGCAATTGATGAAAAATCCCCCAGCCCTAATTTCTTGCCCACACACGCAGAGCACAATTTAGGAGGTGGAGAAATCTGATTTCTATTAGGTTATGAGAATTGTGGGGATTTATTTTCCTTAAATAACAAATCCCAAAAAAAGGATAAAGATCTTATTATCTTCCTTTATCATAAAAAAATCAGATTTATCAAATCAAAAAAAGATAAAGATCTTATTATCTTCCTTTATCATAAAAAATCAGATTTATCAAATCAAAAAAAGATAAAGATCTTATTATCTTCCTTTATCATAAAAATCAGATTTTCCTCCTTAAATATATACATATATATCTCGAAATATATATATATAATTTAACAAATACTTAAACTCCGAATAAAAGGAACCGAACCCAATATTTCGTTTTCGCAAAATGACACGTCTGTCCTTTTCCGAAAATCGGAATATTACAACCACAGCCTAGCTTGGAGAACGCCAATTTCTCCGTCGAGATCCGATATTTTATTTTATCGTATTACATCAATTTAGTTATGCTGTTAAAAAAATATAAAAATATCAATTATGTTTTTATGAATCATCATTATTATTCCGATGGTCCCACAGACAAAAAATTATGGTTCGTCCATAATATCTCTTCATTCCACTTCGGGAAGCTATTGTGTGGTGTTTCCATACGGTGTGGAGACACCGTATGGCACTTCCCAAACCGCACAGTTTTATGCTGTATTTAAACTGTGTGGTTCTGATCGTTTCTCCCGTCACTTCATCTAAAATTTCCTCACCACATAATAACTTCCGTTCCACTTCATGTGAATAAAATGGTCCAGACAAGTTGTGTGGCTCACAAATGAAGAAAAGAACTTGTACGACAATGTGTGGTTGATAAATAAAGTCCAGTTTTTTTTTGGAGAAAACAGCCACGTCTCCCTCTTGGAGCAGCAGCTGAATCATAACGTAAGTCTCAGTGATCGTTCCATATACTTATCATAATTAAGTAAAGGTATAAAGGTAGGTATGTTATTCGTTGTGACCAAGTGATTGTAACCATAGCATCAACTACATCGGGTAATGGTACATCCACAACCACTGAATCACAATGAGTGACGAAAATTACTTTTACACCGGCCATGGATCATAATGTAAGTTTCATTGATCATAATCAAATGTATTGTAAAAGTAGGTTATGTTACCGACATGTTATAGCTGAGTAATTGTGCATGTAACATTAACCCCGACGAGTAATGCTACATTCACAACAATTCAATCACAACGGGTACAAATTACTTTTACACATTTGATCATATTACTATGTCTAATTAATTATGATGTAGACTCATTATACTTAAAAATACTTTATAAGTACGTTGCATCTCCCGTTATGACTTAGTGGTAATGATAATAACATTACACGATATAGTTATTCCTCCGATGTCATTTGTACGTACGTCAAGGGTCACCTCCTGAAAAATATAGCTCAACTCCACACGACGGTCCATTGCTACAAAATCAGTTTGCAATATCCCGTCCACCTAGTCCTCCTCCTTCATATTTATGGAGGTTTTACTACTTGCCATCATCAAATGATACCAAATACCTTTGGCCCAGTGACATTTACGCAAAACATGTAAGCATCGAGGGGATGTCAATGAATATAAGTGAATACGGTTTAGCGGTATTTATATTTTATTAAATTTTCTTCACCTATACTCTACACTTTAATCATTCGGGTAGAAAGTTTTACAATGTAATGCTACCCATATAATTATTCAGGCACAGCGAATGATAAAATGATTTTACACAATTGATCATCATATAAAAATGATCGATTTATAAGATAGTCACTTTTAAACTAATATCCGCTTCACGCAGACATTCACGGTTCATGAATAGCTAATATGTAACTCGAGGGGATGTCAATGAATATAAGTGAATACGGTTTAGCGGTATTTATATTTTATTAAATTTTCTTCACCTATACCCTACACTTTAATCATTCGGGTAGAAAGTTTTACAATGTAATGCTACCCATATAATTATTCAGGCACAGCGAATGATAAAATGATTTTACACAATTGATCATCATATGCAAATTATCGATTATGATATGTATATATAATCGCAGAAAATCGATGTGTCAATAGCATAGTCACTTTTAAACTAATATCCGCTTCACGCAGACATTCACGGTTCATGAATAGCTAATATGTAACAGTGTTTTATTGGCATTACAAGTATAAATAGAAAAATGTGAAGAAAAAAAAAGTACAGAATATGGAGTTATTATTTGACATTTAATTCAGTAAAATCATTTTTTTCGTTATTAAGGACAATTTAATATTTCACCGGATCATTTTACCATTTTCTTTTTATAAAAATAGAAAAATCATAATACACATATATATTATATGTGCTACTCATTTAATTAAAACAATTATATATATATTCCTTTTACATTTTCCCTCTCTATATTGTCCTTCAGACCCACTACCCCTTTTATATAAATGTGTGTGTATATGAATAATTTATAATATAGTGGGCCGAGTGAGTATTATGACTACTTGAAAATGTATATCCATATCATCTTTATGCGTTGTGGGTTTTGAAAAATCAAACACATACCCTACTCTATCCTTGCAAATACTACGTTCTAACGGACAAATGTATGATGTATATTCACCGCATTGGATCGAAATTGTCACCTCCTAAGTCAGATATCACAAATGTCTTAAAAAGTTACTTAGAATTGGGTGAAAAAAATTATGAAACCCAAACCAATCGGCCGAACCAAGTCAACCAAACCGGATAAGCATAAACCTTGGTTTTTCATACGATTTTCGTAGCTCATTTTAATAACATCTCCACTAATCGGGACCAACCAAGGCTAAACACGGTCCAGTAGGACTTGAAGGGTTATAATGTCAAGCTCGGGACGAGGTTAATCGAAAGGAAATTTTGGGTCTGGAGAAAGAGAAAAACACGAGTTAACCTAATCGTTTCATGTATTCTTGCTTTGAAAACATACCAAACCACACCAAAACTCCTTCGATTCTTTCTGTATGCATTAACAAACAAACTCCAACCTTAACAAACTCCTTCTTTGAATCCTTTTTCTTAAACTTTATTCAACTTTCAATATTTCATTTTTCTTCATTTTCTTTTCATTCTTTTTTTCCTTTTTTTTTCAATTTTCTTTCCCGAACCACAAGCCTCACAATACATTCATCGAGCTCCTCCCCTTCATATACTAGCTCGTACTAACTAACTCCTCTCGAAGTATGCACCATCTCCCACCCCACACTTGCTTTAGCAAGTGTGTCTAAAGTAACGACTAAGTCCACTCGTAGGGTGATCAAAAGAAACGTGACAAAAAATAAAGCTCGGGGTTAGGGTAATACAGGCTAAGTAACCAGAACGGCTCATGTCGGACGGTGGTCAGACCATCCTATTCAAGGCTTAGAAGGGGTACGAGGGTATAATGTTGGGATTTTGGCTTATTTGGCTCTGGTTGTGTCAAAGAAGTGCCAGGACTGTCATCCCGTGTCCTACCAAGGCTAATCCTTCTATTTCACCTCGAAGTTACAAAATGGGATCTAGGTAGTCGAATTGTGCTCAAGTCTACCATAATCCTTCACTAGATCCTAAGGCCTATGACATTGAAGCTAAACGTGCGTAAGAAATTCCGTTTATAAGATAAACCTATCGTCTTGCTATAAGCATTTACTACTTCGCTAAGTCGTTTACCAAGAGAATGTGAAGTTTAAACATGCAAATGGACGTTAAAACCTTGGAAAATTTTAAAATCTGACTCGAAAATGGACACATACTAAGTATATTACTGAACAGGCACATTTAAACATACAACTCAAACCAAGCTAAGTCTACCACCCCACACTTTGAATGAAACACTGTCCTCAGTGTGTGAATGAAAGAGAAAGAAGACTTAGCTTTAGACCCGGCAGAAAGGCATGAACGAATCTCGTGACATCTTCTTATAAGCGCATCCCGTATGCCTAAAGTCAAATAGACAGAAAACAACGCAAACACATGCACGGGACGTGGTCCACGTGCCAAAAGTATGCAACAGATATACTGGGGATATAAAATAAAAAATCCATGCCATATCAGTAGACTCGTAACACAAACAATCACTCAACATGGACCGCAATAGATGGAAAAATAACCATAAAGGTAAAAGAACAGAACATCTACACATATCATATAAAGGCCACAGAGTGTCACATTAAAACATCCATGTCAAGTAGTGAAAACATGTATCACAATCAAATACTTCCTCACTGTATTCATCGCGAATTCCTCTTAGACACACCTAAGCTTGCTTTATTCCAAAAAGTTCTTTTTTTTTTATTTATTTATTTTATTGCAGCCTTGGGTTTTTATTTTTTTATTATTATTATTATTATTAAACCCCTCACACACACACACACAATATGTTAAACCCCTCAAAAAGTCATGGTAGCCGAAGGTCCTAAGCCCCAGTTCTAGCCGGACTTACAAGATATCAACCTCCAAAGAGGCTAAGTACCAAAGTCGTATTCAATCCGAGTTCAGGACAATATCACTTCAGCATCTCATGGCTCCTATGGAAATCTAAATAAAACAAGATGATAAAAACCTAGGCCCAAGTTCTAGGACAACCTACAAGATATCAACCTAATATAACAACCCCATAAAGGGATTGGGTTGAGTACCAAAATTGCATTCAAACCTAGTCTAAGCAAATCATATCAAAATGTTTTCATTTTTTTTTCTTGACCTAACACAATTTTTTTATATAGACTTTTAAACAATCTTCCCCGGCAACGGCGCCAATTTGATAAGTAAGATTTCGCAATCCGCTCGATCAAATACAATTTATAAAACTCGAAACCTTCGGCAAAACTCACTTTCTAACCGGCAGTGAACCGGGTCAATCGTAGGTAGTGCATTCAGAGTCCGAGGTCGATCCCATGAGGAGATTGAGTCGAATATAAAATTTGTGTTAAAATCAGAGGGCAAAGAGTATGTGAACAAGACAAAAGATCGAAGCATTTATTATTTCACGACATACACAAGGATCTGAATCAAGACTTTTATCCAGAGTAAATTTCATCAAACTAATGATCTACACAATCTAAACCATATTGAGAGAAAACAAATCGAAATCAGGAAACTCAAAATAATGAAGATCAAAACATTGTAGATCAAGACTTTTGAATCCCAAATCAGCAAAAGATATCAACCTTTAATTCATACGATGATCCCAGGAACGAACTCTACCAAGCCATCGATCGAATATCGTATTCTACTCTATATATATAAAAATCTAAACTAAGAAATTGAAATACGGAGCCTAGTCCAGAGCTCTAATCCGTCTATTTAGATGTCAACCGGTCATAACAACCGCCGAAACGGCTAGGGTTGAGCACCTAAGCCGACCTCGAGCTCAGTCTAGGCCAATAAAAGTCAAAATTTTTGTTCTCTTAGGTTTAGCTACTCTTAAATAGGCAAAAATCGCGACCTTGACCTAGTTGGGCCGACCAACTTGGCCCATATAACTCGTATTCGGTAAACTAGTGATATCTTGCTGTGTAGAGCTCCGATTTGAACGATTCAATATGTGTTGGAAAGCTAGTTCAATTACCTACAACTTTCATGAAGAAAACTTGACCAGAAAATGCCTCTAAGATGGGTCAAATTAAAGATTAATGGACAGGCATGGTGAATACTCTTGTCGGGGCCAAACGAGCGATTGCCCTCCTGGTGAACGCTCGTCTACCTGGAGATCGGATTCTTGATTAGGGTTCTTGAGATTCAAACGAGCGTCTGGCCTACCTTGAACGCTAGTTTGTCTTGTATGAGCTTTCTTGATTCGGGCTGAACCCATCCAAACACAAGTTTGGGGGTAATTTGGACGCTCGGTTGCCTCAAAACCCAACTTTCAGTATCAATGCCACTTCTGTTAAACGCCAGTTTGCATCTTCCAAACGCCAGTTTGTCCTAAGCTTGATTCAAACGCCAGTTTGGGTAGGGCAAACGCCAATTTTCCTTGACTCACTACAAACTTGACTTTTCTTCCACTTACGTTCTACTTTCATGCCACGAACATGTCCCTCGTTCCAAAACATCGCCTTCCGGGTCCTCGAGTCACCTAAGTCCTGCAATAACATATACAAACAAACACCACGCGTAATTCCGCAAGACAAAAGTGCTCGGAAAAGAGTTAAATATCATCAAAAAGGCGGAGTTTACTATCGATATGACAGTTTAACTCCCCGTGCGTATAACTCTCGATATTACTCTCAAACGGGTCTATATATACCCAAAACATGCTAATAAAGTGATAAACGGGGGCTAGATCACATACAAAAGTGCAGTGAAGTTGACTCCATCATCCACACATGGAGTAGTTCACAACCTATGAACAGGTAAATGGAGGTCATATTGCTATGGCTAACAACAAGGTTTGTAATATGGTTGGAATAGGCTCAGTTCAGATCATTGGACACGTGATGGTAAATTATGCACACTGATTGAGGTGAGGCATGTTCCACTAATGTCAAGAATCTGATATCTCTTTGTCTTCTAGATAGCAAAGGGTTCAGCTTTAAAAGTGAAGGTGGAGGGGTGAATGTCTACACGGATTCAGTTGTGATTCTAAAGGGTGCTCCCTCTGTTCCAAAATAATTGATGCAGTTGCCAAAATTATTTGTTCTATTTTATGTGAGGCAGTTACATTTCCAATACAGTATTTATTGTATTTTTCTTGTTTACCCTTATTTATTACAACATGAGAGATAAAAAAACAAGGCTACATTAATTATACTCAAGGGCTTTTTAGCCATTTCATTCTTAAAGTCAATACATTAATTTACTTCCTTAATATGTGTGTTTTTGACAACTGCATCAGATAAATTGGAACGGAGGGAGTATTAGACAATAGATATTGTATATACTATAAAGGTCTATTGTACCAGGTTCCACTGCAGTTGCATCACCGGGATTCACCAGAAAGATATTAAAAGACTATGGCATATGAGGCTTGGTCAGATGGGTGAAAGAGGGTGTTAGGAAATCTACGCGGGAACGCAACGGAATTCAAAATTTTATTTCATGTTAACCAGGATCGATTTCGTTTAAGCAATAAACAAATAAGTAGTAGACGATGAATACCTTGCTTGATCTAAAAGATCGACGCTTTGACCGTCTGAGGAGGGTAGCGATGCACGGATAAATTGGAACATGAGAGATAAAAAAACAAGGCTACATTAATTATACTCAAGGGCTTTTTAGCCATTTCATTCTTAAAGTCAATACATTAATTTACTTTCTTAATATGTGTGTTTTTGACAACTGCATCAGATAAATTGGAACGGATGGAGTATTAGACAATAGATATTGTATATACTGTAAAGGTCTATTGTACCGGTGATCCACACGAACAGCCCGCCGGAATCCCATCATGGATTGCTACCAGAAAAACTCGGTTTTTAGACCGACATTTTCTCTCTCTCTCAAAATCTCTCCAGATGAAGCTCTCTATTTTTCATAAAAACTATTAGCTCTTGGAATTGTGATGATCAAAAGAGCTAGCCAACCCCTTTCTTATATAGGTGTTGGGGCGCCCCTCATGTCTTCCAATCTGATTGGGATTAGTTTCCTAGTAGATTGAGGAGAAAGAAAAGATTTTCCTAATAAAATAAGAAAAATCTATTTGATTGATTTATCTCATTAATATTTAATATCTTATATTAAATATTAAACCAAAATATACATTGACAATATCTTATATTAAATATATCTTTATCTTATTACCATAAACTATTTTTCCAAAAATCAATTAATATCCAATATTAATATTATGGTAATCTTATTAATTAAATTGCATAATCCAAGTGTATCCAATACACTAGAAAGTGGCGCCCTTTTTAGCCATAAATTGGCATCCAGAATCTTCTTTAATTAATATAATACTATGATTAACTAATTTGCAAAATACAATTATATCATATATATACATATTTCGACATATACATATACAGTGTATGTATATTTAATTAATCAACATAATTAATATCTTGTATTATATTTATTCATAATAAATAAATACCACCATATCAATTTACCACTATAACCTTTATAGTATGAGATAAATTCTTTCCTTATTTGGTCATCAAATATAACCACATTTTAATCCGACTTGATGTTCTTATGTGTGTGACCCGATAGGCTTCCGAATATGTTGTCCGTAGGTACAAATTGCAAATTACGAAAATGCCATTCATACCCAACGATCACGGGATAGCGTCTAGCAACACACCGTGGCCCCCAATCATCAGAAGAGTCAAATGCGATGACTACTACCTTTCATGTGAAAAGGTTACCGTGTAAATAGAATCCCATCGTTGTAATAATATTCATACGGTCATTCGTCGAGTGTCAAACTTCAACGACCGTATCGTATAATCTGCATGTCATGCTCTCTCGAAGTAACTCATTTACTTCCACTTTGCAAAGATTCACGAGAGTAAGACATTCTTTATAATAAGGCCCTTTCGGATGGTACGCGATTTCCGGACGAACAAACATGTATACTCCGCATGCTTCAGTATCACACTCAATCACTACCGCATGATTGCCCCATGGCTTGGGTAAACCTCAATAGCATAAAAGCATGACAATCCACACCGTGATGCCATGTAGACTCCGGTCCTAAGGATAATTACACAACCGTTACATAGTGTGACACTTAACAGTGTAAGTGGTTCAGTGTAATGTACGCATTCTCTAATACACGTCCACGTACAATACAAGTATCTCCACACTTTGATAGACGAGATTTATCCCTGCCCTTAAAGACAGAAGACATCTAATACGTGCTAGCATGTTTGTACTATCAATGCCCCGTTTAATAGTACATGAGCCTAGAGACATTTAAGTGTCAAACTTATTAAAGTGATTAGAGATATCATCAACCATAATCGCCAATCATGGTTTCTCTATTACAGTTTAATACTAAGGACATTATCATATAACAATTAATAATTGGTTCTTTAAAAGAACAAATATATGACAACAGAAAAGTCATTTAATATATATGAATAATCATAAAGAAATAGTAAAAATGATCCGACCCGGTCGGACCCGGTCCAACCCGATTGGTTTAGGACACTATTTCAACAGAGGGATGCAGATTTGGCTAAGTCTGGCCTTCTTGGGGGACATAAGGTCAAGGAGCTGGACTTTTGTGAGCATTATGTGATTGGGAAGATACACATGAGTAAGTTCCCAAAATAAATTCATGACATAAAAAGGACACTTATTTATGTCCATTCTGATTTCTAGGGACCATCTAAGGTGGAATCTTTGGGTGGTCACGGGTACTTTGTGTCATTTATTGATGATAATTCAAGAATGGCATGGTTAGTCATGATGAAGCATAAGGGTGATGCATTCAAGTGTTTCAAACAGTAGAAGGCATTGGTTGAGAATCAGAACATGAAGAAGGTCAAGAGACTTAGAACTGGTAATGTTCTGAAATTTTGTTGGTCTGAGTTTGATGAATCCTGCAAGAATGGAGGCATTGTTAGGCACTATACTATCAGGCATACTACACAGCAGAATTATGTTGCGAAAGGTTGAATCGGACTCTTCTAGAGAGGGAAAAGTGCATGCTCTCTAATGCTGGTTTGGCAATGAGATTTTGGGCAGAGGCTGTGAGCACAGCCTGCTACTTAATCAATAAGGGACCTCACACTGGGATCAATCTCAAACACCAATTGAGATATGGTAAGGGAAGACTGCAGATTACTCAGGTTTGAAGGGTTTTGGGAGTACATATTATTATCATGTTCGTGAAGGTAATACGGAAACAATGGCCAAAAGAGGATTGTTTGTGGGATATGGAGATGGAGTTAAATGGTATAAGATATGGTCATCAACTGGAAAATAGGGTTATACTTAGCAGGAGTGTAGTCTTTGATGAGAACTCTTTGCTTAACTCATCTGTGAGAGTCACATATGAATATTAAATTATGTCTAAAACGAGGGGGGTTGACAAACGGGTGGAACTTCAGGTCCAGTCAACTGAACTAGAAAACTCAGGTGAGGACAGACAACACTCAGCAGATCTGGCCAAACCAAGACTGAATCTGAACCAGTTATCTAAAAATGGGTCAGCTGATACTCAACGGTTGAGGTTGGTTTGTAGAGTATAGCTCTCGGCAAAGCTAGAAGAACCAATTTTATACCTCCCAAGAGGTATGGTTTGAAGATATGGTTGGTTATGCACTTCAGATGGCTAAAGAAGTGGATGGTTCTGAACCTAACACTTACGGAAGTTGTGAGATTTCAGAGGCACCTTAATGGCTTGTTGCCATGGATGATGAAATGGAGTCATTTCAGACGAATGAGACTTGGGATCTGGTCAAACAACCACATGGGAGAAGGCTTGTGTTGCAAATGGATCTTCAAGAATAAATAAGGGATATCATCAATTAAGGGCATAAGGTATAAGGCATATTTGGTTGCAAGAGGGATCAGTCAGGTGGAGTGGTAGACTATGATGAGATGTTCTCACCAGTAGTCGAGTCACTTGATCGTTGACTCTTTTGATCACAGTTTTCAAGTCATTGAATCTTTCCAAAACTTCAACACAATCTGGATCGGTGACTGTTGATTCTCGCGAACAATCTTCATCTTCCATACCCGGTAAACTTAGGTTCATCAAACACAACATGGATTGTTTCAAGAATATCCCAAGAATATGCCTTCATCGATTTTGGTTGGAATGTTTTCAAATGAACTTTATGATTTAGAATGAAACATTTACTTCCAAATGGATGGAAATAGGATATATTGGGTATCCTTCCATTCCGGACCTCGTAGGGTGTCTTCGACGGCTTCTTGTTTACGATGTTGTTTTGTGTATAGCATTATTCTTGCTTTCCACTTAATATCTTTCGTAGCAATGCTTCACAAATCATTGTTCTTCCCGCTTCCTTTAAGGTTCTGTTTCTTCTTTCGCAACCCCATTTCATCTTATCTTTATGATTTGTTAAACTTTTCTCATTTTGTAATCTCTTCAAAA
The DNA here is from genome assembly GCA_036785695.1 of Gentiana straminea. NCBI lineage: Eukaryota > Viridiplantae > Streptophyta > Magnoliopsida > Gentianales > Gentianaceae > Gentiana > Gentiana straminea. Next base: position 19,996,879 of record JAVUPR010000266.1, on the reverse strand, counting down.
GATTAGGCATGCTTTGAAGTGTTTCACTTTTCTTGTTCATGAATATCACCCAAGTGTATCTAGAATAATCATCCACAACCACTAGGGTATACTTCTTTCTGTTACACTTGTTGGAGTTATTGGTCCAAAAAGATCCATGTGCATCAGCTCCAACACTCTATTAGTTGATTGTTTGGTCTTTGATTTGAAAGTTGTTACTTGTAGTGGTGGCACATCGACAGTGCTTATTCTTTGTCATGTGTCCGGAACATCCACCGTGTCAAAGTAATCTTGAACTTGAGCCATAAGGTCTTCTCCCGAATGTGTCATACATTGGTTCATACTTTGGTTCATACATGTATTCTAGATGTAATGACAACTTTCCTACATGGGGATGTAGATGAGGAGATATATATGACTCAACTAGAGGGTTTCCAAGTTCCTGGTAAAGAAATGTATGTTTGCAAGTTGAAAGAAGTCCATGTATGGACTCGCTTCGGCGGGAGTTGGATCTAGTGCGGGCAAGGCTATGGTATAAGAAGTTTGGTGGTATAAGAAGTTTGACAGTTATCTGGTCCAGCAAGGCTATAACAAAAGTACATATGATTGATGTGTGTATCATAACAAGCTAAAGGATGGTTCAGTCATCTATCTGTTTCTATATATGGATGATATATTGATAGCTGCTTTGAACAAGTCTGATATTCAAGATCTAGAGAATTTGCTCAAGGCTGAATTTGACATGAAGGATTTGGGTTCAGCAAAGAAAATTATGGGGACGGAGATCCATAGAGATAGGAAGCAAGATATGTTGATTATATTGAGAATATATATCCAGATTTGGCATGTTAGCGGCCAAATCTATAGATACTCCAATGGCATCAAATTCATATATGTTTGTTGTGTTTGCTCCACAGTCAGTTGAGGAGGAAGAATACATGTCAAAAGTTTCATATGCTTGTGTAGTAGGCAGTTTAATGTATGCAATGGTCTGCACTAGGCCTGATCTGGCTCAGGCCGTCAGCGTTGTCAATAGTAATAGATAAACCTGGGAAGGAACACTGGAAAGATGTAAAAAGGGTGTTCAGGTACCTTGAGGGTACATCTGATATTGGTCTCATTTATGGAGGTGGTGCTCAATATTTGGTTGCAGGGTACTGTAATTCTAATTATGCTATTGATGTGGACATCATGAGATCTATGATTGGTTATGTGTTTACATTGGGTAGTTCTGTGGTAAGTTGGATGGAAGCTTTATAGGCAATGGTGACATTATCTACTACTAAGGCAGAATACATGGCACTGACTGAAGCAACAAGGAAGAAATCTGGTTAAAGGGGTTGGTCAATGATCTGAGTCTGCATCTAGATCAAGCTAAAGTGTATTATGACAGTTTAAATGCAATATGTTTAGCTAGGGATCAGGTTCACCATGAGAGAACCAACCATGTTGATGTGAGGTATCATTTCATGAGAAGTGAGAAAAGAATCCGGGTGAAGAAATCGGCACTAATGTCAATCATGCTGATATGCTCACCAAATATGTTCCAAGTAGCAAGTTTTAGTTGTGTTTGGACTTGCTAAACAACTGAAGCTGTTAATTGGCAAATATGAAGAAACGAGGAAGTTTGGCACTTGATTGTGCATCTGGTTTGACAGTCTGCATGAAGTTCAAGTCAGGGTGGAGATTTCGTAATGATGGCATGAACCATGATGCTGAGTCTGTTGTCAGCTGAATGGTGTTCAGCTAAGCTGAGTTTGTTGTCAGCAGAATCTAATGAAGTTAGTAGAGTTGATTTCCTGCTGAGTCTGGTGGTCAGCTGAGTTGGTTCTCAGCAGTCATCACGTCTGCATGGCTGCTGAATTTGGGTAACATCTAGGGTATTTTTGTCATTGTGTGGTTTGGTTGTTATGGCGGTTAGGGTTTTGTTCCCTAAGCCTATAAATACCAAATGTATTGTAACATATGTATCTGTGAAAAACATATGTCTGTGAATAATAAATTCCTCGTTTTTGTCCGTAAAGTAGTCAACACATTGTCGGAAATCACGTTAAATATGTGTTCTCTCTTTGTTTCTGTTATTGTTTGATTGTTTATTGTTTGTTATTTCTCAAATCTCCATCAGTTCCTTGATATGTGTTACAACAAAGAAGACATATTTTTTTAGTATCTTGTTTGTGTCTAGCTTAGGAATTTTTGATGGGGTGGTTGGCTTTGTTAACTAATTTTGGCATAAGTATGCAATATGCATTAGTGCAATATACATAATTGTCAGGTGTAATGCCCGAAAGACAATTTTGTAATTGTTTTATTTAATAAATGAAATGATATTATTATTCATATTTATTATTCTCATATTCACCGATGTGACAATAGTATTTACACTGCAGAAAACCCTAAAGTATATCGTTTATGTAATCACTTAACTCAGTGTATGGGATATACACGGGAGGATTGAGTTAGTGGATATGTACTTAAAATACAATTAGCCCGTAGTGAAGTTAATCGAGAGTATCGAGTCTCTCCTTTAACGTGCTATTAATGCGCCCAGAACACAATAGGTGTGATTGTCTTATCCGGACTTTCGGTTAAGAGAACCTAGTGGGACATTTATATATGATAGATATATCATATAGGGCTGGACCGATTTGATTAGAATTCACGATATAATTCCGTAATCGAGAAGTCTTATCGAATCAATCGATGATCATATTTATGGATATATCTTAATCCTGAGGTGATCACAGTCAACTGCTTGAATCAGTATGAGGTTTGACTTGACGGTTAAGGATTACACCGAGTCGTCGTGATCCGAATTACCCCATCTTGGCATTGTACTTGGATTGAGTGAGTAGTCGTGTTATCACGGATACGGAATCCATTCCTTCCATTTATGGAAGTAGATAGAAAGTTCCCTTATTTGTTAATCCTAGAAACTGATCGATCGTACGAGTTCATATTACACTGATTAGCTACCATGAGTTGTATGAATTAATTGATCACTAGGGGGTTAATGATAAATAAGGATAAGAGGTTCTAAAAAGGGTTAACGGTAACTTCCCGATTTAGAATGAACAGTCTATGGAGGATTAATCCATATGTAATGATTATATCAATGGACGCTTATTATAATTCTCGTGAGGAGATAAATATAATCTCATAATCGGAGGAATGCAGTCACGGGATGATGGTGGCATATTCCTGTGATTGATTTATCGAATATAATTATTCGTTCGTAAGATAATTATTTATTTGATTTATCGGAGCCGCTGATTATTAGTCCATGGTCCCCGACGTGCCTCCAATATAGCATAGCTATTCTCGGACGTCGAATCCTAATAATATTAATTTAGTTCTTATTAGAATTTAATTAAAACGATATGTGAATTAATTGTTTAGTGGACTATTAAATTAGTTGGGCTAAATAATTAAATATGTGAAAAAGACATTTTTCATAATCTTGGCCCAATTTGTGTGTAATGGCCGAAATCTCAAACCCTAGGAGGGAAGGAGAATTTTCGGCCTCCACATGTATTAGTGAGCAAGAAATTAGTTTTCTTGTGGATTAATAAGACATGTGCACAAAATATTTATTGGATAAATATTTTATGGTAAAAAATAAAGATAAAGATTATTCTAGATTTGTTTTAGAATATTCTAGGATTATCTTTTATTTATTGGATTTATTTATTTGCAAAATAAAATCCTTGGAGGACAAGAAGAGCTCTCTTATATAAAGTGGCTTTTCCCAACTCATACACACACACATTTTCGACTTCTATCTCTTAGAGAGAAGAAGATAAATTTCGGCCAAGAGGGTGAGAGGGAAAATCTTGGAGGTTTTTCCGGGTAGTATATCGGGAGGATTCGAGACGAGGATTTCCTTCCACCGGGAGTTGCTCGGATCACACGTGCGGAAGATCGTGGTGCTCTTCACGCCATCTTTTGTTCTTCCCATTGCGGTTCTTCTACTTGGATTTTGAGATCCAAGAGGTATGTTCTACAACCCCCTTGTAGAGTAGATCTAGTTATTTTATTATGTGTAAATTATAGATCTAGATCCTTGAATCGCTTCCGTTGCGGATGATATTACTAACAGTGGTATCAGTCGCCGGTGATCTATATTTATACGTATAAAATATTAGATCTAGGAGTGGAAAACATGTAGTTTTTGTCCCTATTTTTTATGGGGGCCGAAAATTTGTTTATTTTTTTATGTTACGATTGTTGTGGTTTGAAGAGATGGATTGGGGTTGGTACTGTTTACTCGTTAGATCTATTGTAAGCTCTCTCGATTTAGATCGTTTGAGTATAGGATTGATGTAAAAGTTATTGTTTTTTTTTATTCCTTTTTTTCGGCTATTTTTTTTTTTTTTTTTTTTGTAATTCCGGAAAAACGACGAAGAACGATGATGAACACGAGATGAAGACGGAACTCAAGGTATGAATAGGAGTCGGGGCTGAAAATTTTTTGTTTATAATTTTTTCCTAACTTGGTTAGGTTTTGGATTTTATTAAAAATTGATTTTTTTATATATATAATCGGCTGTTTTTTTTTTAAAAAAAAATTAATTTATTTTTCTGGAATAAAAATACAGCAGGATTTAAAATTAAAAAAAAAAAATTTTTTTATTTTATAAAATAAAGGCCCCTTCTCCTTTCGGGTTCGCGGTTCGTGGTTCAAAGCTCAAATATCGAAGACACGAAGACAACAAGTTGTAATTTACTGTTTTCCTAGGATAGATTAGATACGGGGGTACCAACGATCCATCTCGGTGTTTAAATTTTCCGCAATTTATTTTTTATGTGTTTGATCATAAAATAGATATAAAATCGGAATTGCCATGACATGCATCATATCATATATCCACTCCATGCATACATGTAGAATTTTAATTTTGGTAATTAAAAATAGGCATGTATACAAACTCGCGTAATTAGTTGAAATTTAATTAATACGTGGTAATTAATTAATTTAGTAACTAATTAAAGATCCGAGGACGGGTTATGAAATCGTTAAGCCTTTCGGTGTGTGTTCTCGGTGAACCGCCTTAAAAGCCCAAACGAGATCACGTTTTCGATTCGTAGTGTCTACGAGATTGAATGATGGTAAAAGAACAATAAATCTTGGATAAAAACGGTTCGCTTATAGGTTGGGTGGTCAACTGAGCTTCGCTCGACCGACTTAACCCTCATAGTGTGATGTATGCACGGGGGTCCGGCAAGACTAAGCTATACCGGCAAGCGGAGGGGTGATTCCTTCTTATCTCAATGGGGCTCTCTTGACCCGATTTCGTCCGACTGTCACATATGTTCCAACGAATAGGACGGGTAGGCTTGCCTACGTTACCGACACCATTCGGAATCCTTGATTTGATGTGCTTTTATGTTAACATCAAAAAGACGTGGTTAGTTAACCCACCACCACTTCCAAAATATTGAGTGGGAGCGGGGGAGGCGATAGCCAACCCCACGGCCTCTACTATAGATACAAACAAGTGAGAGAAGGGTGACGCCTCACGGCGCTTTGATTTCGTCCCCCTACGGATGGTGTTCACCCCTATCAACATTCATGGCTTGGTCTCCGAAAGGATAGGATTTCCGGGTACTCGTCGGGTCACTGACCTATCCTACGACGGCACACTCGGGGCGTACCTAATAGATCCGATATAGTAGGTCACACTCATCAAGGGTATTCTTGATAATACCTAGGCTAAAAAAGGAAGGTAGTCAATGAATAAAGGAATGTTCGATTCTCGTGGGATGTTCGATTCTCACAAGTTATTCATTGATGAGATTGTCTCGATTTAACCGTCATCTCTTTGACCTACCCTACGGCGGCACTGAGATGCGAGGTTAAAACCTTGGAATGGTAGAGTAGACTTAATTTTAGTTTACAATTCCTAAAATAAACTTATATAGTAGTGTTAAACTTGAATTAATATATGTCATTTTATTTTCAGCAAAAATGTTTGCTCAAATTTCTACTTTAGTGTCTGAAAAATTATCGGGAAACAACTTTAAGAAATGGAAGAGTAATCTAAACGTGGTACTCACATACGAGAATGTGCAATATGTACTCACTTCTGAATGCCCTACGGTGGCGATCCAAAAACCCGGAAAAGCTGAGATCGAGCAGCGTAATCGCTGGATCGAGTCAGATAACCGGGCTCGTGGGATCATCCTGGCGGCAGTGTCGGAGGTTATTAGGACCCAGATTGAAGAGTTTGAGACTGCACGAGAAATCATGCGAAAACTTACTTCGATGTTTGGATCACTTAGCAACCAAGCAAGACACGATGCCATCGGGATGGTACATTAACACGAAATTGAAGAAAGGTCAAGCAGTGAATGGTCATGTTCTAAATATGATCAGTTACTTCAATGACGCCGGTATTCATGGATCGATGTTCGATGAAGCAACTCAAGTGTCGATGATTTTGGAATCATTGACTCCTGAGTTTATCCCGTTCAAAACTCAGTATCTGATGGGCAAACATGAGTTGACCATGACACAGATGCTTAATGAACTGACTATCTACGAGGGCCTACTATCGAAAGATAAGGTCCAAGTAGGGGATAAGAAAACAGAAGCCAATATGGCCGAAGCTAAGCCATCAAACAAGCCTAAGGCCAAACCAAAGAAGAAGGGTAGTGTTGCACCTGTGCCCAAGCAAATGAAGAAAAAGAAAGCCAAGAAAGTTGACGAGGCCAAGCCCAAGGGCAAGTACTTTTACTGTAAGGAGGTAGGACATTGGAAACGCCATTGTCCGGAATATCTTCGTGATGTAAAGGATGGCAAAGTCAAGGTATCATCTTGGGAAAGATAAGAAAGGTAATTCAGAATTACTATTCTTGGAATCTTTTAATGTAGCTAAAGATGTATCCACTTGGATACTTGATACTGGAGCTACTAACCATGTATGTTCTTCATTGCAGATTCTTAGTTCGTACGAGGAGCTGGAAGAGGGTTCTCAAGTGATGCGAGTAGGCACTGGGGCGCTCATTTCGGCTAAAGCAGTGGGAGTTGTGGACTTGCACTTTAATAATAGAACTTTACATTTAGAGAATGTTTATTTTATTCCGAATTTCAGGAGAAATTTAATTTCTCATTCTACCTTAGTTGAACAATCATTTTATGTTTCAAATTTGAATGGTGAATTTGTTATTTCGAAGAATGGCTTTGAATTGTGTTCAACTACGAATGAAAACGGTTTATATTTTGTAAGACCACATAAAGCTCCACTACTTAATACTGAAATGTTTAAAACTGCTCATCAAAGATCTGCTAAAAGGCGGAAAGTTTCTCAAGTAAAAGAAGATAAAACATACTTGTGGCATCTGAGGCTCGGCCATATTTCCTTGGAAAGACTCAAAAGACTAGAAAAGGTTCATGCCTTAGGTGAGTCATCTGTTGACACACTGCATGTCTGCGAGTGTTGCCTGGAGGGAAAAATGACCAAGCGTCCCTTCTCGTCAAAGGGTAATAGGGCCACGGGAACTCTAGACTTAGTGCATTCAGACCTTTGTGGTCCGATGAACGTACAAGCTAGAGGCGGATACGAGTACTTTGTGACTTTCATTGATGACTACTCGAGATTCGGTTATGTTTATCTGCTGCATAGGAAGTCTGAGGCTTTTGGTAAATTCAAGGAGTTCCAAGCAGAAGCCGAAAGGCAACTAGGCAAGTCATTGAAATTCCTTCGCTCGGATCGTGGAGGTGAGTATTTAGATACTGAGTTCATTGACTACTTGGCTGAAAAAGGAATTTGTTTCCAACGTTCAGCGCCTAGGACACCTCAGCAAAACGGAGTTGCTGAGAGGAGAAACAGGACATTGATTAACATGGTTAGATCAATGATGAGCTACGCCTCACTACCTATATCCTTTTGGGGTTATGCTTTAGAAGCAACGGTCTACATTTTGAATGCAGTTCCGTCAAAGTCTGTCGAAAAGACACCCGTAGAGATGTGGTCCGGACGTCGCGAAAGCATGCGTCACTTCCGCATATGGGGTTGTCCTGCACATGTTGATGGACAAGACTACCAAACTACAATCGCGTACGAAAGTATGTTTGTTTGTAGGCTATCCAAAAGGTACACGTGGTGGTCTATTTTACGATCCGGAAGATAACAAAGTGCTAGTCTCGACTAACGCTACGTTTTTGGAGGAAAGTTATATGAAAGACCACAGACCTCGAAGTAAAATTGTACTAGAGGAATTACTCTCCGATGACGTCAGGCCTATTGTGGCTGTTGATGTTCCTGTAAACAACACTACTAATACAACAGTCACTTCCGACATTCCTGTTCCACCTAGACGTACTGCGAGAGTGGTTCGGCCACCGGCTCGGTACGGCATGGATTTAGAGACGAACGTAGTCGCCTCTGATGGGGTGGAAAATGATCCTCCGACCTATAAGAAGGCTTTATTGGATCACGATAAGGATAAATGGATTGACGCAATGAATCAAGAGATGGAGTCTATGTACTCTAACTCAGTCTGGAAACTTGTAGAACTTCCTCAGGGTGAAAGGCCCATTGGATGTAAATGGCTCTACAAGCGAAAGAGAGGAATAGATGGGAAGGTCGAAACCTTCAAAGCACGGATGGTAGCCAAAGGTTACACACAGCGAGAGGGTATAGACTACGAGGAAACCTTCTCACCTGTGGCCATGATGAAAACCATCCGCATCCTCCTTTCGATTCTTTGCATGTCTGGATTATGAAATCTGGCAAATGGATGTTAAGACAGCGTTTCTAAACGGCTTTCTCGACGAGGAAATCTATATGCAGCAACCAGAAGGATTCATTGAAGAAGGTCGAGAGCACATGGTGTGCAAGTTGCTCAGATCCATTTATGGGTTGAAGCAAGCATCTCGTTCCTGGTATCATAGATTCGATCACACGATCAAGTCTTATGATTTCGAACAACACTTTGCTGAATCTTGTGTGTACAAGAAGGTTATCAAAGATAGTATTGTATTTCTAGTGTTGTACGTTGATGACATACTCCTAATTGGCAACGATAAGGGGATGATGTCCGACGTGAAAAGTTGGTTGACCACGCAATTCCAAATGAAGGATTTGGGAGAAGCGAGTTATGTTCTAGGGATCCAAATTATAAGGGATCGCAAGAACAGGATGTTAGCTCTGTCCCAAGCAACTTATATAGATAAGGTGCTGGCACGCTTCAGTATGGAGAACGCCAAGAAAGGTTTTCTACCAACCCGTCACGGCATTTACCTCTCTAAGACTCAGGGGCCTCAAACTCCTGAAGAGACTGAAGCCATGGGAAGAGTGCCATATGCCTCGGCTGTTGGTAGTCTTATGTATGCTATGAGGTGTACGAGACCTGACATTTGTTACGGCGTTGGATTAGTCGGCCGTTTTCGGTCAAATCCGGGGCAACCGCATTGCTTTGTTTGACGGACTCAAATAGAGTAATGTATTCGGTATAAAGAATCTCATCAAATATTTGAAGAGAACCGAAATTATATGCTCGTTATTCGAGTGGGAGTTTGGAGTTAGCGGGGTACACCGATTCGACTTTCGGTCGGACGAGAGATGATTCTAAATCAACCTCGGTTCGGTGTTTACGCTTGGTGGCGGTGCAATAGAATGGAGAAGCCAAAAGCAATCCGGCACGACCGATTCAACAATGGAAGCTGAGTTCATAGCGGCCTCCGAGGCAGCTAAGGAAGCGGTTTGGTTAAGAAAGTTCATCAGCGGATTAGGCGTTGTCCCGAATGCTGAAGATCCTATTACTCTCTATTGTGATAACAATGGGGCCATTGCCAACTCTAGGGAACCTCGAAAGCACAGTAAGTCGAAGCATATAGAGAGGAAATATTGGGTGATCAACGATTTTGTCGATAGAGGGGACATTTCCGTTCGAAAAGTCGCCTCCGCCGATAATCCTGCTGATCCTTTCACCAAGACACTGTCGATTGAAGCTTTTAGTCGACACTTGGAGACTATAGGTATTAAATACATGTCTCATTTGCTTTAGAGCAAGTGGGAGTGATAGTTTGCTGTATTTTAAATAATAGGGTGTGCTCTAAAACAATTAATCACATGCTTTCGTGCAAGTGGGAGATTGTTAGGTGTAATGCCCGAAAGACAATTTTGTAATTGTTTTATTTAATAAATGAAGTGATATTATTATTCATATTTATTATTCTCATATTCACCGATGTGACAATAGTATTTACACTACGAGAAAAACCCTAAAGTATATCGTTTATGTAATCACTTAACTCGGTGTATGGGATATACACGGGAGGATTGAGTTAGTGGAGATGTACTTAAAATACAATTAGCCCGTAGTGAAGTTAATCGAGAGTATCGGGTCTCTCCTTTAACGTGCTATTAATGCGCCCGAACACAATATGTGTGATTGTCTTATCCGGACTTTCGGTTAAGAGAACCTAGTGGGGCATTTATATATGATAGATATATCATATAGGGGTTTGGACCGATTTGATTAGAATTCATGATATAATTCCGTAATCGAGAAGTCTTATCGAATCAATCGATGATCATATTTATGGATATATCTTAATCCCGAGGTGATCACGATCAATTTGCTTGAATCGGTATGAGGTGTGACTTGACGGTTAAGGATTACACCGAGTCCGTGATATGAATTACCCCATCTTGGCATTGTATTGGATTGAGTGAGTAGTCGTGTTATCACGGATACGGAATCCATTCCTTCCATTTATGGAAGTAGATAGACGATTCCTTATTTGTTAATCCTAGAAACGATCGATCGTACGAGTTCATATTACACTATTAGCTACCGGTGAGTTGTATGAATTAATTGATCACTAGGGGGTTAATGGTAAATAAGGATAAGAGGTTCTAAAAAGGGTTAACGGTAACTTCCCGATTTAGAATGAACGATCTATGGAGGATTAATCCATATGTAATGATTATATCAATGGACGCTTATTATAATTCTCGTGAGGAGATAAATATAATCTCATAATCGGAGGAGTGCGATCACGGGATTATGGTGGCATATTCCCGTGATTGATTTATCGAATATAATTATTCGTTCGTAAGATAATTATTTATTTGATTTATCGGAGCCGCCGATTATTAGTCCATGGTCCCCGACGTGCCTCCAATATAAAGCGTAGCTATTCTCGGACGTCGAATCCTAATAATATTAATTTAGTTCTTATTAGAATTTAATTAAAACGATATGTGAATTAATTGTTTAGTGGACTATTAAATTAGTTGGGCTAAATAATTAAATATGTGAAAAAGACATTTTTCATAATCTTGGCCCAATTTGTGTGACATGGCCGAAATCTCAAACCCTGGAGGGAAGGAGAATTTTCGGCCTCCACATGTATTAGTGAGCAAGAAATTAGTTTTCTTGTGGATTAATAAGATATGCACAAAATATTTATTGATAAATATTTTATGGTAAAAAATAAAGATAAAGATTATTCTAGATTTGTTTTAGAATATTCAGGATTATCTTTTATTTATTGGATTTATTTATTTGCAAAATAAAATCCTTGGAGGACAAGAAAGCTCTCCTATATAAAGAGGCTTTTCCCAACTCATACGCAGACACACATTTTCGACTTCTATCTCTTAGAGAGAAGAAGATAAATTTCGAAGAAGGGTGAGAGGGAAAATCTTGGAGGTTTTTCCGGGTAGCATATCGGGAGGATTCGAGACGAGGATTTCCTTCCAGAGTTGCTTGGATCACACGTGCGGAAGATCGTGGTGCTCTTCACGCCATCTTTTGTTCTTCCCATTGCGGTTCTTCTACTTGGATTTTGAGATCCAAGAGGTATGTTCTACAACCCCCTTGTAGAGTAGATCTAGTTATTTTATTATGTATAAATTATAGATCTAGATCCTTGAATCGCTTCCGTTGCGGATGATATTACTAACAATAATTTGTTACATCGTCTCTTGGGCTTCATTCACATAATAATATTGATGTATCGTATATATTATCATATGTTATTCCTAGATAAGTATGATTTTCAATCAATAAATTCATTTGTTCATGAAAACACTAAGAAGTCGAAATAAAATCAAAGCAAACCAAACCTATGTTGAAAGTCATTTCATTTTAGTTTGAAATTTCGAAAACCGTATAAACCGTCTCATTTTACAATTGAAAAAATTCGGCGTAAGCCAAACCAGACCGTATTCACTCAAACTTTGGAATAACTTAAATCAGAACGAGTGAGGATCCCCTACAGTACCCATGTGCGGTGCAAAGTGCTCTGCTTATTCTCAGCCGCATATTTCTTTCCTTGTTATTCTTTCTTATTTTTTTTTTTTTTTTGGGTGTTTATTGAGAGGTATGTTCATTTTTTTCCCTCCCTTGTTGTTTAATAACCTTGTTCATTTCTTTATAGTTTTTTTTATGAATCCAATTCTATAAAACACGGATATTGTATTACACAACATGAATACGGAAATATATCTAAATTCAAAATTGAAATGCACGACATATCAAATGAAGATAAACAATTATAAGATAGAGTAGTTTTCAAATTATAAATAAGGTTGAAAATCATTTTCCATCGCAATTCGCATGCAACTTATCTTGTCGTAAAACATTTCTACGGGAAAAAATGAAATTATAAAATAATTTTTTCTGTTCATGAGTAAATTAAATAAAAAATTTGTGTTCATGTGTCGACATCGTGTCATAGTATCATATATGAAAAATTGATTAGTATAATTATTTAAGTAAACGACACCTGTCAAAGCGTGTCGTGTCAAAAATATGTTGAACACTGCGTATGACACTCAAATTAAAGTCTCGGTACTTCTGAAATCAAAACTAAACAACATCGATCTGCATCCTATATAAATAAAAATTATCATGGTAATTCCTACGATTTTTTAGTAGGAACTGTTTTCAAATCTTACAAAAATAAAAATTGCTAAGACTGTTGAATTTAACCATAGGAAGTGATATTTACACTAAAATATGTTTGATAATTGTGCCATATAACTACTTAATTAATGTTTTTTCTTTAAGGGAATAACCACTTATATTGTTAAGAATATTAAGTGTGTTGAATTTTCTTAACAAATTTTAAATGATGCGAATATGACTTAATGAATATTTTTATGTTTCATCGAATATATATATATATATATATATATATATATATATATATATATATATATATATATATATATATATATAAAAAACATATTTTAAGTGGTTATACTAATCAATTTTTCATATATGATTCTACGACACGATGTCGACACATGAACACAAAATTTTTATTTTATAACACATGAACACAAAAAATTTATTTTTTCCCGGAGAAATGTTTTACGACAAGATAAGTTCCATACGAATTACGGTGAAAAATGATTTTCAACCTTATTTATAATTTGAAAAGTACTCTATCTTATAATTGTTTATCACCATTTGATATATCGTGTATTTTAATTTTGAATTTAGATATATTACCGTATTTATGTTGTATAATACAATATCCGTATTTTATAGAATTGGATTCATAAAAAACAAACTATAAAGAAATGAACAAGGTTATTACACAATAAGGGAGGGAAAAAAATAAAAATAAAAAAATAATGAACTTACCTCTCAATAAACAAAACCAAAAAAAAAAAAAATTAACAAGGAAAATATGCGGCTGAGAATAACCTAATATGTTGACCAGTGTTAGAATCCCGTTTGAAGAGATAAAATTAAAAATAAAATAAACGGCTGAGAATAAGCGCAGCATTTTGCACCGCACATGGTTACTGTAGGGAAACCTCCCCCAATCAGAACATGCATACGAAACAAAAGTTCATGGTCTTTAAAAACTCTGATGTCTACTCATCCACAAAAAGCAGTTGTAGCACATTGGCAAGGTAGTGGCTGCCTACCTACCCTCACATTATTCCTAAATTATTGCCATCCATCTATAATTTTCTTCTTCCAAAAATATCTATCTAAATTATAGTCCATACTACATACACTAACCATTCCTATCGAATAAAAAAAAGAATAAAAAAATATACTGATGTATTATTCTTACCTAATTTAAGTTCGTGTTTAGGTATAATTTTTACACGATACCTTAAACAAAAGATTACATGTATAGATTTCACACTTTAAATTAAAATTATGGGAAATTAGGGATAAGGACACAATCTGAAATATTATTAAGCAACAGGACAACTACATATTTTTTATAGGGAGAAGGACAACCGCGTAATTTTTATAGCGAGAAGGACAAACAGGTGAATCCCGAAAATCGGTGAATCTCATAGTGAATCCCGAAATCGGTGAATTTCGATAGTGAATTTTGACGAAATGAATCCCGAAAATCGGTGAATCCCGACAATGAATTTTGAAAATTAGTGAATTTCGACAGGTGAATTTCGGCGGTGAATTTAAACAGTGAATTTCGAACACAAGTGAATTTCGATAGTGGATAAATAGTTTTGTCCTTTTTGCAAAAGTTTCAAAAGATCGTCCTTCTACTCAATTGATGAAATATTAAAATTATGTACATGTAAATTTGATTCTTTTCGGACTAAATTTATATCAACCAAATTTTAAACATGACATAGTGGTAAAGATTTGGATCTTTTAAAGACAGTTTTAGCTTAACTGGTGTGTGGAGGTTCAAACCCCTCAAAGTGAAGACTTATTTAGTTTTTTTTTTAATTTTTTAAAGGGTTTTGTGTTATAAAAATCTGTTGTTGTGCAGGCATTAGGCGCGTAGTAGTGCAGCTTTTGGATGCGTTTTTAGTCTAGTTTCGGCTAGTTTTGTTGTAATTTTGTCTTTCTAAAATAAAACTTTCATCTTTTGTAGAAGAAAAAAAAAAAGTTGAAACTTAAACTGGAGTTTGGAGGTTCGAACCTCTCAAAATAAGAGTTTTTTTAGTTTTTCTTTTCTTTTATACAATAACAATCTCATTAATTTGAGCCATTAGGTTAACATTCTCCGCTCAAAATATTTCATTTTTAACAAAATTTTAGACATTCACCTTAAATTAAGGAACCGAGTGTACTAGTACCTACCCACTAACCCTGTTCCCCTCGCGAGCGCACATATACACCTTTTGATTTACATGCCGGATCAAAAAATCGGGATAGAAGGAAACTGTAATTTAATAAGGACAAAAGTAACAATTATGAAGTAACAATTGTGAAACACAAAGTAACATTAACACGCGTGAAATAACAATTTTAAAGTATAATTGTGATTTTTGTCCTTTATATTCAAATGAAAATGTTCTTTTGTCCTTCCGGAAATTTATTTATTAATTTTTTTTTTTCGTCTTGTGGCGCCCATTTCTTTTTCTATATATTATACATAAATGATTTGGACCGTTCATTTTAACTATAAAAAACTAAAACTCGATAAAACAAGAACGCTACATCAATAATTGACAAAATATGTATTTCTATATAAACAAATAGTAGTGTAAACGTATCATTATACAAACAAGCGTTTAAGGAGGTATAGGGACTTTGAATTGATATGTGGCATGTGGGACTTTGAATTATTGGCTTGAAAAGAAAATTCAACAAGAATGAAAATGATGCAGTTTAAGGAGGTATAGGGAGAGGGGTAAAATAGGGTTAGTGGAGCAATATACTCTCTGCTTTAGTTTTTAGTTACCTTCGAAATAAATTATGCAATAACTATAGAATAATTTACTAATCTTTCTATACCATCACCATTCACTTCAAATAAATTAAACTATAAAATAAAAATAAAAAAACTAAAACTCGATAAAACATGAACACTACGACGTCCGGAAATTTATGCTGATCCCGGCCAAAATCATACTGCTTGATCCGATCAAGGAAATAAAATCAGAAAAAACACGTGAGGCGTAGTTTAAAATATAAATGCAATGTTTATACAAATTTACCCATCTTTTAAGAAATTCTATTGAAGGACAAGTATGATATGATGGTCCTGGACCACCATAAAATTACTGCTACGACGTCAATATTGACAAAATATGTACTATTTCTATTTAAACAAATAGTGGTGTAAAAGTATCATTATACAAACAAGCGTCATGTTTCCTAAGCGTCCTTTTGTTACCCACTTGATATGTGGCATGTGGGACTTTGAATTATTGGCTTGAAAATAAAAAATAAAAATCAACATGAATGAAAATGATGCAGTTTAACGAGGTTTAGGGTAAGGTGAAAAAAATAATTTTAGTGGAGGAGCAATATAAGTATGTACTTTAGTCTTTAGTGGCTTCGAAATAAATTATGCAATAACTATACTATAATTTACTAATCTTTCTATACCTTCACCATTCACTTCAAATAGATTAAACAATAAAAAAAAATCTAAAACTCGACAAAACAGGAACAGTACATCAATGATTGACAAAATATGTACTATTTCTATTTAAACAAATAGTGGTGTAAAAGTATTATTATACAAACAAGCGTCCTTTTGTTACCGAATTGATATGTGGCATGTGGGACTTTGAATTATTGGCTTGAAAAGAAAAAAGACAAATCAACATGAATGAAAACGATGCAATTTAAGGGGGAAAAATAGGGGTTAGTGGAGCAATATACTCTGTGCTTTAGTCTTTAGTAACCTTTGAAAAAAATATTATGCAATAACCATAGATTAATTTTTACTAATCTTTCTATACCATCACTATATATAGGACTGGACTGATTTAATATACGTTTTTCATATAATTTCGTGATTGAGAAATCTTATTAAATAATAAGATGATCATATATTGATTAACCTTAATTATGAAGTGATTCCATACTCCTACTTATTTCAAAAAAGAGTTTGATGTGTTCGTTAAGGATCGCTAAGAGACGCGGTCCGAATCACTTTCATGTTGGCATTATTCTGGAATGAGTGAGAAATGTGTGTCTCGCAGATATGGAATCCATTCCTTCCTGCGGGAAGTAGAAAGACAATCCCCTTATTTGTTAATCCTAGAAACTGATCGATCCGCCGAGTTCGTATTGTTTATGAACTAATTGATTACTAGGGGATTAATGGTAAATAAGGATAAGATGTAATGAAAAAGGTTTACGGAAATAATCCCGCTTCATTACGGATAGTCTATAGAGGGTTAGTTTGTATGTAATGATTATATCAATGGACACTTATCGACTCGACGTTTTGAGAATAAGTTATATCTATAATTAATAGAGTTCAGTTTCGGATTTATGCTGGTGTAATTCCGGAATTAATGAATTAAGTAGAAATATTATGTTCCCCGGGTTGGCTCCTAACACGCGAGTGTTTTCTCGTTTTATGGAACCTCAAAAATAAATTAAATAGTTTGTCTATTTAATGAATATGTAATATTATTTATTTAGTAAATAATATGTAAAATAGAAAAGATATTTTCTATTAAAATTGATGACATAAGTGGCGCCTACATTTTGTGATAAATTAGGAAAAAGAAATTTTCCTAGATTATGTCACATGTGTAATTAGTTAATTATTTATTTGTTGGATAATTAATGGAAAAGAGATAAGAGATTGATTTTTTTTGGAATTATCTATTATCTTATGGCAAATATATTTTCTTATGGGAATAGGTTATTGTGGTGTGAAAATGATAACTCTCCCTTTACTAGTTATTTTCCTATATAAAAGAGTTCCTCCCAACACAATGACACACATTAATTGGCGCCACATCTCTACTATTCTATGTAAAGAGAAAAAGCGGCACCACAGCCGGCCACGTCGCCCCATTTTCTTCAACTTGTGCATTTGTGTCCTGCTGACACGTGGCAGGATTATAGCTTGACACGTGTCAGCTGTTGTATTTTTTTTTTAATTTTTTTTTCCAATAGTATAACTTTAGCAATATTGTTTAAATATATAGATACGTATATATTGGTAAATGTATATTTACTTAAATGAGTTTATGGATCCCGTTAAAAAATGTAATACTTTGCATTCTACCTATAGAAAAATATTTCGGTCCACGTGATTTTTTATTTTTTTTTACTTTGTTAAATAGAGTAACTCTAGATACATATATATTGGTGGATCTACATTTACTTAAATGAGTTTATGGATCCCGTTAAAAAATGTAGATACATATATATTGGTGGATCTACATTTACTTAAATGAGTTCATGGATCCTGTTAAAAAATGTAATATTTTGCATTCTACCTATAGAAAAATATTTCGGCCCACGTGATTTTTTTTTTTTACTTTGTTAAATAGAGTAACTCTAGATACATATATATTGGTGGATCTACAATTATTTAAATGAGTTTATGGATCCCGTTAAAAAATGTAGATACATATATATTGGTGGATCTACATTTACTGAAATGAGTTCATGGATCCCGTTAAAAAATGCAACTCTCTTTACTTGTATGACTTAGGTGTCTCGTATTTAGCAAAAAAGTGATTCGATTGATGAATATGATATCAACGATATCGATGAGATTGATATTCAAATATTTCTTCTTAGGACGTATTGATTTGACCCCATAAGCGGGACCAAGCATGTTGACGACAGCAGCAGAACCCCGTATTTCTTTTACAGAATCTCCTAATTGTTCCAGAGCAACTAGAAAGATATTCTTTAACCAGAAAGAATTCGGTTCAGATGTAGGATACCTATCCAGAAGTTTTCGAGATTTTTTCCCCGAGCGCGATTGGTTTCTAAGGTCAGTTCCGGCTCTAGGCCCTTTATTAGTTAGTTCTGGTAACGCTCCCAGACGGCGTATTTTTTTGAAACGAGGTCCCCGGTAACGCGACATAAAGATTCCTTATGGTTATTTCAAATGAATTTTATTCTTCTTTTTTTCAGTAATTTTTTGTTTTTTAACTCTAAACCTAAACTTAAACAGAACTAAAAGAAAATAAGATTTATTGGATAAATATACAGACCCCTTTCTAATGTCTATTATAGGGAAAGGATTCCTTTTCCTGACACCTGAGTTGGAAGCTCTTATAACTTAAGAAATTTCTAATTTTTGTATTTGGAAGGGGCGGACGATACCCTTTCAACATTCTTTAATTTCAAAGGGGAAGTTTCAATCATGGATCCTTGAATAGGAAAAAGAGTGGATTTGCAGGGTCCCAAATGAATTGGCTTATTCGAAAAAGGTCTTGTTCTTTGGAAGATCTAGCTCTTGTCTGGTACTGCACGGTTCCATTCTGTAAGAACCCCGAATCGTTTTTATAGTTTACACATTTTTGTATTGCCCCTTCTTACTGCCGTATTTATGTTAGTGCACTTTCCAATGATACGTAAAAAAGGTATTTCTGGTCGTTTATAGATTTATAGAAAAGATATTTGATTACTTTACATTCTATTTAGTTTATGGATTACGTTAAAAAATGTAATACTTTGTATTTTACCTATAGAAAAATATTTCGGCCCACGTGATTTTTTTTTCCAATAAAATAACTTTAGCAATATGTATAAATATATAGATACATATATATCGGTGGATGTACATTTACTTAAATGAGTTTATGGATCCCGTTAAAAAATGTAATACTTTGCATTCTACTTAGTTTATGGATCCCGTTAAAAAATATAATACTTTGCATTCTACCTATAGAAAAATATTTCGGTCCACATGATTTTTTTTACTTTGTTAGGTAGAGTAGTTTTAGAAATATATATAGGTAAAATGCAAAGATTAACATGAATATATATGTTTATGGTGTCTATTGTGATACTGTTGTTTTTTTATAAGTCATACTATTACTTGTTACACTCGAAATCATATTTATTAAATTGAGTAACTTTAGATACCTATAGAAATATATATATATATATATATATATATATATATATATATATATATATATATATATAATAAAAAAAGATGTAGATACATATACATTGAGGGATCCACATTTACTTAAATGAGTTTATGGATCCAGTAAAAAATGTAATATTTTACATTCTACTTAGTTTA
The DNA here is from genome assembly GCA_036785695.1 of Gentiana straminea. Taxonomy (NCBI): domain Eukaryota; kingdom Viridiplantae; phylum Streptophyta; class Magnoliopsida; order Gentianales; family Gentianaceae; genus Gentiana; species Gentiana straminea. The sequence continues at coordinate 19,976,973 of JAVUPR010000266.1, read as the reverse complement.
TGGATCCCGTTAAAAGATGTAATACTTTGCATTTTACCTATAGAAAAATATTTCGGCCCACGTGCATTTTTTTTTACCTTGTTAAGTAGAGTAACTCTAGTAATATATAAATGTAAAATGCAAAGCTTTACATGAATATATATGTTTTTGGTTTCTATTGTGATATTGTTGTTTTTTTATGAGTCATACTGTTACTTGTTACACTCGAAATCATATTTATTAAATTTGTACTCATAAGTATACTCCAAATCGTATTTATTACATTCGAGTAGAATAATGAGCCTAAACCATAGAGTAATAAATATATGATTTCGGGTATAATATTGTTGTAAAAAATAAAAAGTATATGATTCAATAGATAGGTTGTTAAAGACCAGACATCTATAGATGTACACGTAATACCTATTTAAAATGGAATTTCTTTATTATTTTATTAATAAATATTCAATTATCCAACGATTAAGAATTGATGTATGTTTATGTATTAAAATACAGTAATGGTTGTAGTCTATGCTTTTTTTTTTTTTTTTTTTTTGAAATTGTAGTCTATGCTTTTTAAAACCCAAACTTTGCTATAATAGGGAAATATAGTTAGTATATTACCACCGTTATCTTTTATCATGGATAAAGTTTGATGGCGTAGTAATATACATAACTATAGGTGCTTGCAATGATTGTATTCCACTATCTTTTGTAACTTATGGTAACTAAACTGATGTATGTTTTGAACCAAAAGGGTTTGTATTAATAAAAATCCATCATTGTATCATTTCTATGAATGTAAAAATATCCTCTACTTCTACGTTTACATCTTTAACGGGTATGCCGTGCCTTGCACGGCGTGAGTATTTCCACTAGTTATAATAAAAAGAAGAGAAAAATTAGTTTCTCGTTCTAGTCATTAAGAGAAGAAAAACCTAGGGTTTTTTCTTGGAGCATATTCGAGGAGGTTCTACGGCGAGGATCGACGTCCACCAGTCGTCACTTGGAGATACAATCCGGAAGATCACGGCTTCTCTCTTTGGTCGATTGCCTATTTCTCTCTGGTTGGGTATTGATATATGACAATTTTATAACTAAAATTTATAAACATTTTATACATATTATTATTAATTTTATCTAAATATCTTAAAAATTATTAATATAACTTATAAAAATCTAATATTTACAAATAAATGTTGTAGTATAATTTATAACTTTTGTTATCAGATTTACCTGTGGTTTTGTTGTTTTTGAATTATGCAGGTGTTAGGTGATACAAAATAGAAGAATCGGAATCGAAAAATATAAAAGTGGCTGATATTTGTCAAAACCGGCGTAGGCCGGAATAATCCGGTTCACGCCGGATTATGTGATGATTAAAATCATGTTACTCCACATGCGTCTGACAAGAAGTACTCAAATTCGGTGTGCGCCGGATCAGTCTCGGCGCACGCCGGATCAGTCTCGGCGCACGCCGGATCGTCTCGGCGCACGCCGGATCAAAAAACTCAGCCTATAAGTAGCCCTCATTTATGAAGAGAAAAAAACCGTACCAATATATATATCTCTATCTATATATATATATATATATATTATCTTATCTATTCTTTGTAAATATTATTTCAGTAGGCATTCTGCCATAAATAGTAGTTATAGTATTTTTGTAATATTTAGAGTAATTATCGAAGATTGTTGATTTCATAGCTGTTGTTACATTCAGAGGATAACCGCCCAACCTCAACAATTGTATTCGATAATATTCTAATGTTATTATGTTTGTTATTTATATAAGTATCTTTATATTAATAATGACTATAGGCTAATTATACAACTAGCCAAGACATGTAATTGAGCTATGTTGATCTTTTAGAGAAATGGATGATGACTATGTTAAAATTTGATTAAAAATTGAATATGATGAATCTTTTTCTACTTGGACTAATTGATAGCCCATATTGACGTAATTAACCAGTATGGACAGAGACATAACCTAATCATGAATTGACCAGAGACGTTAGGATATGAGAAAAGAGTAGAACGACTGGAAGGTAAAATTGGCCGTCTGACAAACGGAACCCTCTTTCTTATTCAGGGGCAGAATATTTATACTCGAGAGATTATCATGTCAAATCATTAGGTTTAATCGAGGTTTTACCAAGGAGGAGACATAGAAAAAATTCGTGCACTCGTATGAGTGGAAATTGTTAGCTGAGGAGTATACCGTTTCACATAATCAATTGCACCTTAAAACAGGAAGTTCAATCACATCCATTAAACTAAAAGAGATCATCGTGCAATGATATTGTCTGGTTAGTTCTTATTATATAACTATCTATATTAGTATTTATTATATTGGTATATATATATCTAAATATATATATATTATTCATGTATCTAATTATTTATAGCATTAGTATCATAACCTTATATGGTGAGGATTGCGACTTAGATTGAGATAATAACAGCTAATTGGTGTTTAACCACATTGTGAATTATATTTTCATTTCCCTGAGGAGACGACCTTGTTCACTAGACTAAACTACAATTTGACCCGGTACACTGCCGGTAAGATTGGACCCAGTTTCAGCCGAAGATCAAGTTTTTGGCGCCGTTGCCGGGGAAGCGACGTTAATTCATTATGTCTATGATTACTACTTGCATTAGCTCAAAACTCTTGAGAATAAGTCAACACTTTTCTTAATCTCATTTCTTTTTTTTCTTTGGTACTTACCTCATTAGTAAGTAGCCGCGTGTTATTTTTATTGTTTTCGTGTTGTTTTCATTTTCGTAGTTGATGACCCGAAGCGGTAAGGCCCCACTCACCCCTTATAAGCCTGATATAAATACTTACGAAAGGCAGTTAAGAGGAGAGAATAGATGTGGTCAAACCAGCCAAGGACATCTTGGAGACAGATCTCCCCAGGAATCATCAACTCGAGATATGGAAATGGCCGAGGCCAGTGAAGAAACACCACCTGAACAAGGGCTTGCTCATGCCCAAGGACATGGACAAAACCTCAATAATCCTAATCCACCATTACAAAATCTTCCTCCACCACCAAATCCCAACAACCAGAATCCCAATAATCGGAATAACCAGAACCGAAACCAGAATAATCATCATAATAACCCACCAAACCCAAGACCTATTTGTGATCAGACCTTGAGAAGGAATGAAAATAACAATCCAATTCGTTTACCTAACGAGGGAGCAAATAACTTTGAAATAAAATCCCATCTTTTTGGTTTGATTGACACAAGAGCTCAATTTCTTGGTGAGGATGACGAAGATCCGCATCATCACCTGTATCTTTTTGAAGAATTCTGTAACACGGCCAAAAGCCAAGGCGCTCATCGTGAGTTGACAAGAATGTCAATGTTTCCTTTTTCCCTAAAAGGAAAGGCAAGAGACTGGTTTATGTCACTTCCACATCATTCGTTGACAAGTTGGCAAGACATTCAAACTGAGTTTTTAAAATAGTATTTTACTCCGGGTAGGGATTTGGAGTTGAAAGTCGAAATTGCTAATTTTAGACAAGGATCTGAAGAAACACTTGGAAATGCATGGGAAAGATTTAAAAAAACTGTTAAGAGCCTGTCCCGATCATGGCTACTCTCTTGATATGCAAATTCAAATTTTTTGTCATAAATTAAGAAAGGACTCACGTGCTGATGTTGATCATGCATGTGGGGGTTCTTTAATGATGAGTGAAGCACAAGTTGTTTACGATGCTATTGAGAAAATTTCTAAGAATAACCGAATGTGGGAAACCGGTTCTAGCACGAGGAAAGTAGCATTTGTAGGTGAATCTACGTCAAACTCAGAAGTTTTAGCACACTTGGAAAATCTTAGTAGAAAGTTTGATGGCTTGTACGGAAGCAAGAATTCTAGCTCGGAAGGAGGTATGAGAAACAATGACAAAGGAATGGAAGAATCCGAAGGATGCTCGAGGGAAGAAGTAAGTTTTTTGCAACAACATAGGAATTTGAATAACGCTTATTCAAACTCATTTAATGCTATTAGAAGAGACCATCCTACCTTTCGTTGGTCTGAAAACCCAAGTAAGCAAGGACAACCACCCTATCCAACTCAGTACAAAAACTCATACAATGCTAATGTTCAAAACCAAATTTACCAGGGAAATTCTTCAAATCAAAACCACCAATCACCACCCAGATCATACCCACAACACACCACTCAAAGTATACCAGTTACTCAAAGCTCAACTCAGCCCGTAGAAGGAGTTGATAAGTGGGAAAAATTAATGGAAAATATGATGGGTGTGATGTCTACCCAAGCTCAAAATATGGAAACCATGATGACTTCTATAGGCACAGTCACTAAGGATATGAGTACTTTAAAAACATCTATGAGTGGACATGACACAAGAATGAGAACTATAGAAGCATCTGTACGAAATATGGAAGATCACTTGAGTAGGGAAAGAGAACGAAAGATCAGTAGACCTCTTGGAGGATTACCTAGTAATACTGAAAGGAACCCGAGAGAGGTGAATGTTGTTATTACCCGAAGTGGAAAGGTATGTGGAAGTAACGGAGTAGAAAACTCCGGAAATAATGAAGTAGAAGATGATTTGGATGATAAATTCAAAAGGACTGGGAACATAAGGACGAACCAGAATTCAGTAAAGAAGAAGAAGAAATCATTAATGATTTCTTAAGTCATGATAAGCATGTTGAAGCCGAAAGAGAAGAAGAGGAATGGATCAAAGTCCCGAGAATATTGAAAAATCCGAGGGCTAGCGATCTACGGACCTTATTCAAAGAACATGTCAGAAAGGACAAGGTTACTGATAATACAATCCAAGTAGGGAGTAGCAACACTCAACCAACAGAACAACTAAAAAAGAACTTGGGACAAATTTCAGATATTACAGGATCATGACACATGGCGACCACCAAATGCTCAAACATTTAAGGAAGCATCACCATCTAAGGAAAAAGGTAAGGAAGGCATAACCCTAAAATTATTGACCTTGAGTCTTTACCTTACCCACCCAGGGATCAAATTAAAAAGTTGAAAACAGATAAGAAGTATGCACGTTTCCTTGATACATTTCGTCACCTTAATGTCAATATTCCTGTCATTGAAGCACTAATCAATATGCCCACTTACGGCAAGTTTCTTAAGGATATTCTCTCAAACAAAAAACGTTTAGAAGAATATGAGAACGTTTGCCTTAATGAAGAATGTTCCACAGTATTACAACACAAGCTTCCGCCTAAACTAAAAGACCCCGGTAGTTTTACCATCCCATGTGAGATTGGGGGTTTTTTGTTTAAGAAGGTGTTCTGCGATCTCGGAGCTAGCATTAATCTTATGTCTTATGAGGATTATAGGAAACTCGGAATGGGAAAACCTAAAAACACCGAGATGACTCTCCAAATGGCAGATAGATCTATTAAACGTCCTAAAGGAGTCATCGAAGATGTATTGGTTAAGATATATAAGTTTTACTTTCCAGTCGACTTTGTAGTCATGGAAATGGAAGAAGGATTTTCAGCACCTCTTATTCTAGGTCGACCATTTCTAGCTACAGGAAGAACCCTTATCGATGTCCAAAAGGGTGAATTAATTTTAAGAGTCAATGAGGACGAGGTCACTTTTAATATCTTTAAATCTATAAAACATCCATACAAAGCACAGGAATCATGTTCATTCATAGAAATTATACCTTCTATGTATATGAACCATGCTGAATTACAAATTTTTGAAGATAAGCTAGAAGAATGTTTAGCCTTATCTATCTATGAAGGAGATAACCAGGAAATGAAAGAAGTCATTTTTTATCTCGACACCGGAAGTTCTTTTGAGAAACGACCATGGCATCGTTATTTGGACTTAAAACTGGATGGCCCAGTATTGAAACCTTCGGTAGAGGAGCCACCAAGGAATCTGGAATTAAAACCTCTCCCTTCGAAACTCAAATATGCCTTTCTTGAAACTGATAATTTACTTCCTGTTATTATTTCATCATCACTAACCAAGTCACAGGAAGATCAATTGTTGAGAATGTTAAGACAACATAAGAAAGCATTTGGATGGACAGTGGCAGATATTCAAGGAATAAGTCCCGAGATTTGTGTACACAAGATCATCTTGATTGAAGGAGCCAAACCGTATATCCAGCCACAACGCCGCCTCAACCCAAATATACAAAAAGTAGTCAAGAAAGAAGTTATTAAACTACTGGAGATGGGGATATTTTTTCCCATATCAGATAGTCAATGGGTAAGTCCCACCCAAGTAGTACCAAAGAAGGGCGGATTTACGATAAAGGAAAATGATAAGCATGAATGGATTCCAACGAGGGAAGTCACAGGATATCGAATGTGCATTGATTTTTGCAAACTAAATGAGCACACTAAGAAAGACCACCATCCACTTCCGTTCATAGTACAAATGTTGGAACGGCTAAGTGGACATAAATTTTATTGTTTCTTGGATGGTTATTCAGGCTATTTACAGATATTTATTGCAGCAGGAGATAGAGAGAAAACGACTTTCACTTGTCCATATGGAACTTTTGCTTATAAAAGAATGCCGTTTGGATTATGTAACGCACCAGCTACGTTTCAGAGATGTATGATAGCAATATTTTTAGATATGGTAGAAAAGTTTTTGGAAATCTTTATGGATGATTTCAGCGTTTTGGAGATTCTTTCGAAGAATGTCTCTTATAGTTAGAACGTGTACTAAAACGCTGTGAAGACACAAACTTAGTTTTAAACTGGGAGAAGTGCCATCTAATGGTATCAGATGGTATTGTTTTAGGTCATAAAATTTCTGAAGAAGGTGTTGAGGTAGATAAAGCCAAAATCGAAGTAATTAAAAAGCTACCTCCACCAGTAAATCTGAAAACTCTGAGAGGATTTCTTGGACATGCTGGTTTCTAGAGAAGATTTATTACAGATTTTTCACGCATAGCGAAACCTCTCAGTCATTTTCTTGAAAAAGAAGTGCCATTTAAGTTTGATGACAAATGTATGGAAGCATTTAAAGCTTTGAAGGCACGGTTGATAACTGCACCAGTACTAGTAGCACCAGATTGGAACTTACCATTTGAACGTATGTGCGATGCGAGTGATCTGGCAGTCGGAGCTGTTCTAGGTCAACGCCATAACAAAGTACTTAAGGCAATCTACTATGCATCCCATACTTTAAACGCAGCCCAGCTTAACTATGCCACAACAGAAAAGGAGCTACTCGATGTAATCTTTGCTTTGGACAAATTTTGATCCTATCTCATTGGTTCTAAAGTCATTGTGTACACCGATCATTCAGCATTAAAATACTTGTTAAGTAAGAAGGATGCGAAGCCTCGTCTTCTTAGATGGATTCTGTTACTTCAAGAGTTTGACATTGAAATTAAAGATAAAAAGGGTAGTGAGAATGTAGTAGCAAACCATTTGAGTCGTATGGAGTTTATCGAAGAAGAAGAAGGAAGGAGACAGGAGATCAAAGATTCATTTCCAGATGAACAACTCCTCATGGTTGATGCACCTCCAAGAATGCAACTTATTAAAGCTAGTAATATACCCAAGGAGAACTCGCCATGGTTCGGTAACATTGTCAATTACTTCACCTGTGAGTATATTCCATCTCATTGGACATGGCAACAGAAAAAGAAGTTCTATTATGATTTAAAATTTTACTATTGGGAAAAACCGGATCTTTTTCGAAAGTGTTCGGATGGCATAATTAGGAAGTGCGTACCCGATGATGAGATTTCAAGTATCTTATCCTTTTGTCATGATCATGAGGCTGGAGGCCACCATGGAGGGTGGAAAACTGCTTACAAAGTTTTGCAATGTGGTTTTTACTGGCCTACGCTATATAAAGATGCACACCACTATGCACGGTTTTGTGAATCATGCCAAAAATGGGGAAACATTTCAAAAAAACACGAGATGCCTCTCCAACCTATTTTGGAGTGTGAATTGTTTGATGTCTGGGGTATTGATTTTATGGGCCCTTTTCCTCCATCATTTGGTAAGAAGTTCATCTTAGTGATGGTCGATTATGTATCCAAATGGGTAGAGGCTGAAGCTCTTCCCACTAATGATTCCAGTGTAGTGCTAAAATTCCTTGAAAAGAATATATTCACGAGATTTGGCACTCCGAGGGCTATCATTAGTGACCGAGGGTCACATTTTTGCAACCGTCCATTTACAAAAATAATTGAGAAATATGGTGTAAAACATAAACTTGGTACACCATATCATCCACAAACTAGTGGACAGGTAGAAGTGTCTAATAGAGAAATAAAAAGGATCATTGAAAAAACTATTGATTCAAACCGTAAAAACTGGGCAGAAAGACTAGATGAGGCATTATGGGCGTACAGAACAGCCTTTAAAACACCAATTGGTTGTTCTCCTTATAAATTAGTTTTTGGTAAATCTTGTCATCTCCCTGTTGAATTAGAACACCGAGCCTTTTGGGCTATTAAATTTCTAAATTTTGATCCTAAGGCTGTTGGTGATCATAGATTACTTCCGTTAACAGAACTGGATGAGTTTCGTCTCGATGCTTATGAAAATGCTCGAATTTACAAGGAACGCACGAAATCTTTCCATGATAAAAGGATCTATCGTCATGAGTTCCATGTAGGTGATCGAGTACTCTTATATAATTCACGTTTGAAGTGGTTTCCAGGTAAGCTTAAATCAAGATGGACAGGTCCATATGACGTAACAAAGATCTACAAGTCAGGAGCTGTAGAATTAACTGATGGGAACAAAATATTTATAGCCAATGGCCACAGAGTGAAATTATTTGTGAAAGAAGGAGGAATACCCCTAACAAGAGAGGTTATGTATCTTAGCGACCCTCCAACATATTTATATAAAATAAAAAAAATAAAAAAAAAAGAGAGGGAAGAGAAATTTTGCTATCTACTACAAATTCAGCCGATTGCAGTACAATCTTTCCTATTTATTTTTATTTTTTTAATGCATTTTAATTAGTTTAGTCTTTTACCAGATAGACATTAAAGAACTGGATGTCTTTTCTAAATAGAATGGGAGTTTCAATTGTATTCGGTAATATTCTAATGTTATTATGTTTGTTATTTATATAAGTATCTTTATATTAATAATGACTATAGGCTAATTATACAACTAGCCAAGACATGTAATTGAGCTATGTTGATCTTTTAGAGAAATGGATGATGACTATGTTAAAATTTGATTAAAAATTGAATATGATGAATCTTTTTCTACTTGGACTAATTGACAGCCCATATTGACGTAATTAACCAGTATGGACAGAGACATAACCTAATCATGAACTGACCGGAGACGTTAGGATATGAGAAAAGAGTAGAACGACTGGAAGGTAAAATTGGCCGTCTGACAAACAGAACCCTCTTTCTTATCCAGGGGCAGAATATTTATACTCGAGAGATTATCATGTCAAATCATTAGGTTTAATCGATGTTTTACCAAGGAGGAGACATAGAACAAATTCGTGCACTCGTATGAGGGGAAATTGTTAGCTGAGGAGTATACCGTTTCACATAATCATCTGCACCGTAAGTAACTTTAATTTATTTTTATAATAAAAAGGTATGCTCATCGTAGGACTATATATATTTAATGGTTATAGTAAAAGTGATGTATATATCATGGTAAAATGGTATTTTATTAATTGTGTTTTTATGTGTATTACACAATATGATGTGGCTTTTATGTTCTTATGGAACATTATGTGTTATGTGGCAAAGTCTAACTTCCGACTTCAGATGCCTTAGCATCAATCGCCACAACTGAGACCCTCTGCGGGGAGAAGGTGGTAGCCCAGAAGGCGGTTGTTTAGACCTTGCGGGGTCATTGGTTTAGTAGTCATTGACGCCTTTTACAACGTGCTAGGTAGTGTAGTTAGATGTCTAGGACTAGAAGTCCCTAAGGAGCCTTATATGTGAATGAACTTAGGTGGTTAGATTAACTACGTAATAAACATATGTGATGAGTCTAAAAGCTAAAACGTTGTAATTCTTGGTGAGGCACATTTGTGATTCGCAGCATGGAATCATTTCTCATACGTAACGGACAATATTCGGGTTTTGGGAAATGTTCCACACGGAACCATCCGTGTCATATGAGGTGCTGAATATGTCCCGGTGCATACCCATCATTCGGGCATTGTGTCCTTGAATTACAATGTAACATAGATAATTGCTCGTGATGGTGCTAGCAGACCTAGCAGAGGGGAGTGTATTTTAATGCAACCTATGTGGTAGAGATTGTAGAATTTACTTGTTATGTATGATATGTTATATATTGTGTGTAACCGTTTCTTCTACCCCTTACTAAGTACGTAAGTACTTACCCCTCGTTTCTTTATTGTCCCCACCCCGAGAAGGTGGTTGTCAGGATGATGATGAGTACGGTTATGATGACGGAGCCGACATTTGAGCTCAAGAGATTATGATATTATGGACTTTTATTTTATGCGATTTTATTATTCAGTTCTGAGAGATAGGCTTTAGTATCTTTTCAGTTTCAAATTTGGATGTAATAAGTTAACAACATTTATTTCGTTGTTTTGTCGTTTCAGTTTTCTTAGACGTAGATTTTGGGACTGGTGATCCGTTGTTTGTCGTTTGACAATCTTTTCCGACTTATCTTTAGTTTTAATTCATTCCGCTTTTACTCTGATTATTGTTACGAGGCTTATGTATATATTACTTTTGGCGATTTAAAAAGTTAATATATGCATGCCGGGCGTTCTTTCCGGATAAGGACTCGGTATACGGGACGGGGCGTCACAGTTGGTATCAGAGAGAAAGTTCCTATCTTACGTCTAAGTTCGTAGGAGAAGTTGAATTTTTTAAGCTTCTTCCGCAGCTTAGCGGACCCTTTCTTCTTGACACATGGCTTAGAAAAATTCAAGGAGCACTAGTAAGTTAGTCCGTTAAGCAGTCAATCCTTACGGATGAAGTCTTTAAACCAAACCACATCACCTAGGATTAAGTGGAACCCCTCTAAGTAAAGCTTTGGGATCGTAGTGTTATGCCTACACATTTAAGTTGAGGTCCTCTTGGTTGAATATTCTTTACACTCCTTATTGTGATCTCTCCACTTCTTTCTACATCTCAATGTCATAGCCTACACTTTGGCTTGACCTATTCCCGTAGAGAATGATGTCCGACTCAACTCTACAAATCCTCCACTCCCTCCATTCCCGTAGAGAATGTAACCAAAATTCTTTTGACCTTGCTTTGATCGAAATGGGCTCTACATGAACTCCATATACAATTCTATCCTTTCCAAGTGCTTCTCACTCGTTTCTATTATTAGTGTTAAATGCTTCCTTGCTTGTGCACATAGTTTTCATCATCCTCGTGGTTGGCTTTATCCAACGCGAGTGAATGCCTTTTGTTTTGGTGTTTTCCTTTCATGTAAACCCATTTCCCCTGCTCCAAAAATTCTGAAAATTTTCAGAAAGATATATCACTGTTTTATCTACAACTTATCTTTTTACATCAACTCGATAATCATTATGGATTGTTCAGAAAATTTATGTTAATGACGGACACTCTGTCCAGAAAATCTGTAGCATCAATTTCACTTCTCCTTCTGTTTTGAACAGGTTAACCACATTCAAATGATCTGAATTTTTGATATGTTGCAGACAACACTTTTATCTATAACTTTCCTTTTGAGATTAAGTTCAAATTCCTTTTCGTTTGATCGTAATCTTCAATTCAAATCAGTGTTTACTAATCTGGAAATTCTGACAGCTTGTGTGTTAGGCGAAAATAATTGTTTTTGACCAGCTTCTTCCCATCCAAAAATTCTAATCTTTTGCTGTCACCTGGGAAACTCCAGTATCTGTATCTTTTCTCCTTTGATCGTGCGCAAAATCCTCTTGGTTTGGGCTGCACAAGTCGATAATATCAGATCCAGAATAAAATATCATTGACAATAGCCTAAAAGGGATCCTCACCTCCTTGACTTAGGGTTTGGGCTAAGGGAGTAATAAGTTATGATTGTGATGTTTAGAAGTTTCCTCAAAGTTTGATCTTCTTCGGGAGTAAGTCTCTTAGTAGGATGTTTGTAAGGCTAACGCTATGGTTTCTTTTGCAACTAAACAAGCACAAAGACGTTACCTTCTAGTATGCCATGTCTGAAGTTCAAAACCTTTTATGCCTTTTCTAGTAAAATACTTCCATTCGATTCCTCACTTGAGGTTTTTGAGTTCAATAACTTCTCACCATCTTCTGTCATGAATTAGCTCAGAAACATATCTCCTTAAGCCTTCCTTTGTGAACAAGTCCACTCCTTCTTACTTTTCAAAATCAAAGAAACAAGTTCTCTCTAAGGTTGCATTGTTGTACTTTCATTCTTCCTTTCAAATCCAAATTTGATTAAATCTCCTAATGACAGAACATTCTTCTTACTTGTGTTCATTCTCAGCATCCCTCCTAAGGGTAGTGTTGATATTGTAAGCTTTTCACCTAATGCTGCCTGCTTTTTCAAGGTATGCATCTCACCATTTTGCCAGTCAGGTCTTTAAAGCCTACTATGACATACATTTCAATTACTTACCCTCAACCTTTTGGCAATCTACGCTAAACCAGTTCAAGCATAAGGTAGTCTTTGCCAAGTTGCCTTCCGAACCCTGTCTTGCCAACCAACATATAGACTCCACAGTCTTATTAATTTAAAATTCAGATTAATGCACCTTGCACCTTTTCTACTTTAAATCTCTTTCAGGCCATTTAGAGCCATGAACCACCGGACACACCTTTTGACGTTCCCTCTTCTGTCTTTGTGGTTCTATAACAATTTTGTTAAACCGGTTGAAATGTCTATTCTGTTTTAACCTTTTCATTACCTCATAAGGAATAACCTTGAATTGGGCCGTCAATTATCTTTTACACCTCTTTTGGAAGTTTAAATGAATTTTACGAAAGCAAACTTTATCTATCATTTCTTAAGTATCTTTCATCCTTCACCCAAAGGCTTGTCTACAGACTCATTTTCAAAACTTTTGATTCTCCTTCACATTACCTTGAAGAAATTTCTATCCTCCCTCAATCTTGAATTAACCTCTCTTTGATGCAAACTTGGACACTTTTTGGCAAGTTTTTGTTTCATTCTGAGACCTTTTTGGTATGATCATTTTGGCACCTTAACATCTTCATGTTGAGATTCTTGCTCTCTTCTTGATTTCTCGGTTGTTTATTCTTTCAGGTGCTCGACCTTGCACTTTTGCTTTGTTCTTCTGTTGTGGAATGATTCCTTTACAACATTCATGCGAACTGAGGATCTTCCTAGTCCGCCAACAACAATTTGTTTATCAAACTGTTAACGATTAAGGTCACTTGCCAAATAATCCCAATTCCAATCTTCTTTTACTTTTGTATTAAGTGTTTCCAAGACCATCATGTGATGTTTCTCTTAACGACCCCTCTTCCTAAGGGCTCATGTAAAATCTCATTATCTCCCTTCCAAGTGGCCTGAGTTCTTTTGTAGACCACTATATCATGCATAATTCCACTATCTTAAAAGAATTCTATCTACAAGAAAATCCTTTTGCTTCTTCTTTGGCTTACCAAGTTGACATACCACCCTGGTACCAAATTTGTCTCTTTCAACTTTTTTTTTGTTTTCCAAGCTAACCCTTATTGGCATAGAGTTTGATCAAACCGTCAGGGAGAAATAATGGAAACTGCGTGTTTCTCCATCCCAAGAAGTCTCAGAGATCTTTCATCTAGGATCCTTGCAGTCCTACAGCAAGCTTGTGCCGCAGTGATGGAAGTTGAGATCAAACGGAGTCAATCATGTCAAAAGTTGCGGACCAGTTGGAATGTTTAGGCAGGAAACGGAAGTAAAGTGCATTGTATCATTGATTTCAAGACTCAGGACAACAGATGAGATCGCAAAGAAGCTAGACGAAGATTTAATTGTTGTCAGTTACAAGCGAGTGGTCGGGATCAAACCAGCAAAGGGTTAACGAGTTAGATGAAGATGGGAACCTTCAGCATCAGAATCGACTTCGTGTTCCGAGTGTGGAAGTTTTGAGGGAGACAGTGACTGATGAAACCCACAAGATAGCATTTGCAGTTGTCCTGAGGAAACCAAGGTGCAAAGAGAGTTGAAACGGCACTACTGGTGACATTCTACGAAGATAGAGATAGAAGAGGTTGTTTACAAAGATAGCTACCACGCCAGTATCCAGATGCCAGCTTCTTAGATCTGTATGGAAGAAAGCGTTGAACACCAGTTTTCTGGGATGAAGTGGAACAGTGATAGATTACAAGACTAGAGTTGTTACAACAAGCCAACAGGAAGTTTTTAGTGGACCGTCGCAACCTCGAGATGGCACACGATAGGCCTACGAGTTAGGAAGATGGAGGAAGGAGACTGTTAAACTTTGAAGCTGAAGATAAAATGAATCTCGAGACGTTCCCAATTAAAGGAGTAAGACGGCTTGGGAAGACTTGCAACCAAGCCATAGTTATGAAGGCTCTTACGTGATCTTAGCTAAAGTTATGCCTTTAGCTTATCCGTTTGGAGTTACCAAAACCTCTTTCACGAGTGCATGACGTCATCCATGTATCCAATGTTGTGGAAGCAAGTTTTGACAATGAAATAGTTGGAAAGAACTTGACCTACGCGGAAGAATCAAGTGCACTTTAAACGGAAAATGAAGAAAGTAAGAAGGAAGATGTATAACTAGTCTTGGTTCAGCGACGCAGTCACACACCGGCAGAAACGACATGAGAGTTAGAAGACAAGACGTTTTGTGAAGTTCCAGAGTTCAAGTACCTCACAGATATGTCAGTTTCGAGGACGAAACTTGTTTTAAGGGGGAAGGGATGTAATACCCCGAAAATTCAAGAAGGGTATAAATGTAAAATGAGAATTTAATTATTATTTTCCTATTTTATATTAACCTAAAAGAATTAATTAAAGGAAATAATTAATTATTAATTAAGCGATTTTATTTAGTGAGTATATAAGGAAATTACTACCTAATTCACTCATTATTTACACGATAAAATTTCTGAAAAAAATTGGAGAAAGCTTTCGACGTACAGAGAAGAAGAAGAAAAAAAAAAGGTTCGGGCACCGTCTTTCAATTTCGGGGCTTAAAGGTTGATAATTTGTGCAGACCGCAGTAGAGAAAAGTAATCGTCTCGTTGCAAGCGTTCTTTTGACATAAGCAATTCCGTATTTCGTAAGTATCCATCTTTTAGGTCTTTTTGGAATCTTTTTCGTTTTTGGGTAATTCTTGTGTTTAGGATGATATATAGGTTGTGTTGTTAATCGTAGTCGTCGTTTTGGGTTTGTAGATTGTTCGTAGAATCGAAGGAAAATCACAGGCTTTTGGAATTTGTGCTTTGGTTTGATTTTGGATCAAATTTCTATCGAGGTAAGGGGGTGTTCAACGGTATTTAGTTATGTATATTTGTTCATTATAATTGCTCGGTTGGTTCATCTTTTTGGTTATATTGCCGGAAAAAAAAAGGATAAAGGGATACAGGACTTGCTCCATGTTGCCGGGTGTTGCCCCCGCCTGTTGTTGTAGTAGAAGAAGGAAAAAAAAAAAAAAAATAAAATAAAATATGATAGTAGGAAACTATGCAGCCGTGAGGTAGGAAAAAGAAAAAGAGAAAAATAAAGTAATTATTACATATATGTAATATATTTCCAGGAAAAAGAAAAAAAGAAAATAGATTATCAATAGAGTTGATTTAATAAATAATATGTACCGTAAGTAACTTTAATTTATTTTTATAATAAAAAGGTATGCACATCGTAGGACTATATATATTTAATGGTTATAGTAAAAGTGATGTATATATCATGGTAAAATGGTATATTATTAATTGTGTTTTTATGTGTATTACACAATATGATGTGGCTTTTATGTTCTTATGGAACATTATGTGTTATGTGGCAAAGTCTAACTTCCGACTTCAGGTGCCTTAGCATCAATCGCCACAACTGAGACCCTCTGCGGGGAGAAGGTGGTAGCCCAGAAGGCGGTTGTTTAGACCTTGCGGGGTCATTGGTTTAGTAGTCATTGACGCCTTTTACAACGTGCTAGGTAGTGTAGTTAGATGTCTAGGACTAGAAGTCCCTAAGGAGCCTTATATGTGAATGAACTTAGGTGGTTAGATTAACTACGTAATAAACATATGTGATGAGTCTAAAAGCTAAAACGTTGTAATTCTTGGTGAGGCACATTTGTGATTAACAGCATGGAATCATTTCTCATACGTAACGGACAATATTCGGGTTTTGGGAAATGTTCCACACGGAACCATCCGTGCCATATGAGGTGCTGAATATGTCCCGGTGCATACCCATCATTCGGGCATTGTGTCCTTGAATTACAATGTAACATAGATAATTGCTCGTGATGGTGCTAGCGGAGACTAGCGAGCGAGGGGAGTGTATTTTAATGCAACCTATGTGGTAGAGATTATAGAATTTACTTGTTATGTATGATATGTTATATATTGTGTGTAACCGTTTCTTCTACCCCTTACTAAGTACGTAAGTACTTACCCCTCGTTTCTTTATTGTCCCCACCCCGAGAAGGTGGTTGTCAGGATGATGATGAGTACGGTTATGATGACGGAGCCGACATTTGAGCTCAAGAGATTATGATGTTATGGACTTTTATTTTATGCGATTTTATTATTCAGTTCTGAGAGATAGGCTTTAGTATCTTTTCAGTTTCAAATTTGGATGTAATAAGTTAACAACATTTATTTCGTTGTTTTGTCGTTTCAGTTTTCTTAGACGTAGATTTTGGGACTGGTGATCCGTTGTTTGTCGTTTGACAATCTTTTCCGAGTTATCTTTAGTTTTAATTCATTCCGCTTTTACTCTGATTGATTGTTACGAGGCTTATGTATATATTACTTTTGACGATTTAAAAAGTTAATACATGCATGCCGGGCGTTCTTTCCGGATAAGGACTCAGTATCCGGGACGGGGCGTCACAGTTCAACTTTATCGGAACAACTTTTATTCCGTACAATTGAATATGTCTACTAAATCCTAACGTACAAGTGAAATCGTGTTCTTCTTAAGAAGCGGAACACAATAACATTTATTCAGTTCCTTTAACCAGTTTACTAGATTCCGAACACAATAGAGGAAATGTTGCAACATTTGCTTCACATTCCATATCTTTGTGTATTCTGTATTAATCCTTCTAATTTAATCATACTCTTAAGATATCATATATCTAAGAGTTGACTTGAACTTAGATGGATTTATCTCAACACACTTGCCCAGAATAGAGACTTCGACAAGATCTCTTATTTTAAGCACATGCCCTAACTTTCCTTTTTAATTTCATAAGCACTTGTAAATATTTCTTACTTCAGTCTTCATATCTATTTCTTCAATTTCCTTTCATAAAGAAAATCCCATTTTTATTAGGTAGATTATTTAGCCTTTTGAATCATATTCAAAACATGAACTATTTAATTAACCTTCAAGCAATGATTAAAGAAATAAGTCGATACTTAAATCTTACAATTTTGAAAACAACATTTCCAAAATTCGATGTGGTCATTCTTATCCAACGTTTGAATTAATTGTCATCGTATGACAGAATGATCATATTGGATCTTATCCAATATATGATTAATTCGCTGAAATTTGTTTTTCAAGTGATTTAATTATATCATGAGCTTCCGTTTTTTCATTAATAATTAAGGTCTTGGAGTACTCCATCAAATATGTAGTCTCCTTATCTCTAACTACTATAACGGGATTGCTCGTGTCATTGCTTATTTTAAAAGGATTAAAAATTACTTAACCATACTTGAGAACAGTCATAATTTGGTTTTACTAATCAAGAATTAAAAACATAAATATAAAAGTTTGCTAAAAACTACAAAATAAAATAAAGATAAAAGAGTGTTGTTGTTTATACATGCAAAAAAATGGTCTTATGGTTTATGATTTTGCTCCCACTAGTCAACTACTCACAATTGACTTTCAAGAATTATCCAAAATTCTTTAGTGGATGGAATCCAATCTAGTTGACTCGATCCCCGACGTGGGCCGATCGACCAGGTCAATTTTGAAAGGTGGGTACACTTTCCGGTCACATCTCATATGGCTTCCATTGGTTGACTAGTCAACTCTTTGACAACTCACGTCTCTATGTGATAGCCACCTCTTGTCTCTAAAATCAAACGGTCCTAACGTGGGCCAATCACTGCAAGATTCTTAGTCGAGACGTAACCCAATATTCATGAGATCCCATAACAATCATATCTCGATTATAACAATATACCCAATGTAGGTCAACTCCCAACGTGGGCCGATCACTTGGATCCGAACAAGGGATCTTCACCGTCATTATAATATTAGGAGATAAAATATGACTCGAGTTTTGTGGTGGGAATATTTATGAAAATTAAGTCACTTAATTAATTTTAATACGGTCTCATCAAATATATCGATCTTTATAGACATACATCATACACATTCATTTAGATCGTACCTAGTTATGCATCAATCGTATCGAATAAAATAAATACAAGCACAAAATAAATAAATGCATAAAGTAACCGGTATGATCATGGACCTTTCCTATGCGCGGTTTCGAATACAAACTGCCGAAACCGTTGGTCACAATCTAAGGGTAGCTGCAACCGTCAATAGGTTCTTTATGTTGGAATAGTGTCCTAAACCCAATCGGGTTGGACCGGATCCGACCGGGTCGGATCATTTCTACTATTTCTTTATGTTTATACATATATTAAATGGCTTTTCTGTTGTCATATATATGTTCTTTTAAAGAACCAATTATGAATTGTTATATGATAACGTCCTTAGTATTAAACTGTGATAGAGAAACCATGACAGGCGATTATGGTTGATGAGATCTCTAATCACTTTAATAAGTTTGATACTTAAATGTCTCTAGGCTGATGTACTATTAAACAGAGCATTGATAGTATAAACAGACTAGCACGTATTAGATGTCTTTTGTCTTTAGGGCAGGGATAGATCTCGTCTATCGAAGTGTAGAGACACTTGGACTGTACGTGGACGTGTATTAGAGAATGCGTACGTTAGACTGACCCACTTACACGGATAAGTGTCACACTATGTGGCGGTTGTGTAATTATCCTTTTGACCGGAGTCTTCATGGCATCACGGTGTGGATTGTCATGCTTTGACACTATTGAGGTTTCCCCTAACCACGGGGCGATCATGCGGTAGTGATTGGGTATGATACTGAAGCATGCGGAGTATACATGATTAGTCGTCCGGGAATCGCGTATCCTATGATTGGGATCGAATATCCGAAATGGCCTTCTTATAAGGAATGTCTTACTCTCGTGAATCTTTGCAAAGTGGGAGTAAATGAGTTACTTCGAGAGAGCTTGATATCCAGATTATAAGATACGGTCGTTAATGTTTGACACTCAACGTACGACCGTATGGATATTATTACAGCGATAGGATTGTAAGTTACACGGTAACCGTTTCACATGAAAGGTAGTAGTCATTGCATTTGACTCTTTCGATGATTGGGGGTCACGGTGTGTTGCTAGACGCTATCCCGTGATCGTTAGGCATGAAGGGCATTTTCGTAATTTGCACTTTGTGTCTACGGCCAACATATTCGGAAGCCTATCGGGTCACACACATAAGAACATCTAGCCGGATTAAAATGTGGTTATAGATGATAACCAGATAAGGAAAATTTATCTCGAGACTATAAATGTTATAGTGGTAAATTAATATGGTGGTATTTATTTATTATGAATAAATTAAATACAAGATATTAATAATATTATATTAATTAAAGAATATTCCGGATGCCAAAATATTGGCTAAAGGTGGCGCAATTTTGTGTGTATAAGATACACTTGGATTGTGCGAATTTAATTAATAGTATTACCAAATATATAAATATAAGATATTGATATATATGTAAATATCTATGTATGCGTGTGCACTAGTGTAAATCAAATTAGTGATTTGCATGCACATGCGCATGTAGTATGCGTGTATATGATATATATATTAATAGATTTATTTGTGTAATATATATGTGATATATACACATGTGTAAATTGATTTATGGTAAGAAAATAAAGATAGTCAATATTAGATATTGACAATATCTTGGAATATTCAATATAAGATATTGACAATATCATAGATTTATTTAATATGATATATTATAATAAATGAGATAAATCAATCAATTATATTTTCCTTATTTTATTGGGAAAAGGTTTTCTTCTCCTCCACACATAGATATGGCGCCACCTTCTACTATAAATAAGAGGTGGGTGTCAAGCTCTTTTGTACATCACAATTGCAAGAGCTCATAGTTCTTGTGTAAAATAGAGAGCATCCTATAGAGAGTTGGAGAGAGGGAAAAGGGCCGGTCTAGCAACCGGAGTTTTCCAATAGCAATCCATGATGGGATTCCGGCGGGTCGTTCGTGTGGACTAGCGGTAGAGGCCGAACACTTGGGCGGCTCTATGCAGAACTACTCTCCTTAGACGGTCAAAGCGTCGATCTTTTACATCAACCAAGGTAACCACCGTCTACTACTTGTTTGTTTATTGCTTAAACGAAGTCGATCTTGGGCAAAAGGAAATCAAAATTTTGAATTCCGCTGCGTTCCCGCGTAGATTTCCTAACAGTGGTATCAGAGAGAGCTTCGAGCTTAAGCAATAAGCAGTTTATTATGCGTAGTTAATTTTATCGTTTAAATCACGTAATTAAAAGATGAAAGATTTTTGATTTGCAAAATTGATACACGAAAAGAAAAAAAAACGAGATCTGGTGGTGCTCGGCCGACTGGCGGCGGCACCACCCCGGCGGCGGCGGTGGCGGCAGGGAAGCCTGCTGCCGGCAGTCGGCCGGTCAATGCTGGCGGATCTCCAAATTTTTGTTTTGTGTATTTGTGATTCAATATTGTTCATAGTTGTGATTAATATCTCCTTTGTTTAGTTGTGTCATGTGGCTAACCAATTGTTCAAATAGTTTGGGCCATTGGGATGCCACATGGCATTAAAATAATAATGGTATTTCCAAACTTTGTTTGGAATAGGCTAGCCCTTTCCAAATATTTGATTTGGGAAAAGGCTAGCCTGCCCACTTCCAAAATTTTGATTTTGGAAAGTGGCGCTAAACCAAAATTATTTGGCCTTTCCAAATATTTGATTTGGAATAGGCTCAGCCCTTTTCAAATATTTGATTTGTAAAGTAAAGCCAGGCTGCCACTTCTAAAATTTTGATTTTGGAAAGTGGCCAGGCCTAAGCCAAATTTGGTTTAGGAAACCAAAAGGCATCTTTTTGATTACGAATCAAAAGGAAAGAAACAAAAGAGATCTAATTTTAATTTTGATTTATTTTTGGAATAGTTCTAATTAATTAAAATTAAAATCGTTTAAAATTAATCGTTAATTTTATTTCGATTAAAATCATTTAATTAATTAAATGTTAATTAGTTAATTGATTGGATAAAATTATTTAATAGATTAAATGTTAATTGATTAATTAAGACGCAAGTAGTTAAATTTTAATTTTATCTTTTTCATAAGATTTTATTGTATGGATTAGATATAGTACATATAATATGATTATATGGACCCCGATTGATCATGGACTCGACCGATATGATAGATGTGAATGATTTAATTTTTCTGTTGGTTTAAAAATTGTCCTAGGCCGTTATGAAGAACGTGACCTAGTTTATTTTCTGTATTTATCCCATTCCCGTTAGCTCCCTCCCGTGTGCGGCGGGTGTATTTATTTTATTCGATAGAATTAAATGTAACAAGAATGGAGCAGAAAATGGAGACCAAAGAAAGACGAAAATAAAGATCCCATTGGAGAATGGAGCATTAAAGATCCTATTGGCGGTTGCAGCTACCCTTAGATTGTGACCCGCGGTTTCGTCGGTTTGTATTCGAAACCGCACCTAGGAAAAGTCCATGATCATACCGGTTACTTTACGCATTTATTTATTTTGTGCTTGTATTTATTTTATATGATACGATAGATGCATGACTAGGCACGATCTAGATAAATGTGTAGGATGTATGTTTATAGAGATAGACATATTTATGATGAGACCATAATTAAATTAATTAAGTGAATTAATTTACATAAATACTTCCACCTCAAAAGAATCAAGTTGAAATTGCCTCCCCATATTATAATGACGGTGAAGAGCCCTTGTTCGGATCCAACTCATCGGCCAAAGCGGGGGTTGACCTACCTCGGGTATATCGTCATTATCGATATATGATCGTATGAGATCTCACGAATATTGGGGTTATGACTTGACTAAGAATTCTCTCGGCCACCAGCCAAAGCGGGGTCGTCTGGATTTTAGAGGCAAGGGTTTGACTATTTCATAAGATGAAAATTTGTCAAAGAGTTGACTAGTCAAACAACAAGAGTCGTATAGGATACGATTGACAAAGGGATGTTGTCTACCTATTAGACTATTTTCGGCCCACCAGCCAAAGCGGGGTCGCGGTAGTTTAGTGGGATCTTGTCCACTAAAGAAATTAATAATTCTTGAAAGTCAATTGGAAGTAGTTGACTAGTGGGAGTAAAATCATAAACCAAAAGACCATGTTTGATTTTGCGTGTATAAACAACAACACTCTTTTATTTTCATTTTTATGTTGTAGTTTTAGCGAGACTTTATATTCATGTTTAATTCTCGATTAGTAAAACCAAATTATGACTGTTAATTTTGAGAAACGTTCTCAAATATGGTTAAGTAATTTTAATCCTTTTAAAATAAGCAATGGCTTGAGCAATCCCATTATAGTAGTTAGAGACAAGGAGATTACATAATTGATGCAGTGCTCCGAGACTTTAATTATTAATGAAAGCGGAAGCTCATGATATGATTAAATCATTTGAAATAAGTTTCAATGAATTAGTCATAAATTGGATACGATCCAAGATGATCATTCAGTCATACGATGACAATTAATTCAAACGTTGGAGAAGAGTGACCACGTCGAATTTTGGAAAGGTTGTTTTCAAAATTGTAAGATTTAAGTATCGACTTAATTCTATCATTGCTTAAAGGTTAATTAAATAGTCAATGTTTTGAATACGATTTAAAAGGTTAAATAAACTATTTAATAAACTTTAGATTTTCTTTATGAAAGGAAGTTAAAGACATGGCTCTTGTGATCTTTCTTAAGTCTTATGAAGACTACAATAAGAAACATTTCTCAAGTGCTTAAAGGATTAAAAAGGGAAATTTAGGGCATGTGCTTAAATAGAGAACTTATTGAAGTTTCTATTCTAGGCAAGTGAGTTGAGATAAATCTATCTAAGTTCAAGTCAACTCTTAGATATATGATATCTTACGAGTGTGATTAAATTAGAAAGATTAAATACAGATATGGAAGGTTAAACAAATGTTGTAACACTTACCATATTCTGGATCTAGTAAACTGATAAGGGAACTAAATAAATGTTATTATGTTCCGGTTCTTATGAAGAATATGCTTTCAGTTATTTGTAAGGATTTAGTAGACATATTCAATTGTAAAGAATAAATGTTATTCCGATAAAGTTGAAAGGCCACTGAATCTAACATACTAGATTGATGTCACTATATAGTTGATATATGTGATGAGATCTCAACTAAATATTTGAATGGCTGTTATCCTTGATATTTGTAGTTGTTCTAGACATAGTCTCTCTGGAAGGGAAGCGTGTAATCAAACGTCATTCTGATGATGTTGAACCATATGATTATGAATCATATAGGTAATACGTATCTTATCTAAAGATAACTAAAATACCCTTTTATGAAAAGGTTATAATAAAATCTAGAAAAATTGTCTAAAGCCTAAACATATCGATGTTTGTTGGCTTATGACAATTAATGCCACAAATAATTGTTTGTTAATCTCTATGACTATTTTAGAAATAGTTGAATGTACTTATTGAAGTACAACAATTCGAAAAGCCCAAAAAGTTCGAGCTAGTACGAATATGAGATTGATGAGCTACTTAGGAATTAATCTTCAATTGGATTGAAGTAATTAATACCTGAAGGGTGTTTCAGAAGTCGTCTGAAAGGGAATAAGATTCTCCCTTGAAGGATACCATCTTTGGGATACGCAATTAGATTGTGTTCCCAAAATGGAAATAACACTTTATATGATAAAGGTGTGACGCAAGCCATGCGATGTATCCCTTACCCGTTTCGGGAGAGTGCCCTCATACTTGACCTAGTTCCAAAAAATAAAGGTTGAATAAATTCCATATTAGATATGGAAGAGGATAATGTCGAATCTATCCTAACCGAAGATTTGAAGTTATCATAGGCAAAGTCAGAAAGGCTTGGAGCCTAGTACGACATATGCAACTTTGTGGAATATCTTAGCAAGTACGCTAGATATTATTTACCTGTCCGCGGAGCAAAACGTTTGTCTCCAAACATGCTGTCCTCTAGAGGAAGTGTTTCTTCCAAAAGAAACAGTGGGAGTGAATCAGATCTCAAAAGAGTTTTGGGAACCACAAAGATACATTCAACCATAGGAACATGAGCAGACGCCACATAGCGATGAGGTGTAGAACACTGCTCAGTGCACACAAAAGTTCTGCAAGTCTGTGGATAACCTCAAGCCTGAAAAGGCTGCCGGTATGTTCATCTTGAAGAATGAATATCTCACGACTTATGAAAGAATGTTTGAAAGGCAAGATTGAGAGATATGGCTAGGAGCCATAATATCTGAATTAGATTCCATCAGTGACAACCAGGTTGTGAACCTAGTCCGTCTTACCTGTAGGGAATGTCCCCGTAAGGCTGAGCCCAGTTCTATTCAGATAATACTTGTTATAACTTCGTATCATGGCTATATGATAGTGTTGAAGACGTTGGGCTAACAACTCGATGTTCATAGACGATAACATGATATGTAAGCCCACGAGATCCATTTATGGACTCAAACAAGTTTCTCTAAAAGATTTCTTTGTTTGACAATCAAAGGAGTTTGATTTAGTCAAAAGAAGGATATGCCCAATGTGCAAGATGGATAGTGGGAGTGTATTACGATTTTTAAGTAAGGTATTGGATATCTCTCTCGAGAATTGTCACCCCATGTCACAGTCAATTAATGTTTGGTAGTTCAAGGTCTTTGTGAAAGCACTTGGATTAGCAGTTCTTATTTTTAGAAATGAGAATCTATAGCGATAGATTTAACTGCTGTTAGATTATAGTTTGCCTATATGGATGTGATGCTAAAAGAGTTTAGCATAGATCGCGACAAGGGATACTGCTAGACGGTGTTCTCTAGATCTATCTATGTTAGGACGTTCGTCCTAATGATAAGGTGAATGATGATGCTTATGGTAGGTTTCCTTCGCTAATGCGATATGAACCATCTTATAGGTAATACCGGATGTTCATAGTCCATGAATAGTCATGAGCAATTATGAAAGTAAATCTGGTGAATGTCGAGAATATCCTTAAACAAGTTAAGGAAAGGTTCCTAGTTTATCGAAACTTGGAATCAGATAAATAT
This sequence comes from Gentiana straminea, assembly GCA_036785695.1. Classification (NCBI taxonomy): domain Eukaryota; kingdom Viridiplantae; phylum Streptophyta; class Magnoliopsida; order Gentianales; family Gentianaceae; genus Gentiana; species Gentiana straminea. The sequence continues at coordinate 19,951,444 of JAVUPR010000266.1, read as the reverse complement.
AGTTATACAAACGTATATCCTGAGTCTTATGAAGGCGAGTGGGAGCTACAGTCTGGGTTTGCAGTCACTTTGAATAAGTGATACAGTGAGCTGGAAATGTTCTTAGCGATGGGTCACTGTAAATTCTACAACTGAGCCAAAACACAGTAGTGCCTTAAAGGCGCAGCGGGAGCAGTACATGGATCTAGTAGGTTCATTCCTGAACCTTATACGGTTCTTCCACCTTTTCTGTATAGCTGATATAGTAAGTGGATTTATTGCTTGAAGCAAGGACCAGGGTCTCGTCAGAGATTCGTGTGTGTGTTGAGGCGGTTCCTTTGACTTGGTCAATTTGGAACATGATATGAAGATAGTCTGAGTCCCCATGGATAGAGATCCGTTTAAGGCTAGGGCTAGTTGCGAGTATTGCATGAGATTCTTGTGTTTCAACTTGGTCTTGTGTGTGCGAGTGATTGGTTTTAGGCCAAGTGGGAGATTGTTGGAATAGTGTCCTAAACCCAATCGGGTTGGACCGGATCCGACCGGGTCGGATCATTTCTACTATTTCTTTATGTTTATACATATATTAAATGGCTTTTCTGTTGTCATATATATGTTCTTTTAAAGAACCAATTATGAATTATTATATGATAACGTCCTTAGTATTAAACTCGTGATAGAGAAACCATGACAAAGGCGATTATGGTTGATGAGATCTCTAATCACTTTAATAAGTTTGATACTTAAATGTCTCTAGGCTGATGTACTATTAAACAGGGCATTGATAGTATAAACAGACTAGCACGTATTAGATGTCTTTTGTCTTTAGGGCAGGGATATATCTCGTCTATCGAAGTGTAGAGACACTTGGACTGTACGTGGACGTGTATTAGAGAATGCGTACGTTAGATCGACCCACTTACAGATAAGTGTCACACTATGTGGCGGTTGTGTAATTATCCTTTTGACCGGAGTCTTCATGGCATCACGGTGTGGATTGTCATGCTTTGACACTATTGAGGTTTCCCCAACCACGGGGCGATCATGCGGTAGTGATTGGGTATGATGCGAAGCATGCGGAGTATACATGATTAGTCGTCCGGGAATCGCGTATCCTATGATTGGGATCGAATATCCGAAATGGCCTTCTTATAAGGAATGTCTTACTCTCGTGAATCTTTGCAAAGTGGGAGTAAATGAGTTACTTCGAGAGAGCTTGATATCCGTATTATAAGATACGGTCGTTAATGTTTGACACTCAACGTACGACCGTATGGATATTATTACAGCGATAGGATTGTAAGTTACACGGTAACCGTTTCACATGAAAGGTAGTAGTCATTGCATTTGACTCTTTCGATGATTGGGGGTCACGGTGTGTTGCTAGACGCTATCCCGTGATCGTTAGGCATGAAGGGCATTTTCGTAATTTGCACTTTGTGTCTACGGCCAACATATTCGGAAGCCTATCGGGTCACACACATAAGAACATCTAGCCGGATTAAAATGTGGTTATAGATGATAACCAGATAAGGAAAATTTATCTCGAGACTATAAATGTTATAGTGGTAAATTAATATGGTGGTATTTATTTATTATGAATAAATTAAATACAAGATATTAATAATATTATATTAATTAAAGAATATTCCGGATGCCAAAATATTGGCTAAAGGTGGCGCAATTTTGTGTGTATAAGATACACTTGGATTGTGCAATTTAATTAATAGTATTACCAAATATATAAATATAAGATATTGATATATATGTAAATATCTATGTATGCGTGTGCACTAGTGTAAATCAAATTAGTGATTTGCATGCACATGCGCATGTAGTATGCGTGTATATGATATATATATTAATAGATTTATTTGTGTAATATATATGTGATATATACACGTGTGTAAATTGATTTATGGTAAGAAAATAAAGATAGTCAATATTAGATATTGACAATATCTTGGAATATTCAATATAAGATATTGACAATATCATAGATTTATTTAATATGATATATTATAATAAATGAGATAAATCAATCAATTATATTTTCCTTATTTTATTGGGAAAAGGTTTTCTTCTCCTCCACACATAGATATGGCGCCACCTTCTACTATAAATAAGAGGTGGGTGTCAAGCTCTTTTGTACATCACAATTGCAAGAGCTCATAGTTCTTGTGTAAAATAGAGAGCATCCTATAGAGAGTTGGAGAGAGGGGAAAAGGGCCGGTCTAGCAACCGGAGTTTTCCAATAGCAATCCATGATGGGATTCCGGCGGGCTGTTCGTGTGGACTAGCGGTAGAGGCCGAACACTTGGGCGGCTCTATGCAGAACTACTCTCCTTAGACGGTCAAAGCGTCGATCTTTTACATCAACCAAGGTAACCACCGTCTACTACTTGTTTGTTTATTGCTTAAACGAAGTCGATCTTGGGCAAAAGGAAATCAAAATTTTGAATTCCGCTGCGTTCCCGCGTAGATTTCCTAACACTTTAATGCGCCATCTCCAATGTGATTTTATCATTCTTTGGTCTTCATCTTCTACTCCATTCTTGTTACATAACATTCTATCTAATATAACAAATACACCCGCCGCACACGGTGGAGAGCTAAAAGGAATGGGATAATGCAGAAAATAAACTCGGTCATGTTCTTCATAACGGCCTAGGACAATTTCAAAAACCAACAGAAAAATTTAAATCATTCACATCTATCATATTGTCGAGTCAATGATCAATAGGGGTCCATATAATCATATTATATCTAACATATCTAATCCATTAAAAAAATCTTATAAAAAAAATAAATACTAAAGTTACCAACTTGCGTCTTAATTAACCGATTAACTCTTAATCAATTAAATAATTTTATCTAATCAATTAACTAATTAACATTTAATTAATAAAATAATTTTTAATCAAAATAAAATTAACGATTTTTATTTTTATTTTAATCAATTAGAACTATTCCATAATAAATCAAAATTAAAACTAAGTCACTTTTGTTTCTTTTCTTTTGATTCCTAATTTAAAAAAAAGGAGGCCTTTGGTTTCCAAAACCGAAAGACACCCACCTGATCCCTTTCCAAAATCAAAATTTTAAAAAGAGCCTAGACCTAGGACTTTTCCAAAATCAAATTTTGAAAAAGGCCAATTGCACTATAGTGCCATGTGGCATCCTAATGACTCAAACTATTTGAATCATTGGTTAACCACATGGCATTAACTAAACAAAAATATATTCTATGTACCATAAAGAATCACAAAACACAAAACAAAAATTCGGAGTTCCACCAAAAGGAAGCACCAGCCGACGCCATCTGCCCGAAGGGAAGCCGCCGTCGCCAGTGCAATTTCCGGTGGGGGTGCCGCCGCCGATCGGCCGAGCACCCCAAAATCCGAGTTCTTTTTTTGTTTTTGTTTCGCGAATCTGAATCATGCATCTAAAATAATTACTACGCATATTAACTAATGCTTATTGCTTAAGCTCGAAGCTCGCTCCGATACCACTGTTAGGAAAGCTACGCAGAAACGCAGCGTAATTTAAAAGTTTATTTCCTTTTTAACCAGGATCGACTTCGTTTAAGCAACAAGCATAAACGAAGTAGACAAGATAATTCGTTGGTTGATCCAATTGGATCGACGCTTTGTTTACGATTGTAGTTTCTGCACGGAGCCGCCCAAGTGTTCGGCAGCTACCAGTGATCCACACGAATAGCCCGCCGGAATCCTTTCATGGATTGCTACAAGAAAAACTCGGTTGCTAGACAGACATTTTCTCTCTCTCTAAACTCTCTCAAAGAAGCTCTCTTATTTTTTCAAAGAACTATTAGTCTCTTGGAATTGTGATGTCAAAATGCTAGGAGTAGTAGCACCGATCGAGACACTCGATCTTTGCACAGCGGAAGCTTATGCGATTTACGATATGAGACACAACTAATTAATCCTACGAGAAGGTTGAAGATTTACCTTATCGGAGAGAGATGATAAAATCGACCAAGGGAGAAGCCACAATCATCCGGATTGTATCTCGTAACGACGACTGGTGGACGTCGATCCTCGCCGTAGAACCTCCTCGAATATGCACAAGAAAAACCCAACGTTTTTCTTCTTCTAATGACTAAGGCAAGAAACTAATTTTTCTTCCTTTTATTTTGGTTGTGGCGCATTTTTGTTGTGTTATTGTGCTAGGAGGAACTCTCTTTATATATGAAAATAACTAGTCAAGAGAGTTATCACTTTCACACCACAAAAACCTATTCCCATAAGAAAAAGATATTTTTTGCTACAAAAATAAGAGATAATTCTCAAAAAATCAATCTCTTAATTTTCCATTAATTATCCAACAAATAGATAATTAATTAATTACACATGTGACATAATCTAGGAAAATTTCTTCTCCTAATCATCTCAAATGTGGCGCCATTTTTTTAGTCAATTTAATAGAAAATGTCTTTTCTATTTTACATATTATTTACCAAATAAATAATATTGCATACTCATTAAATAGACCAACTATTTAATTTAATCTCGAGGTTCCATAAAACAGAAAACACTCGCGTGTTAGGAGCCAACCCGGGGACGATGGAGCTATAACCAGTAGCTACAATAAATTGAATAAAATTCATCGAACAGAATATTTCTACTCAACTTATTAATTCCGGAATTACGCCACCATAAATACGAAACTGAACTCTATCGATTATAGATATAACTTATTCTCAAACGTCGAGTCGATAAGTGTCCATTGATATAATCATTTCATATAAACTAACCCTCCATAGACTATCCGTAATGAAGCGGGATTATTTCCGTAAAACCTTCTTCAATACATCTTATCCTTATTTACCATTAACCCACTAGTGATCAATTAGTTCATTCCAACACGAACTCGGCCGATCGATCAGTTTCTAGGATTAACAAATAAGGGGATTGTCTTTCTACTACCTGCGGGAAGGAATGGATTCTATATCTGTGAGACACACACTTCTCACTCATTCCAGAATAGTGCCAGCGTGAAAGTGATTCGGACCGAGCCTCTTAGCGATCCTTAACGAACACATCAAACCCTATCCTGAAACAAGCAGGAGTCTGTAATCACTTCAGGATTAAGGTAAATCCATATATGATCATCTTGTGATTTAATAAGATTTCTCAGTCATGGAATTATATGAGAAACGCAGATTAAATCGGTCCAGTCCTATATGACTACATCATATATAAATGCCCCACTTAGATAACCAATGTCGACGGTCCGGATAAGACGGTCACACCATAAAGTGTTCTGGGCGCATTAATGGTGGTTTAATCAATAGACCCCATACTTTGATTAACTTCACCACGGACTAACATTTCAAGTGTGTCACCATAAACTTAATCCTCATGTGTGACACACACTAAGTTATATGGCTACATATGATACGACTTAGGGTTTTCAGCAGTGTATTACATATAAGCACGAAGCAAATAATAAGATGAGAATAAATCTGTCATTTATTAATTATAAAAACAATTATATAAATTGTCTTTCGTGCACTACTTCCAACAATCTCCCAGTTGCCCGTAAGGACAAGCAACAATTGTCTTTCGGGCACACAATATCTAACAATCTCCCACTTGCCCATAAAGACAATCAATGATTGTTTTTAGAGCACCACACCCTTGTTCTTACTCTCCACCACATTCTCCCACTTGCTCTAAAGCAGATAAGACATATCTCCCAATTTCATACCCGCCAAGTTCTTATCAGTGACATTAGATGCCACACGACTTGGTAAACTGATCAGCTAGGTTGTCGGCACGAGGCGATCTTTAGGACCGAAACACCACCTCTTTGCACGATCTGTCTGACCAAGTGGTACTTTCTCTCAATATGATTTTGACCTCTTATGATTGCGAAGATCGTTTGCATGAGCTACCTCTCAACTGTTTTCAAAGTAAAATGGTATCGGCTCATCGAGACCTGGAATTACTTCCTGACCCCACAAAGAACTTCTCAAGCCACACTGCCTCTTTAGCTGCTTCGAAATATGCTATGTATTCGACTAACAGAGTCAAATTGGCAGTGTTGGATTGCTCCAGACTGTAGCTCCATCACAATGAGTAAACACTGAGTCTGAGATCGATTCACGATCATCCTTAATCCAAAAAAAATCAGAATCAGTGTAGTCAACGACACTTAGGTTCACACCCGAAGACACAAGCATATGATTCCTCATTCTCTAAAGATACTTGAGGATGAACTATACTGCTTTCAACGTCCGAATCCAAGACTCAACTTTTATTGACTTTTAATAGCCTGACTTTCTCTATCCAAAAGAGAATATATCCCATTTTCTCTATATCCGAAGACTAAGACAATTATTCCATGAGGGGTTGGGTAGGAAACCTCTCGTTGAATTTTGCATGCAAAGAAATTCATTTTCATCTTAACCAATAAGATGCATGGGACGTTGCCACAACTTGTTCTCATGAATTCGACCGAATCGATTTCTAAGAATTTAGTCCACGTCTCTAATTTAGAGAATCTCGGCTCGTCAGTTCTTGAATTCAGATAACACACCCATGTTGTTTCCAATTGTTGCAGTGTTATCTTTTATTAACACTAACGTCTACTACTTTACCAATATTGATTCTTCAGTCTACAAAAGACTCATCAATATTCTGGTCAAGCCTACACATTTCATAGTATGAGACTTTTAATGACCTAGAGGTTTGCTTTAATATATCAATGGATATAAGCATAGGCAGTCAATCTACCATTGGCTTCAAGCTAAAACCTTTCCGTTCCGAATGAATTCAAGCTCCATTGTATGGCAAGAAAGTTTCAGGGCATCACCCATGTTTATCTTCATGCTTTCCACGGAGTCAAGCAAGGCTGAGTGGTGAGAAAGTTTCAGGGCATCACCCCTATTGAACTATCTTCTTCTCAGGGAATTACCCTTAGACCATTTGGCTTTGCTTAGAAAGATAAACTTTCCATTCATTCTCATCACGTAGATCCAATTACTCCCACTGGGCCTGAGACACTCAGGTGGTTATACAGGATTGTTAATAGAACTGGAGTACCAAAGCTCCATTTACAGGCTTTATGGCTTTAAACCAACCTCTTTTATCATAATCCTATATAGTCCTTCAAAAGGGACCATAGGTGGCCAACAGACTATAAAGTCTGCTTAATCACAGTGAGTCAATGGATAAACCATACTCCCACTGCATTAGGGTGGATGGGCATTCTGATCTGGTTCAGTAGTATTTATCACCGTAACCCCCAACAATCAATGTTGGATGTGGTCTGATTAAATCAGATAGTAACTCCTTGAGTAACTTTACTTCAAGGTCCAAAGTTGTTATTTACAAATTCTTTCAGAAAGGCTGTGACAGTACAACCGTCACTTTCTGATCTTAGGAATCGTATAACCAACCCTCACTCGCTTCATTAAGATATTTCACGAACATTCACCATCTGAACGTGTATGCAAAATCTCCAGTCTTACCTTCAAGCACTAATGCTAAATGCCTCTATTTGCGGAAATGGAGTAAATGTTATTCACTCTTTATCCACAAATTCATAAGCATCTTCTAGGTAGACTTCTCGGTATTACATAATAATGCAAACCGTTATTTTGCAACCAATGTCTTAATTGAGTTAAGCAGTGTATTGTAGCATATCAATAACTATACAAGACAATACATGGTTTATCCTTTCAGTGAAATCGTTTCACCCGAGGTAGGCCAAGCATCAGTGCCGAAACTATGCTATAGCCTATATCTGAGCATGGAATACTCGTTTCTCTGGTAATATCATAGATTCCTCCAAAATATTTAGATAAACTAATCGGCGTTTCGAGTAGCTATCAGACAAATTGTCCACTACTCAAAAGTTCCCACTAGCTTGTATCCTTCATAAGACCCCGAAGGTCAATATGAACAAGTAGTGATACTTCTTCAGCTCTATTACCTTTTCCTAATTGAAAAGGTTACTTAGTCATTTTTTCTTTGCGATAGCATTCTTAGACTGGGAGATAGGAATCACCCTTAGCCGGTCTTCAGATCTTATCTTTAGGATATATGCACTAATTAATAAATGTTGAAGAATCGTTTATCTAAATACGGAAACCATTTGTCTTAATAGTTTATTATGTATTACATATACCTTTTCAGCATTACTTAGTGGTTTGACTTTATCGGACAAAAGTCCGAGTCTCAGAATCGTATACAAACGTCATATTCACTTTCTTTAAGGCAACTATATTATCGATGTGAAAGTGAATCTATTTGTTCCAACGAATCTGAAAATAGAAATTATATTTCTTTGATATTCAAGGAATAAAATCCGAAATTTGTTTCCTTATATCACTCCCACTATCTTAGCTGAAATAATGCCCGATGTCTACTCTTCATCATGAATGCCCAGCTACCTTGTTCTTACATAAGAACTTTAGCTTTCAAGTCATAATACTCGGTTAAAAAAGTCTCTAAGGATTTATAGGTTAGTGATCCGAAATCACTTTCCTTATCCTATATTTCTCTTTTTATTAATATTTCGGTTTAGGCTTTAACTTGTTTAGTTTAGATGACTTACACTTGTAGACATTTACCTTCTCATTCTTGGATTTCTTTAAAGGAAATGGCCGTGAACTTGCAGTTCATTTGAGTAGACACCACTCGTAAACTGTGGGATGTCTAGATTGATACCAAATCATTCTCGTCATCTTTGAACTAATTTTGTTTTGTCTCTCGTTTAACAAAAGTGACAGCAGTGCCATTCTTATCAATGTCACTTAAGTTTGAAGGCTTAAGAGGAACATATCTTCCAAAAAATTAATTTGCATTTTCGATTATTGAGTTCAACGTTCATGTTACTTTCCCACTTTTATGAAGTCGTCATTAGTCAATTTATAGTGTTTAGCAGTTTATATGCCTTGAGATGATATGTAGTTGCTAAATAAACAATGACAGAAGTATAAATCAAATCATACACCACAACAAAATAAGAAATTTTAGGAATTATAAACGTGATGTCATGCATGCAGTTTATCCTACCATTCCAAGGATTTAACCTCACATCATACTGCCGCCGCAGGGTCGGTATCAGCACAATGACGGTTAAATTGAGACAATCTCTCTCAACAATTAAACAATTAAGAATCAGACATCTCCATTTAATTGTTGATTACCTTCCTTTTCAGCCAAGATATTTCCAAAAATATCCTTGTGAGTGTGACCTACTGTTTTAGATCTCAAAGTACGCCCCGAGTATGCCCCCGCAGGGTCGGTCAGTGACTCGATGAGTACCCAAAATCCTATCCTTTCGGAGACCAAGCCTTGAATTTTGATAGGGGTGAAGGCCATCCGTAGGGGGCCGTAATCAAAGCGGCTCGAGGCGTCATCCTTCTCTCACATGCTTGTGCCAACAGTAGAGGCTGTGGGGTCGGTTGTCACCTTCCCCGCTCCCACTCGTTATTTTGAAAAATAGGTAGTCTTCTTTGGATTTTCAGAATTTCTTATTCATCTGAAAAGTAATAAATCATGAATATTTAAATTAATCCTCCCACTAGTTCATCGGTTCTAAATACCGTCTAACTAGTGTCACTTATTCATGACTTTCCAATTTCTCGGATTTTTAAATTCTTTGTGTAGACACTACACAATTAAAATTCGCTAAGAATTTTATAATCCTAATCTATTAGGACTTGTGAATTTTCCACCAAATCGAAAAACAATAAATCATAAATTTAAAGCTCCCACTAGTTTTTCGGTTCCAAATACCGTCGAACCAGTGACACTATATTCATGATTTTCTAATTTATCGATTATTTAGAAAATCTCTTGTGTAAACACTACACGACAAAAATTCACCAATGAATTGTATAGTCCTAATAATGACATGATAAAAATTTAATTTGGATCTCGGAATTTTTTCAATAATCCGAAAACAATAAATCACGAAAAGCAATCACCAACTTATCGGTTCCAAATACCATCTAGTTAGTGTCCTATCTTTTCACGATTTTCCAATTTTATCGATCATTAAAATCCTTTTTACGTAGACACTACATAAATGAAATTCACAAAGAATTTTATTATCCTAAAAGGTTCTGGGATTGTTGAATTTTTCGAATAAGTCGAAAAACAATAAATCAAGAAAAGCAACCACCAACCTATCCGTTTTAAACCCTGGCTGAGCTTTAACCGAGTTCACCAAATGGTGTCGGGAATGGCTAAGCCGACCCGTCCTCTTCGTTGGTTCCTATACTACTGCTGGATGAATCGGGCTAAGGTTGCCCCATTGAGCCTCAGCTCGCCGGATAGCTTGACCTTGCTGGACCCCCGACGCTAACTTCATACTTAGACGGACAAGTCGAGTCGAGCCGAAGCCCTGTTGACCGCCCAAACCAATTTTCGAACGTTTTGCTTAGTGGGTGTCTAACTTTTCCGGATTTTCCAATTTTTTATTATCAAAATTCAAAATTTATGTAGACACTACATAACCTAAGCCCCGTAGGATTTATTATCCCAAATTAAGTTTATCATGTGAATTTTATATCCCGATAAAATTCTGTTCGTTTTAATTAATTACCTAAATTAATCTAAATTAATTTCGTTTCAGACATGCCTAATTAATTTCACGATTAATTATCTACATGTATGCATATGTTCGGAGTGGAATTCATGAATATGATGTATGTCATGGCATAGTTATCTCATATAAATTATCAAACATGAAAATAAATGCGTAAAAGTAAACCACTGAGATGGACCGTTGGTACCCCGTATCTAACCTATTTATACTAGGGAAAAAAAAATGTTTCTTGGCAGCATCTTGATGAAAGGGAAAAAATTTGATCCCTTATCTCTTGTACAGCAGCCGTCTGTTCCTTTTCCATATGTACAGCAGCCGTCTGTTCCTTTTGATCCTTTTTTTTTCCCTCACGTGAACAGTGCCTGGAAGTATTTTTTCGCACAGCAGCATGATATTGAATGTATGACATTCATATATCATATTTTCCATTGAAGAATTTGCAGCGCCCCTTTTCCTTTGGCCGACGGACCTAAAAAAAAATACTACTACTATGAAATTTAAAATGCAAAAATAAATTACATAAATTGCAAAATAAATTACATAAATCCTATACTCGTATAATGCTAATTATACGAACTTACAATAGATCTAACGGTAAACAAGTACCAAACCCAATCCATCTCGGCAACCACAACATTCAATCACATAAATAAAAATAAAAGATGCAATCTTATATGCAATTTCATTCCTAAATTAATTAATTATGCTCTAGGTATCGTAAAAATTTAACTTGTCTCTGATACCACATGCTAGGAGTAGTAGCACCGATCGAGACACTCGATCTTTGCACAGCGGAAGCTTATGCGATTTACGATATGAGACACAACTAATTAATCCTACGAAAAGGTTGAAGATTTACCTTATCGGAGAGAAATGATAAAATCGACCAAGGGAGAAGCCACAATCTTCCGGATTGTATCTCCTAGCGACGACTGGTGGACGTCGATCCTCGCCGTAGAACCTCCTCGAATATGCACAGAAAAACCCTAGGTTTTTCTTCTTTTAATGACTAAGACAAGAAACTAATTTTTCTTCCTTTTATTTTGGTTGTGGCGCATTTTTGTTGTGTTATTGTGCTATGAGGAACTCTCTTTATATAGGAAAATAACTAGTCAAGAGAGTTATCATTTTCACACCACAAAAACCTATTCCTATAAGGAAAAGATATTTTTGCTACAAAAATAAGAGATAATTCCCAAAAAATCAATCTCTTAATTTTCCATTAATTATCCAATAAATAGATAATTAATTAATTACACATGTGACATAATCTAGGAAAATTTCTTTTCCTAATCATGACACAGATACAGAATTATGAATTTAGGAACATGCACATAGCATTTAACACATATTCCATATAATAACGAGCCTATCTCTCCTCTCTTGAGCATACTTCGGGATGAATAAAGGTATAATTAATGGTACTACTTAGAGCGTTATCATGAATCATGTGCGTTTTATTTGCATGTGTCACACTTGGTTTTCTTGTTTTTGTTTGTTATAGACACGGCAAGATAGAGGGCGTGACGAGAATCATAACGGTATAAAAATCGTCCAAAATGGAGTTCGTATGAAGAAATGGTGCGAGATTCAAGTTCAGACGTTCGAAAAAATATCGAAAACATCAAGTATCACACCTAGGGTATGAAGAAGGCTGTTTTTCACTCTTTGTAAAAAATAGATTAAAAAAATCACATGCAGAAAGCGGAGGCCGGTGGGTGCCGGGGAAGCAGCTGGTGGGCACCAGCAGGTGCGGATGTGACGTCAGCACCCATTAGCTGAGAACCTGAGGTCGCGGGCGGGCACTCATGTCGCGTCAATTCCGGATTTTCACGTTTTGGTCTTTTCGGGGTCGGTTTTTTGCCCTATAAAAGCCAATTAGGTCAAATTTTATACCCACTTCTTCAGAATTTGATTTCCTACTCAGTTTTTAGGTTTATTTTCTCCAAAAACAATTAGAAAAGTTTATTTTCTTGCATGAATTGCTTCAAGAATCTACGATTGTGATTTCTTTACGCGAATTCTTCATTGTGGATTGCTCCAAAAACATTGGTAATTCAATTTTCTTTTCTTTTATAATGTTTTATTTCGTTTATCTTATGATTCCTTGTTTTGTTCTTCCAATTATGAATAGATAAAACTCTTATAGCTAAATTATGCGATGGAATCACGAAATTAATACCTAAATGATGATCTAAGGATGAGTAGGGATTAAAAATTAAAATCTTTTGAATTGTTGTGCCCTAAAACTTGAACCTAATGTTATTACTGGAGTAGCTAATCATTAATTGATCAAACACATAACCTTTATAAATATATTTTGCGAAGGAGTGTGCGAAATAAGGTTTTAGGATTGCCATACATGCACGAACTAGTCGAGTTATTCGCAGCATTTTCCTTGATACGAAGCATCTCTCAGTTTTTCATCATATTAGGTCAATTAAATCCCGTAGAGGGGACTGTTGAACCAAGTATTGGGTAACTAGGTTGCGGTATTAGCGCCTAGGGACCAATTTGCGAGATTTCACCTGATTGGGACTTTATAGGTGTCCAGTCTTACCGGCAGTGTACCGGGTCAATTGTAGTCTAGTAAGTGGTCAAGGTCGTATCCATGAGGATTGTGAGGTTGAACACCAAAAAGCTATTATTATCTTGATCTAAGTCGCAATAATACAAGAAGGTAAAAATATATCTAAGAATCTACTACTAAAAAGGGTGATAAAATGATAAAAGCCAAGATAATGCATTGATCAGGAAAACCTCTATTAGCATCATGGGAATGAACAACCTACCAACATTCCATTAGTGTTCAAGTGTGTGTTACCGGTGCACTCGTAAACTAGCAATTTCCCCTCATACGAGTGAATGAAACTACTTCTTGCCTCCTCCTTGGTCCAGGTGTCTTAAACCTAATGATTCAACATGATTAAGTTCTTGAGTGCAATGAATGAACAATAACCCCCGAATAAGAGATCAAGTTCCAATTAAGGTCGATTCTACCTTCCGGTTTTCCTATCCCTTCTCCCACACCTAATATCTCATTTCGGTCTCAACTAAGTGTGTGTGCAAGTGCTAGGTGATCAATCCAACACTAACAAGCAATGCGGTTCAAATGGGAAAAGATAACAACAACATATGAAGCTATGAAATTCAAAACAACATGCTCAATCAACCAATAGAGATTAAACTATCACAACAACATTATCTTGGCTAGTTTGGAACTAGCCACTCATGAATATAAAATCCAAAGTGTCAAGAATGGATTTCATAGTTATGACAACAAATAAATCACAAGTAAATACTAAAAATTTACCAACCAAAAGCTATTAACTTGTAGGAGGAAACTTGCATTCAAACTCTAGAATTGCTCCAATGGAGTTTTTACACCAAAAAGATGAAGAACTTGCATCCAATAAAGATTTTAGAAATCAAAAGTAAGAATTCTTAATGTTTACAAGTGGAATTAGATGTTAAACTATGGTGGGTTGTGGCTCCAAGACCCCTTAAAGATGTTGTCTTCAAGTTTGGAGAGTTGGGGAAGAAGATGGAATGGAGGGATATAAAGAATAGATCTAAAATGATGATAAAAGCTGAAAATGCTGATTCTGCGATGTTCCGGCGCGCGCCGGAAGTAGTCACGGCGCACACCGGAATCCTCTTTGGAAAATTGCAACTTTCCGGCGTGCGCCGGTCCTTCATAGCATCTCAGAAAAATGGCTATAATTTGAGTTGTAAACCTCCGATTGATGTGATTCAAAATGCGCTAGAAAGCTTGTTTCTTGATCTACAACTCTAAAGAAGAAGACTTCTCCAGAAAATGCCTCTAATATGGGTCAAATATCCGTTGAATGTATGCTACTGTAGAAACACAAAAGACAATTGATCTGTTTGAATTTGTTAGGTTCCGGCACACTCTTCTAGCTCTCAAAATATGTGTTTAGGCTCAACATGTGTCATCAATAGGGGTCTTGGTCAACCTATAATCCTGCAACACAACATCAAAATACCAAGCGTAAACCCGACAAGACGCTCCAGTTATTATAACCGGTACAAAACCTATCGAAATATGATATTTTATATAATAATTACTATCTACACATATGGATGAAACTAAGCAAATAATGACTCGAATTGATATGAAAAACATATAAATGCATGAGAAATGGGGATAAAACATCATAAAAAGTATCATCTAGTTGACTTACATCAACCACTCCCCACTTAGCTTTTGCTCATCCTTGAGCAAATAAAGCAATAAAACAACTCAAGTCAATAGATAGGATAATACAACATCAAGAAGTAATAGATCAACTAGATTATGCAACCAATTTTACCGTAGTGGAGTGTGTGTGTGAACACTCCTCAAATTTGTTACCAAGCAATCAAATATGAAATCATGCATGCAAGACTTATTAGGTGCAATCCATAGGCTTAAGAATGATACCAATCTCCACTAATCGAGGCATTCGGAGTCAAGAAGTCAGATCGGGTAGGACTTGCAAGCTTGTAACGTTAGGCTCGGGTAGTTGGCTAAGAGAAGGGTAAAAAAGAATATATCAAAGAGAACAATTGTAAGATAGCAAGCCTCTACACCTGCACTTCCAAAAATGTCGAATTGATATCCCTTCTTCTCCTTTTTCACAAATCGTCTAGGTGGCCACTTCAACAAAGAACAAAAAAGATAAGAAACACCACTTCAAATCAACACAATTTCCCAAAGCTTGAGTCACTTGAACTTGATAAACTAGTCTTCAAAATGGGTCTTCTTGACTAACCATTTATTGAACTTTATTTACAACTTCACTTGAACTTTATTTGATTTATGGAAACTTTTTTGGATTTTGGATTTTTTCTTTTTTTTCTTCTTTTTTTTGAACTAACACCAATGGACTCCGAACTTGATAGATATCATCTCATCATTGTGTCAATAATGTCATCCAACTCTTGCCCAACTTCAAATGTTGCCACCACACAATACATAGAAACTTGCTAAACTTGCGGGACATCAAGGAAATGTAGACCAAAATTAGGCTAAGAGTCAGATTATAATGAGGTTAATCACGAATGGCTAGTTTTGAGTTGGGTATCACCACTCTACAAAGGCTGAGATGGGGACAGGTGGAGAATACGTTCGGGAAGGCCATCTGGCTATGGTCGAGTCAAAGAAATGCCATGACCGTCATCTCTAACTTCGACTCCAAACACCTTTCTATTTCGCCTCGAAAGGATATCAAGCCTAAGTTCTAGTTGCTATGGAAGCATGCTTACATGATTGCACAAAAGTTTGCATGTTAACAAAAGATCGGAATATACCTACTCAAAG
Organism: Gentiana straminea; assembly: GCA_036785695.1. NCBI lineage: Eukaryota > Viridiplantae > Streptophyta > Magnoliopsida > Gentianales > Gentianaceae > Gentiana > Gentiana straminea. The sequence continues at coordinate 19,935,555 of JAVUPR010000266.1, read as the reverse complement.
AATTCACACTACAATCAAAGATTCACGATTAAAATGCACTTACATGTCACCAAGGTTACTCACTTCATTGAGGTACTCACTCTATCAATTGGAAAACCGTATCTTTTCACAAAAAGGTGGTTTGTCATGCTTTAAAATGCTTGAAAAATGATCAAGACTAAGTGTTTCTCAAACATTTAATGGCATTACCTTTTGTTGGACTAACTACGTTCCCACTCCCCACTTACAAACTTGCATTGTCCTCAATGGAAAGTGAGTAGTAAGAAAGTAGTTAGGGAATCAAAAGTAGTCAAAACAAGCACCGGGATGCCATTAAAGGGAGGGTGGGTGGGTATGAACATGAAAGACAACCAATGAAATGACAAGAAATCCCAAGTACTATCAAAGTATCAACCAAAATGTAGACACAAAAGGATCATTGACCACACCGGGCCTCACAAAAGGATCATTGACCACAAAATGTAGCGCTTTTGTTTAACGTCATTTTCTCGACGATATTATACAGTAGAAGTGATAGAATCTATACAGATTATCAAGCATGGAATTATACGGTAGAAACATGGATTATACAGATTATCGTGAAAGCAAATAAGCACAAAGCCAACCGGATGATAATGCTTAAGGAAGTTAAAAAAAAAAAGATAGTACCCGTTGCTACATTTATAGTCTATAGCTAGACTTTGCCTTACTTAGGTCTCTAATGCACCGGTGGTGGGTCATTCTTATGCACAGCATCCGTCTTTTTCATCAAGACCGGTCTCCAACATAATGTTGACGAATGCCACCAATCCCAACGATTCTTGACCTTTTCTTTTGATTTTCGAGCTTTTGGTTTTCGAGCCTTTGCTTTATCGCTCACGTCTTCTTCATCTACCTGCGTGTTAGTACGATCCACAACAAAGGGACACGAAGTGTCCACAAAAGAACAAGATTCTAGTGTGGTGCGTGGATATTTCAATGAAGTGTAGATGTTGAAGACAACACGCTCATCATTCACTCCCAAACTAAGCTCTCTCTTACAAACATTGATCACGGCCTCTCCCATTTCTAAAAATGGCCTACAGAGGATAAGGGGTGTAATGTACCCTTCCACCATATCCATAACAACAAAATTGACGGGGAAGTAAAATTGATCGACCTTCACTAGTACATCATCAATGACTCCCTTTGGACGTTTAATGGATCTATCCGCAAGTTGGAGAGTCGTCTCTGTACGCTTGAGCTTGCCTATGCCAAGATTCATAAAATCATTGTAGGACATGAGGTTTATGCTCGCACCGAGATCACATAGCGCCTTCTGATGGGATTCAACTTTACTGTACTTTGGTGTGTAGTTTAACCCCCGTTTATCACTTCATTGGCATATTTTGGGTAGATTTAGACCAGTTTGAGTGTAACATCGAGAGTTATTTGCACGGGGAGTTAAACTATCACATCGATAGCAAACTCCGCCTTTTTAGCGATATATACCTCATTTTCGAGCACTTTTTGTCTTGCGCAATTACGCGTGGTGTTTGTTTGTCTATGTTATTGCAGGACCTAGGTGACTCGAGGACTCGGAAGGAGATGTTTTAGACTAAGGGACATGTTCTTAGCATGAGAGTTGGACGAGAGTGGAAGAAAAGCCATGTTTGGAGTGGAGTCAAGGCAAACGGGCGTTTGCCATACCCCAAACGGGCGTATGTAGGAAGCCTACATCAAACGGGCGTTTGGCCATCCCAAACGGGAGTCCCCAGAAGTAATACATCATTTAGAAAGTTGGTTTTTCAGCTAGATGGGCGTCTAAATGACCCCCAAACGGGCGTTTGGGTAGGTTCAGCCCGATTCAAGAAGCTCATATAGTCAAACGAGCGTCCAGGGTTGCCAGACGGGCGTTTGGCCTTCAAGTCATGATTCACCAGACGGGCGTTCAGAGATATGCAAATGCCCGTCCACTGAAGATGAAACCCTAATATCTTCATATTCTCCAGGCAGACGGGCGTCTGACATGACCTGGACGGGCGTTCATGACCGACAGCAGCAGATTTCGACCTACTCTATAAATACGCAGCCCATTCAGCCCCTACTCATGTTTGGCCGACTTTAGACTTTTCTTAGGCGATTTTAGTGTAGTTTGATCACCCTTTAATACCTTGATTCCATAAATTACATCCTTTGATTCTACACACTTGTTATACCTCAGATTTATTTTTCAGAACAAAGATTTGACTTTTGGATCGCTTTTCTATTTGGTATTTTCTGGATCAGATTTTCTGCAAATTATATGGTAATGACTTCTCTTTTATTTATTGTATTTGGTTTGATTTCAATTCTCATTCCATTTATTAGCATAATCATGAGTAGCTAATTCCGTTGTGTAGTGGAATTATGTGAAAGCGAGCGAAAACCCTAAGGGGGATGAGATTGGGAGTTGTGTAGTGCATAATTTCATGTTTAAACGATTAATCCACGTCCTAAAACTTATTTTAACGTCTTTGAATTAGATTGATCACCTAGTCCACTGTCACACACATCGAACTTATAGATGCATTTTGTGGTTAGATGTGGGATAAGGGGTTTTAGGATCGTTGCGTAGATTCGGCCTAGTTGTTAGGTTCGTTTCTAATACAGAGGTTTGTCATCGTTGTTCGAGTTCGTGTTAGGTTAATCAGTGTTCTAAAGGGAGAATTAATTAACTTCACATAGGGTGGTTAGATCGAGTTGTTCAGTCTAATCGATAGAATTAGGAGTTGGCACCCATGGATGTCGTTAAACTACATTGGATAGGTAGGTTGGTTAAGACACGCTTCCCGTTAAGTCCTTCCTTAGGGGTAAAAGTAGCTCATGGGATCATAGTTCGACTATACCCTTTAATACCTAGAAGTAAACTCATTAGTATAATCTTTACTTTTGCATTAGTATAATACTCTCCACCATTACTTTGACCTGAACTAAGTTCTAAGTCGACTTTGGTACTTGAACATTACTCCCTGTGGATTCGACCTTGAGATCACTATACTACCGTTGACCCGATACTCTGTCGGTTAAGGTTAGCGGTTAGTTATTTTGCTATCAAGAATTTTGGCGCCGTTGCCGGGGAGTAACGTTTGATATCTTGTAAGTTGACCGAAAGCTTGGGCTTAGGTCGTTTTTATTTTGTTTTCTTGTTGTGTTGGAAATAAAATTTATGTTTTGATGATAATTCATCATATTTATTCAAAGTATTATCTTAACCCCATTGATGAAGTGCTGAAGCCAGCTGTTATAGTGAAAACCTAAAAGATGTCTAGAACTGAATGTATAGGTTTTACTAGAGTCTGATATTTGTATAAGTTACATCAGACAAGCACTGTAACAGTTAGTGTGTCATAAAACAGAAAAACTGGAAATCATCAAGATAAACAAACTGACTCAGAACACACCTACAAGAAACTGAAGAAGGTAAGTTCGCCGAGGGACACGGACTCGGTTGGCTTATCTAGAAGTTGAAGAACTGAGGGTCACAGACTCAGTTATTGAAGATTGAAGAACTGAGGGTTCAAACTCAGTTATGAAGACTACGTCGAGACTGTAAAGTTAGACTTCAGGCAAGATTGTGGTGACCTGAACTGACTTTATGGATCTTGAAGACCTAAGAATCATAAGGACAGTGAGTTCTTAGATGATAATGAGTCATGGTGTACTCTGATTAAGTCAACTATTATCAGATGAAAACTGGAGTACTGATATTTGAAGAAGAATAAAATCTCAGCTAATGCTCCAAGTCAGTCAAGAAACTGACAAGTAACATTCTCAGTATAAAACTGATAAGGAAACTCAGTTTTATACGTCATCCATCCAACAACTGATCGTACAGTCGAACGTTATAAAGGAAGCGATTTTATTGGATGAAATACTGACACAGCAGAACGGTCAGAAAATATAGTCGTTACAAGAGAGACGTTGATACAATTCGAATTGAATCCAGATGAACGTTGGACCTTACACTATAAATAGAGGACCTTGCACAAAGGATTATATACACAAGATAACAGAGATTTAACAAGAATTAACGTGTGCATTTAATCATTCGAATTGCTATCATCTTTACGCTATAACAAGATCATATCTAGAATTCTTCAAGTGTTCAAGCTACACAGATTTTATCAAGAATCAGACACTTTGAAGAACCAAAAACAAGAATCAATTTATTGATTCTCAACCCAACTTTGATTTTACATCAAAGGTTTTAGACTGTGAAGCAAACCGGGAAGGTTTCGCCAAGGACAGTTGTGACAAGCAGTCGGGTAGACTGTGTTTGTGGTGGTAGCTGGTGAAGAGGCAATTCAACCCTCTAAGGATCAGTGTTCAAGCAATTGAAGAGCAGCAATTCTACCTGTTCTACAACTGTTTAGATAGTGACGCTAGGGATTAGCCAAGGACTATTGTTTAGGACTTTTTGTAACAGTTCACCTCAAGAAGTTCTAGTGGAATTTTCCTCCGCACCACAGGGGAAGAGAGGATGTACAGGATTACACCACCTGGAACCTCTATAATATTTGCCTTATTTACTTTACGCACTTACTTATTTATTCAGCATTTATTTACAGCATTTTGATAATTGATTTTTATACACCTCACAGTTCACAAACTGACATTCATCAGAATTCGGTTTACTACACTCAGTTTTCACAGAGAATAACAAGATCAAGAAAAAGGCTAAAACTTTATCCGCTGCCGGTTGACTCAGTTTTAAGCTTAAGTCAGTTTGACTTAAACTCAGCTTAGTCAGCTTAACTCCACACAAGTTTAACTGAACCTTAATTTGTTTTAAATCCAGTTTTAGGGACAAGTTTATTCACCACCCCCCCCCCCTCTAAACTTGTGATAGCCTTTCTAAGGGACCAACAATTGGTATCAGAGCAGTGTTTCTAAGTTGAAGAGATCTAGAACTGAATTCAAGTATCAGTTTGTCTGCTTGAAGTAACTGATCATCACTACAATTAGTATCGAAACAGTATCTCTTTGACGAGTTATCATTTGCTCTATATCTCCTCTAGTTGTTCTCATTTGAAAGCTCAGTTTCCAGTTGTTAAACAATCAATTTTCACTCACTCACTATGGATAACAATCATTATGCAAGACAGATGCTTATGTGCAACATGGACAGATTTGACGAATATAAACGTCGTATGCAGGCCTTTCTAGCAGCTACTCATGATGAAATGATGGATGTACTCACTGATGGACCAATCCAGATTACTCACATGCAAACTGATGGTGAGAGACAAATTCGAGTTCCAAAGCCCAAATCCGAATGGACTAGTGATGATCGCAAGCGAAACAATCTCAACAATGTTGCTATGGACTTTATCCTCAGGACTCTTGACAGCAACATGTACTTAAAGGTGAAAGAATGCACAATTGCCAAGGAAATGTGGGACAAACTACAACTTGTTTGTGAAGGAACAGATTCAATCAAGGAAAATAAAATTTCTGCTACAAAACAAAAGTTTGAAAATTTCAAGATGAAATCTGGAGAAACTATTGACCAGATGGAAACAAGATTCAATGCTATCATGGATGAATTAGATCTACTCAAGATTGAATACTCCAAGAAAGTTATCAACACAAGAATCTTGAAGGCATTACCAATGTGCTGGAAAATGAAGGTCACTGCTATGGAAGAATCTAGAAGACTTGACATAGAGGACTGTTTCAAAATCTTCTCAGATCTGAAAGCTTATTAATTCAGTGAAGATTTTACAAGTACAGCTGCAATAATCAAAGCTCGGAAGAACCAAAGACCACAAAGACTCGCAAAGAAAGATCAAATGACATTCAAGAAAACTCATCAAGCAATCTTCATGAATTGGATGAGATGGAAGAACAAATGGCTCTAATGATGAACAGAATTCGAAGAATGAAGAGTGGACACCCAGTCACTCAGAAGTTCATCAAGAGGACTCCTGAGAAAAGAAAAGACGATAAATATCTCTGTTTTAACTGCAAGAAACCTGGACACTATAAGGCTGAATGTCCAGAACTGATCAAGAAGACTCCACCAAGAAGAGTTGGTAGAAGAGCACTCCTTGCTAAAGATGAATCAGATTATGAAGCTGGTACTGAAAGACTATCAGATGACACAGCTTTAATGGCACACATGGAAGATGCAAATGAGGTATGCGAGTCTAACTCTAAATATTCCTCAGCTCAAATTTCCATGCAAAATGCATGTTCTTCGACTGCTGACTCCAATCCAAAAAATCTAGAATTAGAAGAAAATCTTGACGAATTGATGAGTCAGCTAGTAACTATTCAAGCTGGTTATGAATCAATTAAAGCTGAGAAAGAAAATCTAATTCTTGAAGTTGAAAGATTGAAGTCTGAATTAAAATTTTTGAAACTGACTAGAACTGATAAAGAAAAGATTCGAGATCGACCCTCATCGTATCAACAAGAAGAATCGAATCACTTGCTCAATCAAGTTCGGATACCGGATTCAAATCAGGAAAACCATATGGAGACAAAACCGGTTTAGGATTTGATACACAGCAATCTTCTAAGAATGGAACTAGCAAAGCTACTAAACCTAGTACCAAAACTGGCATTAAGTTTGTAGCTGAGCAACTTCCACAAACTGAGAAAATTGTTGAACCAGTAAAGCCAGTACCACATAGGACAAATCAGTTTTCCAAGAAAACAACTAGATTTACCAACAAAAGTAAACCAAATGGTAAATCAGCTGTATCTCAAGAAAACCGAACTGGGAAATCAACCACCAGGTCCACAAAAACCAATCAAGTCAAGAACCAAAAAAATTACAATCAAAGTAAATCCAAGAATGTCAATCATTCAAAGATTCACACATTCAGGGGGAAAGGAAGACTATACCCCACTGATGATGATTGGAATTTTACTGCATCTATTAGTAAAACTGACAATAACAATCATTCCAGACAGAAAACCTATCAAAGGTTTCAGTCCAAGACTCAGCAGAGGGCTAATCTCAGCTCTCAGCAAAAGTCCCAGTACCAAGGTCAGTTCAGACCTCAGTACAGAAGGAATGACGGTTATCATTCTAGCTTTAATAATAGAAAGCAACATAGAAATAAGTTTCAGTCAAAAGATCTGAGAGATCATATAAATAAGACACAGTCCAAACATAGATACTATGGGAGTGTGGCTTACATATATGAAAACAAGTGTAACAATATCTGAAGAATCCCAAAAGGATATATTCCCAGAGTTGTACTGACAACTGACCCCTATGGACCCAAACTGAGTTGGGTACCTAAAAATGTTTAATTTTTATTGCAGGATATATGGTACTTTGACAGTGGTTGCTCTAGGCACATGACAAAGAGTAAAGACTGTCTCAGTAATTTTATTGCAAAAGATGGACCAAAGGTTAATTTTGGAAGTAAAGACAAACCTGGATACACCAAAGGTTATGGCACCTTAATCAGGAATGGACTTACAATCAAGAATGTATCTTTTGTAGAAGGATTACACTACAATCTACTCAGCACCAGTCAATTCTGTGATATGGGTTACAAAGTTACTTTTGACTAAGATTTATGCGTTGTCGTCAGCGAATCAGCTTATCACGTTGTCCTAGCCGGAAGAAGAAAAGAAAATATGTATGTAGTAGATTGGACAACAACCGTTGCTGAAACTTGTTTGCTTGTGCATACAAAATCAGAAATCAGTTGGCTATGGCACAAGAAACTAAGTCATCTTAATTTTGATGACATCAACACACTTGTTAAGAAGCAGTTAGTCATTGGACTACCAGAAATATCATATAAGAAGGACAACTTATGTGATGCATGTCAACAAGGAAAGCAAACAAAAGCAAGTTTCAAGACCAAATCTCAGCATTCAACAACCAGACATCTGGAGTTGCTACACATGTATTTATTTGGACCTATTACACCAAATAGTATTAGTGGAAAGAAGTACACATTGGTGGTAGTAGATGATTTTTCAAGATACACTTGGGTAATTTTCTTAACCAAGAAAAGTGAAACCAAGCAAAGACTTACTGAATTACTCAAGAGACTTCAGAATCAGAAAGGAGTATCAGTTGTGAAAATAAGATCAGATAAGGGAACTGAATTCCTTAACACCGTAATTATTGAATACTGTGAAGAGAATGGTGTCTTACACCAACTGGCTGCCACAGGAACACCTCAACAAAATGGTGTAGCTGAAAGAAGAAACAGAACACTCAAAGAAGCTGGGAGGACAATGATCTGTGAAGCTAAACTACCTAAAAGATATTGGGCAGAAGCAGTTAACACAGCTTGTTATACACAGAACAGAGCTCTCATGAACAAGAGACATGAGAAGACTCCTTATGAAATTTGGAATGGAAGAAAACCAAATGTTTCCTACTTTCATGCTTTTGGAAGCAAATGTTTCATACACAACAATGGGAAAGATCAACTTCCTATTTTTCAACCTAAAGCTGATGAAGGAATTTTTCTAGGATATTCAAGTGTCAGCAAAGCATTTAAAGTACTAAACAAAAGGACACTCAAGCATGAAGAATCAATACATGTAGTATTTGATGAACCAAACTTCCCAGGTGAAACAACTGAAGATCGACAAGAACCAATTTCTCAGTCTCAGTTACCAGTCATGCCAGAACCAGTTTCTGTTGACATTGGAAGACTACAAATTTCAGAATGCTCAGATCCAGATCAGTCTCAGTTTCCAACTACTCAACAAACCACTCCTGAACTACATGTTCCTGATCCAAATGAAGAAATTGAAGAACCAGTCGAACAAGATATAGATCCTTTGATGCAAACACCCATGTATCAATGGATGAGAGATCACCCTGAAGATCAAGTAATCGGTGATACTCAAACTGGCGTTCGAACAAGACATCAACTAGATGCAATGATTGCATGTTTTCTATCACATTCAGAACCAAAAGAAATTGAAGAAGCTTTGAAAGATCCAGACTGGATATTAGCTATGCAAGAAAAACTCAATGAATTCAAGAGAAATCAAGTATGGGAATTGGTAGATAGACCAGTTCATGTCAATATCATAGGAACCAAATGGGTTTTCAGAAACAAACTTGATGAAGATGGGAATATCATCAGAAACAAAGTTAGACTTGTAGTTAAGGGATACTCTCAAGCAGAAGGCATAGACTTTGATGAAACCTATGCACCAATTGCAAGATTAGAAGCAATCAGACTATTTCTTGCCTTTGCAGCTCACAAGAAGTTCAAAGTTTATCAGATGGATGTTAAAAGCGCATTTCTGAATGGAATTCTTGAAGAAGAAGTTTATGTTCAACAACCACCTGGATTTGAAATCAAAGATCAAGCTGACAAAGTTTTTAGACTAAGGAAAGCTCTATATGGACTTAAACAAGCACCAAGAGCTTGCTATGAAACTCTATCTCAGTATCTAGTGGATAATGGATTTATCAAAGGAACAATCGACAAAACATTATTCAGAATGAAGAATGGTGAAAATACTCTACTTGTTCAAATTTATGTTGATGACATCATCTTTGGATCAGAAGATGAACAATTATGTGAAAAATTTGCAAGTTTGATGAAAAGCAAATTCCAAATGAGTATGATGGGAGAATTAAATTACTTTCTCGGTTTACAAGTTAAACAATTAGATGATGGAATTTTCATTCACCAAACAAAGTATACAAGAGAACTTATCAAAAATTTTGGTATGGAAAAATCTACTGAAATTTCTACACCAATGGGGACCAACATCAGACTAGATGAAAACAAAGAAGGCAAAGATGTTGATCAAACACTCTACAGAAGGATGATTGGAAGCTTACTCTATCTCACAGCAAGTAGGCCAGATATATCATTTACTGTTGGTGTATGTGCAAGATTTCAGTCAAAACCAAAGGAAAGTCATCTCACAGTTGTAAAAAAAACTTTGAAATATCTGAAAGACACAGATGGAGTTGGAATTTGGTATTCAAAAGAAGGAGAATTCAAGCTGATTTCTTATTCAGACTCAGATTATGCTGGATGCAAAGTGGACAGGAAAAGCACATCAGGCACATGTCAGTTACTAGGAAATAGACTTGTGTCATGGTTTAGCAAGAAGCAAAACCCAATCTCAACGTCTACAGCTGAAGCTGAATACATAACAGCTGGAAGTTGTTGTGCTCATGTTTTATGGATTAGACAGCAATTAAAGGATTATGGGATAGAAGAAGGAATGATTCCCATAATGTGTGATAACACAAGTGCAATTGCAATCACTGATAATCCAGTGTTACACTCAAAGACAAAACACATTGATGTGCGTCACCACTTCATAAGAGATCATGCGGAGAAGAAGGATATAACAGTTCTTTATGTACCTACTGAAGATCAGTTGGCTGATATCTTTACAAAGCCATTGGACAAAGACAGATTTGCCAAACTGAGAACTGAATTAGGGATAATCAAAGTCAGTTGAAATCAGTTAAGCCAGAAATTAGTCAAGGGGATTAATCTTTTTTATGATAGGTGCGCTAATCTTTTTTATGATGGGTGCGCTCACTTAACAGACTAGTCATTGACATCAACAATTTCAAACTGATCAACTGAAACTGTAACTGAATAATTTTCTGAAACTGAAAGTTACATCTTCAGTCTCAGTTTTTATTCCAGTCAACTCAAGTCAAAGGTTGACAAAATAAAAGCGACAGCGGTTATATCGCATTAAATTACCGCAGTTCTTTTTGTCAGAACTTCGCGTGTACACCCCACGATTGTCAGAACAGTACATGTATCGGTTACCAAAAACCATCATGGAATTTGAAAAGTTGTACTACTCAACCGCCAGAATTTCCTACCTATTTATTCAACTTCCGTTCACATTATTTTTCAAAATTTTCATCCCTTTCCAGAAAACAAAACAGGCTCTTCAAAATCTCTTTCTTCTCAAAAATCAATTTTTGTGTTCACACCCAAACATGGCCACTTCAGAAAAATCAAAACAAGAAAGATTAATAACAGAGTTGGATGAACTGACATTCGAAATGTATGAAGCTATGTGTCAAAACACTCTGTTAGCAAGCTGGATATGTGATAAAATTGAGAAACAACCAGGCTTGAGAAACATCCTGAAAGTTAAGTTCAAAGAAGAACGTGATGTAGAAGGAATTTTGCATTTTTGGCAAAATATGCGTTTGGTACGAGACTCTCTGATGACCAAAGTTCGTGGAGAACGCATTGTTCTCAATGAAAGCGTCATAAGGTCACTCTTTGGCTTCACAAATTCAACTGTGACAACAACAGATTGGACTACATACCATTGAAAAGAGAAGCTTTTCTTGAGAAACTTACTTTTTCTACGGAACCAATCGAACCTGGTATTCATGTAGACAAAATCAAGCCAGAATTTGGACATCTCAGCAGATGGCTCAGCAAACATGTCATTGGAAAATCAAAAGGCATCAGTATACTGTCAGACGAAAATATTTATCTCATGAATATAATCTAGGATGGAATAGAATTCAATTGGGCAAGTTATGTTGTCAATCAGTTCAAGAGACAACATTTAGCTGAATTAGACAGTGTAAAAAGGGCTCAAACCGAAGGTCAAGTAACTGTTGACAGATTCCGACTAAAGAAGACACTTAGTGGAATCATTTAGTTTTACTTAGAAAGAATCAAGGAAGGGAAGCAAACAAGGCAAACTGCAGTTACAAAGGAAATCGCAAGAACAACTTCCCAACCTGAAGCAGGTCAGGAAACTGTGTCTCAGCAAGAAACTGAACACGAGAGGAATCAAGCGAAAAGCTGAAACAACAGAAGTGAGATCAGTTGTAAGATGCTTGTACCCAGAAATCTCAAGAGAGAAAGCACCAACTGAGGGGGAACAACAACAACAACAACAGCTGACAACTGAAGTTATACAAGAAAATGTCACTACAGACCACACTTCTCAGTTACAGCATCAATCAGTTCAGCAATCAGCACCAGTTTTTGAAGCTGATAGAATCATCAAGCTAATGAAGATGAAGCTTAAACCAGAGGATTCTCGAGATGTCAGTCTACAGACTGAAGAGAAACTACTCTTGGAGAAATTGGATGTTAGATATCTATATACTTTGTTTCTATTTCAGAATTTCTTGACAATTGTTTCAAAAGATTCACTGAACTAGCAAAAAGAAGAGAATCAGCCTCATTATCCAAAGATACTTCAAAGGATAAATATGATGATAAAGATGATGAATCAAGAAAAGAAGCTGATGAAACTACAGTTTTGCGAACAGAAACTCAACCCCAACCTCTAGCAACGCAAATTGTACCTCAACAAGAAGGATTGTCAGTCGGAGATCAGACAACTGACAATCAGGAAGTAGCTGATGGAAGTGCTAATCAACAACTGATGATTATTGAAGATAATACTCAGTTTAAGGATCCAATAGAAGATACTTATGATCCCTATGACATCCTCACAAAGGATGAATTAGCAAAAGTTCATGAAAATTTGAAGATTGTGCTCAGTAACAAGGATGCACAAAACGTCTTCTATCAAACATCTCTGGATATCTCGACTACAGAACTAGAACAGATGTTTCAGTTCATGCAAGACTAGAGATGATCCACAAGTCAAGTTCAAGTTTTGCTTCAGAAATTGTGTTACTCAAACAAAAACTTGAAGACTCAACCGCAGTAGATAGGGAAACACATGCACAGGCTCACTGGCATATGAATCAGCATATCTACGGGTTAGAAACTCAGGTTAAGGAAGTACTTGCTTCTCAGCGATAGATCTCAGAAGATCAAAAAGCAACCCATGCCCTGGTAGATCAGTTATATGATGCCAAAAAGGGGGAAGCTGAAGTTACTTGGAGAAATGAAGCGACTTGAAGATGAATTGCAAAGATACAAATCAGATCCTAAGTTCTTAAGGAAAGAACTAACTGACGAACAGCTCATTGAAAAGTACAGTCAACCTGGAGACAGAAGAGTTGCTCTAACAAAGGATCTATGGATGAAGTTTACCAACGATCACAATCCTATCAAAGCTAAGTACAAGGACAAGACAACTAAAGAATCCTTGAACTACTTTTTATCTGATTTATTCTCAAAACAAAAAATGGCACAGTATAAGAAGAATCAGAGGATTGATGATAAACTGAAGATTAAAGACAAGACTGAACAAATGAAAGCAGATGTAGTAGAATTTGAAATTTACTACTTGAAAGAATCAGACTTGCCAAAGCTATTTCAATGGAGAAGATGGAAAGAAGGTAGTCAAGTTGACTACAACAAGACCTTTTCAAAGATAGACTCCAAGCTAGAAGATGATTTTGGCATGTATGACAAAGCAAGAAAATTTGATTCAGTCATGCAAAAAGCACAGAAGAGAACTTAGTATCTAGTTACACTATTTTGAACAAAAATGTAACTATTCCAGTTTTTGCTCATTCTAATGAAATCCAGTTTCCAGTTTTACATTGTTTTACATTGTTTTGATCTTTAAGCTTTTCTTTTAGGGAGAGTTTTGGCATCATCAAAAAAGGGGAAATTGTTGGAAATAAAATTTATGTTTTGATGATAATTCATCATATTTATTCAAGGTATTATCTTAACCTCATTGATGAAGTGCTGATGCCAGCTGTTATAGTGAAAAGCTAAAAGATGTCTAGAACTGAATGTATAGGTTTTACTAGAGTCTGATATTTGTATAAGTTACATCGGACAAGCACCGTAACATTAGTGTGTCGTAAAGCGAAAAAGCTGAAATCATTCGTAAAATCGGAAATCATCAAGATAAACAAACCGACTCGAAATACACCTACAAGAAACTGAAGAAGGTAAGTTTGCTGAGGGACACAGACTCAGTTGGCTTATCTAGAAGTTGAAGAACTGAGGGTCACAGACTCAGTTATTGAAGATTGAAGAACTGAGGGTTCAAACTCAGTTATGAAGACTACGTCGAGACTGTAAAGTTAGACTTCAGGCAAGATTGTGGTGACCTGAACTGACTTTATGGATTTTGTATGAAGACCTAAGAATCATAAGGACAATGAGTTCTTAGATGATAATGAGTCATGGTGTACTCTGATTAAGTCAACTATAATCAGATGAAAACTGGAGTACTGATATTTGAAGAAGAATAAAATCTCGCTTAATGCTCCAAGTCGGTCAAGAAACCGACAAGTAACATTCTCAGTATAAAACTAATAAGGAAACTCGCTTTATATGCCAGCCATCCAACATCTGATCGTACAGTCGAACGTTATAAAGGCAGCGATTTTATTGGATGAAATACTGACACAGCAGAACGGTCAGAAAATATAGCCGTTACAAGAGAGACGTTGATACAATTCGAATTGAAGCCAGATGAACGTTGGACCTTACACTATAAATAGAGGACCTTGCACAAAGAATTATATACACAAGAATACAGAGATTTAACAAGAATTAACGTGTTCATTTAATCATTCGAATTGCTATCATCTTTACGCTATAACAAGATCATATCTAGAATTCTTCAAGTGTTCAAGCTACACAGATTTTATCAAGAATCAAACACTTTGAAGAACCACAAACAAGAATCAATTTATTGATTCTCAGCCCAACTTTGATTTTACATCAAAGGTTTTAGACTGTGAAGCAAACCGGGAAGGTTTCGCAAATGACAGTTGTGACAAGCAGTCGGGTAGACTGTATTTGTGGTGGTAGCTGGTGAAGAGGCAATTCAACCCTCTAAGGATCAATGTTCAAGCAATTGAAGAGCAGCAATTCTACATGTTCTACAACTGTTTAGATAATGACGCTAGGGATTAGCCAAGGACTATTGTTTAGGACTTTTTGTAACAGTTCACCTCAAGAAGTTCTAGTGGAATTTTCCTCCGCACCACAGGGGAAGAGAGGACGTACAGGATTACACCACCTGGAACCTCTATAATATTTGCTTTATTTACTTTACGCAGTTACTTATTTATTCAGCATTTATTTACAGCATTTTGATAATTGATTGTTATACACCTCACAGTTCACAAACTGACATTCATCAGAATTCAGTTTTCTACACTCGGTTTTCACAGAGAATAACAAGATCAAGAAAAAGGCTAAAACTTTATCCGCTGCCGGTTGACTCGGTTTTAAGCTTAAGTCAGTTTGACTTAAACTCAGTTTAGTCAGCTTAACTCCACACAAGTTTAACTAAACCTTAATTTGTTTTAAATCCAGTTTTAGGGACAAGTTTATTCACCCCCCCCCCCTCCCTCTAAACTTGTGTTAGCCTTTCTAAGGGACCAACATGTAGTTTCTTGTTTGTCAGTGAATGACCCGAAGCTCCAAAGAACGTCTCATTGAGCCAATTAAGAGTCAAGATCAGAGTTC
Source organism: Gentiana straminea (assembly GCA_036785695.1). NCBI lineage: Eukaryota > Viridiplantae > Streptophyta > Magnoliopsida > Gentianales > Gentianaceae > Gentiana > Gentiana straminea. The sequence continues at coordinate 19,920,244 of JAVUPR010000266.1, read as the reverse complement.
CCTTCACTCCAAAAATGTCTTGTCTAATTCTGCTAGTGTCAATAAGCAGTCCTTTGTTGGACATAAGTCTAGTCAACCTTGTGTAAGAGTCTGGCACCAAAGACTTGGTCATCCTTTTGAAAGGATATTTTCTTTTCTTCTGAAATCATGTAATGTTGAACTTAATGAAAAGCTTACTTTTTGTGAATCTTGTCAGTTTGGTAAACGCCATTCTTTCCCTTACAATAACTCTGATTCCAGGGCTGCTAATTTGTTGGATCTTATCCGTTCTGATGTCTGGGGCCTTCTCATGTCCTATCTACTTCAGTTTTCCTATATTATGTTCACTTTATAGATGGTTTTTCTAAGTATACCTGGATCTTCCTATCAAAACACAAATCTGATGCCATGCAGGCTTTTATTCAATTCAAAAACATGGTAGAAATCAATTATCCATCATCATTAAGTGCCTTCAAACAGACTAGTGTGGATAATATAAGAGTCTCGCCCCTCTCCTACAGTCTTGTCGAATCCAATTTAGACACCCCTGCCCTCACACTCATGCCCAAAATGGTATGGCTGAGAGAAAATACAGGCACGTTGTTGAAATGGACTTCACTCAACTTGCTCAAGCCTCAATGCCCCTGAAATTTTGGTGGGAAAGCTTCCAGTATGCCACCTTCCTTATTAATAGGCTTCCTACTCATGTGCTTTCCTATAATAGTCCATTTGAACTCTTTTATCATCACTAACCTGATTATTCTACCCTTAGGGTTTTAAGGTGTGCATGATACCCTAATCTCAGACCATATCAAAAGCATAAGTATCAAAATCATATGTTAGGTGTGTTCATTTGGGCATAATCCCTAATCACAAAGGGTATATTTGTTTAGATCAGTCTGTCAGGGTTTATATCTCCAAGGATGTCTTTTTCAATGAGTCTCTTTTTCCCTACAGTCTTCCTCCATCAGCCTCCTCATCCTAATCTCTTAACTCTGCTCCTCCCAATCCTTATCTTATTGTCTATCATGGCTATCCCGGTACTACCTCTCATGAGGACCTACCACCAGCCTTCCCTTCCCTATCAGATCAATCCTAGAATCCACCCTCCCTCACTCTTGTCAATTCTGGCTCACCATCTGTCTTTTCTCGGTCTTCCTCTCAAGCCTCTCCTTCTTCAACCTCTAATTCCTCTACTCAATCTTCTCATCATGTCCCAGTTCCTCCTGCCCCAACATTCACTAATCAGCATACCATGCAAACTAGGGCAAAATCTAGCATTCATAAACCTAAATAGTTCTCCTACCTCACCATCGTTTATCCCTCCTCTGCTTATCCTCATGAACCTACAACAGTATCATAAACCCTTCAAACTCATGAATGAAGGAAGGATGTGCAAGATTAGTATTAGGCTCTGGTAGGCAATCACACATGGGATTTGGTACCAATAGCTCCCCATCAGAATTTAGTGGGCAATAAATGGGTTTTTTAACTCAAACTTAACCCAGATGGATCTGTTCTTAAACACAAAGCCAGACTTGTGGCCAAGGGCTTTCATCAGACTCTGGGAGTTGACTATTCAGAGATCTTTAGTCTTGTGGCTAGATATTCTACTATCATAGTTGTGTTCTCTTATGTTGCTACATCTAATCATTGGCATGTTAATATTCTAGACATTAACAATTCTTTTCTTAATGGTGCTCTTACAGAATATGTTTATATGGTACAGCCTTAAGGCTTTGTGGATCCTGCCAGACCATCGTATGCGTGACACCTAAGGAAGGCATTGTATGGCCTAAAACAAGCTCATAAGGCTTGGTTTGCCACCATCAGGCAGCAGCTTATCAGTTGGGGTCTCAAGCAGTCCAAAGTAGATTCTTCATTATTTTATTTTAGACAGAATTCTGTTGTTATGTTGGTTGTAGTCTATGTAGATGATATTCTTGTTACAGGTAACTCTCCACGGTTCATTCAATAGTTTATATCAGCTACATTCAAGGTTTGCCTTGAAAGATCTGGGGCCAGTCGTCCACTTTCTTGACCTTCAGGTGTTTAGAGATCCTATTGGCACTTATCTTAGTCAGCATGTGTATGCCATTCAGCTGCTTGAAAGGCTCAAGTTTTAGAACATGAAGCCTTGTCCTACTCCCATGAGCACGGATGGAGCTTGAAATGATAAATCCTACGGCATCAACATTTCACTCGTTATAAGCTAAAATTAGTTGTTTTTGGCCATTAATATGAACCATTTGTGTTGAATGATCTATGTCGGGTTCACGAGTCGAGTATTTGGTATATATTATTACTATTATTATTACAATTATCTCTGGATTGGTATTATTTCGTGTGCTATTGGACTATTTTAAGGTAACGGGATTTGGGCCAAGTATTAAGGTCGAATCATGGAGCGGACTAGATGAAGAATCGGGCCTAGTGTATTCCAGAACCTTACAAGTTAAGTCGGCAAAAAAAAGTACGAAATTGCCCTCGCAATTGCGAGCACACCGCCGTGAAATCGAGCATCCTAGAAGCTTCAAGAAACGCGTTTTTTTGGACGAGAGGTAGTTTTAGGAGCTAGCTAAGTCGGTTTCGACACTATAAATAAGAGGCATCAGCTTCAGTTGTAAAGTGGCACAGAAGTGCAATTTTCTCAAGACAAATATACTATGCAATAGAATTTTGTTCTTTTCTTTTATTTATTTTCTATGAGTTCTAGTCACAGATCCGACGGATTTGCCTTCTAGGGAGAGATATGAGGAGGATCTATGATCGGTATCGAGGGTATGATTTTCCAGATTTCTAAATGTAGATCTGTCTTTCTTTCTTTGTGATTAGTATGGTTTGATTGTTATATTAGTTATGCTATGTAGTAGTTAGTTTATTTACCCCTTTTATGAGTAAATCTGAATCGTTGGTGAAGAAATCATGAAATAGAGGTTGATCTTTCCTGATCTTCGGCGGTCTTTATCGATAGATCTGGATACCTAATAAATCCTAGTTCATGATAATCGGCGCCAGCTACGTCTGATCGACGGATTTGATTTACATGTTAGTGACCTGATCAACTATATGCATGTCATCATAAATTAGCATGAAAGACTTACAAGGTGATGTGTTAGTTAGGACATAGTCTAGATCGATCTCTAGGAACGTGCTAGTCATTGTCGATAGCTGCTTAGGGAGGTCCTCGGTCTTGAGCCGGCTATCTCTAATTTTATTGCATGTGGATTGATACAACCAACAAATGAGGTTAATTGCACATAGGCACCTACTGTCCGTCCTATGGAAGTAGCATAATATTGAGGGTTGGCACCCATAGATGTTAAAGAATTAAAATTCACCACGGCAAAGATCAATGCATAAATTGGGGGAAATAACTAATAACTCATAGTTAGAACTAATACATTAGAAACTCATAGTATTGCACTTGCATGTGTGATCTTGCGTATTATTGTCACCACTGTTACTTTTATATACCATTGTTGATCGTAGACCGTTTTTGTTGTTCTCATCTCAATTAATTTGTGTCTTTCGAGTCTCTGGGGATTCGACGCCCTTTGCTTCTCCTTTCACTATGCTGCGATAGAGCTAGTCCTATTGCTAGTAGTTCGTGATTGCACCACCGTGACACCAATGTTTTCTGGCACCGTTGTCGGGGAATCGTGTCGAGAATACTATTTAATTTGAGATTGATAATTTGTATATATTTGTCTTCTATAAAAAATTCCATTTTATATTTATTGAGTTTGTTTAATAGTCTGTGAATATTTGAGTCGTAACAGTTCATTTATGTTCTGTTGTGGAAAAATTCGCCCGAAATTGCAAGCCCCAGCCCGCAATTGCGATCACTTAGGAATTGACAGAATCGGTTCTGTTCGGTCAGCGTCGAGTCAGTAGTCAGAGTCCGTATTTTTTAGTCTTCCAGGAGAGTGTAACAGCCACCAAGGCAAGTAACTAACCATTTCTTTTTCTTTTTGTGTCTGCAGTACGCTGCACGAAGTTCGGCAGCCAAACTCAAGAAGTTCATACCTGAAATTGAAAAGTTTTCCAAGGAAAAGCCCAAGGAAGCTCGAGGAAATTCATGAACAAGTATTGTCTTCCTGGGAAGTCACTTCAAATGAGACAAGAGGTCATGAACTTCAGACAGAAAGCTGTGGAAACTTTTGAAAAAGCATGGAAAGATTCAACGAAGCGCAACGGAGATGCCCACACTATGATATCACTTTGCCAGGGAGGATGCATAGTTTCTGTCACAGATTACGGCCAAAGAGAAGATGAGAGTAGCGACGTCAAGCAATGGGTGTTTTGCGTTGCTATCACCAGAGGAAACTAAGGAGAAGTTGGAACAGATAGCACTTACAAGTCAATAGGAAACACATGAAGTCGAAACTGTACGATCAGCTAAAGGCGTATTCGGAGAGGATACCTCTCAACAGATCTTATACCAGGTGTTATTCATCAATGATAAGATTGATGGCATGCAAGACCGCATTGCCAAGGTGGAGAAAGTTCAAGGAATTGAGACAACCAACACCGAGGATGTGAGCTATATAGCAATGCAAGGAAATCCTTACGGGGGCGGATATCGCCCAGGTTCTCACGATCACCCTGGTTTCAGATATAGAGATCTTAATGGTGGCAAGAGAACGAAGCAATCTGGAGGTTTCCTACCTCAATCAAACAAGTCCGGTGTTTGGGAAATTGAAATTGCAAATGAACAAACCCAGCAATCAACTAGACTGCTCCAGAAACCAAGTCTGGAAATCACCATGTGCGCTTTCCCGGGCGGTGGTTCAGGAGAGCGGCCCAAGGCATAGTGAAAAACTCCGAGAAAGCGAAATATGTAAAGTCTATGGCAATCTTGAGGCTTTTATAAGATTTTCAATGACTTGAAAGCCAAGAAAAGCTTAATTAAACCTTAAAATATTAAGGGGGTGTAATTCCTGAAACGATGAAAATACCCTGAATGAAAATCTAGTGTTTCATAGTATGATGTAATAAACCTTTTATTTATATAAAATATATGCACCTGAATGTCACTTCTGAAAATTGGTTACTTAATGCAACAACAAAAAAAATCCTTTTTTTTTTTTTTTTTTTTTTTTTGAGAAAAAAAAAACGTTACTTAGATAAGAAAAAAAATGAAAGAAATATTAAATAGGATTTGGCGAAAACGATTAATTTGCTTATGAATTATTTTCAACCATATCAATAGCGTAATAAATGGGGTTAATCCCTTTATTGTTGTGACAACTCAATTACGAACAACCACCATAATACTTTTTTTGAGGAGAACAACCACTATAATACTAAATTAGTCCTCGTAAATTTAACATTTTAAGATTTTATTTTTGTGGAGTAACTTTTATAGTATTATTTATGTAAAAGTGGAGCAAAATAATTGAATATTGCACTGTTTTGTTATACACTGCATAAAGTGTCTTATATTATAGAAGGGGAGTAGTATGTAAATTCATTAGAATCATCAAGATTAAACCCCACCCCCCCCCCCCCCCAAAAAAAATGATTGAGTCTTTATTCAAATCGTATAATTCATAAATTCTGCGCTATATGCGGGGAGATATTATGGTGCAACGTTTGTAGAAATATTGTACCAAGTGACATACGTTAAAACATTTTCATTTTACTATTTTTCACATAATACACATTTTTTCGTGTGAAGTTAAAAATGAATGATTAAAATGTATGTCACTTCGAACAATCTTCATACAACGTTTGTATTATAAAAATTTCCTATATGTAGTGAATAGGATACATATTCTCCGTACAAATTATAGTTCGTAGAGATTCTGATACATATATTTTAAATAGATATTCTATAAAATAAAGATAAATAATACTTCCTCCGTTCTAATTTATGTGAGGCAGTTGTCAAAATCACACATATTTATAAAGTGACTTAATACATTGACTTTAAAATGAAATGATTAAAAAGTCTTTAGATATAATTAATGTAGCATTCTTTTTTATCTATCCTATTGCAATAAATAATGATAAAGCAAGAAAATTACCATTAATGTTGCATGAAAATGTAACTGGCTCAGATAAAATAGAACAAAAAATTTTGACAACAGCCTCAGGTAAATTGGAACGGAATGAGTACTACTTGTGGTAAAATAGAAAATATTTGTTAGGTAACCGATATGCTGTGAGAAAATATCCTATATATATATTTGCATGCATCTCATGAAATATGGAGATACTTTAATTATAAGATTGCTTTCGAAATCTCTCAGCAATTGATGTTGGAGAAATAATTACTGATGAGATATAGTATGATTTGTGAAGAAAAAATGGAAACTTTAAATTCCATTTCAATGTCCAGAAAGAACCATGAGAATGAGCCTTTGTGATCATCCACACAAACTCAGCTCATTACAATCTTTTACCCTACAATTTCATTCAATCTCTTTTGTGATTACCTTAGGAATTAGAAAAGAAAAGAAAAAATGTCGAAAAACAGCAATCATTCTTATTCTTTACGAATTCTTATGTTACCATGGCTTGCACATGGACATATAACACCATTTTTAGAGCTTAGCAAAAAACTCGTCACTCGAAACTTCCAAGTTTTTCTCTGTTCAACTCCGGCGACACTTAATTCCTCGGTGAAGGAGTTGCCGGAAAAGATACAGCTTATTGAACTGATTCTGCCGGAGTCTGAGGATTTACCGGCTACACTTCATACGACGAATGGGCTTCCACCGAATCTGATGGATTCGCTTAAGATCGCTTTTGAAAAGGGAAAGGAGGACTTTGAGCGGATATTGGTGGACCGTAAGCCGGATTTGGTGATCTATGATGCTTTACAGCCATGGGCGCCGGAGGCTGCTGCAAAACTTGGGATTCCGGCGGTACAGTTTATTGCTAATGGGGTTACCATGTCTGCTTTCATGTTAAATGCCTCCAAGAATCCATGTACGTATTTTCATACATATATATACATATAAAAGTGTATCTTTATACATATTCATGCATGCAAAAGTGAATCTATGTGTTAGAGCAATGATCTTCTCGAGTGTAAGTGATCTAACAATACATTCATAATGTGGGTCAAATGGTCTTTCAAATGCAAACAATTTAACCTTACATTTATAATGTGAAAATGATGTAATTGTAGTTTTTTTTTTTCAAAACTACCTCGTTTTGCTTATAATATTTAAAAACATTTGTATTTAAGAGATCACTTAACATATCTTTATCAGTCAAATGGTGGAAAGAACCCGAAACATTAGACTAGCATGTGGACTAGAAGAGCAGTGATGATTCATTTTTTGAACTCTTTATAAATGTTTGGCATTCCGATGTTTGAATAAGGAATGTCGTTTTCACCACACAAAAAAATAAAAAAAAAAAAAAAAATAAAAGAGATCATTTAACCGTGACGCTTGAAAGGTCCTTGTCCTGTAACTTTTTTGTTTTCATTTAAAACTATCCTTGTCCTATAATCGAGGGTCATAAATTTGTTTTTCAGTGATTCATGGAATTTAAATAATATGTTTTAACAACAAAACCATTTTTATAATATATTTAAAAAAAATCGAGTTTTAGTTAGGTGACGTCACGTGATCTCTGATTGAGATTCGAGTTTATTTATTTAGAACATGTAGTTTGATTTATATATAAAACAAAACAAAAAAACTACACAAACAAACAAAATTTAACCAGAACCCAAAAGCATGGGAGCCAACCTATAGGTGACACCAGCACCTAAGCCCCTTAAAAAAAAGAAATATGGGGACAACTAATTCGTTGACATGACCTAATCATTTTTGAAATGAGCCTAGATGATGATCAATAGAGACACAGCCTAATGAACGGTAAATTATTATGTTGTGTCATTTGTTGTGACGAATTTGTTGTGTATGTCTTATTACTTCAAAAAAAAATCTTATGTATTTTATGCATTATTTAAAAAAAATTATACAGATAGTCTTCTCTTCTTTCGAGCTACTCCTGGGAGTACTAATTAATATTAATTGATCCTCTAATTTTAATAAATATTGACCCATGACTCGTAATCATCTTTGTATTTTTAAAAAATAATTCTTATAAACTTGTAAAACGGTGTATCGTTCACGATCTCTGACACATATATCAAATTTCTGCATCTGCCCTGTCCAAAGTGTCTTGCCCGTCTCAATGAATCTGACCGTTTTGTATATTCAAATACCATTATGCTACAAATGCTCTAAGCCCCTTAAAAAAAACAGCAATAATACGGGCACAACCAATTCGTCACAACGGTGACATAACCTAATCATTCTAAGATGAGCCTAGATGATAATCATTGGAGACATAACCTAATCAAGGGTGAATTATTATGTTGTGACGAATTCGTCGTTATGTATTATTACTTCAAAAAAATCTTATGTATTTTATGCACTATTTAGAATTTTTATGCACTAATTAATAATAATTGTTCCTCTAATTTTTTTAAATATTGACCCATGCCTCGTAATCGTCTTTGTATTTTTAAAATTAATGCTTATAAACTTGTAATACGGTGTATCGTTCTCAATCTCTAACACGTATGACCAAATATCTGCAGCTGCACCTGTCCAAAAGTGCCTTTCCCGTCTCAATGAATCTGACCGTTAATTTGTAAATTCGAAATTCAAATACCTTTAAGCTTTTTTTGTTGAAAGAGAGAGTTTCATACATGAATTGACCCTCACGGCCTTAATTATCAAGGTTGTCTTTATAACACACCGTCTCTTTAACACACACACCCACACACACACCCCCCAAAAAAAATGTGATGTTAAAATTATCAATCAACTACAACGAATATTATTGGTCCTATACGTAATGATGGCTTACATTATAATCATTGACTTAAAATTATGTTCTCTTACTAGCATTATTTTTTCAATGCTTACAATATGTCTATTTTATGGATCTATCACAACATGCCTGTGCCGACATCTTTCTTGGTTGTACTAGGTCAATTGATAGGCTTAGTTTGATTTATGATCATACGAATTCTCTAGCACTCCGTTATTGGAAAATGTTAAGAGCACCACAAAAAGAAAGAAATAGACCCAACGCATTTAAACATTTTTACACCGTTAATTATGATGAGATTATCATTTATAAATAAATCTTATATATATATATATATATATATATATATATATATATATATATATATATATATATATCATCATGATCAATGATATAAGATGTATGCGTTTTTTCATCTAAAAAAGTTTTGTGTTTTTTTATTGTGTCCATTTTATTATCACCATTAGCCTAAGATTATGTACCTTATATTCTACATTTCTCTAGAAGGATATTTTTTTTTCAAAGAATATTCGGCAATATTTATATCATTAGACGTTTTAATCACTATATCAGCATCCTATCAAAAATTAATGGCCCCTGGTATTTCCAGGGCATATTTTAGTATTCACAAGGCAATTGGGGATAGGACAAAAATCATTTACACATGAAAAGCCTTGGCAATACCAGGCACCAAAAATAATAATTGAAAAAGGAGAAGAAGAAGAATTAAAAAAAAAACCACTATATGAGCAATCGAGATATGTAACCTTGTCTGATTCATTGTTTATTGATGTCCGTACAAGCCCATATGACAATAATTCAACCCTCCCTTTAAATTTTTTTTTTTTTTTTTTTTTTTTTTTTTTTTTTTTTGAAAACTCCCTTTAATTATTGGATACGTATGTTTCTTATATTTTAATTCAAACCTCCCTCACCACACAATAAGTTCCCTTTAATTAGGATCCGTTATGGCCAGGGCTTCAATTGGTATAGACAGGGCAATACGATTTTACTTGTGCTGACAAAAATGCCGTCAGACTTTTTTTTTTTTTTTTTTTTTCGCATGACTTTGTGTGTTCTTCTGCTCCGCCGTCGCCAAGCATCATCCCGTAAATAATGTCTTCCATCTTTCACCATCATCCCTTTCTTCATGCTTTTTATTTACCGTCTCTCTTTCTTATTTATACTCCACTGTTGATGCAAAAAAAAAAATTAAAAAAAAATACAAGTTTTCCTTATCCATCAAAGTTTCCCACAACTCCCACCTGGGCTACCCAGAACTACAAATCTTCGCCGGAAACAGACTGAGCTTCCATATATTACGGTATGCTAGGAAAGATCTATCTGTGTTCAACAAATTGGATTTGATTTTTTTCCGGCCAAGAGTATCTTGAATTTGCTCATGATCGAAGTTAAGCATATATAAAATGAGTTCCTAAGTGTTTGTGATTACAAAAATGATTTATTCATTCTTTAGATTTTTTCTTGGTAGATTCTGGATCCAGTTAGAGAGGTTGTTTCTTATACTCGAGAATTAGATCCGTTAAAGATGGTTGGTAAATTTCAACATGGGTGGATGTGGATGCAGCTGAGCAAATAGATATTTTTCTTGTTGGGTTCTTCCGTGGAACGACTTAATTTTATAAAAGAATTCTTTATTTTAGCTTAAATACGTACGCAACTATTCTAAACTAAACTACGTCAAAGCGTAAGTCGCAAAATAAACTCAGCTCTCCATTGGGAGCGCTTGATTAGGCGCAATGAGCGCTTCACTGCAAGATATGTACCTGAGTACTTATTTTAGATATGATACAAGGGCAAAATGGGTAACATAATATATATTGAAATTTAAAATGTTGCCCTGGCTCTTCCAATGGAAGCCCTAGCAATACCGGCTGCCCTTTAATTATTGGATACGTATGTTTCTTGTATTCCCTTGATAATAAATATATATATATATATACTACTTTTGTTTTAAAATATAAGTTATTTTATCTCTTTAAATTTGTCTCACAATATAAATCATTTTATATTACCAATGTAAACATTTATTATTCCTTTCTCAAAATATTAATGTTTTTGTTGGCTCACGTACTCTTGATGCATTTATGCAGGTAGTAGATTCCCATTTCCAGAAATATACTATCGTGATTACGAAAAGGACATTGGAGACACGAACATGAGACTCGAGCGTTCTCCAACTGATTATAAGCGAAACTGGGTTACTGAATGCTTTGAACGTTCTTCAAGAATCGTTTTGATCAAGAGCTTAAGTGAAATTGAGAGAAAATACATTAATTACCTTTCCCATTTATCTGGAAAAAAAGTTTTACCCATTGGCCCACTTGTTCCCCCAACTCCCTCTTCTTCTTCTATACTACATAATACTAAGGGGGGTAACGATGACAATTCAACTTCAGAGATCATGGAGTGGCTAAACAAGAAAGAGAAAAGATCTACTGTTTTTGTTGCATTTGGGAGTGAATACTTTCTTGATGAACAAGACAGGTTAAGCATTGCTAAGGGGTTGGAACTTAGCGGTGTGAATTTCATATGGGTTATAAGGTCCCCAAAAGGGGTGGAATTGGACCTTGAAGAAGCGTTACCCAAAGGGTTTCTTGATAGGGTAGGTGATAAGGGTAAGATTATACTCGGATGGGCGCCTCAAGCTCGAATCTTGAGCCATCCGAGTATGGGAGGGTTTGTGAGTCATTGTGGATGGAGTTCAGTGATGGAAAGCATGAATTTCGGGGTTCCGATTATCGCAATTCCAATGCATTTGGACCAACCGATAAACGCAAGGCTTGTGGAACATGTTGGGATTGGCCTTGAGGCGGTGAAAGATGAAAATAGGAAGATTCAAAGCGAGGAATTGGCTAAAAAAATAGGGATCGTCATTGAAGATGAAATCAATGGTGAAAAAGTGAGGAAGAAAGTTGAAGCTTTGAAGAAAAAGATCGAGGCAAAAGGAGACGAGGACATTGACATGGCCGTCTACGAGTTAGTTCATTTGTATCAAGCCAACAAGATGAGAGGTGCATATCTCCGTGTTTTCCCATGGCAGGTTAAGATCATCATGACCAAGATTGTCGATTTCCTCAAGCTTTTATTTTAAGCAATACATACACACACACACACATATATATATATATATGTGTGTGTGTGTGTGTCATGAATCGAGCTGCTTTTGGTGGGCTGAGTCGGATGTGGCTCATTTTCAGATTTTTTTTCTATCCTTTATTGTGTCATAATGTTGTTGCTGTTGTCATCATGTTGTTGGGTTTGTTTTATATTCTGTAAACCGTTAAGAGTTGTTTTCATGAGTTGCAAGTTGGTGTGTTGAAGGAGGTATAAGGTGTAATTCAGGGAACACAAATGTTGATGATGAATGAAACCTGCTAAATTGCTCCCCTCTAATCTGCTCTTCTTTCTTGTCTATTCTAATTTATTCCCTCTTACCATCTTCTCAAAATATCTGCATTTTTACTCTTAAGTTCGTGACAAGTGGTATCAGAGCTGATCAATCCTTGGAAATGGCCGACAGAACTTGTTCGAAGGTTGTGGAAGAAGTATCAAAGACACAAGCGAAGATCAACGACATGCAGGCAAAGTTCAACGATGATCGCCGCCAATTTCAGTCAGAGTTCAGAGAGGAAATGGCCGGAAACGCCCATTTTCGGACTCAGAACACCCAGGAGCAGAAGGAAATGCGTTCAAAATTGGACACCCTAACCACTCAGATGGAGCAGGTCCTTGTAATTTTGCAGAATTCAAACAAAGGGAAGGAAAAGGAGATGGAAGATCGATATGCTCCCCTACTACCCACCCCCACTTCAGCGAAACACACTCCACACTCCACAATCCCAGGTTGTGAAGGCCGATTATAATACTTATGAAGTGAAACACCCGAAGCAAGATTTCCCCACCTTTGATGGTGTAGATCCTAGAGGCTAGATCGAGAGATGCGAACGTTACTTCCATATTAATAGGACCCCTGATGACCATAAGGTGGGACTTGCAGAATTATATTTGAAAGGTAGAGCTGATTCCTGGTATGGAGGATGGATGTCAGATTACCATCAGGATTCCTGGGACTTTTTCAATAGAGAAATATGTAGGAGGTTTTGTAATCAAGCCTTGGAGGATATCATTGATGAGTTCGAGAAACTTACTCAGAAAGGATCTGTAGAGGATTACCAAGCCAAATATGAGGATTTAAAGGCATTGAACAATGAGATGAATCCTGGGCTACCAATTCATACTATATCAACCGATTTGTGGGTGGTTTGAGGGATGAAATCAGACCCTTGGTAAGGTTAATGGAACCAAAATCTGATATGAAATCCCTTGAGATTGCCAGGGGCCAGGAAACAATATCTGATTCAGTTGTCATTATCAGCAACACAGAAAGCTACTGTCAGTACCAGTAACCCTTGAAGTAACTAAGCCCGCCACTGGCTTTAATAGAACTATAACCCCTGCTCAATTACAAGAAAAGAAGGCCAAAGGACTGTGTTTTAGGTGTGATGAGAGGTTTGTCCCAGGTCATAAATACAAAAATAAACAACTAAATTTCATTTTGTCCGATGGGGATGAAGTGTATGGAGAAATTGTGGCAGATGAGGAGAACCCTTCAGTTCAATTACAAGATGATGGCATCTGTGAGTGTACACAACTGTCTCTTAGCACATTAACTGGTCAGACATCAGCTAGCACTATCAGGATCCAAGGGCAATTGAAGAAAATGAACATTTCCATCCTTATAGATAGTGGCAGCTCCCAGACCTTCATTGATAGTAACTTAGCCAAAGAACTAAAATGTGTGACAACCTACAACATCAATGGTGGTAAGATTAGCTGATGGAAATAACATGAGAAGTGAGTTTGTATGCCCAAATCTACCATGGTTGATGGGTGGACATAGGTTCTCATACAATGTGAGACTGATCAAGTTATGTGGTTGTGATATGGTGTTAGGAGTAGGCTGGATGAAGCAGTATAGCCCCTTATTATTTGATTTTGATCATCTGCAGCTTTCTTTCAAGAAAGATGGTGAAGAGATAGTCCTTAGAAGTGTGGGAGATGCATAGTTGAAGTTCATGAACTGTAAGAGCCTGAAAAGGACTCTAAAAGAGGGGTCATGTGGTTTGTTAGTGTTGGTCCCTTGAAAAGGCTTTGGTTAAGTTTAGAGGGGGGTGAATAAACTTAACACTTAAAACTTTTGGAGTTAACAAACTCAGCAACTTCAGCAGCCTGCTGATACTTCAGTAGTCTGCTGACTATTGAACTTACTGAATTTGTGCAGTGGAATTATATCAAAAATTAAGCCTTATTACTTGTTGTAAAATATGATACTAAGTATCAGATACTCAGTAGTGTATGGTGTGATTTCAGTTACTAGATTCAGTAGGTTGATGTGTATAATAAACTAAATGCAGAATGTAAGTGCAGAAAGTAAGTAGGCAGATTTTATAGTGGTTCCAGGTGGTGTAATCCTGTCAATCCACTCTTCTCTTGTGATGTTGGAGGTAATTCACTAGAGATCTTTGAGATAGCAGTTACAAAGATTCCTATATTGCTTGTCCTTCACCAATAACTATGGCTTCACAAACTGAACACTTGGAACAGGTAGGATTGCTGCTCCAAAGTCTTCCACCGGTCCTTGAAGGGTAGGATTGCCTCTTCACCACTCCACTACAAACAACGATCTTTCACACGTATATGCTTCACTTGTCCTCGGCGTATTTCTTGTAAAAGAAAGATTGAATCAAGTAAATGATTCGGTTGCGGCGAGCTTGATCGGGATGATATGATCGGCGGCTTGCGCCTTCAAGTGTGTAAACTTGATGTAGCTTGAATGCGATTACACTTGAAGATTTTATCCGGATCGGTAGATTTAAGCTCGGTAGGTTCGACGGGTGTTTTTCTTGATAAGAAAATGCAGCAGAATTATCTCTTGTATTTCCTTAATTTTCATCATCTTTTTCGAGTTGGAAGTCCTCTATTTATAGGTAGGAGTCCTTGTGACTTGTATTTGAAATTCAAATATAGCCGTTCCGATTTTGTCCCATTTGACTTGCTTTCTCGGCACTTGTTCATAGTATCGACATAGTCGAACGACTTTTTGACGAGAATGTCGTCGTCCACCACCCTTTGACTTGTAACCATTGGATAAAGTCCTGAATCATCCCAACGTCCTTTTAATCTCAACCATTGATTTGTTTGATAAATCAGAGGTTGTTAGCTGTCATTATCCTTGTTTTCTTCCAATGTAATCTTGAATAAATCGAGGTATATGTATCGCCAGAGTTCATGAGTCTATTTGAAGTACATATCGATAAAATTTGAACTATAGTTTGATGTGTTTAAAACACAATGCGCTTACTTACTTCTTTATCTAAATTTTATTTATGAAGTTAGATTACACCTTTTTGCATATAACTAAGTTCCAATCACCATCCAACTTGTGGAACTTAGACCTTGTACACAAGGTATATGTAATCAGTTTAGGTCATCACAGACTTCCCTAAATTCTGATTCCATATCCTTGACTATAATCACTAAGTTTGATCCCTTAGCCTTCATTAACTGAGTTTGAGCCCTCAGCCTTCAGTCTTCAGCAGGTTCCTGACTAGTCTACTGACCTAGCTACCCTACTGATCTAGACCAGTCTGCTGATATAAGTCAGCTGACCATTGCAGTGCTTGTTTGATCAAACCTATACAAAGATCAAACTCTAATAAACCTATACATTTGATCTAGACATCTTTTTGCCTTTGCACTATAACAGCTAGCCTGGCACTCATCACTAAAACTTAAAAATAAGTCCAACAGTTAGGGTGTATCTATTCAATGCAAGTTGACTCACATGAGGGTAATCCCATACCCCCTGTTGTACAAGAGCTTCTCAATTCTTATGCTGATGTGTTCCAAGAGCTAATAGAACTTCCTCCAGAAAGAGAATGGGTGCAAGGCATAAACCTGAAGGAATGAACAAACCCATTTAAAACCAGACCTTATAGATACTCTCAATAGTTGAAGAGTGAGATTGAAGAGTTGATCGAGAATATGCTCAAGCAAGGAATTATACAGAACAGTAGTACTCTCTTTTCCTCCCCCATGTTGCTAGTCAGAAAAAAAGATGGAGGTTGGAGACTATGTGTAGACTACCGGAAGTTAAATGAACACACTCTCAAAGACATTTTCCCTATCCCAGTCATAGATGAGCTACTAGATGAGTTGGGACAAGTCAAATGTTTCACCAAGATTGATCTAAGATCTGGTTTTCACCAGATTAGAATGAAGGAGTAGGATATTGATAAGATAGCATTTGTAACGCACCAGGGAGATTATGAGTACAAGGTCATGTCATTTGGGTTGACTAATGCACCAGCAACATTTCAAAAATGTATGAATGGCATTCTGAAACAATTCCTCAAAAAAATCGGTCTTGGTCTTTTTTTGTGACATACTAGTCTACAGTCCTGATCTGGCGTCTCATGTTAAGCATGTTGGGGAATTTTTGCAGGTGTTAAGGGAGCATAAGTTCTATGCTAAGATGAGCGAATGCTCCTTTGGACAGAACCGGATTGAGTACTTGGGGCATATTATCCATAATGGTGGGGTGCAGGCTGATCCAAAGAAGATAGAAGTTGTCCAAAACTGGCCCAGACCAAATAGTGTCACTGAATTAAGGGGATTCCTGGGATAGACAGGATTCTATAGGAGGTTTTTCAAGGGGTATGAATGTGTTGCTAGGCCTCTTACAGATCTCCTGAAAAAGAATGGATTCTGCTGGTCAGAAACCTCTAAATAGGCTTGCTTAACCCTTAAAAAGGCCATGTGTGAAGCCCCTGTTTTGGCACTTCCTGATTTTACGGTGCCTTTTTATATTGAAACTGATGCATTTTTAACTAGAGTGGGAGTAGTACTACAGCAAAAAGGGAAACATATTTCATACCTTAGTAAGGCATTTAATACTTGAGAACTGGGACGAGAAGGAATGGATGGCGGTAATAATGGCAATATCCAAGTGGAGGCATTATGTACAAGGGGCAAAATTTATTATAAAGACATATCGGCAAAGCCTTAAGTTCTTACTGGACCAAAAGGCTATTACCTCACTCCAACAGAAGGGTGTATCCAAGTTGATGGGGTTAGACTTCAAAATAGAATACAAGAAAGGAAGGGAAAATGTTGTAACAGATGCTTTATCTAGGCAGCCTCATGAAACCAAGGATCAGTCAGAATCAGATGGGGAAACACTTATGGCTATATCATCTGTACCAAATTGGTTGCATGGAGTCATTGATAGTTATGAAGGGTATCAGATGGCAACAGAGTACATACAAAAGTCGTCCGTAGATGCAAATGCATATCCTGGTTTCTCATTATTTCAAGGAGTACTCAAGTACACTGACAAGATATATGTTGGAACAACAGGAGATTTGAGGAAGTCTATTTTACAGCAGCTCCACCAATCTCCTATAGGTGGACATTCTAGAATCCAGGCTTGTTACAAAAGAGTAGCAGTTGTATTCTATTGGCCTAATATAGAAGGACATTGAAATTCTTGTTAAAGAATGTCTGACTTGTCAACAATGCAAGGACAACCACCAGCACCCATAGAATTATTGCAACCCTTACCTATTCCTGGACAGGCTTGGGAGAGCATTGGTATGGATTTTGTTGAAGGGTTACCAAAATTAGAAGGTAAAAAAGTGATAATGGTTGTGGTGGATAGGTTTACCAAATTTGCACACTTCATACCACTAGTAAAAGCTTATACTGATGAGATTGTAGCATCTGAATTTCTGGTGTATGTGTACAGATTACATGGTCTTCCAAAAACCATCATATCTGATAGGGACAAAGTTTTCACTGCAGAGTTCTGGTCCAAAATGCTACAGAAGGTGGGAGTTTCCTTAAATATGAGCTCTGCCTATCATCCCCAATTTGATGGACAGACAGAGAGGGTAAATCAATGTTTGGAGATGTATTTCAGGTGTATTGCTTATCACATGCCCCTTCAATAGAAGTCTTGGCTCCCTCTAGCAGAATATTGGTATAACACCAATTTTCATACATCCTTGGACAGGACACCATTTGAGGCCCTGTATGGACAACCACCAGCGTCATTACCCTTTGGGAGTTTTTCCTCCACCCAGCCATTATCTATAGATGCTTTTCTCAGACAGAAGCAGCCTATTACTAGGGAATTAAAGGACCACCTTAATCAAGCACAAGCAAGGATGAAGGTGAATGCAGATAAGAATAGGGTAGACAAGGAGTATCATGAGGGAGACTTGGTATTAGTCAAGCTACAACCATGCAGGCAATCATCCCTAGCTGTTAGTAAGAATGTGAAACTATCAGCAAGGTATTTTGGACCATATATCATTGAAAGGAAAATCGGTGTTGTGGCCTACAGGCTCCTTTTACCAGTCAGTTCACAAGTTCACCCAGTTTTTCACATATCTATGTTGAAGAAATTCACAAAGAATGCACCCCTGCCTCCTCATCACCCCCCATTACTTCCCCAGACGGCCAGCTAGTTCTTTATCCAGAGGAAAGGCTTTCTATCATGATAATCAAGAGGCATAATGCCCCAGTAGTGTAGTGGCTCATTAAATGGGTGAATCTGGATGTTGATCAAGCCACTTGGAAGGATTTCCCTTCTATCAAGAAGCAATTTCAAGAATTTGCTCAACCTTGAGGTCAAGGTTATTCTTAAGAAGGAGGGTTTTTCATGAATCGAGCTGCTTTTGGTGGGCTGAGTCGGATGTGGCTCGTTTCAGTTTTTTAATCCTTTATTATGCCATAATGTTGTTGCTGTGGTCATCATGTTGTTAGGTTTGTTTTTATATTCTGTAAACCGTTAGAGTCGTTTCCTGAGTTGCAAGTTGGTGTGTTGAGGAGGTATAAGGTGTAATTCAGGGAACAAATGATGAATGAAACCTGCTAAATTACTCCCCTCTAATCTGTTCTTCTTTCTTATCTATTCTAATTTATCCCCTATTCCCATCTTCTCAAAATATCTGCATTTTTACTCTTAAGTTCATGACAAGTGGCATCAGATCTGATCAATCCTTGGAAATAGCCGACGGAACTTGTTCGAAGGTTGTGGAAGAAGTATCAAAGACACAAGCGAAGATCAACGACAAGCAGGCAAAGTTCAACGATGATCTCTGCCAATTTCAGTCAGAGTTCAGAGAGGAAATGGCCGGAAACACCCATTTCCGGACTCAGAACACCCAGGAGCAGAAGGAAATGCGTTCAAAATTGGACATCCTAACCACTCAGATGGAGCAGGTCCTTGCAATTTTGCAGAATTCAAACAAAGGGAAGGAAAAGGAGATGGAAGATCGCTCTGCTCCCCTACTACCCATCCTCACTTCAACGAAACACACTCCATACTTCACACTCCCAGGTTGTGAAGGCCGATTATGATACTTATGAAGTGAAACACCCGAAGCTAGATTTCCCCACCTTTGATGGTGTAGATCCTAGAGGCTGGATCAGGAGATTCGAACGTTACTTCCATATTAATAGGACCCCTGATGACCATAAGGTGGGACTTGCAGAATTATATTTGAAAGGTAGAGCTTATTCCTGGTATGGAGGATGGATGTCAGATTACCATCAGGATTCCTGGCACTTTTTCTGTAGAGAAATATTTAGGAGGTTTTGTAATCAAGCCTTGGAGGATATCGTGGATGAGTTTGAGAAACTTACTCAGAAAGGATCTGTAGAGGATTACCAAGCCAAATATAAAGATTTAAAGGCATTGGTCAAGGAGATGAATCTTGGGCTACCAGATTCATACTATATCAACCGATTTGTGGGTGGTTTGAGGGATGAAATCAGACCCTTGGTAAGGTTAATGGAACCAAAATCTGCTATGAAAGCCCTTGATATTTCCAGGGGCCAAGAAACAATATCTGATTCAGTTGTCATTATCAGCAACACAGAAAGCTACTGTCAGTACCAGTAACCCTTGAAGTAACTAAGCCCGCCACTGGCTTTAATAGAACTATAACCCCTGCTCAATTACAATAAAAGAAGGCCAAAGGATTGTGTTTAGGTGTGGTGAGAGGTTTGTCCCAGGTCATAAATACAAAAATAAACAACTAAATTTCATTTTGTCCGAGGGGGATGAAGTGTATGGAGAAATTGTGGCAGAGGAGGAGAACCCTTCAGTTCAATTACAAGATGGTGGCATCTGTGAGTGTACACAACTATCTTTTAGCACATTAACTGGTCAGACATTAGCTAGCACTATCAGGATCCAAGGGCAATTGAAGAAAATGAACATTTCCATCCTTATAGATAGTGGCAGCTCCCAGACCTTCATTGATAGTAACTTAGCCAAAGAACTAAAATGTGTGAGAACCTGCAAAATCAATGGTGGTAAGATTAGCTTATGGAAATAACATGAGAAGTGAGTTTGTATGCCCAAATCTACCATGGTTGATGGGTGGACATAGGTTCTCATACAATGTGAGACTGATCAAGTTAGGTGGTTGTGATATGGTGTTAAGAGTAGACTGGATGAAGCAGTATAGCCTCTTATTATTTGATTTTGATCATCTGCAGCTTTCTTTCAAGAAAGATGGTGAAGAGATAGTCCTTAGAAGTGTGGGAGATGCACAGTTGAAGTTCATGAACTGTAAGAGCCTGAAAATGACTCTAAAAGAGGGGTCATGTGGTTTGTTAGGGTGTATTTATTCAATGCAAGTTGACTCACATGAGGGTAATCCCATACCCCCTGTTGTACAAGAGCTTCTCAATTCTTACGCTGATGTGTTCCAAGAGCCAATAGAACTTCCTCCAGAAAGAGAATGGGTGCATGGCATAAACCTGAAGGAATGAACAAACCCCTTTAAAACCAACCCTTATAGATACTCTCAACAGTTGAAGAGTTAGATTGAAGAGTTGATCGAGAATATGCTCAAGCAAGGAATTATACAGAATAGTAGTACTCTCTTTGCCTCCCCCATGTTGCTAGTCAGAAAAAATGATAGAGGTTGGAGACTATGTGTAGACTATAGGAGGTTAAATGAACACACTCTCAAAGACAGTTTCCCTATCCCAGTCATAGATGAGCTACAAGATGAGTTGGGACAAGTCAAATGGTTCACCAAGATTGATCTAAGATCTGGTTTTCACCAGATTAGAATGAAGGAGTAGGGTATTGATAAGATAACATTTGTAACGCACCAGGGACATTATGAGTACAAGGTCATGTCATTTGGGTTGACTAATGCACCAGCAACATTTCAAAAATGTGTGAATGGCATTCTGAAACAATTCCTCAAAAAATCATTCTTGGTCTTTTTTTGATGTCATACTAGTCTACAGTCTTGATCTGGCGTCTCATGTTAAGCATGTTGGAGAATTTTTGCAGGTGTTAAGGGAGCATAAGTTCTATGCTAAGATGAGTGAATGCTCCTTTGGACAGAACCGGATTGAGTACTTGGGGCACATTATCCATAATGGTGGGGTGCAGGCTGATCCAAAGAAGATAGAAGTTGTCCAAAACTGGCCCAGACCAAATAGTGTCACTGAATTAAGGGGATTCCTGGGACTGACAGGATTCTATAGGAGGTTTGTCAAGGGGTATGGATGTGTTTCTAGGCCTCTTACAGATCTCCTGAAAAAGAATGGATTCTGCTGGTCAGAAACCTCTAAACAGGCTTGCTTAACCCTTAAAAAGGCCATGTGTGAAGCCCCTGTTTTGGCACTTCCTGATTTTTACAGTGCCTTTTTATGTTCAAACTGATGCATGCTTAACTAGAGTGGGAGTAGTACTACAGCAAAAAGGGAAACACATTTCATACCTTAGTAAGGCATTTAATACTAGAGAACTGGCACGAGAAGGAATCGATGGCAGTAATAATGGCAGTAACCAAGTGGAGGCATTATGTACAAGGGGCAAAATTTATTTTGAAGACAGATCAGCAAAGCCTTAAGTTCTTACTGGACCAAAAGGCTATTACCTCACTCCACCAGAAGGGTGTATCCAAGTTGATGGGGTTAGACTTCAAAATAGAATACAAGAAGGGAAGGGAAAATGTTGTAACAGATGCTTTATCTAGGCAGCCTCATGAAACCAAGGATCAGTCAGAATCAGATGGGGAAACACTTATGGCTATATCATCTGTAGTACCAAATTGGTTGCAGGGAGTCATTGATAGTTATGAAGGGATCAGATGGCAACAAAGTACATACAAAAGTCGTCCGTAGATGCAAATGCATATCCTGGTTTCTCATTATTTCAAAGAGTACTCAAGTACACTGACAAGATATATGTTGGAACAATAGGAGATTTGAGGAAGTCTATTTTACAGCAGCTCCACCAATCTCCTATAGGTGGACATTCTAGAATCCAGGCTTGTTACAAAAGAGTAGCAGTTGTATTCTATTGGCCTAATATAGAAGGACATTGAAATTCTTGTTAAAGAATGCCTGACTTGTCAACAATGCAAGGACAGCCACCAGCACCCATAGAATTATTGCAACCCTTACCTATTCCTGGACAGGCTTGGGAGAGCATTGGTATGGATTTTGTTGAAGGGTTACCAAAATCAGAAGGTAAAGAAGTGATAATGGTTGTGGTGGATAGGTTTACCAAATTTGCACACTTCATACCACTAGTAAAAGCTTATACTGATGAGATTGTAGCATCTGAATTTCTGGTGTATGTGTACAGATTACATGGTCTTCCAAAAACCATCATATCTGATAGGGACAATGTTTTCACTGTAGAGTTCTCGTCCAAAATGCTACAGAAGGTGGGAGTTTCCTTAAATATGAGCTCTGCCTATCATCCTCAATTTGATGGACAGACAGAGAGGGTAAATCAATGTTTGGAGATGTATTTGAGGTGTATTGCTTTTCACATGCCCCTTCAATGGAAGTCTTGGCTCCCTCTAGCAGAATATTGGTATAACACCAATTTTCATACATCCTTGGGCAGGACACCATTTGAGGCCCTGTATGGACAACCACCAGCATCATTACCCTTTGGGAGTTTTTTCTCCACCCAGCTATTATCAATAGATGCTTTTCTCAGACAGAAGCAGCCTACTACTAGGGAATTAAAGGACCACCTTAATCAAGCACAAGCAAGGATGAAGGTGAATGCGGATAAGAAGGGAGTAGACAAGGAGTATCAGGAGGGAGACTTGGTATTAGTCAAGCTACAACCATGCAGGCAATCATCCCTAGCTGTTAGTAGAAATGTGAAACTATCAGCAAGGTATTTTGGACCATATATCATTGAAAGGAAAATCGGTGTTGTGGCCTACAGGCTCCTTTTACCAGTCGGTTCACAAGTTCACCCAGTTTTTCACATATCTATGTTGAAGAAATTCACAAAGAATGCACCCCTGCCTCCTCATCACCCCCCATTACTTCCCCAGACGGCCAGCTAGTTCTTTATCCAGAGGAAAGGCTTTCTATCATGACAATCAAGAGGCATAATGCCCCAGTAGTGTAGTGGCTCATTAAATGGGTGAATCTGGATGTTGATCAAGCCACTTGGGAGGATTTCCCTTCTATCAAGGTGCAATTTCCAGAATTTGCTCAACCTTGAGGTCAAGGTTGTTCTTAAGAAGGAGGGTTTGTCATGAATCGAGCTGCTTTTGGTGGGCTGAGTCGGATCTGGCTCGTTTCAGTTTTTTTTTAATCCTTTATTATGTTAATGTCATAATGTTGTTGTTGTTGTCATCATGTTGTTGGGTTTGTTTTTATATTGTGTAAACCGTTAGAGTCGTTTTCCTATGTTGCAAGTTGGTGTGTTGAGGGAGGTATAAGGTGTATAATTCAGGGAACAAATGATGATGATGAATGAAACCTGCTAAATTACTCCCCTCTAATCTGTTCTTCTTTCTTATCTATTCTAATTTATATCCCCTCTTCCCATCTTCTCAAAACTTCTGCATTTTTACTCTTAAGTTCGTGACAATATATATATTGGATGTGTTTGGGCTTATTAATATCATAGTTAATACCCATCCAAGAATAGTTCAGATTTTCTAAGTAACTTATAATCTTGTTGCTTAATAGGAGTATAAATAATTAAATATACAGTTTGTGTTTAATTAGCCTACTACTACTTGTGTTTTTAAATGCAAGGTACGCAATAATAAGAGCACTCGCATTAGAATCTGTAAAAAGTGGTAAATCCGTATATACAAACTCCAGGATCCAACTAAAATGTCTTTGCGCATCGAATCAGTATACGATCTCTATTCAACGGATTCTGGATAAAATCGACATCATACTCTATATCTACCGCAATCCGAATTTTTTACGGATTCAAGTTTTTGCTTATTTCTAACATCAAATATATATATATATATATATATATATATATATATATATATATATATATATATATATATATATATATTCGAAATACAAAAAAAATGCTTTCTAGAAATATTTCATTAATAAGATCTTCTATACATATTTTGAATATCCATACAAGGTAATATTTATCACTATAATAATAGAAAATAAATTATTTATATGTGTATTTGTTTTTGTAAATATGTCATAATTATTTTGGTTTACGATTCTTTATTATTGTAGTACGGTAGAGATTCCGCATACAGTGACTATGTGTAGAGATTCGTAAATGATGTTAGAATCAGCAGATAGAGACTCTATTCGAGACGACATCGACGCAAGTCTTCTAAAGACGACCACTTTTGTTCTTAATTATATGTCTCTATGTATGTATTATTTTCCGCTTAATTATATTGTTCCTTAGTCAAATTTTCATTTTCTTTATCTTTGTTGCTTGAACCTAGCTAGAATGTCTTGATCTATGCTTGAACCTAGAATGTTTTGATCTATATAAAATAATACTACATCCATTTCAAAATATATATCTGTTAAGTTTTTTGAATTTATCCCGTAATTTAAATCTATTTAGAATACCTATTGAATATTTATTGCATGTTTTCTTCATTTTTACCCCTAATTTAATATACATGCGCTACAGTTATTACATTAATAAGAGTCAAGTGGTATTATAAATTTTTACCATTAATATCAGTACACTTACCAACTTTCTTAGTCTGTGTGAAAAAAAATCTAAAAGGATTTAAATTTTAGGACGGATGTAGTACTACCTCTAGTCTCAAAATTTAAGTTTATTTAACTTTTTTGGTTTTATCGCATAATGTAAGTCAATTTAGAAAATTAGTAAAGCATGTATTACGATTTTTTCTATTTACCCCTAATTTATTATATACTCATCAATTTTTCAGTACATTATATTAATAACAATTAAAAGTCTTTTTTATACTTTTTTTATCAAAATTAATGATAAATAGTAAATTTAACCAACTTTTTTAATCTATGTGAAAAACCGTGTGGATTTACATTTTAGGACGGACAGAGATAGTAGCAGCATTTTTTTTAGTCCTTTCGCACACTTGTCGGACATATATATTGTGTGAATCAATAAAACTGTCTGCAATAGAATAACTATTTATCTACTTATTGATGATTTTACTGATTAATTCTGATAATATGCATTTCAGAGTATTGGCATTAAAACTCAGACAAAGATATGAAAATAGACGATTGTTTGGCGGATGTTGATTAATAAAATGCTTGTTCCCTCAACAAAAAAAAAATTTATTTGAGGATACACATACAAAATTTCTTTATAATTTTGTAACAAATATCAATTAATTATCAGTATTTTATAAATTCAAGCGAGACACATGCAAAATATTAATTTTTTTTTATTTCCGATAATTTCAGGTTAAGCGAGACACATGGTGCAACTACACGTGCATTTTACTATTAATAATAACAATGATATGATATTGTGTTGAAGACAAGACACAAAATAGCAGAAGAAAGAAGTCATATGCTTAATATATTACTGTTGTATCGATATAAAAAAAAGCAATGCTATTGATTAATAAGATTCTTATACACCAAAATAAAATAATACTACAATCCACATTGTACATCCCTGTATAATCCTATAGCTCAAGGTCGGTCTTCATTCATGCAAAATATGAGGATGAAGAGGATGTATCAGCAAGAACCTGCAAAGTGTTTCCAACACCGAAAAACATTCATCATGATCGGGTTTTAATTAGACAGATTCATATGGATTGCACGAAGCAATTTCATAGGCGCCCTTGTAAAATGGATGTACCTCGAGTTGTTCTTCAGTCAAAGAACTCTTCTGAAAACTCCATGTATCTGCATGTGTTCTCCGGAACTCTGCAACTGCTTTAGTGACCGTAGATTTAACCGGTGATGGCTCCGAAACAAAGCGAGCTAGCAAAGTTACATGTTCAGGAAGCCAGCTGAAAATAGCAAGTTTAATAATATCAGCAGGTGGAGGTACAATTATACATATTTACACGCAATTTGTTGTTTTATCAACTGGATCATGTAATGCTACATGTTCAGTATCACTGACATACCTGGGCATATCATAAGGCACTGATAACACGCATGCTGCTAAAGAAAGTACTGAACCATGTATAGATGCTACTGAAAGACCTGACCGGGCACTTCTGTAATTTCACATAGGAATCAATATCAGGAAAAAAAAAACAAACAAACAAACAAACTAAACACATCAGAATACAGAATAATACCCACAAATATCATATATAGTCGGCGGATCCGGTAAAAAAATCAACAAATGCACAAAAAAAAAATTAAAAGTACATATTTTTTTCAGCGGGTGCATTAATTATTTTTTCTTTGTAATATTTGATGTTTTTTTTTCCATTTCAGGAGGGTCCATGAACCCCGTTTATATACATGTGGATCTGCCCCTGCTGATCATATACATGTGTGTGCGTGTGTGTGTTCACGGGTACGCATACATGGCTACAGGTACACGGATAAGGAAAACACGAGTGTAGGATTTTTGAAAGAAATAGGATACGCGTATGAAGGCATATACGTAAATATTAAAAATATAAGAACCAAATAATAAATATAAGCACACAAAACAAAACCAATTTCAGTGGTGTTCTCATTTTTTGTTGTTTTTTCATCATTTTGGACAATAATTCATTCATTAGCTGCGGTTTTCACTCAATTTCAGCATGGTTTTTCATTTCACATATCGATTCATGGATTATGTATATATGAATCCTACATCCAACTTTTGAAAATTACTAATCTGCCCCAGGTGTATATCCCAAGTACCCGGTTTGTATTTGTGTCGGATACATATCAGAGACACGCTTGCCGGATAGAAGTATCCGTGCATCGTAATTCATGCATTTAGTTTTTGATGATAAACCAAAGCTGAGAGCATATTATCAGCCGTGTGTTCCAAAAAGCCGAGAAGTTAATAAAAAAATGAACCAATGCACTGACCTCTGCTTTCTCTTCTTCAGAACAATATATGCTTCCTTAAGAGCTTTATGACGGAATTCTTCTGCAAGATCCCCATTTCCACTCTTCATGAGTCCAGCTAAAACGGCTGCAGCATGCTCTCTAACCTGAATCATAAGTTATTAATATTTGTCATGAATGACAAGATGATAAGAGGTGAGATAGGCAAAAAGGTATGGTAATCCCAAAAATCAGCATGCATCTTGTTTCCAAGGTTTTTCAATAGCAATCACCAACATAAAACTGACCTCGATTTGGGTGTCTGTAAGGAGCTTTTCAACAGTTTGCCAAATCTGCTTTTCATCCGTATTTGGAAGGATGAAAGCATGCCTGCCACATTCATAAAAAAGAAAGTAAAATAGGAACATGGTGATTATATAAGTCCGATATAATAGTTTCCATAATCACATATCACAGAAGGATATGATATCCTAGTGAAATGAATTGGGTTAGCAAAAATAACTTAAGACTGGCTCACAAAGTATACTTTCTCCACACAATATTCCGTTTCTTAAATGAGTAACCCTTCAAAACAATACTGTCTCCATCCCTAAATAATGGTCGTTTTAGCCATAATGATTTGTCCATTAATATTAGTCTCCAGAATACTAAGAAAGCATTTATTATTTTTTGTCTTCCTACTACCCCAAAATCATTATTCATTCAACAACTTTTCAAACTTTAAATCCATCTCATTAATACTATTCAAAGGGTATGTTAGACTTTATTGTCTAAAATTAGTGACATCGATCCACTTTCTTGTTTAGTGTGGAAACCTCCAAAGCGACAATTATTTATGGACAGAGGTAGTTTATGACTTCCTCCTTAATATCACTCTTTTGGTGATTTGAGATTCTTATCATGGTACAGACGCTTAGACGACCTATGATTAAAAGTATTAAAGAAAGTCGAAATCAGGTGGTATCAGAATGCAAACCTGTACATAAATGTTCGCAAAAAAGTTAACGTAGCAGATCTGGTTCGCCAATTGGTATCATTAGCTGAAGAAAGAATGAGCGATACAGCTGTCTGAAGATGTGGTCCATTGAACACTCTCCATTTTAGTAACTCAAAAGCTGCTTTGGCCAGAGTAGCCAAATCTTTGTTCGATGTTTCCTTCAAAACATAAACAGTACAACATGACATGAATAATCTAGCATCCAAAATACCAAAGTGATAAATTACAATCTCGTCTAAAAGCTTAAGATGTTAAGAAGTATAATCTATACATATATCTAGCATGCCCCCTCACAAACACGTGGACAATATTAGACATATAGTAGCAAGGTTACACAAACCTGTAAAGAGACCATGGGATACATAAGGCCCACGATAACATCAAGCAAAACAGATGATCTTCCAGACTTCAATAGTGATATGATAAAATGGAACATCTGCACAGAACAAGAAAAAATAGTAAAGCGATTGACGACTACAAACGACGGGATCCTTTGCATACAATTAGCACAAGAGAATACCGTTTCCATCCAATTAATGTCATCGCGTAAAAGATCTTTTGACACCCAATTATCAGCGGTCTCATCAACCATCGCCTCTGAACTTTCAGGACTTGTGTTTAGGATATTCAACGCCAGGTCAGAGGCACGTTTTGTAAGATTTTGAACCCATGTTTCTAGTTCCAAATTTCTGCCCTCGAGGTGCAGTTTTTCTTTGTGAGAGTCAACACTAGTAAATGATGCATTAAGTCGGATGTTTGAGCACAATACAGCGAGTGTAACTCCAATTGATTCCCTCACCTGGACAAACACACTCTTCATCAGAAAATACTAAATAGACCCATTGCGCTCTATCATAATGGTTTGTCTACAACTAAGCCCAAATGAAAATCAAGAAAGGCTTACTTGAGCTGATGAATGGTTCATGTTACCCATCAACTCCTCCAACAATTTGAGATGAAGCTGCATTTCAGATACTGCCATTTTTGGTGGAGATATTTCTATAAGTGTGGCCGCAAGAAAGGTGTAGCGTTTGGTGACCACAGTTGAAGTGACCGATTTGTCCAATGAGTTCATCAAACAATCCATTACCTTTTGTCTCAACATGGGAACCCTTGTGCCATATCTTCCCTTCCCAGTAACAGCATAGCGAATACAAGCTGCCCATTCTGGATTAGATTCTATAGATGATGAATTCACAATACTCTGCAGTTGAACCATTATCCAGCTCTCCCAAACTTCTGAAACAGCAAAGACATCAGAATGTAGAACTCCTGCCAATGCCTCAGCAGCAACACATTGCCTAGACCTCTCCTCAGCGTTAACAAACTCTTCCAATGCATTTTTAAGAGCCCGTAAAACAGGAACGCCACATTCTTGAACTAGTCGTTTAAAGATTCTAGCAAAGTTGGGGTAAAAGGTCTCATTACGTAAAGAAGATATCCAGTCAGGAGTGCGAGGCCATGAAGCAGAGAATTCAAAATAGAAATGGGTTATTGATTTATCTGCAAGACTCTGGAAGGAAGAACTTCCGGCGGCTCCTCTGGAGGATAAACCATCGGTTTCAGTAATTATATGGACATGAGAAAGACTACTCAAAGTCTCTTTAAAGAATCCTTCTTCTTGAAATACGTTAATTAAAGATTCTTCAAGAATGGATTTGGTTTTCCTCTCAGCGTCGGACAAGCTAAAAGGCTTCTCAGTAGAGGCTTTGTAAGGTGAATCCTTCAACAATATGTTTAAAGCAGAGATAGCTAGTATTCTTGTCTGTGGAAGATCGCTTTTCAAATTCTTCAAAAAATGTCCTGGAATTTTTTAATATCATATAATACAGTTAATGTTGAAGGCGTCAGCGTTACATGGAAGTCTAGCAGTTGAAAGTGCATGATGTAGTATAACAAAACAATGGCACAGAACGACAAACCTGCTGTTTGACTAAGAATTTCAGGTGATGAATTATGGTCACTTCTAGATGACATAGCCAAAAGCAGCAGAACTCTATTAGCCATCAAATTATACCTGTATCATGGGGAAAAAGTAAGGCTAAACATGTGCCTCTGCAACAGAAAGTGTTCTAAGCCAACTTTTTTGGGGAGGGTAGTGTAAAGGTCTCCCTATCATGCTTAAGAGGCATTGAGCTCCCACCACCACTAGGCCCAATAACTATTCAGTCGATTTCAGTTGCAATTTGACAGCAGAAATTCTACCACAACCAAAACAAACAATATGTACCTCCAGTGTAGATTACTGCTTTCAAAGCTCAGTGAGCCAATCTCCGAAACCAACTGTGAGAAATCAGTTGCATCTGAATCATTGCTGGATGTCCTGAAAATGCTCCTAGATACTCCAGAAAATAATATATTGTACCTGACGAAAAGCTGCATACCAGAAAATTAATCAGAAATACTGCACCAAAGAAAATGATGAATAAAGAAATGGCTCCATATCTCACCTCATTAATAGCTTTCTGTGCCTTGAGTGATTCATGG
The DNA here is from genome assembly GCA_036785695.1 of Gentiana straminea. Classification (NCBI taxonomy): domain Eukaryota; kingdom Viridiplantae; phylum Streptophyta; class Magnoliopsida; order Gentianales; family Gentianaceae; genus Gentiana; species Gentiana straminea. Next base: position 19,889,619 of record JAVUPR010000266.1, on the reverse strand, counting down.
TGGGAACTAGGCAAAGAAACAAAGAGTGTCAAATACAAATCACCACATAACAGAAAGGACAAAAGTGGATAGAAACAAAAGCATGAAAACAGTGTAACCTTGAGAGAATTCCAAGAAGAAATGAGGATAGAGCCTTCGAATCCTGAATGTAATACACAATGTGAGGAACTTTTTATTGTTATACCTCACTTATTATAATTCATGATATTATATGTAATACATATATTATGCTATTATATAAAGTATAATATATGTCATCATTTGTCTCTTAATTATTCCTACTAGTCTCTTAATTATCCGCTGCCTTTTACTCCTACAAACCTGAGTTCTAGCCGCCCAGACAAGAATACAACTGCATTTATTGCACTGTTTACTAGCCGTTCCTAAACCCTTTGTATCTCCTATTTATACTCATTCTTTCAGAATATTGTAATAAGATAATTCAATTTATTCTTCTATACAAAACTACATGGTATCGGAGCTATCTTGAAACACACTTTCAAGTGACTCTTCATCTTCCTTCCTACTAAATTCGAATGGCTGAAAATTAATCCCCTGGATATGGCCTATTGGTGAGGAGCGGGGTGTTATAATGACAGCGAGACCCTAAGCTGGAGGTCAGCGGTTCAATTCCCGTAAAAGGGGTTGATTTCCGATTGATAACACCCTTCAGTGATGGGGAACCAGCAAGCCCCTGACTCTAAGCTCTAGGTTACCTGATTAACCTCTCCCCACATTCCTATGGGATCGGGGGTGGGGGGCCCTCACGGTTAGGGTTTAACCGTTTTTCGAATGGCTGAAATTACTGAAGAATCTGGAACTTCCTCCAGATCAAAATCCAGCATCTCTTCCACAAATGGAAGTGATAATCACCATATCCAGATCACTACCATGAAGCTGAATGAATCCAACTATATTCAGTGGGCTCAATCAGTCAAAATGTATGTGACAGGGAGGAGGAAGATCTGACAGGTTCCATTAAAGAACCTGATGTTGCTGATGAAAAAGCACATGAAACCTGGGAAGTTGAGAATGCCATGATTATGACATGGTTAATCAACTCCATGGAACATGAAATTGGGCAGGTTAATATGTGTTTTAACACTGCAAAGGAATTCTGGGATAATGTGGCCAATTCCTACTCAAATAGAGGAAACTATGCCCGGGCCTTTGGTGTCAAAACCAAACTAAAGGATATGAAGCAAGGATCACTCACTGTCACTAAGTACTTCAACTCACTGAAGATACTATGGCAAGTGTACGATCAATTGACTGCAAATATCTGTGAATGCACCACTGATGCTAGGAACTTTCAGAAAATCGTTGAAAGAGAAAGGGTTTTTGAGTTCTTAGGTGGGTTAAACTCCACTTATAAGGTGCAAAGGAAAGGATTCTTGCCCAGGAACCTCTACCCACTATACTGGAAGCCTTTGCATCAATCGAAAAAGAAGAAAGCAGGAGGGAAACTATGGGTGGATCAGCAAACTCTGTGAACCAACATGAGCAATCTGCTTTGTCTACTCAAACTTCTTATGCTGGAAACAATTATAGGGATTCCCAGAAAAAGAATGAACAGAAAAGCCTTCTGTTTTGTGACCACAGAGAAGAAGAAAAGGCCACCTTAAGGAAAGTTGTTGGATACTTCATGGGAAGCCTAATGGAAGTACTGCTAAGAGTCAAAACCAAAAACAATCTAGTCAGTGGGGTAATCAGAAACAAACAAACTCAGCTCATACTGTGGAAAGTACAATGCCTTTCACCAAAGAGCAGATGGACATGCTGAAGCAACTTTTCTCATCTGACAAAGGCACTCCCGCCCTTAATACTGCATCTACCACACAAGAAGGTAATCTGTCATGGATTGTTGATTCTGGAGCCTCTAGTCACAGGTAATTTTAAACTTATTTCTACCTATTATCCTTCTAATGGACAACATAAGGTACGCATAGTAGATGGCTCTTTATCCACTGTTGCTGGAAAAGGAACCATTTTTATATCTAAGGACTTAAGACTTGATTATGTTCTTCATGTTCCTAACCTCTCATGCAATCTGTTTTCTGTTAGTCAATTTACTCATGAAAACAAGTGTACAGCTAAGTTCTTTCCTTCTCATTGTATCTTTCAGGCTCTGGATTCATAGATGAGGATTGGCAGTGCTAAGAAGGAAGGGGGTCTGTACTACCTTCAAGATCATGAAGAAAATGCTCTAAATTTGACTAAAATAGATGGGAATGATGAGGAGATTCAGATTTTGCATTGTAGACTATGGCATCCTAGTTTCTTTTATCTTCAAAAACTGTTTCCAAAATTATTTATGTATAAGGAACCTTCTTTATTTCAATGTGAAGTTTGTGTTCTTGCTAAACAAACAAGGAGTGTGTTTAAGGCAAAACCCTACAAAGCTTCTTCTCCCTTTACTCTTATACATAGTGATGTGTGGGGGCCATCTAGAATCCCAAATCTCTCTTGTCAGAGATGGTTTGTAACATTCATAGATGACCACACAAGGCTATGTTGGGTCTACTTGTTTAAGAACTTTCATCATATGATTAAAACTCAATTTATGACCTCCATCAAGATTATAAGAACTGATAATGGGACTGAATACTTTACCTCTACATTAGGACCCTATATGTCTGAAGAAGGTATTGTGCACCAGTCTTCTTGCCCTAATACCTCTCAGCAGAATGGCATTGCTGAAAGGAAAAATAGGCACCTTCTAGAAGTAGCAAGGGTTCTTCTCTTTACAACTTCTGTACCTAATTACTATTGGGGTGAAGCTGTTTTAACAGCAGCCTTTTTAATTAACAGGATGCCCTCTAGGGTTCTGAAGTATCAATCCCCAATATATGTGTTTACACAGTGCTATCCCACTAGTAAATTGGTTACTGAAATACCTCTTAAAGTGTTTGGTTGTACATCTTTTGTTCATATTCATGACCACTACAGGCATAAATTAGAACCTAAAGTTGTTAAAACTATTTTTCTTGGATATTCTTCTACCCAAAAGGGTTATAAATGTTTTGACCCTCTGAAGAAAAGAATGTATATATCCTATGATGTGACATTCTTTGAGAAAGTATCTTACTACTCTAAGTCTTCTGTTTCAGGTATTGATCTTGCTGACTTTGATACAGCAATTCCCCTTCCACAGATTCTTGGGACATCTGAATGCCCAACCAAGAATTCAAATCATGATAATGAACAGGATGTGACCAAGGGAGAAAAGGAGATCATCATCTACACCAGAAAGAAGGGAGACAAGACACCTAGAACAATGAAGTTCACTACCCCTGTTCAGGTGTCTAGAAATATGCACTCCCCACCTAATTCTGTAGAACACAACCCTGCTGAGGACAACCCTGCTGATGGAAAAAATGGAGGTGAAACTGATTCTCTTGATTATGAAATTGATAACTCCACTGGAACCAACCCTCAAATAGGTATTATCAGTCCTGACTCAAGGCCTATAGCTCAAAGAAAAGGTACTAGACTCTGTACTCAACACCCTATTCAGAGGTTTGTCCTATGGATCAATGTCTGATCAATTTAAGGCTTTTGTTACTACTCTTGATAATGTTAAAATTCCAAAAAATATCCATGAAGCCGTGGATAATCCTAACTGGAAAGCTGCTGTTATGACTGAGATTAATGCCTTGCAGTCTAACGAGACTTGGATTCCTGTCATTAAACCACAAAACAGCAGACCAGTTGAGTGTAAATGGGTGTTTAATATCAAACAACATCCTGATGGCACTGTTGAGAGGTATAAGGCCCGGCTGGTGGCTAAAGGCTCTCTCAAACTTATGGAATCAACTATCATGAAACTTTTGCCCCTGTGGCAAAGCTGAATACTGTCAGGATCCTCATTTCCCTTGCTGCCATCAAGGATTGGCCTTTGCACCAACTTGATGTCAAAAATGTCTTCCTTAATGGTGACGTCAAGGAGGATGGTACATGTATCCTCCCCATGGCTTTAAGAACTTGATTGGCAAAGGAAACATTTGCAAACTTCAAAAATCTCTATATGGCCTCAAACAGTCCCCTAGGTCCTAGTTTGAGAAGTTTTCTAAAGTCATACAGAAAGGTGGCTATAAGAAAGCAAATTCTGATCATACTCTGTTCATTAGACATACCACTGGAGGGGGAGTTGCTTGCCTTTGTAGTGTATGTTGATGATATGATCATCACTGGAAATGATGAAACTGAAATTCAGAGATTGAAAAAATTTCTAGAATCTGAGATTGAAGTAAAAGATCTGGGAAACCTTAGATACTTCCTAGGTATGGAAGTGGCAAGATCTACCAGTGGAATTCTTGTATCACAAAGGAAATACACTCTTGACCTACTTATGGCCTACTGGGCGTAAACCTATTGCACCCCTGTTGATTATAATACAAAACTGTCTAATGATACTGACAATGAATTAGTTAACCAAGAAGCCTATCAAAGGCTGGTTGGTAGACTGATCTACTTAACTCATACTAGACCTAATATCTCGTTTGCTGTTGGACAGGTTAGCCAATTCATGCATATGCCCAGGAAGATTCATCTAGAAGCTGCACTGAGGATTCTGAAATACTTGAAGAATGCACCTGGCCTTGGAATCCTGTACAAAAGAGGAGGGAACCTCACTCTGGAAGGATTTGTGGATGCAGATTGGGCAAGCTCTGTTGTGGATAGAAAGTCTACATCCGGATGGGGTATGTTCATTGGAGGAAATCTTGTCTCATGGAGAAGCAAAAAAAAAGTTGTGGTTGCAAGAAGCAGCGTAGAAGCTAAATTTAGAGTTGTTGCACTTGGGATATGTGAGCTAATGTGGATTAGAAGGGTTCTTACTGAACTATAACAACCTCATGTTGCTCCTATAAGATTCTACTGTGACAGTAAATCTGCTATAAGCATTGCCAATAATCCAGTCCAACATGATCGTACTAAACATGTTGAGATTGACAAGCACTTCATTAAAGAAAAACTGGAAGATGGAAGTATGTGTCTCATCTATGTCCCTACAAAACTTCAAGTTGCTGATATATTCACCAAAGGCCTCCCTAAAGTTCAGTCTCAATTCTATGTTTCCAAGCTTGGTTTATTGGACATCTACAAACCAGCTTGAGGGGGAGTATTGTTATACCTCACTTATTATAATTCATGATATTATATGTAATACATTTATTATACTATTATATAAAGTATAATATATGTCATCATTTGTCTCTTAATTATTCCTACTAGTCTCTTAATTATCCGCTGCCTTTTACTCCTAGAAACCTGAGTTCTAGCCGTCCAGACAAGAATACAGCTGCATTTATTGCACTGTCTACTAGCCGTTCCTAAACCCTTTGTATCTCCTATTTATACTCATTCTTTCAGAATATTGTAATAAGATAATTCAATTTATTCTTCTATACAAAACTACACTTTTTCTATGAAATAAAATCAATAATCTACCAAAAAGGGAAAATGACGTCTGTAAGTACCGTGGTCAAACGCTTGATAACAGTTTGTGTTGAAAGCACTGTACAAGAACCTAAGACCACATGTTCAGGTGCACTGGAATTTCTCAAGTTTTCTGAAAGACTGTATATGCAATTTGAAATTGTAGAAGGCCATCTTTTCATGATTTTCAAAAGAGCTTTCCCAGCATACCTAGTCAAAATTAAAAAAGAAACCAAAGAGAGATAAGGATATACTGCAGGGATATAAATATGATTATGCTAGGATACAAAAGACTAATAATTAGCCAAAATATTACGAGAATTCCGAAATAACAAACAAATGCACACTGAAGGTAACATGACTTCATGACAAGACCGTGCATGGCAACAAAAAGCAACTGATGGAATTGAAAACCCAAAGCATTTGATTGCTTACACAGTTGCACCTTATGGTCCTGGTTCCACTTTGAGATCCTTACAAAAATATTCTACTTCATATCCTTGAGAAATTAAATAAAACAGGAGTAGAAAACCTACACGCGAACAGTTTCATAATTGTGCAAAGACAAATTGAGAAGATCATCCATTAAAGAAAGCACGTGGTCAGACGGAGATGCGTTGCTGAGAGTATGAAACAGATGATAAGATGCTTGTGATGCTCTCCAAGTACTATGCATGTACGTTTTGTCAATAAGTGCCCATTTTGGCCTGTAAGGAAACACCACAACTTCTTGAGAAATTTTGAAGACTTGATTATTATACACTGTTGATCACTAAAGCAAAGTGTGCAAGCTGCACCTTCTTTTTCCTTTAGAATGAGATGATACCACAAAATTAACTGGAGGTTCAACGATGGCGGCAGTCTCCAGTCTCCAAGCCTGCTTATGACTTGACCACTCCTCATATTCTGAACTCCCTGTAGATGGGCCGAACATACCAAAAAGTGAAAAAACAATTAACAAAAAAAATAAATAAATCAGCCATGCTTATGAAGTAAGAAAAGTCCTCGGTACATCATAAATTACCGTAATTTCCCAAAGCATCCATTATACGAATGACAAGCAGCAATAAAATGCTATCATCTGATTTTTCCTTCAACAAGAACCTACATATAGAACAACGAAAATGAGATTAAATATACCAAAAAAATATCAAGAATCACTGAGCAACATGCCAGTTACCACTTACTTGCAAGTAGAATGGATGATATGAGCTGCCTTTTCTCGTAATTCTGTGCTTCCAATAACTGAGCCTGTGGCTCCAGCAATTATGAAAGGAACAAGACCAGGGTCTTCAGATATTTTATTTTTAGCGGACGGCCTCAAATCAGGCAAGCAGGATAGAACGCCTTGTAATGTAGAGTCAATACGCAAAAGTGTCACTTTCAAGTGATCTTTCTCATTTTCTGGGAATACAATAGTATAAAAGAATCAGCCAAATGGTTCACACTGTCAACATTTTCACAAAGGACAGAATGGGCAAGAACAGATGGTATCAATTAGCACCCCCTTTATACATCCAGAAGGCTAGAGGAAAATGAACTTTAAACGTAAATTTGCTGAAGTTAATGTCAGTAGTAGGACCTGGATCAGAATGCATCTTCAATTGGCATATCTGCTGAAGGTCATCTAAAGCCCGGTCAAAGTGCAAATTTAAGAGCTCCGTCGCAAACTGAACTTCTTCATGACAAGGGATATGCCATTTTGGAGCAGCTAATGACTTGTAGTCAGAAAAATCTTTCATGCTAATCCATTCCTCCACAAAAGGAGCAACTGGATGGCATGAAGCAGACCTAAGAGAAAGTAAAACGAATGTACCAGTCAAATCATATGTCCCAACTCCAATGCTCACTATCCAGCAGTTCTCCACATATTTGGTAAAGAAGTAATTTTAGTGAAACCATGGGGAAAAAAACGAACAAACTGAATATAAAAGAGAAATTTGAACGAACTTGTACTGATCAATGGGATAATAAAGGATCAAGCTGCCAAGGAGAGATCTAAGAACATGATCACCAGCACCATTGACCTGTCAAAAAAACACAAGCCAGCAGTTACCAATCAGCAAAGAGGTTAATTATGCAGGACGATCCTTGTTTCAACCACTATTTTAGCATTAACTTCAGAGAAATTCAAAGAACTACCCTCTAACACAATATCTGCTTACATCTTTGAAACTGAATTTTAGTTTTTTCTGCACAAAAAGTAAGTAGAACCATGGCTAAAGATATACCCTGAGAGATGTCCCTAGATTTACTGTATATTTTTCAGTACGCCAGGGAAACACAAGAACAGGAGAAACACAGATGAAATGTCTATGATAGCTAAAAGCGCTCCCTTCTCAAGCTCCCAACCTAGAAAGCAACTGAGAAAAAATCTATCTGATTGACAGTTGGATGAGTGTGGCAGAGTCAAACCTTCCAAGATGTAGAATCAAAGGCAGAAAAGATAACTTCTTGTAACTCGTCCTTGTAGCGAAGAAGGGCAGGGCCTCCATAGCTGATTGCAACTGATAAAACCTTCAACTGATACTCAATAGACACTTCAAGAGCAGGAGAGAGTGTGCGTTTTTCCTGGAAGAAGCACAGTAAGCATGTAAGGTAAGGGTGCAGGAAACAAATAAATAAAAACAGACACCAATTGCGCATCCAATACCTTGTTCAATGTTGTGGTCTCCGAAGTTCTTCTCCCACCGTATCCTGTAAATGGTGCTCCTTCCAAGGAAGACAGAACAGAGACTAAGATTGGCTGAACAAGGTGGCCCACAGCCTCTTCAGGGTTCGTATGAACACAAGCGCAGCAAAGCAATCCAACCTCAGCAATAGCGCCAGGAAGAATATTTGACGTAACAAACTTGGTAATCTTGTTTAAAGCCTGTTTGGATAATAAGTTTTATTCAGTACAATTTCCCAATAAGATATTTGAATGAGTCATAGAGTGGTCCCGTAACAAGATCCAATGTGATTATTCCAAAACAAATTGATGTCATAATGAATCCAAACCTGTTTATATAGTGGACCCGAAAGCCTTGCAAGTAAGATCTCCAGCATACAAAAATAGTAGGGACCATCCTCTACCAGAAAAGTTCCAGAGGCAGCAGGTGAAGCAACTCCTTCACTCCTGCAGCATTCAAAATATGTATTACAGCAACTGGGATCGTACATGCAGGCATGTAAGCATGCAGATGAAAACTTGTGCATTACGAGGTAAAATGACTGATCAAGCATAGTAATATCACTGCTCACATAGAACTGCTTGGTTCCAAGTGTTGAAGTAAGGAAAACAGACGACATAAGAACTCATCAAGCCACTCAGAAAACTGAAACCCCGACATTGGTGATAATTCATTGCCATCATCTTCCAGCACAACCATCTAAAAGTCAGAGAGATAACTCAGCTGAAGCCTTCTTTAAGGTTATATGTCTATTCATTTACTGCAAAATAAATGATATCTGTACTTACATTGGAGAACAAAGAACCAAGGAGCTGCATGGTTGCTATGGTTTTTGGTGGATCATTTGCATCTATACCAAGTAATGCATTTGACAGTGAATTCATCAGAAGGTCCATGAACGGATTTGCACCACCTACATCATCTGGGTTCACTGATGGGGTTACCGAGGCGGTGAGATACAACGACCTTCCAGCGAAGGCCACAGACGTCACAGCACTCTTCAGTTGGTGAGTGGCTGTAACCTGATTACATAACAGAAATGATACAATCAAACTCACACACACCAACAGGATGACTCGAAGAACAGAATTTTTTAGCAAAGTATGCGATAGCTGAGATGGCATATTTTGCATTCAATACAATCTAACTTAGTATGCACAGCACTGACCGTCTCCAAAGCCATGCGAAATCGAGCAGCTAAAAACGGCAGAACTAGTGATGGTTCCACATACGACAAGATAGACGTAGCAGTAGCAACTGTTTCTGCAAGATTATCATGTTTACTATACTGACCGCGATCAATGAACTTCAGCAATGCACGTACAAAAGAAACCCTATCAGACTGCTGCAGTATAAGCACATTTTTTCCGCCATCATCCTTGATCCTGTTGATAAAGAGTTAGCCAGAAAGCTTCATTTTCAAACAATATAATTTGTATTGTCAGAGAGGAATCTCACATTTGCTCATGTTGCAAGCGCTTCTGAAACATAGTCACCAAGTATAACAAAAACCTCTCCAATGAAAAAGTCCAACGACCACCATTGGAAGGATGGTAATATCTACAAGAACAATAGGACTAATAAAGAACTAACTTCCAAAGAGAATAAAGAAGGGAGACAAATCTTGAACTTTAGGGAAATTATGAGAATGGAGTTCAAAAGAACAAACTGCTCCAAGAGGTTGGCCAACTTCTCAAAATGCTGCTGTGCTGAACCACCAGGTTTTAATAGATAGATCTGCATGAGCAACAACAAAATCAGATGATGTGCTGGAATTATCTCAGTTTCCTGCCAAATCATTGGCACAAAAACCCAACTTACAATTGATTTAGCAATCGCCTTCCCAGCAGTGGACGTTCTATTTGAAAACAAGAACCTCGTATTTCTAGGGACGTTTACAGAAAACGGATTCAACCCACTTCCATTAGCCACAGGTACCTGAAATTACAGGTTAAATCATGCAATTTAGCTTGTAATATTATGCATGGCCATCAAAAGGTTACCTGCACACTATAGGTTGCAACGGTAATACTTTTCATGAAATACTTGCTCCGAGAAGTAAACTCTGGTTTATTTAAAGGTAAACTATGTGTTAAGATATAGAAGAAAAGCAAACAAGGGTCCCTCAACAGTTTTCCCTTGCGTTTCCTTAAGGGTCCCCCGTTCCTCTTCACAAGACTAACGTCTAAACCCTCAAAATTTGTATGCACACTTTTAACCACCTGTACATAGCCAAAATATTCTATGAAGTTCCTCCCATCCTTGTATATTATGAATCATATTTACTATGTTGTCAGCAAGAAATGTCAATTTCCTGTAATCAACTGCAGCAGAATTTCCAATTGCCTATTTAGGAGCATCTGTAATCCTTGATCAAAAGAAAAACTCTTTGGTGAAGTTCAGCTTGTTTCTGGATGGTGTAAAAAATTCATGCTCATTATTGCTAAAAACCAGCTACTTGAACTTTCATTCTGAGCACATCAGATGTTACCTATTTCATCCTAACTTATTTACATAGGTACAATAGCCGCTTATGGACCTCCCGTCTTTTGTACGGGAACCCCAATCGACATCCGTGAAGACCGATACACCTCTCCCGTCTGTTTTCTTAAAATGCGGACCCCTTCCCGGTGTGGATTTCAAGTACCCGAGCATTCTCCTAACGCCTCCAAATGTACTTCATTTGGGGAGTGCATAAATTGGCTCACGAGCTCACAGCATAGGCTATATCAGGCCTAGTGCCAAATAGATCAGCTTGCCAACCAACTTTTGATACATCACCATATCTACTTGTTCACCCTTTGCACTTCCCAGCTTCAGGTTGCACTCCATTGGAGTACTTGCAGGCCTACACCCTTCAAGACCTACTTCTTTAAGCAAGTCCAAGGTGTACTTTCTCTGTGTCAAAACCAGTCCATCAGATGATCTAGCTACCTCCATTCCAAGAAAATGCCTTAAAGGGCCCGGATCTTTGATTTCAAACTCTAAGGCCAGATGCTGCTTTACCAGAGTTGCTTCCTTCACATCATTTCCAGTCAAAATGATGTCATCAACATACACAATCAAGACAGTTACTCTCCCTTTGCCAGACCTCTTTGTGAACAGGGTATGATCGATCTTCCCCGGGTGAAGCCCAAACTCTTTACAAACTTCATAAACCTCTCAAACCATGCCCTGTGGCTTTGTTTTAGTCCATACAAAGACCTTTTTAGCTTGCATACTCCCCTCCAAACTGCAGTTCGTGAACCCAGTGGAGGATCCATGTAAATTTCTTCCTTTAACTCCCCATTAAGGAAGGCATTTTTTACATCTAGTTGAGTGAGGGGCCAATCCGATTCACAACCACGACGAATAACACCCCGATAGTATTCAACTTAGCTACGGGGGAAAAAGTCTCTCGAATAATCCGGACCATAGGTTTGTGAAAAACCCCTAGCTACCAACCTAGCCTTGTGTCTCCGAATACTCCCATCGAATTATACTTAACCACAAACACCCATTTACACCCTACCGTTTTCCTCCCCTTGGCAAGATCATCACCTCCCAAGTCCCATTCTTCTTTAATGCCCTCATCTCTTCCAAAATCGCTTCTCTCCACTCGGGAACCCTAAGAGCTTCTTGTATGTCTTTAGGTATGGTAGTGGATGACAGGGTTGATGTGAAAGCTTTATAGGATGGTGACAGTTTGGCATATGATAGGTATTTTGAGATCGGATGTTGAGTACACAGTCTAGGTTGTTTTCTGAGGGCAATGGGAACATCAAGGAGTAAATGTTCTTGGTCTGTTATGAGGTCTTTTGTTTGTTTTGGTCCCAGTCGTCGAAACTTGAGGGTCGGATTCGAACTCTCGAATTAGGTGAATCGGTGCAATCGTTTCGGACTCGTCGTTATCGGTCCTAATCCGGTTGGTTGATTCGGAACCACCTCATGGATTGACTCATGTTCGTGTCCAGGGCTCACTAGGGGCTTAGCCACCTTCTTAGTGGTACTTCCTCACATAGGTTTTCTCATGAAACCGAAGGGTTTTACCGCCATTGTAGGTACATTGCATGTCCCACTTTGGCCTTCATCAGCACAGATTCCCTTATAGTCATTATTAACCCTAAAGTCTAGGTTTAAAAAATCATAGATTAACCTCTCATTTTCATTTTCACTCTTATTCTGATTAACTAAGGAATCTGTGAGATAGCAACCCTTCAGTAGAGAACCCTTATCCGAGAGAGACTCCCGATTCGATATAATGCCCCCAAGAAGTTCGGACCCGCCAATCATCTTCCCCAAGATTGCCTCCCGAAACACACACCCATTCTTAGAAAACACAAGAATACGCTTACGTTCGAAGTTAATTTGATAGATAAAAGATTGCATGTCGGGTTAGGCACATGAAGGACATCATTGAGAGTTAAATTTGGATTGATTTGGATGGATCCTTTCCCGGAATAGCGAGAGAGATCCATCTCGCAAGTCTAACTTTTTGATTTCCCGCACAAGGAATGTAGCTTTTAAAAGGTCGGAGGAGCCGGTCATGTGGTCGGTTGCTCCCGAGTCAACTATCCACCGTATTTGGTGACCGACTCCTACAAAGGCAAGGAGAAAAAATACCCGATTCAAAGGGAACAGTTTGATTTTGAATTTAAGGACAATTGTGTAGCCAACATCTTACTAAGTTGCTCTAATTGTTCCCGAGAGAGTGGAATAGATCCCGATGGAGATGAGTGCACCAAATCAAGAGACTTGATTGGCCCTTGCTTGTTCTTGATTCCGAAAACCGTGCCCTTATTCCTTCCATTTGGCCTTCCATGGATCTCCCAACAAGTATCCTTTGTGTGACCACTTTTTTTGCAATGTTCACACTTCAATTTCGTCTTTCATCCCTTCTTTTGTCATCGGTTCCCTTGCCGGCGCCTAATGCAGAGCCCTCTCTCTCTCGTTTGACCGTACTTGTACATTACTTTTCTCCTTGATTCCTCTCTTCTTACTTCGAGAAGGTTTCTCGAGAGAGGCGAGAGGCTTTCTCCCAAGAATCCTCCCCCTTACTTCATCCAACACTTTGGATTAAGGCACCCGCCGTAAAGGAATAAACCCTTTCATTCTCCTCCCTCTTTTGGAATTTTGTACTTGTCACCGGGACGGTCCCAAGTGTCATCATAACGTATGTCTAGTTCTTGCCAAAGGGTTACAATATCGTTGTAGTATGTGGTGACATCCCCGGATTCCCGTTTTAGGTTCCACGACCTTGTCTTTAGGTCATATATCCGTGAGGAGTTCTCTAAGTCGAGTACATCTCCTTTACAAAGATCCCACATATCCTTAGCAAAGTGGATAGGAACATATGAGGTCCGGCAATGGGTAGTTCCATGGAATTTATCGGCCATGCCTTGACCATAGAGTTTTCGATTTCCAGTGGCGTGAGTCTTGGGTCATTTGCTTCCGGTTCCTTGCTTGCTCCGGTCAAAAAACCTAACTTTCCTCTCGCCATCAACCATTAGTTTAACGGTCCGGGACCATTCTCTATACCATGTTAGAAAAAGGTAAACATTCAAGCATCACATTTTGTTTCATTACTATCAATCTCATCTTTCTTTCAAATCACAGGATGCAATATCCATCCCAACAACATTTGAGCCCTTACTATAACTATATCCATTAGAAGAACTTATCACCGGTTCAGTACAGACTAATCCAACAGGTTACAACCTGTCAAACAAAGTCAGATATCGAACCATCACTAGATCATGACAACCACACTAAAAGAGTTACAAATTAGGTTCGAAGAAACTCCTACACAAATTAAAATTTGTATCACTAAAATTAATTTATTATTTAAAATGCAAAATCTACTGTCTACATATTTTGGTTGTATCATCTATAGACATTATAATACAACTTTTTCCCATCTTGAGTTTCCAAATAATTTTTATTCTATTACTTGCAAGAAAGCATGAGATAATCAAAAAGAACATTTACAAGAAAGCATGCGACAATCAAAAAGAATATTTTTCATAACAACACAATAATCATAAATATTACTCCCTCCGCTTTTTTTATTTGTCACTTAAGGTATATTCATAATATGTCTGAAATAACACTTTAAATGACAAAATTGTCCTTTTGTCTTTTCAACATATTCACAATCATTAAGTTCTATCCTGGGAATGTGCATCAGCATGAAAATGGTGTGCTGCACGTTGCATTCTAAGATGCAAAAATGACTATTGGAGTTATTTTAACATTGGGAAGTGTATTTTTTATTGAAGATGTAAAATGCTTCGTTAAACCATTGTAATCTAAGTGGGGGGTAAATGAGGAAAAAATAATAAATGTACTATTGGTTTTCTATAGTGACGGATATATGTGAATAAAACCCATTGTCTAAAGTGACAGTTAGAAAAAAACGGAGGGAGTATATCATTTCGTATAAAAATACAAACTTTGCAACTCAATATAAGATTAAGCAATCTATTACTATATGTTGTGTTTTGTACTGATATATAAAAATCTTCATGGGAGTCTTTAATGAAATGCGCGAGAAGGTTGCTATTATGGTAACCCTTCAAGTAAATGCTATTAACAGCCATAAAAGATTGTTGAAAGATATAATTGTATTAAGTAGTTTATAGTCTTAATCTAGTGCTAATTAGTGTTAGTTTATCTCCTTTTTAGTCTTAGATATCCTTGGTATTCTTCTAAATAAAGCTAATGAACAGTAAACTGCTTTTACTGTTCATTCGCCGTTGGGCTACTTTTATAGCCGTTGGAGGCCTTTTCTATAAATTGTAATCGTCTCTTATCTACCCGATAAGAGTTCTAAGCAATAAACAAGAGTTTCCTCCTGTTTTTCTCCTTCTCTACTCTGATTTCTACATGGTATCAGAGACTTAAGATCTCAAATCTCTTGTCTGCTTACCTTCATCGGCAACTGAGCAATCTTCAGAAGTTAATTCAAGGGAAGAAGCAATCTCTAATGCTGCTCCTTGGAACTCTGAACCCTCTTTGATGCCACTTTCTAGTCACAAACTTAATGGTGACAATTATCTCCAATGGTCCAGAACAGTAAGATTTTACATTACTGGGAGAGGCAAGGAGGAATATCTTACTGGTGAAAGCAAAGCTCCTACAGCAGGGGATCCCTCTGGCAAGAAGTGGAGAGTAGAAAACAGCAATGTGGTGTCCATTTTGTTGGGATCCATGACTCCCAACATTGCAGAGAACTTCATCCTCTATGATCCCGCTGAAGAAACCTGGAGTAATGCCTCTGACCTCTATTCCAAGAGAGATAACACCTCCGAACAATATGAAATTGAATCAAAGCTACATGATCTAAGACAGGGGGAGATGTCAGTAACTGACTATTTCAACCTCCTGTCAAGATCTTGGCAGCAGCTTGATGCTTTTGAAAATATAACTTGGCAATCTAGTGATGATGTCAAGACTTATAAGGCCATTAAAGAGAAGAAAAGAATCTTCAAATTCTTGATGGGCCTAAATTCATCTCTTGATGATGTAAGAGGAAGAGTACTGAGCTCTAAACCTCTTCCTTTAATCAAAAGTGTGTTTGTTGACATAAAGCATGAAGAAAGTAGAAGAAAGATGTTAAATGGGGTGTCTAACCCTGTTTCTTCCACTGAAACTAGTGCTCTTTTTACTAAAAGCACTGCTGGTCCAAATCAGAAATCCAAAGGTGTTAGACCAGTCTATGATCACTATAAAAAGACTGGTCATACCAAGGATACTTGGTGGAAAATCCATGGGAAACCAGCCAACTGGAAGCCTTCTAGGCCTAATCACACATCTGAAATCTCTGGTAGACTAGCTAATGTTAAGGAACAAAAGTCTGATGGTGGTTTTAGCATGAAACAAATTGAAGCCATTAAAAGGCTGCTGTCTGCTCAAAATGCACAGACCGCTGCTCCTCATAGCAATGTCTCCATGGCTAATACAGGTGTGTGTTTCAATGCCTATTCAGGGAGTCAAATTCTTAGGAACATATGGATTGTGGACTCTGGTGCCTCAAACCATATGACTGGGAATCCAGAGTTGTTTGTGAAACTTTTGAAATGCACCCATCCTCATAATGTCAAAATTGCTGATGGTTCCATTTCTCAAGTTGCTGAGACTGGAAATATTAGTTTAAGTGAAAACATCACCTTAAAAGATGTCCTTTATGTACCTAACTTACAATGCAACTTATTGTCTGTCAGTAGGCTCATAAATGACTCTAAATGCTCTGTGATTTTTCATACCAATGGCTGTACGTTTCAGGATTTGAGTTCAATGGAGGAGATTGGCTGAAGTAAGATCGGGACTGTTTATTTTGAAGACTCCTTACTCTAGGCCTTGTATGGATAATATTCCTAAGGGTCTGTCTATTAGTTGTAGAAGTACCTCTTCTTGTAACAATATTATACTTCTGCGAAATAGACTAGGGCATCCAAACTTTTTGTACTTGAAAAGATTGTACCTTAGTATGTTTAAAGGAATAAATATTGATTCTCTTCATTGTGAAATCTGTCAATTTTCTAAGCATACTAGAACTAACTTTCCTAAAAGCATGTATTCTCCTTCCAGTCCCTTCTCTTTATTTCACAGTGGCATATGGGGGCCATCAAAACTGAAGACCATCACTGGAAAGAGATGATTTGTCAGTTTTATTGATGATCACAGCAGAGTTACATGGCTGTTTCTCCTAAAAGATAAATCTGAGGTTGGACCTATCTTCAAAAACTTCTATACCATGATAAAAAATCAGTTCAATACTGAAATAAAAGTTCTTAAAACTGATAATGGTAAGGAGTACTTTGAAAAAGGTCTTAACACATTTTTTCCTGAAAAAGGGATCATCCATATAAGCACCTGTGTTGATACACCCCAACAAAATGGGGCAGCTGAGAGGAAAAATAGGCATCTTTTGGAAGTTGCTGGGAGCATCATGTTTACTATGAAGGTGCCCAAGTACTTATGGGGTGAGGCTGTCCTTACAGCAACTTATCTCATCAATAGAATGCCTTCAAGGATTCTAGGTTTCAAAACTCCAATCCAAGTGCTGAAAGAAGCACATCATGGAACTCACTTTATAAGTACACTGGAATTCAAAGCATTTGGATGTGTGTGCTATGTTCATATTTATCCTCATAATAGAGGGAAACTTGATCCAAGATCTGTAAAATGTATCTTTGTTGGGTATTCATCTTCCCAACAAGGATACAAGCGCTACTGCCCTAGTACCAGAAAGTACTATAATACCATGGATGTGACTTTTGTAGAAGAACAACATTTCTACAATAATGAAAGTCAGGGGGAGATATTTCAAGATCACTATGAATCTTGGAACATTGATCCTAATGAGAATAATGAGGAATTTAATGTCCCAGATATGAATCCAGATCTGAATGGAAATTCTCAAAAACGGACTCCTACTATGGAGAAACAAGATGCCCATGTGCCCAATATTATTGTATACACCAGAAAAAGAAAGGCTAGCTCACAAAACCTTGAACTTGAGGTTTATGAGAAAGAAGACCACATGAATAATCTTAGTTCTGATGAACTAACTTCTGAAAATCAGGATCCTGATCAAACTAATACTGATTATGAGAATACTGATTCTCCTAGTGATCATGAGAAAGAAAATTCTCAGGAAGAACTTCCTATGGCACAAAGAAAAGGGGTTAGGAGTTGTACTGCTCATCCCTTTACAACTTTATGTCCTATGATCATCTTTCTCCTCATTTTTTGGCTTTTACAAGTAATCTGGACACCATAAAGATACCCAAGGGTGTCCATGATGCCTTGAAAAGTCCAGAATGGAATGCTGCACTAAAGGAAGAAATGAATGCCCTGGTTAAAATTGAAACCTGGGACATCATGCCTCTTCTTAAAGGAAAGCACCCTGTAGGGTGCAAATGGATATTCACACTTAAATACAATGTTGATGGGTCTCTTAACAGGTATAAAGCTAGACTTGTGGCAAGGGGCTTCACTCAATCCTATGGGATTGATTATCTTGAAACCTTTGCCCCTATTGCAAAGCTTAATACCATAAGAATACTAATGAGCATTGCTGTGAATTCGGACTGGTCTTTGACTCAACTTGACATAAAGAATGCATTCCTTTATGGGGATTTAGATGAGGAAGTTTACATGCATCTCCCTCCTGGGTTTGAATCCCTAGGAAATAAGGGTGATGTATGTAAATTGAAGAAATCTTTGTATGGCCTAAAACAATCCCCTAGGGCTTGGTTTGGGAGGTTCTCCGGGTTCATAAAAGGGCATGGTTTCCACCAATGCCACACTAATCACACCTTATTCATAAGGAAGCAATCTGGAAAAACTACTATCCTTGTAGTTTATGTGGATGATATCATCCTCACTGGGGATGATCTTGATGGGATTAGCAAAATTAAAAAGGTCCTTGCTTCTGAATTTGAAATAAAAGATCTTGGGAGTCCTAAGTATTTCCTCGGAATGGAAATTGCCAGAAATGCAACTGGCATTTCTATTTCTGAAAGGAAGTACACCCTAGATCTTTTGAAAGAAACTGGCATGATGGGTTGTAAACCAGCAAATACCCCTGTGGAACCAGGGTTAAAGTTGAACAAAAGTGATGATAGTCCTCCTGTTGATAAGGGGAGATATCAGAGGCTTGTGGGAAAGCTTATTTATCTGTCCCATACAAGACCTGATATATGTTTTGTTGTAGGTTTGATAAGTCAGTTTATGCATCAACCCACAGAGAGACATATGCAAGTTGAAGAAAGGGTTCTAAGATTCCTAAAGAAGAACCCTGGTCAAGGAATTATGTTCAAGAAGAATCAGTCAAGAGAAGTCCAAGTCTACACAGATGCAGATTATGCAGGAGGTCCAGTTATGAGATCAAGTTCTGGATATTGCACTTACATCTGGGGGAATCTTACAACTTGGAGAAGCAAAAAACAGCATGTTGTATCCAGAAGCAGTGCTGAATCAGAACTCAGAGCCCTAGCTCTGAGAGTGTGTGAAGGCTTATGGATAAAGAGGATGCTCGAAGAGTTAGGGTTTGTTGTCACTAAACCTATCCAACTCATGTGTGACAACACTTCTGCCCTAAGTATTGCAGAAAATCCTACTCATCATGATAAAACAAAACATGTTGAGGTGGACAGACACTTTCTAAGAGAAAAGGTGGATGATGGAGACATAACCCTCATTCATGTGAAGACTCAGGATCAAGTTGTTGATGTACTCACAAAGGCTGTATCTACAAAGATCTTTGCTCATCTTCACTCCAAGTTTGGCTGTATCAACATCTACAACCAAACTTGAGGGGGAGTGTTGAAAGATATAATTGTATTAAGTAGTTTATAGTCTTAATCTAGTGCTAATTAGTGTTAGTTTATCTCCTTTTTAGTCTTAGATTTCCCTGTTATTCTTCTAAATAAATGAACAGTAAACTGCTTTTACTGTTCATTGGCCGTTGGGCTTCTTTTAATAGCCGTTGGAGGCCTTTTCTATAAATTGTTATCTCCTCTTATCTACCCGATAAGAGTTCTACTCTGATTTCTACAAAGATCAAAACATCTTTTGTAGACATTAAAGGGGGAAGGGTTGGTTTTTGCTATTAGGTTTTCTTGGTGTTTCTAGAGGAGGGTTTTGTCCATATCCTTGGTGCACAAATGCTAGCAATACCTTTAGTAAAATCATTTATTACATCAAAAATAATAATTTAAAAAATAAAACTAAGCAGCAGACAAAAGAGACTCAATCCAAAAGCAGACGAACATAAGCGACATACTGAAACACAGACAAAAGGTTAGAATTCGCTAAATATTAACTTCGCCAGAAAAAATAATGATTCATTATGCCATCACTGTATGAAATAAGAAGAAATAAATTAGTAACTAATACTAACCTCAAATATAATCAAGTA
The DNA here is from genome assembly GCA_036785695.1 of Gentiana straminea. Taxonomy (NCBI): domain Eukaryota; kingdom Viridiplantae; phylum Streptophyta; class Magnoliopsida; order Gentianales; family Gentianaceae; genus Gentiana; species Gentiana straminea. The sequence goes on along the minus strand of JAVUPR010000266.1, from coordinate 19,869,603 downwards.
CCTATTGAAAAGGGTAGGTAGAAAACTCTCCCAATCCATGAGATTGTAGTTCTTTATCACACGGGCCGTAATGGAAAGCCACTGACCGTTCCAAAACTGACAATTTGGGATGGAATCCCAGTGGTTCAAACAAATATTGAACCATTCTCTGCAGTAAAATGAACTAAAATCAACATCTGCAGAGTGAAATTCATTGTTGCTCAAGAAGATATTCCACATCTATAACAGTTCCCTTACAGCGAAAAGAAATCCTGATTGTCCAAATTAGTCGGAAGGAATAACCGAAGAAAACCAGACCCTTCAAAACAAGAATTATGCCAAGGATTTTCCAGTAAAGATCTGTAAATCATTCAACAAGACAATGTCAAGCCACAAAATATAATCATAAGACCACACATGGAAGGGAGGGGGAGGAGGGGGAGAGCATAAGCTAATCAGCATGAACATATTGACATATGTAAACCCAGAATCAACAATGAAACTATATAAGAAATCCTTTCAAAAGTAATTTGGAAATCAGTTGACCCCCTTTTAAATAATTTTATCCCGCTAGTGAAACAATCCTTGTACATTACAAAACATGCTTACCTGAACTCAGACCAGATCTCAGAGGCAGAGCCTGGAGGAAAAAATCTCCTACATGCTCGGACAAGAGCAGTGACCATCTCAAAGTGCTGCTGTATCACTCTCCACCCTTCTGGTCCCGTATTCCTGTAAAACATAGGCATTTTAACTCATCAGGGTGTGAATAGAATGAAAAGTGGAAAAAAACAAAACAAAAACAAAAACAAAAAAAACACACACACACAACGCAACCCAATCCCCATTCAGATACTCAAATTTTGCGGACTACCGCATATGGCTGGCAATACTCGTTCCAAATGCCACTCACACCCTAAAAGTCCACTGACTCAACCATATTCAGAACTGGGCACCATTAAATGCGCATCGGGATTTATTTATTGGCAATTAACACGTGTAATCCAGAAACCTTGAAAGGTTTTGCCGCCACTAGTTGAACGAAAAGAAAATAAACTACCATCACTTATTTCGCTGGTCCATGTACTCATCTGAGTTGCACAGTAAAGTTCTTTTCCAATTCATCCCATACAGCGGATAACAATCTTCTTCTTTTCATTAAGTTTTTCTCATGCCCATTTTGTTGTTCACCCATGTAATGTAATGTAATCTTTGAAAAACCAACCACAATATTACTCAAAACATTGTCAGGAAAAAAGTGGTTGGCATATACAAATAGTTTATTGCAGAAACCTAGATAATATTAAACGTAGACAATATATGCTTACCTTGTAAAGTGGGTATGAACCAATGTATCATATAATGGGCGCCATTGAATCTTCAAGGTCAGCGTTTTTCTGTACTTGTTAAGATATCTTACCAAAAGATTTCCCCATCTAACCTGGCAATGTATACGCTTTGAACATAAATATATAGAAATATAAAATGCTCCCTAGGATCACTGGACAATTGATGAAAGCTAGTACTACCTGTGCATAAAGTTTGTTATCTGACTTATGGAACAATTCCAACCCAAGCTCAATAAGTTCTGTCACGTCTTCCAATTGAAGTTCACTCTTTGCCCTCACAAAACTGTGAATAGAAACAAATATAACTTTAATCAATTTTCGCCTGTATGCGACGCTTAACTGCGTCGAAATGTAATACCTCAAATGAATAGCACCACTCTCAACAAACAAAGAAAGTCCTCCCCTCTCCACAAAAATCCAAAATAAGGGAAAATCCAAAATAAGGGAAAATTCAAATACCGCGCAAATCTGAACGTTTCCTTAGTTTACACTGCTTAATAGCCATTTATTCCAACTCAGCATGCTCAGTGACGGCATTATAATTTCACATACACATATGTATCTATACTGAAAGTTTACTCGAAATTACACTTATGTATGTAGACGTATAGTAACGTTACGTACAATAGGCTAAACTGATAAGGTCCTTTTTGACCGCAACAATGTGCGTATGGGTGCATTGATACTAGATGTGTATATGTGTGCGCATAACACTGAAGTCATACTCAACTTTCATAGATGCGGCAAAAGAAATTCAAAAATGCTGCACTTAAAGGACAGAGACCATATATCATAACAAATCTCTTCATCGGACGATGCTCCAATCCAGTTACATGTAACTCTGATCTTTTGGTTTTACGACGCAAAATCATGGACCATGAAACAATGTGAAGCACACAAATACAGATTAAAAACAACAATTATAATTCTTATAACAGTAGGAACTACTGGATTAAAAAAGAGACAAAAAGCAAAAACTTCAAATGCCTTTGAGCTCAAAAGAAATTAACAATTCAAAGCAAATAGAAGATCACAGTTCAAGCACAGAAATCCACACAAAATAATCTGACTGCACAAAAAATAAACTCTGATCTTAAACGATGCAAAGCACACAACTAAAGATCAAAAAAAATCCAAAAAAATAAAATACAAAGTTCTATATAACAGAAACGTAGTAACTGTTGGATTGAAAAGAGACGATATAAAAAGCAAAAACTCTAATAAAATGCTGTTGTGCTCCTCAAAAGAAATTAAGCAATTAAAAGCAAGTAAGAAAGAAACAAGCTCACAGCTCGAGCACAGAAATCCACTTCAAACTAGCGTAAACAGATTCAGGATCATCTGCTCTGTAAGACTCTTTGACTGCCTTCAACACACCGGCGAAAGACTCCTTCTCTTTTTTCGTCTCCTCAGCCACCGGCGGTGGCAGCCAGGCATTGTACATGTGCATTTTCACTCCTCTTTCTATTTGTGCAATCCGATTGTGTGTATATGGAATTGAATCTGGAATAAAAAACAGATAACCTTGGTGAAATCAGGTACTGATTGTATGTGTATATATACTATCCATTGGCTTTCTGAACAAGAAAGGAGAGAGAAAGAATGGGACCTGTCGACTTTTCAAGGCTAAAGGAAACCGACGGGACACGCAGGCTTTTGCAAACGGTGATGAGAGTTAGCTTTTTTGTTTTGAGTGGAGTTTTTTTGTTTTTTTTTTTTTTTTTTTCGCCACATCATCTATCATATCTACAATTCTCTTATCAATTGATGTGTTTAAACGATATCACCATATTTGAGTCCCGGAAATAGTCTATCTGAACCACCAAGTCGGATAAAGGCCCGAGGCCATAACGTCGGCGCCGCCAACCAAGTTGAGGTCGCCGTAGTCGGTCTCCCATCCTGAGCCTAGAGCCTATAAGCCCTACCGGATCAGGGGGGCGACCTTTGACCTTAGACGATAGGACCATATGAGGCCGCACAAGACTTAATGGGAAGCAGCAATGAGCAGGAATAAGGCAGGACGTCGAAGCTGGCGACCCATGCGCCCTTATGAGGTCGTCGCCAATATATTCAACCCACTTGCCGTCTAGATATTTAGTTTACTTAAGTTAATGATTAAGCTAGCATGTGACATATATCTTTACTTAGCTCCTATGTCTCCCCCTCCTATAAAAAGAGAGCTTGTATAATAAGAAATGGATGATTGATTCTAATAGAAAACAGGTCATAGCTCTGCAGAAATATCCACTCTCCAACACTCCGTCTGTTCGCCGCCGTGCACCACCGGCAAGCATCTATATAATCACTAACAAATCAGTCAGATATCCATTAAACATACACCGCTGAGCCTCCATGATAATCTCAAGCATTATCACCAATCATTTCTTCAACTATAAATAAAAAAAATATTAAATTATCTTTCATCATTTCACTTTATCAACTTTATAACATTTTTTATCATTATTTTATTTATTATACTTTATTTCACCAATTAAATCATAATCTACACAAATTTCAAAAAAACATCTTAACTTTCTAATCATTATTTCAATCACTTTATCTAAAAAACCCCAAAACAAACGGAACCTTAGGACTTCTTTAATGGTAACACATCAAAATCAACGTCCCAATGGTATTTGACCTTTGGAAAGTTAAGGTTAACATTTGATCTCGTAAAAGTTAAAATGTTATATTTTTTGCTTTTGTAAAGTCGAATTATGTTCGTAATGTAGTGTCACTAAAAATAATTAGAATATTTCTTAAAGTACAATATCAAATATCGTGTATCAGTTTATTATTTATAGATTTCATGTGAAAAAGAGAAAATATAATAAGATATGCATGTCACTTAGTATAATGAAATAGGTACACCCCAAGAGGCCAACACCGCTCTGCTCACAATGTTTCGTTGATGATGGAAATCGATGATTATGTCTCAATAATCAAGTTTGTAAAAATTGTTTGTACACCTCTTATTAGAGAAGTCGATCATTTACGAAATTTAACCATCACATCCGCCTTAAAGACAAGGTTGTCACTAAGCTAAGCGCACCCCTAAATTTTTACAAGTGAGTCTAAGCATGCACATAGGCATATCAATTAATGCAACCTTGCTACTAAAAACAAATCTGCTAGCTAGTATAAGCAGGCACAACATGTAAAGCTCGTACCCAACAGGCTAGCTAAACAACGAAAGAAAACCCTAAAGAAATATAAGATAAGACATAATATGGTGCAACCGTGGTTTATGGATTATGTTAAGTGAATGAGTATGATTAATTCGTTCGTACTCAATCTCTTACACGTGTAGAAATATGTAGAAGTGAATTGGATGAATCGTATATAATTCTCAACTTGTATAACTCTCAGAATCATTATTGCACTATAATTGTTCAAAAGAAATCTCGCGCTCAAGTTATGCATCAAGAGTTATGCGAAAATTATGTATGATACCGAACGCTGTCAGACTCGACGTATATCGTGATTGACTATATAAGAGTAAAGGGGGATTGTTTTGTTTTGTACGAGGGCTTCACTATTTTGGTTTAGTATTTCTACATGTTTTGACACCAAGAAGATTCTATGTTTTCCCTTACGTGTCGCTCGCATTCTAAAGACTTAAGCACGTTTTTCTTGTTATACATTACTTACGCATTGAGGATCCGTCTAATTAATTAATTTGGAAGCTTTCTTTTAATTAGTATATTGATTTCCGCATTGGTAGATAGATCTTTGTCTTTATGTCGACGTGGTTTTCCAATTTTGGCAAGCTTTTATGTTGTCCGACTGTAAAATCTTGCATATATATCTCGAAGCACGCGCGTTACGGGTTTTTTGCTTTAAGCTCCCTCAAAAGAATTGTCACGCCTCGTCAATTTGGTGTGAAATCCAATCCACGGATGGGACGGGCTACACTTCAAGCCGGGGTTATCGTATTAGAAGATTCAAACATTTGTGTAGTGCACAAATCACTACATGCTTGGATACCATTAATTAAAGTGATCAATTATTTATTGTGATGGGTCCCAGCAAAATATATGGTGTTGATTGTGATGTGTAAGATGTGGTTAAAAAAACAGTGGATGTATCACTATTCATAACATAATGATATTTGAATCTTCTAATACGATAAGATTTTTACAACCACAACTAGTTAAAAAAACAAAAAAAACAGAAAACAAAAAACAAAAAAAGAACAAGCTGTCTTTGGTCAATAAAGTTACAATAAGAGAATGACCGGTTTAGCATCACACCAAACTTGTTGATGTGCCATAATTACCCACACATCGCCCATTTTGAAAGTCTGGGGCATAAAATCAAACCTTTAGACTCTGGTCAATTGAAATCATCAACCGCTTCAAAGCCGTTATGATGCTCCATTATCGATCTTTTTTAAAAGTCGAATGCTTCAGTTTATGGCGTCAATCACTGTAAATGTTAGGTGGTGCCCCTCCGGAATCCGTACACCTCACCCCCCCAAGAAGAAGGGTGAAACAAGATTTAGAAATCCTAAAACTGTAAAAGGCCCACACCTTTGAAGCAAATAGTTCAGCAAAAGCTATGGACTCTCAAAGCCAAATATTCGAAATATACCTGTGCAATGTGGATCCCATTAATAACTTGAAAGCAGAGCAAATTAATGTAGGGTAGGGGGGTATTAATATCAAATGGAAACCAAGGAAATTGCAACCGGGGAGTTCCACTTGCATGCAAACGGTCTGCTTTTTGTGTGGTTGTGATGACCTACTTTGTTTATAAACTTGTTTCTAATGTGTTTGAAACCAAGTGTCTGTGTTTTGATTGGATACAAAAGTGGAAGAACCCCGGGTAGAATTTCCAAGAAAACCAACCATACGAAAAAAGAAAAAAGAAAAAAGAAAAAAATTAGTACCTTCGTCTGCTTGGTATTTATTTTTATCATCACCTGCATAAGCAAGCAAATTATACTTAGGGTTCCATTCAACGCTGTTCATGGCTGCACGGCATGGAATCTGGTGAACCGAACGTCCGTTTTCAACATTTGCCTGTTGTAACAATCAGCCAATCAATTCATCATATACATTACAGAAATCAGCAATTATTACTGGAAAACCCCCCCAAAAAAATATATATTATTACAGGAATGCTTGAGAGAACATACGATATCAATGAACAAGTCCTCGCTGGCATAGGCAATATACTCGCCGCTGTGGTTGAAGCTAATGGTTCTGACTGGCCATCTGAATAACAAACATTTACAACAATATTCCTTAACTTCCATCACCCAGCAGAAAAGGAATATTTATATAGAAGCCATGATTTTAATCCACAAAGGGGGATAATGACACTTTTTGTCCCTTTTGTTTCTTGATATTTGCATTTGGGGTCATAATCGATAGAGGTGAGAACTTACTCAAGCTTCGTGAATGTACGTACACACATCATCTCCTTGATATCCCAAAGGCTGACCAAGGAATCGGCACTTCCAACAGCAAAATATCTGCACAAGAATTACGCGTTCATATCTAGACCGATCATAACTCATAGGGGTTCACTGTTTTGTAACTTTACAACAAATTGCTCAACAATAGAGAGACTCACCGCCCTAGTGGGTCAATTGCAATGCAATAGCAACCAGCTGTATGAGCCAGAAGGGTGTCAACTGGACGAAGCGATGGATATGCTAATACTTCTACTGTGCCTGTATAAATTTAAAACAAATTAAAACCAGACTCAAGTAGAAAGCACTAATATTCCAACACATAAAATGGTCCTCAGCTTCTCTCTCCTTACCGTTCCCTGTAGTCAGAAAGAACATATCTCCAGTCATGTTCCAAGCAATCTCGTTGACCTAAAAATAACAAAAATATAAGCAGTTGGGAAGGTGAGAATTAAAGTATTTAACTACAAACGCACGTCAACCAACACGATCTCTCAAATGTGTGCCCAATATAAAGAGTTTGGGCCAACATGGCACGTAAAGGCAAAAAAAGGGGCAAACGAAGGCTAATAAGGAGTCTCAACACTTGGACAACATAAAAGGGATGGAAGTGAACGCAAACAAGTTTGATCTGATGACTTCTTGATCGATAGCATGCTTAAATCAATATATCGATTCATGGCCAGGTGGATGACTGCTGTAATCTCCCGGTTTCATGTCAAAGTAATTTCTATAATAAATCCATGCACATTGCATTGCCATCAAACAAGCTACTAATTTATACAAATAAACTGGTTTCGGACAGTAGAAAATGAAAACTGATTTTAATGATAAACAGTAACTTTCTTGTTTTCTTAGACTAACAATAGCAACTATAACGGGCCATCACATCAATAGAGGTAGTAACAAAAAAGGGCTTGAAAAAACTAAAAATGATGTATAATAAGCTTTGCAATGGCTAAGCACAACGGAATTGCAACCTTGAAAGCAATTTCAGGTCCTGTACTAATTCAGAAATAACGATTTAAGATTACATTCATGTACTTCTTACTATACGCAATCAATAAACAAGCCAAAAGTCAAACATTAAAAATGTTACCTCATAGTTAAACTTGCGCTTATGTATAGGCTTGAATTTGCGGACATCCAATATTGTAAGTTCATCGTCCTACAAGATGTTGCAAGACAATGAAGTATCCCCACATATAGATGACGGTTAGAGTGTTTTGTTGTGTTATAGGAAACTGACTGCATATCAGCAGCTAAAAAAATAAACCGGGAAGGAGTGATTAAGTAAAATTAAGAAGGTAACAAAATGACAAGTAAAGATCCCAGAATTATGTACCCTGTTGCCAACAGCAATATGCGTCCCGTCAGGCTTAAAAGTTATATTAATGTTCTCCCCGCTAAGTTCCGTTTGTTGTGAACATTTTCCACCTGCCAATTTCAGAACATGAACGTGTAAACATTATCAGAAGCGTTGTAGTGATTTTTTTTTTTTTTGGGAAATTAGGGATAAGGACACAATCTGGAATATTTTTAAGTAACAAGACAGCTACATATTTTTTATAGGAAGAAGGACAACTGCATAATTTTTATAGCGATAAGGACAAACAGTGAATCCCGAAAATCAGTGAATCTCCCCAGTGAATCCCGAAATCAGTGAATTTCGACAGTGAATTTTGACAGTGAATCCCAAATCAGTGAATTTCGACAATGAATTTTGAAAATTAATGAATTTAAACAATGAATTTCGAACACAAGTGAATTTCAACAGTGAATAAATAGTTTTGTCCTTTATGCAAAAGTTTCAAAAGATTGTCCTTCTACTCAATTGATGAAATATTTCTGTCCTTCTCCCTCATTCCCCCTTTTTTTTGGGGGGGGGGAGGGGAAGGGATTTTTATTTGGGGCGGGGATGGGAATCGAACCCTCTCACCAAGAAGTGCAATGGCTTGTACCACTAGGTCGTATTCGATTCCCAGCGTTGTAATCACTATATACTATCTAGGAATTTGATCCAATGGGGCACCGAAGAAAATTTGAAGATCCACAGGGGCATGAATGATATTTATATTTTTTAACAGCAAACTACATTGTTTTAATACAAACAAACAAACAAATCCAATATGAGTGGAGCACGTGCCTCCCCCCTTAACAGGCTAGATCTTTTTTTTTCTCAAGAAGGGTCGACAACCCTAATCAATCCTTATTCCTCAAGTTATGATGATCTCCAAAGCATGATTTTTAGGTGCCGAACAAATATCAAACAATGCACATTAGATGAACTATTACTCTATTACATATCCAAGACTAAATTACAGAAAGAAAAAAAAGTTGCAATATATGAGAACATTATAGAATTAGCCGACGGTTGCACTTACTGCGGGCATCCCACAAGCGAACCGTCTTGTCGCCTGATGCTGTTGCAATCAAATCAGCATGTTTTGGATCCCAGCATAACTGATCCACGCTGTCTGTATGACCTTTCAATTCGATATCTTTAACCTTCCCCTGCACAGACAATCCAGACAGAGAAACTAAGAATACAATAGTCCCTTCTTTTAAGGTAGTGGGGGTAGAAGGAGAGAACAGTATATCTTCCAACTACATGTTTGAATTCTCAGTAGGTTAAGTCTACGACCATTTTTAGCCGAGCCCAGAAACACCCACACCACAATTAAGCTTTAACGTTTTAGGATTTATATATTATACTTGCAATGTACATATATAAGTTGTTAATCCAACCCTAAGAGAGTACTCTACCACGTTCAGCTTTGTTAAACAATCCCCTACAAGACAAAAGTGATAATAGGGTTTAGTAAGTGCCTTGCAAAGCTTAAGGATATACGTTGTATCATGACATCTCAAATCACATCACCGAAAACGGGATCAAAACTTCTTTATTTGAGTTAATCAAAGTCTAAACCTCAGCTCAAGTTCAAACATCTGAACCTCGATGCTAATAAAAGACAAACATAGCCGCCACATAGGCACATTCACATGGAACATACCAATACTAACAATCAAAATAACACGCCCAAACTGACCCGTGATATACTATATGAAATCAAGGAAGGGATAAAAAACAGGAGGCGCAGCACCACAGTACTTGGAATTATTAGATCGACATAGACAGCTCTAACAAAATCAGATGCACCAAATCTTACTGAAATGAAACACATTCTGCAGATGGTGATCAGACAATACACAAGAATACAACTAAACAAGAATGAGAGAAGAAAATGCATGTTTCAAGGAGTAACTTTCTAACCACTAAAGCGCAAATTCATTTCATTTCATTTAAGGAAAAAAAAAAAAAAAAAAACTTACGTGACCGTGAGGCTCAATATGCCAAATACGAGCAGTTTGATCAACAGAACCAGATGCGAGTTTAGTTCCACTGCAGTTCCACGCCACCGAATGCACCTATCAACCCCAATCCAAAAATATAACAACGATTCAAACAAGCTCAAACCACCAAAACAGTAAATGACAAGGGATACAGAATATAAAAGAAACCGAATTCCGATGAAACTAGGTTTTGGTCAAATAGAATAACTCATGCGAAAGTAACAAAGAAATGAAATGGGAATACTTTACTTTTTTCTTGTGCCCTTGATAATCCCTGCTGTGGAGGTTTTTGAAGGGTATGGTTTCTTCCATAGCTGCAATTCCAACTGCTGAAAAACTTCCTTTTTTGAATTAAATTTTAACTTTTTTTTAGGGGATTTCTTTAACAAGATCGAGCTCGTTTCCAATGGCTGACATTTCATTTCATCATAAGATTACGCACCGGGCCATAACCCGCTTCCAGTTAAATATCAAGGCTATTGGATCGTTGTGAAAAGCCCAATGGCTGGTCAGATCAGCCAATATCAATGTACTAGTAAATTTTTTATTGAACTAAGCACTCATAGTGCCGGTATAATTAGGCCCTTTTATCGGATGCCCTAAATTTTATCTTTAAAATAATATATATTCCTATTTTACAACATCTTAATTTAAAAACCTTCACAACAGCATCCTTATCCTTATCCCTATAACATTTCAAATAATATTAAATAATACATATTCTACCTCACAACCCTATTCATACACATTAAATATTTATTATTTCACTCCAGCAGCATCCCTATCCATATCCCTATAATTTTTAATAATTAAATATGTTTAGGGCGTGAATAGTGCATCCCCACAAGTATGGATGCACTGTTCATATCCCTAAAAATAAATAGGGATAGGGACTCTGATGTAGAAGCTATTTTGAAGTAAACTCTATTTTTTATCTTCATTTTAGGGATATGGTACCATATAAGGCTTCTGCTACGAATGCCCTTAGGGTGTCCATAGTCTTTAAAAAAAAATAAGGGTGTCATGTCAATAGGAACCCCAAATAGTATTTTGGATATGTCTTTTTGCACGGTTATTTATCTTATTGCACAATAATTAATTTTTGTTTTTGCTCTTAATTATTTTTTACTTGCACACAATGTGAAACATTATATCTATCTAAATATGATCAGAACAATTTAGCTTATTCTGACTCGAACGTGGTTATGAACACATTACATGTTCGGCCTCTGAAATGGTCCGATACGTTTTTGAAAATTTTCATATTGTCGTGGTTATATTCATACTTGAATTATGAGCGAAAAACATAATTTTTCGGCCTGTATAATGATTTGTATTGTTTCTCAAACGTATATAACAATGTCTCTTTATTCAGACCAAACATTTGTCCGGAAAACATAATGTTATTGGCCTATAACATGGCCCGAACCGTTTTTGTAACGTATATGATATCCATCGGAAATATCACAAACGTATTATGGGGCTTTGAACGTGGATGTCTGGCGGATATGTGTGATTTTGCCGATGGTACACGGTGGCGCTCAAGAAATATATGAAGATTGTATGAAGAACAATGTTGCAAGCTTGTGGTCGACAAATTGGCAGAGATACTATGCTTGGAGTTATTTCAGAATGCTTTAAATGAGCTACATGGGCCGTTATTTATAAGCACGAGCTGCTAATGACAGGCCTAAGTACAATTAAGCTTAAGTATGACAATACATAATTAATCCAGACATTTGTCAAGGCGGCTTCAAATGAGCGGACTTGACGCTTGTATGATATGGGTTGTCTAGGAACTGTCGTGTTTGAACGCTGCTTGTCTTGGTTAGCGGCTGGATCAGAATCTGCGGGCCGGAGGGCGAATCGATCGATCCTCGTTACTTCACGCTGTGTGCGGTGGATTGAATGCTTTTGCTTTACGTCCGTTGCTTAGCCAATGATTAAAGATCATAAAGGCTTTAAGCGGCCTGGATTATACCCGGCCCAATCCAGCTTATGCCGGTGCGGACTAGCCGGGCCGAAGACCCTATTTGTTATTGGACCTCCGTATAGGCCCTCAATGTAGATCTGCGGGCTCTTTCTCTGGTTAGACATATCAATGGCCCCTTACTCCTTGCCCTATTCATTGGTGCACAATGAAAGGCATGGAGTAAAGTTGTTGGTGGCTTGATTTATTGTATGCCTAAATGACTGCTATAGAGCGGCTTGCTATGTTAGCGTACGGCTCGTGAGTGAAGTCGGAGTGCCGTGCTGGGGAGAGAATGGGCTTGTGCAGCTTTTACGGCTCGAAAGCGATTCACCACTAGGGCCACGCTATAAAGAGGACAGGCTTGATTGCTGCGCTACGAAGCGGATGGGCTTAAGATTGCTGAGCTCGCCTTGTGACGAAGGCGATCCGATGCCTGCAAGTCATGACTGTTATGAGTGTAACACGAGGCTTTGCCTTGATTCCGCAACTAACATGACTACTGATTCGAAAGGCCGCGAATTCTGATTGACTGGGGGCGTTTTAATAACCGTTCCCTCATGATACGGTAGAAAATATCACGGGTGCGGTGTTTATGTTAAACAAGGAATCTAGATCAATATTTGCGTGTGTAATTGTTGCTTATAATTCAAGAGAGAACTATGAATGCTGAAGATGTTTAAATCGTCACGGGTGTCCTTGCGGTGTATAGACGGTGGATATCTGGCTGTATTTTAGGTGTGGTGTTATTCCGGCGGGTGGCGTTATGGTGGAATGAGAGTGGACGAGCCTTGGGCGGCAAGTATAGTGTGTATTTCATATATTTCATCCTCCTCTTAGTTTACAATGACCACTCCTTTTATATAGGTGGGTAACTTAGGGAATAAGTAATCTATTAGATATTTTACTAATAGCTAGGTTTAACTTAGATACTAAGCAAGGCGAAATATCTAAGATACAAGTAGGGGAAAGATCCGGATCAATCGGCGGCCATCTCTCTCGAGGTCGCAAGAAGCAAGCCTTCTCCGGCCTCACCACCCCGGCGACCCTTCTTGACCTGCTGGATGAGATTCCCGGGATCTGTTGCACTTGCCTTGCATGGGACCGCAAATGCCTTGGTCGCGGCGAGGTGAGACAACGTGGCCGCCCCTTTTGCGATCTCTCTTGTTATGCCGGAGGGTGGCCGCCGTGGGTTGTCTCTCACTGTTGAGGTGGCGGAATTATTTATACCCATTGATGAGAGTCAACTTTACTATGCTTCGGTGCATGTTTTAAGCCCCATTTATGACACTTTCGGCTTATTTTGGGTAGTTTTAGACCGTTTATAGGGCAAAATCGCATTGAGCACTCACTTTGAGGTAAACCGTCATATAGATGGAAAATCTCGGCATTTTACGATGTTTTTGGCCCTTTTCGAGCCAAACCATGACAGTTGGTGAGGCCGCCGCGGCCGATACCCAACCGAAGAGCTCTCGTCCTAACAATCCTGAAGCTATGCGAGAGTTTGGGTTCGTGGCGGCGTACGAGAAGGACGTTGACAAGAAATGGTCCCGATTGTGCAAGAGCAGCGATCTCAACAGGACCATTAACAGTATATTCGGAATTGACACCAGTGTGTATCGGTTTTCTTTTTTCGATTATAAGAAAGAGTCTGATAAATTTAAACCCGGGGACCATAAGGATTATGTAAGTGCGCGTCGCTCCGAGGACACCCTTATCCTTCACTTCCATCATTTATATGCGGGTCTGAGACCGCCTTTCGATCCTTTCTTTGTCAAGATCTGCAAGGAGATGCAGGCGCTTCCCTCTGATTTTGCCGCCGGGACTATTATCCAGTTGATGGCCTTTATCGTTATGTGTCGGATTCTGAAGATCGAGCCGACGTTAACTTTACTGGGGCAATTTTATTCCTTCAGTGGGACGTCTATTCCTGGACAAGTCTCTCTGAGGGCGAAGACTCCCCGCCTACTATTCCCGCTTCCCAATAAGTTTCACAAATGGGGGCAGCGGGTACTGAAAGTTGAGTCGAAGGTAGGTTGGCCTTTTCCTAGGGCAGGAGTCCGCGGAAGCAAATCCACGCTTTTAATCCTTGACCCCCCTGTGAGTGAGCGGCGCTACGTAAAGGGGCTGATGACGTTAATTCAGTCGGACGGGGCGGCGCCATCTCGGAGAAATGTTTCCTGGGTTGAACTTCTTGATCTGGCCGAGCCTTTTGTATGTATGGCGGGCCTAGTGGGCAGGGGGAATGCCGCGCCCTTGGTACGAATGGGTCATGAGAGCTGTGATCCGGACTGGATTGGGGGTTGTCATATCAACAAATGTTTCCCTCCGAGTGTCCGGAATGTGGGGGCGATCCTATACTTAGGCCGCTTTGTAACTTTCTTTGTCCACTTGTATTTATTTGTAAATGCTCATTTTGTTTTGCTGGGTTCTAAACCGCTTTCTTTTTGTAGGTATGGATCCGAATGCTCGCAGGGCTTACCGAAACAAGCTTAATGCGGAGGCGGACAAGGCAGCCAATGCTCGACAGGAAGCTCTGAAGAAAGTTCTAGGGAGAGTGCCCCGATCTGTGGACGCCTCGATCGTCGAAGAGACACCTAACCCGGAGGCTGCGACATCATCTGCCCTTGTTGCGAGCCCAGGTCAGGCTAGTGCCTCGAAAAAGACTCATCCCCCTACTAAAGAGTCGCACGGCGTAAAGCGACCTCAAACAGAGAAGGCGGAGGATGATCGCCTACCCAAACGGTCCGCTCCCGTCCCGCACGTCTTGAAGAGGTTGAAATTCCGGCGGAGAAGAGCGCGCCCTCTGAGACACTGCCACCAAAAGCTTTGCCTCGAGGCTACTCTGGGAAAGAGGCCCTCTGGTTGGATCCGAACTTCACCCAGGGTCTCGACCTGTCCAAAGCTCGCCAGATTGGCGAAGCAATCGCCGATGTGATTCCTCTGTGGGCCACTTCCCTATGACGTCGTCCCGATACTTGTTCAAGTGGAGATTGGCCGGGGCATATTAGCCCGCTTGCGGCTCAAGACAACTCTCCGCCTCAAGATGAGATTGCTGAAATTAGAGATCTTAGTGGCCAGTTTGGGCTTGCTGCTTCTCTGGTAAGACCCCTTTTTTTTTTTTTTTGCTAACTGTCCTCTGTTTTCGACAGCTCGGTGCTCGTTTAAACCGGGTACTTGAGGCCGCTGAGAGGCGCGAGGCAGAGGTGAGGAAAGTGACGGCGCAGCTGGGAGCGACTGATAAGGCGAGGGTTACTGCCGAAAAGAAAGCTAAACATGCGGCCGGCGAGGTGGAGAAGATGAAAGCAATCATGGAGGAGCACTCTAAGTTGGATGCCGAGATCAATGAGAAAGTTGCATCTTTGACAAAGGACTATGCGGGGGCGCGAGGAGGAGATCGCCACGTTGAGGGGTAAGCTTGCCGAGGCGGAGACGGTCGCCAAGGAGAGGCTGCCGAGAAAGCTATTGAGGAAGGCTGCGAGGAAAACGGCTAAGGCCGTCGAGGAGGCCAAGTCCGGGGCCGTCGCGCCACAAGAATTCGGATGACTTCTTCGACCTTATGGAGAATAGCTTTGACCAGGGCTTTAGTCACCTAGCTCGGCGTATCCGGGCCGATCGTGGCGGGGAGCACATTACTCTGGAGGATATCTTTGCGGTGGGTGAACACGCACCAAGGTCATCCCGATTTAGTGGTTTTTCACCCGGAAATCCCTTATGCAAGCGAGCTTGTTACCTCGATACGGGACCGAACAGCTTAAACGTGGCGAGCCCGTTTGGGATCCTGCTCCCGTTAATCCCGTAAACTTTGAGATGTTGAAGAAGCCGCCGCCCTGCGAGCAAGGCGACGAGTTTACCGACACCCCGCCTACCCCTCATGCTCTCTAGATTTCTTGGATTTTTCTCGCGAGCCCCTTGAAAATTTGATTTGTAACTTTGACTATTTATTTTTGTGATTTCATTGAATCTTGAGTTGTAATATCTTTCAAATTGCTTTCTCGCATTTTTCAATTCGTAAAACTTGGTTTTTCCTGTCCCTGATTCGTGCGAGGTTGTTCCATAATTTGGCGGCGTCAAGCAGTCATGAAACGTCGTCGTCTCATTCTAACCATAGTCGCTATGCGACGTTAATTTTTCGAAGTTTCAGCGGCCCTAATCGGAGCAGTGCTTTGCCAGAAAACAGAGCCTCTCAGAGCAGCCTTTGACTGTTATTAAAGCAGAGTTATGACCCCTAATGACTAGGCGTCAGTTGTAACTGTAGCCATAAATTTCGGTCTCTTCACGGTCTGGCGCTCCTGTTGCCTTGGTTTTCGGGGCAGTTTGCATATCTGGCCCTAGGATCCAGTTAATCCCAACCGTTGATCATGTCCCTTCTCTGGTATAAAAGGGGGTTACTTTGGGACTCACTCTACCTCTTGCCTCATACTGAATTTGCTTTCTTTCTTCCTCATTCGTTCATTATCCTCAACTCTATGTCTCATCCAGGGGAAAGCGACCGGGTTCGGATATGGAAAGCTTGTCCTATCCGGGATGTTTCCCCCTTTTTCACCACTGCCTCCCCCATAGCCAAGGATTATTTCTGGGATTATTTTAAGTGGCGTGATATTATGAGGGAGAGGGGCTTAAATGAACAACGAATAGAAGACGGCTCCATGCTGCGCGTTCGGCTTTCGGGGCCGGTGGTGGGAATTTATTGCTAGGCCTCGGGCAGCGGATAATGTTACCATGATACGGGAATTTTATTCCGTGTTGTCTGAGGTAGCCTCTGGTGGGACAGTAAGTAGCATTTCTCTCCGGGGTGTCCCCTTTATCTTTACTCCGGAGAGAATTAACCAAGTTTTTAACATACCCGCTATAAATCCCTCCTCCCATTATGAGATCGCCTGGGACCTTGCAGATGAGGAAAATAGGCAGATTCGTCTAGGTATTGCAATGTGCGAGCTGTTCCCCGAGCATCAGCGGGTTTGGTCTTTGGAAGTGACTGCGTCCGACCTCTCTCGTAGCGACCGTGAGTGGAAGAAGTTTATAAATTCCCGCGCTCTTATCTTTGCCGATGCGATGTTGTTAGTGAGAGCGAAGCGCTCCTTCGCACGCCATTCGCGACCATCGAGTGGATATAGGCGGGGAGTGTTGATCCATCGCGAGGCACTAAGATATGCGTGCTCGGTGGGTCAAGCTCGCCGAGGTACAGTCGCCGCATGCCTTTCGCGTCGCTGATAACCAAATTATGCGGTGGCGCCAGGGTTCCCTTCCATACTCTTGACCGATATGTTTGAAAAAACTTATCCGGTGGAGCCCTTTGCAAGCGTGGTGTCGTTTTTGGACCTCCACACATGTGATCGGAGGAAGATAACCATCCTGCAGTTGATGGAAGTTTGTCCAGGCTTGATCGATATGTTTGAAAAAACTTTTTTTTTTTTTTTGCTATGACGAAAAGACTAGAATGTAAATACAATTTGGAAAAACAGCTTTATTTGAATTGGCTTGTTACATATAGTATTTTTTCAAATTGTCTGCATGCCATGGCCTATTATACTCGCGGCCCTCCTTGTCACTTAGCATGTACGTCCCCTTTTTGATAACTCGCGAAATCCGTAGGGGGCCTTCCCGCTTTCCGATAGCTTTCCTTTTTCGCTTCATGGCCCGTGGCTTGCCTTTTTTGTAGAACGTAATCCCCGACGGCGAAGTGATGATTTCGAATACGTTTGTCGTGATGACGCTTTGCCGCTTTGTTTATAATTGACTAGACGATCGTATGCCCGGATGCGCCGCTCCTCTATTAGATCAAGCTCGAGTTTACGCGCCGCCGTATTATTGACCTCGCTATAAAAAACGACCCTGGGCTTGGTAAGGCCATTTCCACGGCGCCATAGCCTCGGATCCATATGTTAAGGCAAAAGGAGTTTCCCTCATTGTGATTTTTCGCGACGTCCCGAGTGCCCATGAGCCGCCGGAAGGTGATCCGGCCGGTGGCTTTCGCTTTCTTTCCCGTGGCTCTTCTTTAACACACTTAGGACTGTTTGTTGGCATTTTCGGCTTGCCCATTTCCTTGCGGGTAGCACACGGATGATTGCCAATGTTTAACATTGTTCTCTTCACAAAATCTATCGAATTCGTCTCTGAATTGAGGTCCGTGATCGGAAACCATCACTCTCGGAACCCCAAATCTTGTCCATATTTGATCGAGCAAAAAGTATGTTATGTCCCTGGTATTGGTTTTCACCAAAGCCTTAGCCTCGACCCATTTAGTAAAATAATCCACCGCGACGACCACGTATTCGCAACTCGAGCGACCCTCTTTAAAGGTCCGATGAGGTCGATCGCCCACATGTCGAAAGGCCGGCGGCTACCACTATGCTTCGTTCGGCGAGGGTAGCCTCGGGGATATTTGCGAACCTCTCGGCAAGTATCACATGCTTGGGTATGAGACTTGGCGTCTTCTGCTAATTTCGGCCAATAATATCCGGCTAGAAGTACCTTTTGTGCAAGTGTTCGATTGGAGGGATGGCCGCCGCACATTCCCTCATGTAGTTCTGTTAGAATTCCCGTTACCTCCTCAGGTCGTACGCATCGCAGAAGGGGTTTCGAGAATGAATGGCGGTAAAGCACATCGTCCATAATCGTATATCTTGCGGCCCTTTTTACTAAGGCCTTAGCTTTGCGAGGATCGGCGGGAAGCTCCCCCAACTCAATATAAGACTTCATGATGTCGACCCAACAAGTGTTACCGGGTTGGAAATCCATGATCTCGACTCAGGGTGATGGCGGGCTCCGATAGGTGCTCGACCATGATGCCGGGATCGCACGACGCGTCTTTGCCGGTTAACTTGGATAAGTAGTCGCCTATGATTGTCCTCTCGAGTGATGTTTTTGAATTGACAATATGCGAAGCGCCTTCGAGTCTTTTGACGAGGTTAATATACCTCTCGTAAAATTTCACAATGAATGCCAAAGGACCCATTGATTTGATTTACCACCAATTGTGAGTCGCAAAATACTTGTATATTTTCGACTTTCATGGCTTTGGCGAGTTTCGGCCCGGAATGACGGCCTCGTATTCTCGCCCGGTTATTAGAGGCGGTGAAATCGAATTTCAGAGCTTGCTCAATTTCTTCGATGTGCCCGGCTCTAACAGATTATTCCCGCGCCACACCCTTTGTGATTAGCGGCGCCATCGACGTAGAGCGCCAACGGTGACTTGGCCCGATAGGCTCGTCCTCGTGTGGTGACCTTATCCTGGTCGCATTCGGAGCGAGCCTGCTCTTTCATCTCTTCGTTGAAGCTTGTTTCGCTATGAAATGCGGGAGAGCACGGGCCTTTATAGCCTTCCGAGGCTCATATCGGATATCGAACTCGGTAAGCTCGATGGCCCATCGGAGCGACCGACCGGACGGAGTCCGGTTTGTGAAGAACTGTCTTAGCGATGCATTTGATAAGACTACGATGGTGTGCGATGAAAAGTAAGCCCTTAATTTGCGGGCGGCTATAACAACACAATAAGCCAACTTTTCTATATTAAAATAACGACTTTCAACGGGGCTTAGAGCTTTGGAAACATAAAAAGCGGCTTCTGCGAGCCTTCCTCCTCTTTTACAAGTGCTTTGCGGCTACGGCCCTATCCGAGGCCGCCAAATACAAGAACAAAATATCCCCGAGCCTCGGGCTAGTTAACAACGGCGGTCTTGATAAGTATTCTTTGAGGTATTTAAATGCCTGGGAGCATTCCGCCGTCCAAGAGAAGGTACCAGCCCCTTTCAAAATTTTGAAGAAAGGCAGACTTCTTTCTGGCGGATTTCGAGACAAACCTACCCGAAGCGGTGATTCGCCGTTAAGCCGCTGTACTTCTTTAATATTGGTGGGCTCGCTCATGTTGACCAGGGCCTCGATTTTCTCGGGATTTGCCTCGATCCCCCTTTGACTTACCATAAAGCCCAGAAATTTTCCTGCCTGGACCCCAAAAGTACATTTCGTAGGGTTTAGTTTCATTGAGTGGCCCCTTACATTTGCGAAGGTTTCGCGAAGGTCCACCAGTGACCCCGGCGACTTGACTTTACGACCATATCATCAATATAGGCTTCCATGTTCCGGCCTATTTGTGTGCTGAAAACTCGGTTCACCATTCTTTGATACGTCGAACCTGCGTTCTTTAGGCCGAAAGGCATCATCTCATAGTAATAGAGTCCACCTGCGGCCCTGAAGGCCGTCATTTCCTTGTCTTCATCTGCCATTTTGACTTGGTGATAACCGGAATATGCGTCCAGAAAGCTCAGTGTTTCGAATCCGGCGATCCCATCGACCATTTTGTCAATCCGGGGCAGTGTATAAGGGTCTTTGGGGCAAGCTTTGTTCAAGTCGGTAAAGTCGACACACATCCGCCACTTGCCGTTGTGCTTCTTTACCATCACTACGTTTGCCAGCCATGTGGGATATTGGAGCTCCTTGATAATGCCTCGTTGCTAGAAGTTTTTTGACTTCGCCTTTATTGCGATCTCTTTTCCGAGAGAAGCGGCGTGCTCTTTCTTTGTATTGGTCCGAAGTGGGGTCGGCATTTAGATAATGCAAAGCGACCTCGACCCAACGCCCTCATATCTGTTACTTCCCATGCAAAGGCGTTCAAGTTGTCTTTTAGAAGCCCGATCAATTCTTCCCTCTCTCCTCGGTGGTCCTCGATCCTATTTTTATCTTTTGATCGGGATATTTGTCGTTTATTATAACCTCGATCAACTCGTCCTCGGCAGTGAAGTCGGGCTCGTCCCGAACTTGCAATGTTTCCACCTCTACTGCCTTCTCCGGGATTTCTTTCATCATAGCAATCTGATCCGTAGCCGTGTTAAAACCATCCAGTCGGGGTCGCTTAGAATCGACCCTGTTTTTGGTCATATAGTCGAGGAAAGCTCCAGGTCGGCTGATGGCGACCCCAACCTCTTCCCCTACGTGAAATTTGACCCTTTGGTGGGGAACGGACGCCACCATTTGAAATTTTTTCATGGCCGGGATCCCCAAGATAATGTTGTAGTATGAGGGAAGATCAATAACTAAAAATGTGATTATCTCAGTTCTGCATGGCTCATAGTCGCCCACAGTGACGTTGAGGTCGACTGTTCCCTTGACCCGCACGGTGTCGTTGGTAAAGCCCTCGAGCACCCCGAGGTAAGGTTTCAACTTAGCTTCTCCAAATCCGATCTGTTTTAAACAGTCGAAATAGATGACGTCGCGACCAGCCCCTGTGTCGATCATCACTCTGCTGACTCCATGTTTGTCGTTTATTCCGATTTTGAGAACAAGGGGTACCTCCATGGGGCCCTCGCTTGTGGCCAATTCGCTTTTAGTGAACATGATTCCCTTCTCGTTTTCCCCTAATACCACCTGCTTTTCAAAGCCGCGCGTTGATCCGCTTGTATCCGGGATTTCACCCGATTGTTGTTTGGGGATATCCCCATGGATAACTTGGACCTCTTTCTGATAGACGCGGGGGGGGGGGGGGGCGACCTTGACTGGTTCCAGTATTCCCATCTCGCTTATACTTAATCGCTGGTCCCTCGCGGATTAACCTTTCTATTTCTCGCCTTAACGTGAAACATTCATCTGTGATGTGACCATGATCCTTGTGATAGTCACGGTACTTGAACTTGTCACGACCGTCGGGATCGCCCTCATAGGTTTGGGTTTGTCAAAGTGCTCGCGATTTCGAACAATATTTGAGATGCTTTGGTGTTGAGCGGGGTAAAATTGTCCTCGCCGAATTTATAAGGCCTTTTTACCTCGCGCTCGTGACTAGCCCCTCGCCCTTTTTCCTTCTTTTTCTCCTCGGTGCGCTCCTCTTTTTGTGAAGGTTTGCTCTGCTCTTGGCTTTGCCCCCCCAAGGACGGCGCTTCGCTGACTCCCATCATTCGAGCCCTTTCCAACATTTCCCTGAGACCCGCTTTAGGGGGCCGTAGGTTAAACTCAGTTTTCATTGGACCCTTGGCGATCCCTGTGAGGAAACATGTGACAACTGCATCATCCGGAATGTTTCTTGTTTGATCGTATATTCTGATGAAACGTTCGTAATACTCTTTTCCGGATTCATGTCCTCCCATGCGGACTTCGTATAGATCCTCTATAGTTTTCTTTGGCCTACTCGCCGATTCAAATTCTCTGACGAATTTCTCGGAGAGATCCTCCCGACCTTTTACCGAGCCACGGGGAAGTCCACGTATCCAAGAGGCGGCCCTATCCCCGCATGCTTCCGACTAAGGCGATGCACCAGGCGGATTTATTTTGGGTCGCCGGGGTGATGCGACCTTGGAAAGCGGTGAGCCAGTCGTTTGGGCAAGAATTTCCATTGTAGTAATTATAGGCGGGGTAGCTAACCTTTTCGTGATTTGGTAGGCAATGTTTACGTAATTCTCTTGGCAAGTACGTCAATTCCCGAGATCGGGCGACCCTCTCGGCCGGCCTCGACTTTTTCAATTCGGCGAGCTCATTTTTCATTATTTCCATTTGCTCGCCAAGACGGGGTCAAAAGCGGGTCGCAACGGTGCTGTGTATTCGTCTTTTCCGGCTGCGCTCGACTCTCGGCGGTCTTGCGACTCCTCCCGACGAGCTCTTTTCTCACGTATGATTATGCGAGCGTCCGGCGGGTCCCTATCTCGGGGGGAAATCTTTCCTCGGGAAGGTTGAGACGACTTGGGGCCGAGGCCTTGTCCTTCTCACCTAACCTTTTGAGGGCCGAACCCTTTTGATGTGACTTTTCCCCCTGATGATTGTGATCTGGGAGAACCGAGGTCTGCACAACGTCTTTCCTAGGTCCTTTGCGACCTGACGAGCGCACGCTTTCCTCTATCTCGATCCCGCGAGTCTGGCTTTGCCGACCTTTGTTCACAGCCGTAGGAGCGATTTCATTTCTAGGAGGATTTGGGGGTCGTACCGACATTGGAGTTTGGCCCTTAGCCACTAAACGGGAATTAGCTAGGTACATAGTTTCCGCATACCTCGCGTATTCCCTTATTTCCACAACCTCCGGATCCTCCTGGAGATCTGGCTCTGTCCTGGGAGTTGACCTCTGGCTTTGCTGCGATCGAGATGATCCTCTGATTTTCTTATCCAAAGCTGCTACGACCTCTCTCGGCTTAGCCTTTTGATTTATCAAATTTCGGGCATCGCTAGGGGCCAAAACTCCTCTTTGTGATCCTTCCCCACCCGCTTGCGTAATCTCTTGTGTTTCTATCGCGGCGTCAGCCTGTATATGTGTTTGTACAACGCCTCTCGCAGGAGTTTGGGGGTCCAGTTGTCCTTTGCTTCCCGCCATAGGTTGACTATTTGTGATTAGATTTCGCCTTGGGTCGGACTTCCTGGCAACCTGATGTGATCTTTAGATGATGGAGTCGGTCAGATGGACCGCCGTTTTCGGATTGTGTGTGGTTTTTATGAACTGATGAATCTTTTTTCCCGGTAACGGAGCCAACTGAAGATGTTTAAATCGTCACGGGTGTCCTTGCGGTGTATAGACGGTGGATATCTGGCTGTATTTTAGGTGTGGTGTTATTCCGGCGGGTGGCGTTATGGTGGAATGAGAGTGGACGAGCCTTGGGCGGCAAGTATAGTGTGTATTTCATATATTTCATCCTCCTCTTAGTTTACAATGACCACTCCTCCTTTTATAGAGGTGGGTAACTTAGGGAATAAGTAATCTATTAGATATTTTACTAATAGCTAGGTTTAACTTAGATACTAAGCAAGGCGAAATATCTAAGATACAAGTAGGGGAAAGATGCGGATCAATCGGCGGCCATCTCTCGAGGGTCGCAAGAAGCAAGCCTTCTCCGGCCTCACCACCCTGGCGACCCTTCTTGACCTGCCTGGATGAGATTCCCAGGATCTGTTGCACTTGCCAGGGACCGCAAATGCCTTGGTCGCGGCGAGGTGAGACAACGTGGCCGCCCCTTTTGCGATCTCTCTTGTTATGCCGGAGGGTGGCCGCCGTGGGTTGTCTCTCACTGTTGAGGTGGCGGAATTATTTATACCCATTGATGAGAGTCAACTTTACTATGCTTCGGTGCATGTTTTAAGCCCCATTTATGACACTTTCGGCTTATTTTGGGTAGTTTTAGACCGTTTATAGGGCAAAATCGCATTGAGCACTCACTTTGAGGTAAACCGTCATATAGATGGAAAATCTCGGCATTTTACGATGTTTTTGGCCCTTTTCGAGCCCTATCTATCTTGTGGAATTATGCTTGGTTTGTGTTAGATGTTGTGACGCAGATCTAGGTGCTCGCGAGCCCGAGAGACAAGGCGTGGAGCGTATAAAGATGAAACTAATGGTTGGAGATAGAAGAAAATAGAGAAAAGTGAAGAATTTGGAGCTCGGAGAAGTTTGGCGCACGCCAAAGGTGTTGGGGCGCGCCAAAGTGATAGCGAGAATGCACATTAAGCCACCGATCAAGTCCGGGGCACGCCAAAGATGTTGGGGCGCGCCAAAGTGAAACAGAGAGTTGCCGAGCCACCGAAACGGTTTTGGGGCGCGCCAAAGCCTTTGGGGCGCGCCAAAATGACTTTTCTGCACATTTTGGAGAATATAAATACCACTTGCACGATTTTTGTAGGCATTCTAGATATACTTTTTCACTTCCATACCCTACGATTTTCCCTTCTAAGTCGATTTCTCCTATTCTTCTCCCCTAGATTCACTCTTTTATCATCTTTTACTTGAATTAAACACAATCTAGCTTAGATTTTAGCTCAAGTTTCTTCTCTAATCTTGGATTTTCTCGATTTTTGGGTCTTCTTCTTCACCAATTGACATGGGTGTTGAAAAAGCTTGATGTAAACTCCGATTCTCCACGATTTTGGTAATTAATTTCGGTTTCTCTTTCATTTATGGCTTTAATTCTATCTTTGATTGTTGTTTTTAGTTTTATTATGAGTAGCTAAACTTTTCATAGCCAAATTATGTGAAAATTGAAGAAATCACCCTCTAATTGATGAAATTGGGAATGGGTAGTGTTTAATTGTTGTTATATTGACGAATTCATGTCTTAAAACTTGTTCTTAATGCTTGAATTAGCTTGTACACCTAGTTCATGAACTCACACACCACTTTTATAAATGTATGTTGCGAAGGGGTGTGGGAAAAGGGGTTTTAAGATCATTCTTTATAATCAACTGAGTTGTTTAGATTGATTAGGGAGTGAGGTTCAATCGGTTGTGAAATCGGGCAACTCTAGTGCGTTAATCTTGTTCCGGTCAATTAAATTCTTAAAGGCGGACTGTTGAACCGGGCAAAGGGTGTTCGATTGTTGTATGGCGTCGTACACTAGCTTAGGAGTTTGCACCCATGAATGAGTCAATATAAGTAGAGGTTGGTAGGTTGGTTGATCCCATTCCCGAGCTAATCAATTGGAGGGGTGAAAGTAATCAATTGGATCATAGTTTGGCTATGTCTCTTTCTCTCTTTAGCATCTTTAGTTTATATTTTGTTTTAGTGTACTTAAACTTGAAATATCTTGGTTGACCTAAACTAAGTCCAAAAACGGCTTTGGTACTCGATTGATTCCTCGTGGGATACGACCTTGCTCACCTCTATAGTGCTTCCGACCCGGTACTCTGCCGGTTAAGGTTGGTCGTTACTATTTTGGTCATCAAGTTTTCTGGCGCCGTTGCCGGGGAATTAATCGATATCTCTTAAGTCATTGGAAGACTTAGGTTTAGGTTTTTTTTTTTTTTTTTTTTCTTTTTTTTTTTTTTCTTGATGTTGGATTTTTGTTGAAAAGTCACACCATCTATTGCGGTAGTGGTGGTGACTAGATACCTTGATTGTGTTCTTGTTTTTCCCTTGAATCACAGTGTATGGATCCATGTGGCCATGATGGATCTTCTCCCTACTCTTTTGGAGGCTTTAATTTCGGTGCTATGGGTTTTGGATTCCAACCATATTATCAGTTCAACCCATACACATCACCATACAACAATGAGTGGGAGAGTCCTCCAAGTTCTCGGTTTCAACACCCCAATGCGTATTTGCAATATGATCAACCTCCACAAATAGCGTCTCCTCCACCGCAAAAGAGCAACCGACATCCTCTTAGAGCAAATCAATGAGACTTTGCAAGAGCAAGGCCGAGCTTTGGAAGAGCAAGGCCGAATATTGGAAGAGCAAGGTCGGGAGTTGATGGATATTAAAACGAATGCTACTACTCTTCAATTGGAATTAAAGAACTTGGAGAACCGGGTAGAGCAATTGATTGAGAAGAGGAAGGTTGAGATGAGTGCTAAAAATGATGAAATTTCATTTGCTCCACCGTCGACTCTTGAGATAATCACCCATCACGAATGTTATGAAGAAGGTATGAATCATGCTACTAGTGAATCAATTATTCATTCTCCTTTGAACCTTATTGAAAAAATTGTGGTGGTGGGTCACATTGAATATGTTGATGTTGTGGTTGAGCCAAAATGTTATTACTTGGTGTTTGAATCTTTGTTACTTGTCATATGCTCTAATTCAGGGAAATTGAATTCATTGTGTTGCACGGTGAATTTCTTGAACCAATCTTGGTGGTGGGGATTGAGCCCCTTGTTTTTCTTGCTCTATTTTAAAGGTGTGCTCAATTCTTATGATGTGTGTAGGGAGACGCAACGGTTTGCTCTCCTTTGGTATAACTATCCTTAGTATTGTTGGGGGTAGAAAGTCGAACTAAGGACTTTAAACTTAGAATGTGTTAGATAGATGTTTTTATTGTTGTTAAAAAATAAAAGTAGATGAAAGTTTTTTTTTAATTGCCATGTTCTTGAGGCTATTGAGCAAAAGATGTGCAATTTTTTTCTTTCATTCCACTCGTGCTTATTTTCTTTTCTTTTAGTTTCTTAATAAGTCAAGCCAATGACGTAAAACAAAGGCGCTTGTGGGAGGCAACCCACTTTTTCTTTGTTTGGGAGTAGTAGGAGTGAGTCTTTGGTAAAAGAGTGGAGAATTTTGGCCTAGGAAAAGAACTCTTGGGTGAATACTTCCTTTCCATTCCCATACCGTACTTGGATTGTTATCATTTTGGCACATATTTTATGCATGGATGACGTTTTCTTGTTATTAACTTTTCATCTCATGTGATCCAATTTTGGTACTTTTGGTTTCGTTATGACGATGATTGTGTATGTGACATTGATTCTTTTGCTTATATCTCGTTATCTATTGCTCGCTTTTGGCACGGTGGCTGTTCCCCGTGCATGCGTTTTCGTGTTTCTTGGTTTCATGGCTTTAGGTGTATGAGATGGAGCTTCGTGAATATGTCATATGCACTCATTTGCGCCTTTCTCCTGGGTTAAGCTAAGTCTTCTTTCCTTTATCATTCATACACTGAGGACAGTGTTGCATTTAAAGTGGGGGGTGGTAGGCTTAGCTTTGATATGTGCTTCATTGTTTTTCTGGCCAAAGTGTTGTATGCTTATCGTTTGGTCGCCTCTTTAGTAAAATTTGAGCATTTTTTAAAATTTTCCACAGTTTTGATGTTGCATTCGTTTGTTGAGCCTTCATATTGATAGGATAAACGGTTTAGTGAATGTTTGAATGCATGTTACTTGGCTTACTACCTTATCTTGGAGATGGGATTTCATGCACGTATAGCTTCAATTTCATAAACCATGGTAACTAGTGACCGATTATGGTTGACTTAGGCACAATTCGGCTACCTAGAACTCATACCATTAACTTCGAGACGAAATAGAAAGGCCGACCTTGGTAGAGTTTGGGACGACAGTTATGGCATTTCTTTGATCCTAACTAGAGCCAAATAGCCATCCCGTGACATATTCCACAGTAACCCCTCTAAGCCTTGGTAGGATGGTTAGACCCCCATCCGACACTTAGCCATTCGTTTGTAGCCCGTAATTTCCCGACCCCCAAGCCTTATTTGTGGTCTACGTTCCCTTGGACACCCTACGAGTCAAGCTTAATCTTTTCATTTCGAGCTCACTTGCTAAAGCAAGTGTGGGGTGGTGGAGGAGTACGTATGTATTTAGGAGTTGGTTTTTACGAGCTATTTTCACGATTTGGAGGGGAGGAGCTCATTTTTATATTGTTTGTACGTGATGCCCTTTGACTCAAACCTATTTAAATTGTATAATGCAAATTTTCTAAATTCAAAAAGTGTCTTTCAAAAAAAAAAAAAAAAAAAAAAAAGAAAAGAAAAGAGAGAAGAAAAAGAAAATGAAATCAATCAAAGAAAGCTTGCAATAAAAGTCAATAAAAGTGTAATAAAGGTTGAGTCAAAGAAAGCCAAGCGTTTTAAGACTTGTGTTGTTGATTTGTTAGATGATGTTGGTGTTTGGGATGAATCCTTAGTATAGAAACATGATTCCTGTATGCTTTTGCCTCGTTACACTTGAGACATAGTGCGATATGGCATTTTATTTCTTGGATCATGTTTCTAGTTTCATTTTTGAGCTAGAGAAGGGTAGAGCTAGCTACGTTTTGTGTTTACACACCCCGTGATTAAGCTTGCTCGTTTTTATCTCTTTGTTGTTTATTCCCCAGAAATTCCCTTCGGTTAGCCCCGTCCCTAGCCTAACGTTACAACCGTGCAAGTCCTACTTGACCTTACTTAACCTCGGTTGGCCCCGATTAGTGGAGATGCTTATGAAGTATGAGCCTATGGTGTAGTCGTTTTAACCTAGCATCCATAATCCAAACCGGTATACCGTGGTAAATGTAGGAGAAGCTATTCACACACTCACATCCCGTCTGCTTGATAAGGTAGGGTTAAGTTGTATGCATTTACTCATTTACTTCCCGGTTGTGTTTGATGTGTGATTGACTTGACCTACGCGTGTAACGTTGACTCATTGGATTCTTTTAGAACGCTCATTTTGCTCGAGGGCGAGCAAACGCTAAGTGGGGGGTGGTTGATGAGAGTCAACTTTACTATGCTTCGGTGCATGTTTTAAGCCCCATTTATGACACTTTCGGCTTATTTTGGGTAGTTTTAGACCGTTTATAGGGCAAAATCGCATTGAGCACTCACTTTGAGGTAAACCGTCATATAGATGGAAAATCTCGGCATTTTACGATGTTTTTGGCCCTTTTCGAGCCCTATCTATCTTGTGGAATTATGCTTGGTTTGTGTTAGATGTTGTGACGCGGGATCTAGGTGCTCGCGAGCCCGAGAGACAAGGCGTGGAGCGTATAAAGATGAAACTAATGGTTGGAGATAGAAGAAAATAGAGAAAAGTGAAGAATTTGGAGCCTGGAGAAGTTTGGCGCACGCCAAAGGTGTTGGGGCGCGCCAAAGTGATAGCAGAATGCACATTAAGCCACTGATCAAGTCTGGGGCACGCCAAAGATGTTGGGGCGCGCCAAAGTGAAACAGAGAGTTGCCAGAGCCACTGAAACAGTTTTGGGGCGCGCCAAAGCCTTTGGGGCGCGCCAAAATGACTTTTCCTGCACATTTTGGAGAATATAAATACCACTTGCACAGATTTTTGTAGGCATTCTAGATATACTTTTTCACTTCCATACCCTACGATTTTCCCTTCTAAGTCGATTTCTCCTATTCTTCTCCCCTAGATTCACTCTTTTATCATCTTTTACTTGAATTAAACACAATCTAGCTTAGATTTTAGCTCAAGTTTCTTCTCTAATCTTGGATTTTCTGATTTTTGGGTCTTCTTCTTCACCAATTGACATGGGTGTTGAAAAAGCTTGATGTAAACTCCGATTCTCCACGATTTTGGTAATTAATTTCGCTTTCTCTTTCATTTATGGCTTTAATTCTATCTTTGATTGTTGTTTTTAGTTTTATTATGAGTAGCTAAACTTTTCATAGCCAAATTATGTGAAAATTGAAGAAATCACCCTCTAATTGATGAAATTGGGAATGGGTAGTGTTTAATTGTTGTTATATTGACGAATTCATGTCTTAAAACTTGTTCTTAATGCTTGAATTAGCTTGTACACCTAGTTCATGAACTCACACACCACTTTTATAAATGTATGTTGCGAAGGGGTGTGGGAAAAGGTGTTTTAAGATCATTCTTTATAATCAACTGAGTTGTTTAGATTGATTAGGGAGTGAGGTTCAATCGGTTGTGAAATCGGGCAACTCTAGTGCGTTAATCTTGTTCCGGTCAATTAAATTCTTAAAGGCGGAATGTTGAACCGGGCAAAGGGTGTTCGATTGTTGTATGGCGTCGTACACTAGCTTAGGAGTTTGCACCCATGAATGAGTCAATATAAGTAGAGGTTGGTAGGTTGGTTGATCCCATTCCCGAGCTAATCAATTGGAGGGTGAAAGTAATCAATTGGATCATAGTTTGGCTATGTCTCTTTCTCTCTTTAGCATCTTTAGTTTATATTTTGTTTTAGTGTACTTAAACTTGAAATATCTTGGTTGACCTAAACTAAGTCCAAAAACGGCTTTGGTACTCGATTGATTCCTCGTGGGATACGACCTTGCTCACCTCTATAGTGCTTCCGACCCGGTACTCGGCCGGTTAAGGTTGGTCGTTACTATTTTGGTCATCACCCATCAATGGCCCCCTACTCCGTGCTTTAATGATATTCCCTGAGGATATGAAGGATGGAGTAATTATCAACACCTTTTATGACCTCATCGTCGGATGCGACTTGTACACTTAAGGCCGCGTTTTTGAAGCAAACGTCCTTAAAGTAACTATGGGCCTATTTTTGCGACCTTGTCGTCTGATGCGACTTGTTCTCTAAGGGCCGTGCTTTCAAAGCAAGCGACCTCAAAGTAACTCTGGGCCTATTTTTGCGACCTTGTCGTCTGATGCGACTTGTTCTCTAAGGGCCGTGCTTTCAAAGCAAGCGACCTCAAAGTAATTGGGCCTATTTTGTAGGGCGAGGCCGTCAATCGTGGCCGACGTCGCTTCTTTAAATGATGCGGCCGTTTCAAAGAATCGCCTAGGTAGTTATACGTGGGTACCGATGGGACGCCTTTTCGTATTTCGAAACCGACAACCGCCGCCCTAATCGAACCGTTGGATGAAGCGTTCCCAACCGTACGATCGTGGCCCCCTTGCCTATATAAAGCTTTCGCTTCTCACCCTTCACACTTTTAGCGTTTCCTATTTTCTTCGTTGTTTGTTGATTTAGAATTCTCAAGTTTCTTGGCGAGCTTTGAAGGTTCGGCGGCGTCCCGCGGTGGTTCTAGGATTTCACGGCGGCTCTTTTGAAGATTCCGGCCACCTTCTTGAGTATTCCCGCGGTTCTTACGCGGTTTTCCAATCTTTTTCAGCAAATCAGGTAAGAAATCCTTTCTGTTAACTTGTTTACTCATCCATCCCTACCTTGTTTTTCCATACATATTAATTTTGTTATTTCTTTTGCTACGGAGATGCAACATTGCCTTGTTTCCGATTAATAATGGGGGTTTTCCTGGGGAGAGATCATAGCTTTCCCGGGAAAATTGGGGTTTCACCCACTCCCCTGCTATCCTCTCGTGATTTTCTTTGCGATCCCTCTTGCAAAAACGGAGGAGGCGGTATTGAAGTGGGTGCGATCACCTTCCGGGCTAATTTATTATTATACCGTGTCCGAAAGCTCCACCTTTTTCCTCCCTTGTTTTTGTAGGATGTCGGGGAATGACCATTCGCGATGATTCGCGGAGAGGGAGATTTATGATTATGCTTTGAGGAAGACCCCATATTATCCGCGGCCTCGCCGGCGATCTACCGGACGAGGTTGAAGTGGAAAGTACTCGCGCGTATATTGGCGAGATTACCGCCGACGAGGTCGCTATTATGGATGCCGACCCTTTTGAGTTGGAGGCCTTCATCTCTGCTAGAAATCCGCCGCATAGAGTGAGCCTTAAGGAGAAGGCGCGGGCTCAAAAGTCTCCAACTGTTCACGGGGGTGAAAAGATCGCGTCCCCGGCCGAAGGACAAGCTGCGGTCCCGAGTACTAGCGGCGCTCCCGACCACGACGAAGCTTATGTTCAGGACGCCGCAGTTCATGAGTTAATGGGGTCCAGTGAGGATGAAAATGCTGAATTGCCTCGGAAGGATATCTGGAGGCCTGCGAAGAAGCAGAAGAAGAGGAAAATTGCGAGCCAAACCATGACAGTTGGTGAGGCCGCCGCGGCCGATACCCAACCGAAGAGCTCTCGTCCTAACAATCCTGAAGCTATGCGAGAGTTTGGGTTCGTGGCGGCGTACGAGAAGGACGTTGACAAGAAATGGTCCCGATTGTGCAAGAGCAGCGATCTCAACAGGACCATTAACAGTATATTCGGAATTGACACCGGTGTGTATCGGTTTTCTTTTTCGATTATAAGAAAGAGTCGATAAATTTAAACCCGGGGACCATAAGGATTATGTAAGTGCGCGTCGCTCCGAGGACACCCTTATCCTTCACTTCCATCATTTATATGCGGGTCTGAGACCGCCTTTCGATCCTTTCTTTGTCAAGATCTGCAAGGAGATGCAGGCGCTTCCCTCTGATTTTGCCGCCGGGACTATTATCCAGTTGATGGCCTTTATCGTTATGTGTCGGATTCTGAAGATCGAGCCGACGTTAACTTTACTGGGGCAATTTTATTCCTTCGGGGGACGTCTATTCTGGACAAGTCTCTCGAGGGCGAAGACTCCCCGCCTACTTATTCCCGCTTCCCAATAAGTTTCACAAATGGGGGCGGCGGGTACCGAAAGTTGAGTCGAAGGTAGGTTGGCCTTTTCCTGGGCGGGAGTCCGCGGAAGCAAATCCACGCTTTTAATCCTTGACCCCCCTGTGAGTGAGCGGCGCTACGTAAAGGGGCTGATGACGTTAATTCAGTCGGACGGGGCGGCGCCATCTCGGAGAAATGTTTCCTGGGTTGAACTTCTTGATCTGGCCGAGCCTTTTGTATGTATGGCGGGCCTAGTGGGCAGGGGGAATGCCGCGCCCTTGGTACGAATGGGTCCCGAGAGCCGTGATCCGGACCGGATTGGGGGTTGTCATATCAACAAATGTTTCCCTCCGAGTGTCCGGAATGTGGGGGCGATCCTATACTTAGGCCGCTTTGTAACTTTCTTTGTCCACTTGTATTTATTTGTAAATGCTCATTTTGTTTTTTTCGGGTTCTAAACCGCTTTCTTTTTGTAGGTATGGATCCGAATGCTCGCAGGGCTTACCGAAACAAGCTTAATGCGGAGGCGGACAAGGCAGCCAATGCTCGACAGGAAGCTCTGAAGAAAGTTCTAGGGAGAGTGCCCCGATCTGTGGACGCCTCGATCGTCGAAGAGACACCTAACCCGGAGGCTGCGACATCATCTGCCCTTGTTGCGAGCCCAGGTCAGGCTAGTGCCTCGAAAAGACTCATCCCCCTACTAAAGAGTCGCACGGCGTAAAGCGACCTCAAACAGAGAAGGCGGAGGATGATCGCCTACCCAAACGGTCCGCTCCCAGTCCCGCACGTCTTGAAGAGGTTGAAATTCCGGCGGAGAAGAGCGCGCCCTCTGAGACACTGCCACCAAAAGCTTTGCCTCGAGGCTACTCTGGGAAAGAGGCCCTCTGGTTGGATCCGAACTTCACCCAGGGTCTCGACCTGTCCAAAGCTCGCCAGATTGGCGAAGCAATCGCCGATGTGATTCCTCTAGGGCCACTTCCCTATGACTGTCCTGATACTGTTCAAGTGGAGATTGGCCGGGGCATATTAGCCCGCTTTGCGGCTCAAGACAACTCTCCGCCTCAAGATGAGATTGCTGAAATTAGAGATCTTAGTGGCCAGTTTGGGCTTGCTGCTTCTCTGGTAAGACCCTTTTTTTTTTTTTTTTTTTTTTTTTTTTTTTAACTGTCCTCTGTTTTCGACAGCTCGGTGCTCGTTTAAACCGGGTACTTGAGGCCGCTGAGAGGCGCGAGGCAGAGGTGAGGAAAGTGACGGCGCAGCTGGGAGCGACTGATAAGGCGAGGGTTACTGCCGAAAAGAAAGCTAAACATGCGGCCGGCGAGGTGGAGAAGATGAAAGCAATCATGGAGGAGCACTCTAAGTTGGATGCCGAGATCAATGAGAAAGTTGCATCTTTGACAAAGGACTATGCGGGGGCGCGGGGAGGAGATCGCCACGTTGAGGGGTAAGCTTGCCGAGGCGGAGACGGCGCCAAGGAGGCCGCCGAGAAAGCTATTGAGGAAGGCTGCGAGGAAAACGGCTAAGGCCGTCGAGGAGGCCAAGTCCGGGGCCGTCGTGCCTACAAGAATTCGGATGACTTCTTCGACCTTATGGAGAATAGCTTTGACCGGGGCTTTAGTCACCTAGCTCGCCGTATCCGGGCCGATCGTGGCGGGGAGCACATTACTCTGGAGGATATCTTGCGGTGGGTGAACACGCACCAAGGTCATCCCGATTTAGTGGTTTTTCACCCGGAAATCCCTTATGCAAGCGAGCTTGTTACCTCGATACGGTGAACGCTTAAACGTGGCGAGCTGTTTGGGATCCCGCTCCCGTTAATCCCGTAAACTTTGAGATGTTGAAGAAGCCGCCGCCCTCGAGCAAGGCGACGAGTTTACCAAAGACCCCGCCTACCCCTCATGCTCTCTAGATTTCTTGGATTTTTCTCGCGAGCCCCTTGAAAATTTGATTTGTAACTTTGACTATTTATTTTTGTGATTTCATTGAATCTTGAGTTGTAATATCTTTCAAATTGCTTTCTCGCATTTTTCAATTCGTAAAACTTGGTTTTTCCTGTCCCTGATTCGTGCGAGGTTGTTCCATAATTTGGCGGCGTCAAGCAGTCATGAAACGTCGTCGTCTCATTCTAACCATAGTCGCTATGCGACGTTAATTTTTCGAAGTTTCAGCGGCCCTAATCGGAGCAGTGCTTTGCCAGAAAACAGAGCCTCTCAGAGCAGCCTTTGACTGTTATTAAAGCAGAGTTATGACCCCTAATGACTAGGCGTCAGTTGTAACTGTAGCCATAAATTTCGGTCTCTTCACGGTCCGGCGCTCCCGTTGCCTTGGTTTTCGGGGCGGTTGCATATCCGGCCCTAGGATCCGCTTAATCCCAACCGTTGATCATGTCCCTTCTCGGTATAAAAGGGGGTTACTTTGGGACTCACTCTACCTCTTGCCTCATACCGAATTTGCTTTCTTTCTTCCTCATTCGTTCATTATCCTCAACTCTATGTCTCATCCAGGGAAAGCAAACCGGGTTCGGATATGGAAAGCTTGTCCTATCCGGGATGTTTCCCCCTTTTTCACCACCGCCCCCCCATAGCCAAGGATTATTTCTGGGATTATTTTAAGTGGCGTGATATTATGAGGGAGAGGGGCTTAAATGAACAACGAATAGAAGACGGCTCCATGCTGCGCGTTCGGCTTTCTGGCTGGTGGGAATTTATTGCTAGGCCTCGGGCAGCGGATAATGTTACCATGATACGGGAATTTTATTCCGTGTTGTCTGAGGTAGCCTCTGGTGGGACAGTAAGTAGCATTTCTCTCCGGGGTGTCCCCTTTATCTTTACTCCGGAGAGAATTAACCAAGTTTTTAACATACCCGCTATAAATCCCTCCTCCCATTATGAGATCGCCCGGACCTTGCGGATGAGGAAAATAGGCGGATTCGTCTAGGTATTGCAATGTGCGAGCCGTTCCCCCGAGCATCGGCGGGTTTGGTCTTTGGAAGTGATCGCGTCCGACCTCTCTCGTAGCGACCGTGAGTGGAAGAAGTTTATAAATTCCCGCGCTCTTATCTTTGCCGATGCGATGTTGTTAGTGAGAGCGAAGCGCTCCTTCGCACGCCATTCGCGACCATCGAGTGGATATAGGCGGGGAGTGTTGATCCATCGCGAGGCACTAAGATATGCGTGCTCGGTGGGTCAAGCTCGCCGAGGTACAGGTCGCCGCATGCCTTTCGCGTCGCTGATAACCAAATTATGCGGTGGCGCCAGGGTTCCCTTCCATACTCTTGACCGATATGTTTGAAAAAACTTATCCGGTGGAGCCCTTTGCAAGCGTGGTGTCGTTTTTGGACCTCCACACATGTGATCGGAGGAAGATAACCATCCTGCAGTTGATGGAAGTTTGTCCAGGCTTGATCGATATGTTTGAAAAAACTTTTTTTTTTTTTTTTGCTATGACGAAAAGACTAGAATGTAAATACAATTTGGAAAAACAGCTTTATTTGAATTGGCTTGTTACATATAGTATTTTTTCAAATTGTCTGCATGCCATGGCCTATTATACTCGCGGCCCTCCTTGTCACTTAGCATGTACGTCCCCTTTTTGATAACTCGCGAAATCCGTAGGGGCCTTCCCGCTTTTCCGATAGCTTTCCTTTTTTCGCTTCATGGCCCGTGGCTTGCCTTTTTTGTAGAACGTAATCCCCGACGGCGAAGTGATGATTTCGAATACGTTTGTCGTGATGACGCTTTGCCGCCTGTTTATAATTGACTAGACGACTGTATGCCTGGATGCGCCGCTCCTCTATTAGATCAAGCTCGAGTTTACGCGCCGCCGTATTATTGACCTCGCTATAAAAAACGACCCTAGGGCTTGGTAAGGCCATTTCCACAGGCGCCATAGCCTCAGATCCATATGTTAAGGCAAAAGGAGTTTCCCTCATTGTGATTTTTCGCGACGTCCTGAGTGCCCATAGAGCCGCTGGAAGGTGATCCGGCCAGTGGCCTGCTTTCTCACCCAGGCTCTTCTTTAACAACTTAGGACCTGTTTGTTGGCATTTTCGGCTTGCCCATTTCCTTGCGGGTAGCACACGGATGATTGCCAATGTTTAACATTGTTCTCTTCACAAAATCGTCGAATTCGTCTCTGAATTGAGGTCCGTGATCGGAAACCATCACTCTCGGAACCCCAAATCTTGTCCATATTTGATCGAGCAAAAAGTATGTTATGTCCCTGGTATTGGTTTTCACCAAAGCCTTAGCCTCGACCCATTTAGTAAAATAATCCACCGCGACGACCACGTATTCGCAACCTGAGCGACCCCTCTTTAAAGGTCCGATGAGGTCGATCGCCCACATGTCGAAAGGCCAGGCAGCTACCACTATGCTTCGTTCGACTGAGGGTAGCCTGGGGATATTTGCGAACCTCTGGCAAGTATCACATGCTTGGGTATGAGACTTGGCGTCTTCTGCTAATTTCGGCCAATAATATCCGGCTAGAAGTACCTTTTGTGCAAGTGTTCGATTGGAGGGATGGCCGCCGCACATTCCCTCATGTAGTTCTGTTAGAATTCCCGTTACCTCCTCAGGTCGTACGCATCGCAGAAGGGGTTTCGAGAATGAATGGCGGTAAAGCACATCGTCCATAATCGTATATCTTGCGGCCCTTTTTACTAAGGCCTTAGCTTTGCGAGGATCGCTGGGAAGCTCCCCCAACTCAATATA
Source organism: Gentiana straminea (assembly GCA_036785695.1). Taxonomy (NCBI): domain Eukaryota; kingdom Viridiplantae; phylum Streptophyta; class Magnoliopsida; order Gentianales; family Gentianaceae; genus Gentiana; species Gentiana straminea. Next base: position 19,832,227 of record JAVUPR010000266.1, on the reverse strand, counting down.
AGACTTCATGATGTCGACCCAACAAGTGTTACTGGGTTGGAAATCCATGATCTCGACCTGGGTGATGGCGGGCTCCGATAGGTGCTCGACCATGATGCTGGGATCGCACGACGCGTCTTTGCTGGTTAACTTGGATAAGTAGTCTGCCCTATGATTGTCCTCTCGAGTGATGTTTTTGAATTGACAATATGCGAAGCTGCCTTCGAGTCTTTTGACGAGGTTAATATACCTCTGTAAAATTTCACAATGAATGCCAAAGGACCCATTGATTTGATTTACCACCAATTGTGAGTCGCAAAATACTTGTATATTTTCGACTTTCATGGCTTTGGCGAGTTTCAGCCCAGCAATGACGGCCTCGTATTCTGCCCGGTTATTAGAGGCGGTGAAATCGAATTTCGAGCCTCGCTCAATTTCTTCGATGTGCCCGGCTCTAACAGATTATTCCCGCGCCACACCCTTTGTGATTAGCGGCGCCATCGACGTAGAGCTGCCAACAGTGACTTGGCCTGATAGGCTCGTCCTCTGTGGTGACCTTATCCTGGTCGCATTCGGAGCAGGCCTGCTCTTTCATCTCTTCGTTGAAGCTTGTTTCTGCTATGAAATGCGGGAGAGCACGGGCCTTTATAGCCTTCCGAGGCTCATATCGGATATCGAACTCGCAAGCTCGATGGCCCATCGGAGCGGCCCGACCGGACAGTCCGGTTTGTGAAGAACTGTCTTAGCGATGCATTTGATAAGACTACGATGGTGTGCGATGAAAAGTAAGCCCTTAATTTGCGGGCGCTATAACAACACAATAAGCCAACTTTTCTATATTAAAATAACGACTTTCAACGGGGCTTAGAGCTTTGGAAACATAAAAAACGGCTTCGCGAGCCTTCCTCCTCTTTTACAAGTGCTGCGGCTACGGCCCTATCCGAGGCTGCCAAATACAAGAACAAAATATCCCCGAGCCTCGGGCTAGTTAACAACGGCGGTCTTGATAAGTATTCTTTGAGGTCTTTAAATGCCTGGGAGCATTCCGCCGTCCAAGAGAAGGTACCAGCCCCTTTCAAAATTTTGAAGAAAGGCAGACTTCTTTTTGCGGATTTCGAGACAAACCTACCCAGAGCTGTGATTCTGCCGTTAATCCGCTGTACTTCTTTAATATTGGTGGGCTCGCTCATGTTGACCAGGGCCTCGATTTTCTCGGGATTTGCCTCGATCCCCCTTTGACTTACCATAAAGCCCAGAAATTTTCCTGCCTGGACCCCAAAAGTACATTTCGTAGGGTTTAGTTTCATTGAGTGGCCCCTTACATTTGCGAAGGTTTCGCGAAGGTCCACCAGGTGACCCCGGCGACTTGACTTTACGACCATATCATCAATATAGGCTTCCATGTTCCGGCCTATTTGTGTGCCGAAAACTCGGTTCACCATTCTTTGATACGTCGAACTGCGTTCTTTAGGCCGAAAGGCATCATCTCATAGTAATAGAGTCCACCGCGGCCCCGAAGGCCGTCATTTCCTTGTCTTCATCTCGCCATTTTGACTTGGTGATAACCGGAATATGCGTCCAGAAAGCTCAGTGTTTCGAATCCGGCGATCCCATCGACCATTTTGTCAATCCGGGGCAGTGTATAAGGGTCTTTGGGGCAAGCTTTGTTCAAGTCGGTAAAGTCGACACACATCCGCCACTTGCCGTTGTGCTTCTTTACCATCACTACGTTTGCCAGCCATGTGGGATATTGGAGCTCCTTGATAATGCCTGCTGCTAGAAGTTTTTTGACTTCGCCCTTTATTGCGATCTCTTTTTCCAGAGAGAACTGGCGTGCTCTTTGCTGTATTGGTCTAAAGTTGGGGTCGGCATTTAGATAATGCAAAGCGACCTCTGACCCAACGCCCCTCATATCTGTTACTTCCCATGCAAAGGCGTTCAAGTTGTCTTTTAGAAGCCCGATCAATTCTTCCCTCTCTCCCTCGGTGGTCCTCGATCCTATTTTTATCTTTTGATCGGGATATTTGTCGTTTATTATAACCTCGATCAACTCGTCCTCGGCAGTGAAGTCGGGCTCGTCCCGAACTTGCAATGTTTCCACCTCTACTGCCTTCTCCGGGATTTCTTTCATCATAGCAATCTGATCCGTAGCCGTGTTAAAACCATCCAGTCGGGGTCGCTTAGAATCGACCTGTTTTTGGTCATATAGTCGAGGAAAGCTCCGGGTCGGCCGATGGCGACCCCAACCTCTTCCCTACGTGAAATTTGACCCTTTGGTGGGGAACGGACGCCACCATTTGAAATTTTTTCATGGCCGGGATCCCCAAGATAATGTTGTAGTATGAGGGAAGATCAATAACTAAAAATGTGATTATCTCGCTTCGCATGGCTCATAGTCGCCCACGGTGACGTTGAGGTCGACTGTTCCCTTGACCCGCACGGTGTCGTTGGTAAAGCCCTCGAGCACCCCGAGGTAAGGTTTCAACTTAGCTTCTCCAAATCCGATCTGTTTTAAACAGTCGAAATAGATGACGTCGCGACCAGCCCCTGTGTCGATCATCACTCTGCTGACTCCATGTTTGTCGTTTATTCCGATTTTGAGAACAAGGGGTACCTCCATGGGGCCCTCGCTTGTGGCCAATTCGCTTTTAGTGAACATGATTCCCTTCTCGTTTTCCCCTAATACCACCTGCTTTTCAAAGCCGCGCGCATTGATCTGGTGTATCTGGGATTTCAGCCGATCCGTTGTCTTTGGGGATATCCCCATGGATAACTTGGACCTCTTTTCGATAGACGCGGGGGGGGGGGGCGACCTTGACCGGTTCCGTATTCCCATCTCGCTTATACTTAATCGCCGGTCCCTCGCGGATTAACCTTTCTATTTCTCGCCTTAACGTGAAACATTCATCCGTGATGTGACCATGATCCTTGTGATAGTCACAGTACTTGAACTTGTCACGACCGTCGGGATCGCCCCTCATAGGTTTGGGTTTGTCAAAGTGCTCGCAGATTTCGAACAATATTTGAGATGCTTTGGTGTTGAGCGGGGTAAAATTGTCCTCGCTGAATTTATAAGGCCTTTTTACCTCGCGCTCGTGACTAGCCCCTCGCCCTTTTTCCTTCTTTTTCTCCTCAGTGCGCTCCTCTTTTTGTGAAGGCTGCTCTGCTCTTGGCTTTGCCCTGCCCAAGGACGGCGCTTCGCTGACTCCCATCATTCGAGCCCTTTCCAACATTTCCCTGAGACCCGCTTTAGGGGGCCGTAGGTTAAACTCAGTTTTCATTGGACCCTTGGCGATCCCTGTGAGGAAACATGTGACAACTGCATCATCCGGAATGTTTCTTGTTTGATCGTATATTCTGATGAAACGTTCGTAATACTCTTTTCCGGATTCATGTCCTCCCATGCGGACTTCGTATAGATCCTCTATAGTTTTCTTTGGCCTACTCGCCGATTCAAATTCTCTGACGAATTTCTCGGAGAGATCCTCCCAGCCTTTTACTGAGCCACGGGGAAGTCCACGTATCCAAGAGGCGGCCCTATCCTGCATGCTTCCGACTAAGGCGATGCACCAGGCGGATTTATTTTGGGTCGCCAGGGTGATGCGACCTTGGAAAGCGGTGAGCCGCCGTTTGGGCAAGAATTTCCATTGTAGTAATTATAGGCGGGGTAGCTAACCTTTTCGTGACCGGTAGGCAATGTTTCGTAATTCTCTTGGCAAGTACGTCAATTCCCGAGATCGGGCGACCCTCTCGGTGGCCTCGACTTTTTCAATTCGGCGAGCTCATTTTTCATTATTTCCATTTGCTCTGCCAAGACGGGGTCAAAACTGGGTCGCAACAGTGCCTGTGTATTCGTCTTTTCCGGCTGCGCTCGACTCTCGGCGGTCTTGCGACTCCTCCCGACGAGCTCTTTTCTCACGTATGATTATGCGAGCGTCCGGCGGGTCCCTATCTCGGGGGGGAAATCTTTCCTCGGGAAGGTTGAGACGACTTGGGGCCGAGGCCTTGTCCTTCTCACCTAACCTTTTGAGGGCCGAACCCTTTTGATGTGACTTTTCCCCCTGATGATTGTGATCTGGGAGAACCGAGGTCTGCACAACGTCTTTCCTAGGTCCTTTGCGACCTGACGAGCGCACGCTTTCCTCTATCTCGATCCCGCGAGTCTGGCTTTGCCGACCTTTGTTCACAGCCGTAGGAGCGATTTCATTTCTAGGAGGATTTGGGGGTCGTACCGACATTGGAGTTTGGCCCTTAGCCACTAAACGGGAATTAGCTAGGTACATAGTTTCCGCATACCTCGCGTATTCCCTTATTTCCACAACCTCCGGATCCTCCTGGAGATCTGGCTCTGTCCTGGGAGTTGACCTCTGGCTTTGCTGCGATCGAGATGATCCTCTGATTTTCTTATCCAAAGCTGCTACGACCTCTCTCGGCTTAGCCTTTTGATTTATCAAATTTCGGGCATCGCTAGGGGCCAAAACTCCTCTTTGTGATCCTTCCCCACCCGCTTGCGTAATCTCTTGTGTTTCTATCGCGGCGTCAGCCTGTATATGTGTTTGTACAACGCCTCGCGAGTTTGGGGGTCCAGCTTGTCCTTTGCTTCCCGCCATAGGTTGACTATTTGTGATTAGATTTCGCCTTGGGTCGGACTTCCTGGCAACCTGATGTGATCTTTAGATGATGGAGTCGGTCAGATGGACCGCCGTTTTCGGATTGTGTGTGGTTTTTATGAACCGATGAATCTTTTTTCCCGGTAACGGAGCCAACGAAGATGTTTAAATCGTCACGGGTGTCCTTGCGGTGTATAGACGGTGGATATCCGTTTGTATTTTAGGTGTGGTGTTATTCCGGCGGGTGGCGTTATGGTGGAATGAGAGTGGACGAGCCTTGGCGGCAAGTATAGTGTGTATTTCATATATTTCATCCTCCTCTTAGTTTACAATGACCACTCCTTTTATAGAGGTGGGTAACTTAGGGAATAAGTAATCTATTAGATATTTTACTAATAGCTAGGTTTAACTTAGATACTAAGCAAGGCGAAATATCTAAGATACAAGTAGGGGAAAGATCTGGATCAATCGGCGGCCATCTCTCTGAGGTCGCAAGAAGCAAGCCTTCTCCGGCCTCACCACCCTGGCGACCCTTCTTGACCTCTGCTGGATGAGATTCCCAGGATCTGTTGCACTTGCCTGGGACCGCAAATGCCTTGGTCGCGGCGAGGTGAGACAACGTGGCCGCCCCTTTTGCGATCTCTCTTGTTATGCCGGAGGGTGGCCGCCGTGGGTTGTCTCTCACTGTTGAGGTGGCGGAATTATTTATACCCATCAAATGCTAACAAGAACAATTTGCATGTGAGATAGAGTGTTTTTCGACAAATTGGCAGAGCTTGACGGCTTGTTTCAATTAAAAGTCGATCCCTTGTGAAGAGGGATGATGCCACTATTTATAGGGATTACAACGTCGGTTACAAGACGAGTAGAAAATACAATATACAATCTACAGATCCGCGAGTCGAGATCAGTTTATGTGAGATGGCTTATATTTTAGCCTTTACTGGACCTCCTTGTATCCTTACTTGATTGCCTCGTTAAGTGGGCCTCGAGTTGAGGGGCGAGCTGGTGTGCCCCATCTACTTCGCCTCGCCTAAAGAATGACGTATGAAGGCTTGGTCGATACCCTTTGCCTAATTGACTATAAATATCGTGACGACATAAGATGGGCAATATGATTCTTGGTCCTACTCATCCTATTATAGTGCGAGCTGAATGGACCAAAGACCCTATTCATTATTGGACTTTTCAGATGACCCAATATGAATCTGTCAGAGCGTTTACGGGTTTAGCGTTAATGGCCACTACTCCTTGAACTTTTCATCGCGTGGATGGAAGTCATGGAGTAAAGTTTTAGAAAAGTGATTTCTCGCCTACCCCTTCGTGGATGTCATGAAGCGCTTGCCTGTATTAGCATTGGGCTCGCAAGAGCGACCATGGTACCGATTTGAGTGACCGGTCTTTACAGCTTTGAGCGTGAGAACACGATCGGTTGTGATGCCGTAGTGTAGCGTTCGGACTGTAGTGCGTGTATTCGCATAGTACCGTGCCATAGTGCTCGGACTTGATTGCGTCTAACTCGCAAAGTGCGGTACTGTAGCGTTCGGACTGTATTGCGTGTATTTGCACAGCACCGCGCTGTAGTGCTCAGACTTGATTGCGTCTAACTCACGAAGTGCCGTACTGTAACGTTCGGATTGTATTACGGGTATTCGCATAGTACCGCACTGTAGAGGTGGCGAATTAAGATGATGACTTATCCGAGATCTCCAAGACCATCCGTTTGCGAGGTGGAACTACCCCTTTTATAATCTCTACAGTTATTGTTGACTATGTTTTAAATCAACAAATTACCTTTTTACTCTTAAAAAACAGAATAAACTGAAGCAATTAACATCTTTCTATGCGAGGACTAATGCTGTTAACGAGCCGAGCTGAGTTGAAACGAGTATTGGCGGTTCGAGCTCGAGCTCATTTAGCTCACGAGCTCGTTTGTTTGTTAAATGAACAAAAAAAATTGTTCGAGCTTGGCTCATTTAAAAGATGAAATGTTCGAGCTCACATTGTTAAACATATTGTTGTCTTCCAACTCGAGTATGGCTCGAGTTCGGTTCATTAAGGTATAAAACATAAAGTGCAAGTGCAAAAATAACAAGTTATAAATTAATATTACGTACATCACACAACAAAAATTATTATAAAAACATCTAAATATTATATAAAATCAATATATAACCTCAATTAGATGAATGAATAACTTTTCATCTTTTGAGTTAGGGTTACTCTAAATTGATATAATTACGTTCGCGATCATAATCGAACGTTCGCGAACCAAACTCGTGTTCGTTTGTTAAGCAAACAAGCCTACAATCATGTTTGAGCTCGGCTCGTTAAGTTAAACGAACAAACGATCACGAACACTAACGAGTCGAACACGAACTTGTTCACGAACGACTTTATTCGTTTAACAGCACTAACGAGGAGTGTCTTACTTTTTAATTTTAAAAGGATAATGATTAATCAATTGATAAGAATCTCACCATAATCAATAGTTATGAAAGTATATAGTAAAAAATGTAGTGCATATCCGCTGTGCATACATCATCACCGATTATTATTAAAATAGAGTAACGGGTATCTACGCAAAGAGTGTCATATTGTTTTTGTTTTTATTTTGCTTTTTGTTATTTATTTATTAACATTATTTTTAATTTCTAAAATAGAGTAGGGTTCTTTAAAAAAAAAAAAAATTAGAATAGGGGACATCGCCGTTTGTGCTTTTGGGTGGCAGTATAAGTTTCGGCTCGCCTTGTGCTTGTCTTGCGTTTTGGTGCTAGCGCTTTTTCTGTCTCTCTCTCAAGGTTCGTAACTTCTGCAATAGTCGCCCTAGGTCTTCTTCATCTGCCTCTAACCTAATTTTCTTGTGCATAGTTGTAGCGATTTTTTTCCTATCTGAATCATTTGCAGATCTTCTTGTATGTATGTATGTTCTGTGCTTCATCTGTTCAAATGTTTATCTGCTGTACCGAGACGGTTATCAGTGATCACTGTTTTTGCCAGAGATTATCTCTTGTTAGCTTAAATAATCTGTTTTATTTTCAATCCGTATGAGTTTATTTTATTATTGCTTGTTCGGTTGTTTAGATGATATCTTCTTGCTTATGGATTATTTGTTTCATGTGCTGCGAATTAGCTTAACCAACGAATTAATTGGTAGTAGATCTCGTAAGATCGTGTTAGTGCGAGGTTCCAGATATGGTGATTAATAGCTCAAGGGATTTTACGGCTACCATCAGAGCGAAACACTATAACAAGCATGGCAAAGCATCTCGAAGCATCGCACGCATAGCAATTGCTGCGATGCTTTCCTATGCTCCGTATTGCGTGCTATGCTTTGCTATCTTTTCGGTATGCTTAGAGACACCCCGTGATACCCTCCTATGCTTTGTTATACTTGTTCTGGTACTCGTTGCCACATTTTGTTGTGGCACTACCAATGGTCATTTTCCAAAAATAAACCATGGACTGAGTTGTTGTGAAATAGGTCTTGTTATCTATCTGCGTAGCATTTTTTTAGTATATTGCTTATTTATCACCGGTAATATATCGGCCATTGTGTTGTGGAGTATTTCACTTCTATTAGTTTTACTTTGATATTGCATTGTTTGATGTACCATAATCTTTAAAGTACTATAATTTAGAAAAGAATATCAGGCTGAAAGAACTTGTTGGATGACTGTATGTTGGTGTCTGATCTTGTTCTCTGTTTCACTCTTCCATTACATCATTTTATTTTATCCCTTTCTCTCCACATAATCGATATATGGCTTTTGAGTCTCTCTTTATGGGCTTGTTTGGCAGTGATTACCTTTTAACATAAGAGGTACAATGGCTTCAAAGAGGATCCAGAAAGAACTGAAGGATTTGCAGAAGGATCCTCCTGCTTCTTGCAGCGCTGGTTTGTAACTGTTTGAGTTCTAGTTGTTATCCAAGTTATCTAAATAATTTATTTTATAGAAAACCCGATGCAATTCTGAACATGAACATGTACTTTTTTTTCAGGCCCTGTTGGTGAGGATATGTTCCATTGGCAAGCTACTATCATGGGTCCATCTGACAGCCCGTTTTCTGGAGGTCTTTTCCTTGTCTCTATTCATTTCCCTCCAGATTACCCATTCAAGCCTCCCAAGGTAAATCTTCCCTAATTTATGCTATAAGCAGCTTTTACTTGTTTTAAAGATTGAGGAATTAAGTATTGAAGTTATCCACTGTACAGATTTGTACAGTTTCCCATATCATTTGTTGCCTTCGTTCTTTGAGTTCCTATATGCGGTTTAACCATTCTTTGAGTCATTTAATGTGGTATCACCGCTCTTCGCGTCCTTTTATGTCTAAGAGCCGGGGAGGGAAGATTTAAAGCCGACCATCTATGGTATAGTGAGGCAAATACCTAGAATACTTGCAACAAGAAAAGATCCAATTGAAATTCCACCAAATCATTGGCAAACATTAGTGGGTGCCTAGCATCATACCATGATGAACTACTAGTGCTTTTTCATGTTTGATCTTTATATAAGTGTTGAATTGCCATTTCTCCCATAAGCTTAAGTTGTTGAGGAGGTATTTAATTTACCTATACACAACTTCAACATGCCTTCTCAGTGTGGGCTTATAACAAAGAGTCTGGGCCAACGCTTGAGAGGCTATCTCTTCCCAAAGTTTAAGTAAAGTTTAAGTTGTTGGGGAGGGGAGGTAATTTACATATCACCCTTAGCTAAGTGACTAGAATACAAAACTTTTCTCCACATTGACATTTATTATTCTGCTGTTATATTTTTGGAAGGTCAACATAACATACTAAAGTCCATGTCCATGTCCATGCTTAATGTATAATTGCGTGCGCAAATATACAATTATTTTGGGACATGTATATTTTCATGTCTCCTCACCCGTGAATTACTGAATGTCGGTTATTGCATGTTATGCATATTTTATTATGGATCTGATTATGGTTATGGTGTTTCATCATGGTATGGTCCATAACCTTGTTAATAAGAATGGGTCATATCTCCTTGAGTACATGAGTTCGAAAAAAAAGGTCCCTATGTTCATGTTCTTTGCACGTTTTCCTAATTTTCATACAAGGTGTTATTCTATTTTTTGGATTGTTTGCTATGTGTAGGTCTCTTTCAAAACAAAGGTCTACCACCCGAATATCAACAGCAATGGTAGCATATGTCTGGATATTCTCAAGGAGCAATGGAGTCCTGCGCTTACGATCTCCAAGGTAATGTAGCTTAGCTTGCAGGTTGTGATATGGCATGAATACGCGTTATTTTTTTTTTTTCCAGCTAGGACTTGTTTGAGTAAAATGCACAGCTTCTCATGACATGTGATGTCTTTGCTGAAATTGCCGCCTTCTTTCTTATCTACCTCACCGCCACCACCCACACACCATCTCATTCTTTATTTGATTAAACGTTTTTGTGGGTGTATATGCAGGTGTTACTCTCTATATGCTCATTGTTGACGGATCCAAATCCAGATGATCCGCTTGTGCCAGAGATAGCTCACACATACAAGACTGACAGGACAAAATATGAAGCAACTGCTCGATCATGGACCCAGAAATATGCCATGGGATGAGATATGTTTTATGTTTATGTGAGGTGAAGCCTATCTGCTGCTAGTAAATAAAAAAAAAAAAAGGGGGAAGAAAAACGTGTTTTGCAGCCTAATAGTTCGTGCCTTGTGTAGTCTGTTTATGGGATTGTGGTATTATGCAGTATGTCAGACTTGCTTTTTTTTTTTTTTTTTTTTTTTACGAAGATGTCAGACTTGCTTTTGATACTGTATTTTGTTTCAGTAATAATTTGAAGTGGATTTATATAGGGTGATTCTATTGGTTCTTACTTCTGGCACCCTTTTCTTGATTATTTTTTTTTACTTACACACACCACACATTTACTTCACCTACCACATAATAATAAAAGATATCACATAATTGCATTTTAGTACTTATATTTTTTTTCTTGATTTTTTTACTTTTATAATAATTGTAAATACAAATTTTCCCCTCATCTCCCGAACAAAACCCTAATTATTCCCACCTTCCAGCTGCCCACTCCTTTTGAAAAACAGCCACCGCCCACCCCCTTCCTCCTTCCCCACCACCATATTCTAACACACGTCTTCCTCAACCACCCCCGGTTTACAAAATGCTTCTGGCAAAAAAAAAAAAAAAAAAAAAAAAAACGTTGGTGTAGTCCACTACCACCACTACCGGAGTACCACCACAGTCACCTTCTCCCTTTTCACCCGCACTTGCCCTTCATCTTCTCATCAAATTTCTTGCCCTGAATATCTTCCGTTTTCGCGACATTGGCCAATGACACTCCCTGCACCTTAGCAAGCCTCTGGCTCCTCTTTTTCTCGCTCGATTCTCTCTCTGCCTCCAACCATTCATACTCTCTCACCCAACAATTCTGCAAAGCACATGCCAGTATCAACACCAGAAGAACCTGCAACATGCCAATATCTTCCATTTATTATTATTTTTTTTAAAGTACTGGACTAGAAGCGTGTTTTTAGAAAAATGGTGGTATAAGAAGTAGATTTTTATTATTTTTGTGGTGTGTGAAGTAACAAAATAATAAAAATATTCTAGTGGTGCCTAAAATAATAATTTGTGTTGCAGGTAGAAATAGGGTGCCACTAGTAAAAAGTGGGGTTCCATTAGAACCTCCCTTTATATATTCTTGTCGATTAGATATACACATATATAATTCATCCTTAAAATGTGTAGTAGTAGATGATATGTTCATCATTGATGTGCTTAGTTTCTTGTGATGCTTAGCATTTGGTTAGGGGTGGTATTTGCTGATTTAGTTTATCTACCTTTCAACATTATCCAAATTGGGGACAATTTGGTTCTTCATTAAGATGCAAATGGGTGTCCAAGTAGGGATGACAATGGGTACGGGTGGGCACGGATTTTACTATATCCATACCCTATCCATCAATTTTTTTTCCTACCCATACCCTACCCATTACCCATGCTGGTAGAAATTCTCTTACCCATGCCCCATCCACGTGGATATCCACGGGTCCATGGATTCCCATGGATATCTGATTTTATCATCGAATTTCATATGATAAGAAATTTTGAGTAACAATTGTTGACGTAAATACACAGTGAATCCTTAGAATGTGATATTTGAATGTGTTTGTTCCTTGACCTTGTGTATCGAAATGTTGAATCCTTAAAACATGATACTTGTTCTATAAGTAAGAAATTTCACACTAGACATATAACATATAAATCCTATCAAATAAACTAAATTCATGAATCATAATCATGATTCATGACAAAATATCACATCGTTTCCTAAAATATCACACATGTGATAAAATATGTTTATCTTTACTCATACAAATAAATAAATTTGTCAATTTCTTAAGGAAAAAATCAAAACAAACAAAAGGGCCTTCCAATTCCAAGAACTAATTTTATTAAAATATAGGGTTTATGGTTAAAAATGACAATTTAAACCTAGAAATATGCAGTGAGGACAGTGAATTTTTTTTTCGGGTAAAAAGGACATGTTCTTATTCCACTGTGATAGTGAAACATTAGATTTGAGGCGAGTTCCACTGCAGAAAACAGTGAATTTTGGGTTATGAGCAGTGGATTTGTCCTTATCGCACATTTTATATTTCCACTGTCCTGATTTCTATTTCCCTCCCTTTTTTTTGTCCTTTTAAACCACTGCCCCTCAAATATATTAGATTACATATACACTGAAACAAGTAAAAAGCAGAAGATCAAAAAAATCTCACTTATTAACCGTGATTTTGGCTGCATAAGTTGTGAATAAAAAAACATATAAATATACACTGTAACAAGATTGACACGGATTTCGGGTTTGACAATTGATATTAGGGCAGAATAGATTAGATTCAAGAATGCATTATTAAAAACAAAATAAGCAACGGATTTATAAAAAATCGCACCTCTCAACCTTGATTTTGACAGTAGGGAATCGATTGTGAGAGAAAACACCCGGTTTTTCACCTCGAGAATTGATCTATACACACACACACACACACACACACACACACACACACACACACACACACATATATATATATATATATATATATATATATATATATATATATATATATATACCGTGGGTCGGGTGGGTATTATGGCGGGTAAACAACACATATCTATACCGTACCCTACCCATGGCGGGTTTTGGAAAATGAAACCCATACCCTCCCCTACCCAAAAAAATACCCTACCCTAACGGGTAGGGTCGGGTGGATATCCACCGGGTTGGATCGAAATTGTCATCCCTATGTCCAAGAATGATTTAGGGTTAAAGAAAATTCGACACTAAATTCACACAAAGTAATGTTTTTTTTTTTACTTTGCTACATGTATGTTTGACTAGTTGGACGATTCGGTCATTAGTTTGTTGCGGGCTAAAAATGTCCACATTTATTTTAACCATAGCATTTGGTATAGGTTGCCAACTTAATCGTCTTTGTTCATGCTTGTCTCACATATCCAAGAACGACGTCCTTTCCGTATATTTCACACAAAAAAAAAAAAAACATATTGTGCTCGTTATTCCATGATCATTTTCCTTCCTTACTAAAATTTATACACAATCCGCCCAAGCAGAGATGCCAAGTTGTTGCCAAAACAGTCCTGTGGGAATCTCAATCCATACGGCTTGAGGAATTACATTCTCAAAGAGACGATGTCATGTTGTCTCTACCACATGATTACATATTGAATATAACCCAGAAAAAATATTTTGGTGGGGGGCATCAGAAAAAAATTCAAAGTTCGAGTTAGAAAATTAGCGTTTTTACTTTTTTACCAACTAAACAACATCGTTTTTCGGATCTCAATGAAGGCACTGGCCCCTACCATTCTCCACTTGGGTACGCCTCTCCTCTGATATAACCCATCCTCAATACCACATACTCTTAAGTGCAGAAGTGGTAGGAAGGGAATTATTTAAAAAACACCATATTTGTTGTGTTCTCACGATGGATTGAAAAGGAATTTCACCATCGTTTTTAGGTGTTGTGTGAGAAAACCGCAAATATTTTATTTAGCCTTTTTTATAAATGGAAAAAAAAAACATGAAATTGATATTACCACTTACTGTCCAATGGATAAAGCCCATACATGATTCTAATGAGATTTAATGGGCTTCGGCTTTACCTTTTGGAAAGCCTCATTATCTCTTAATGAATCCTACGTGTGAAAGATATTTAAATAGAGAAAAACATCTCTAAAAAATATAACGTTTTCTTTGCTTCCCATCGTAATTTATCTACACAAGTTTCTCCCACTCGATAATTCTTTTCATTACCAAAAGTTTCCTTTCTTTCTGATTACTCAGTTCCAATTTAGTGTCTTATGGGACTCGGATCAGTTGGGGGATTGCATCATAGGAGATTCGAAGGTGAGGATGCTCATAACGGTGGACAATGACAATAGCTGTTAGTATTTCGTTTGCACCGGTTTTCCCACGGCACAAGGCCTATGTTATCGGTCTCTTACTATAGTGGAATGCGTTTCACTTGTATTTTTATTTTGTTTCATGGAGATTTTGTAAATCCTTTTGAAAGTGTCTTTATGGCACATTTTGCGTTTCTAATAAAGCGAATATTTCCCCTAAAAAAATAAAAATAATAAAGCAAATATTCGATGAATTTCATCATTCTTAATTTGACTGTGTGAAACATTTTATCTAGATTACACTAATCACTTCTTCTAAATGTGTTGAGTAATGAAGTATGATGTGGCATGATCCTAGACCTACATTTGTATTTTGTATTGTGTGGATGAGATTGACTCCACTAGATAAGATTTAGATAATGTTTGTTATGTTAGATTTCTCTACAAGAAACTAGATCTATATATCTATTGAGTATGTAATCCTGGAAATGTTATGCTGAATATATACATCTTCTTCTTAATTTCAAGTTGGTATCAGAGCTAGGTTAATGGCGTCCACAGCTTCGCCATCACCAGCTGTGACAGCCACCACCACCACACCGATTGAGGCTGATGTTTCGGCACCGGTTTCATCTGCTGCAATCAGTAGCTCAGTTGTTCCACCAACAATTCCATGGTCCTCCTCTATGTTTCCACCATTCACTTCTATGGCTAGCTCCATCTACAATACTGGAGTTTCGATTCCACCCTTCTTTCCTTCTGGGTTTCCTTCCCTTTTTTCTACTTTTCCAGTCACTGGATCTCCCTTGCATTCCAGCTCCCCTAGCTTGATTCCGAATGTGCAATCTATGGATTCCACCTCCATTCTTCGTTCTACCTGTACGGTTAAGCTGAATCGAGAAAATTACTTACTCTGGAAGTATACTATTCTTCAAATTGTGAAAGGATATCGATTGGACGGTTTTCTCTTTGGTACAACTCCTAGACCAACCCCTTTATCGGATGATGGAGTGCATTTTCCCATTACCGCTGCTGCTGAACAATGGGATGCTACAGATTCATTGTTGATGAGTTGGCTTCTCACTTCTATGACAGAACATGCCCTATTTGAGGTAATTGGTTGTACTACTTCTTATGAGGTTTGGAGTACTCTTGAAGAATTGTTTAATTCCCACTCAGAAGCTCGAATGTTGGGGTATAAGACTGCACTCACTAAGACAGAAAAGGGAAATAGGTCCACGGGTGACTATTTAGCCTTAATGAAGTCATACTCTGATAAACTGCTTGCAGCTGGTTACCCTATATCAAAATCTGAACTCATTTTGGCAGTTCTTGGTGGATTAGACAGAGATTATGAGTTTGCCATTGTTAATATCACTACTAGAGTAGGGTTTATGAGTTGGCAGGAGGTGCATTCACAATTTTTGACTCATGAGAGGCTTGTGGCTCGGTTCAATCCTGGTACATCAAATCCCTCATTGAACTTTGCTCAAATGTATTCAGAGGTCCTAATTCATCTGATCCTAGAGCTCAGTTTCAGAATACCAATAGAGGATGGGGTGGACACAGAGGAGGCAGATCTAGAGGTGGAAGAGGAGAAGGCATGTCAAATTCCAAACAATAGAAGTGTGTGTCAGTTATGTGGTAAGAATGGCCATACTGTGCTTGAGTGTTGGCATAGGTTTGATGTAAACTTTACTGGTCCTGGCAGCAATAACAACAGTTCAAGACCTACTGGTAATCAAGGCAATCCCATACCTGCAGCTTTTATGGCCTCTCCACAGTCTGTAGTTGATTCATCTTGGTATATGGATAGTGGTGCTACTAATCACATCACATGGGATCTAAACAATCTGCATCTCAGTTCTGGCTACACAGGTTCTGACACACTTGGAGCTGGTAATGGTGATTAGCTCAATATCCTTCATATAGGCCAATCTAAAATCCCTGTATCACACTCACCACACTCTTTAAAACTTCATTCTATGCTTCATGTACATGCTATTACTAAAAATCTCCTCAATGTATCTAAACTTGCCTATGATAATGATGTTGTTATTGAGTTTACTGACTCTGCTTGTGTTGTTAAGGCCAAGAAAACAGGGATGCATTTGCTGGTAAGAACAATGGATGGTGGTCTGTACAAGATGGGAAAGCAAGTTGAGAATGTCAGGAGCTCTCCTTAATCCAATCAAATCCAAGTCAAGACTTCTTCTATTTTTGTGGTTGATTCTAGTAGAGTTAAGACTGTTAATGTCAATAGGGATCCTAATGTATGGCATAGGAGATTAGGCCATCCTTCCTCAAAGATTTTGAATCAAATCCTGCAACAGTGTAATGTGTCCTTGAATGAGAAACTTGTGTTTTGTGAATCATGGCAATATGGCAAGTCTTATACTCTTCCCTATACCTTGTCTGATTCTCATGCTGATTGTATTTTTGATTTGGTTCATACTGATGTTTGGGGTCCATCACCAGTCAAGTCTACTGGTGGTTACTCTTATTATGTGCATTTTCTGGATGATCACACTAGATATATCTGGTTGTTTCCCTTAAAACAAAAATCTGAAGTGTATAATACTATTAAACAACTCCAAAAAAATGGTTGAAACTCAGTTCTCCACTAAAATTAAGTGTATTCAGTCAGACTGAGGGGGAGAATATAGGAGTATTGAGTCCTATTTGAAAGAACAAGGCATTGCCTTTAAACACCCTTGCCTCCATGCTCGTGGCCAACATGGTAAGGCTAAAAGAAAGCATAGATACATTGTAGAATTAGGCCTCACTCTCCTGGCTCAAGCCTCTATGCCTCTAAGTTTCTGGTGGCACATTTTTCAGCAAGCTGTGATGATTATAAACTGTCTTCCTACTTCTGTTTTACAAGATTTATCTCCCCTTGAGTGCCTGTATAAAACCAAACCTGACTATAAAAGGTTCAAGACCTTTGGTTGTGATTGCTATCCTCATCTTAGACCCTTCCAAACAACCAAGTTTTAGTTTCATTCTAGTAGATGTGTTAATCTGAGAGTCAGTCCTTGTCACAAGGGATACCAATGCCTAGACATGAGTGGAAGGATTTATGTCACAAGGGATGTGGTTTTTGATGAGTCAACCTTTCCTTTTGCCAGTGGTTTTACTCAGGGCCCTAATAGAGCTGTTCATGTCTTAGATGAGTCTGCAAGTGTGTTCTTGATCCCTTTACAACCAACAGACACTCCAAACATTCCTCATGCCCGGGTGAACAGTACATACACTCTAGGTGTTCAAGCAGGTACTCAGCAGGTACTTCAAACTCTGTCTCAAATTTCTCTACACCAACACTACATACTAATACCAACTTGTCTTCACCTGTCTCATCTCACACAATCAATAACACACTACACAATTCACAACAAATATCACCATCAGGCACTAATACACTTCCTCTGAATCCTGTCCGTACATGTCTAGTGCTGAGTCTTACTCTGACACATTACACTTACCTACACCACAATCATCACCACAGTCTACCCTACACCTCCACCAGATCCTAAGTGCATCAATACTCACCCCATGATTACTAGATCCAAGAGGGGATCTTCAAATCTAAATTTTTTTCAACAGCTGTCTTCACTACTGAACCTACAAGTGTGGCAGAAGCTTTGGCTAGCTCTGAGTGGAAGTGTGCTATGGAAGAAGAGTATCAATCTCTTATGAAGAATAGGACATGGGAGCTGGTTCCTCCTTCATCAAACCATACAGTTGTGAGTTGCTGATATAAGTCAACTAGATGATACTTTTTACGATGTTTTATCCCCATTTCTCATGCATTTATTGATGTTTTCATATCAATTCGAGTCGGTATTTACTTAGTTTCATACATATGTGTAGATAGTAATTATTATGTAAAATATCATGTTTTGATTGGTTTTGTACCGATTATAGAATTCGGAGCATCGTGTCGGGTTTACGCTTGGTATTTTGGTGTTGTAATGCAGGATTATAGGTTGACCAAGACCCCGATGGACGACACGTTTTGATCCTACACATGTCTTTTGAGGGCTAGAAGAGTATGCCGGAAGCTATCGAGTTCACACGGATCAACTGTTAGCAGTGTGTCTACCGTAACCCATCTTCAAGCGACATTTGACCCACCTTTGATGCATTTTTTGGAGAATACTTCTTCATAAGAGTTGTATATCAAGAAACGAGTTTTCTAACGCATTTTGAATCACATCAATCGGAGGTCTACAACTCAAGTTATGATCATTTTACCGAGCTGCTGTGAAGAATCGGCCTATTACGGCGCGCGCCGGAGTGTCGCAGAAAGCCGTCAGAGATATTTATACCGGCGCGCCGGACCTTTAGCGGCGTACGCCGGAAAGTCGCAGAAAGCAGAATTCAGCATTTAAACTTCATCTGGATCGATTTTTACCTAATTTTAAAACCCCCAACTTTATCTTCTCCATTTGCCCTCTTCTTGGAGGCTAACCCCATGCCCCAAGAGGTTCTTTCCTAGCCAATAATCACCCCCCCCCCCTCCCTCCATTTTTAGCTAATTTCATCACAAGTGTAATCCTTAGAATTCTAGCTTAATCTTTTGGGTAATTGATTGGAGAAAGCTCAAGCCTTGTGTGCAATCTCCATTGATTCCATTGGAGATGAATGCAACCTTTCCAACCACAACTTCAACACTTGTGATTGGTAATCTTCTAGTTTTATCTTGTTTTGTTAGTTCTTGTTATTATGAATGCTAATCTTGATATGTTAGTGATTGTAGTAATGAGTAGCCAAGATGATGTTGTAGTGATGTTAGTTAATCTCTTATGTTGATTGTTAATGATTGGTGATGTTGTTTAGTTTCAATTGTTGTGAGTCTTTTCCTATTTGCAATGTATTGCTTGTTGGTGTTGGATTGATCACCTAGCACTAGCACACACACACACTTAGTTGAGACCGAAAGAAGATATTAGGTTTGAGAGAAGGAATAGGAGAACCGGAAGGTAAAATTGACCTTAATTGGAATCCGATTTCTTATCCGGGGGTTTTGACATTGTCTTTGCATTCAAGTGCTTATCATACCAATTCATTAGGTTTAGGGCACCTAGGCCAATGAGGAGGTATAGCGTAGTTTCATACACTCGTATGAGGGGGGACTACTTGCTTAGGAATGCACCGTTTCACACTTTTGAACACCAATGGTAGGATGGAAGTAAATCATTCCCATGATACAACGAGAGATTAGCTTAATCTACACATTATCTTGGTTAGGTTTTCTTTTATCATTTTATCACCCTTTTTAGTAGTATATTGCTAGAAACATTACTTTCTTGTCAATTTACGACTTAGATCAAGATAATAATAGCTTTTCGGTGTTCAACCTCACAATCCTTATGGATACGATCTTGACCACTTACTAGACTACAATTGACCCGGTATACTGCCGGTAAAATTGGACACCTAGAAAGTCTCGATCAGTAGCAGATGGGTATACAAACTCAAACTAAAGCCTGGTGGTTCTATACTTAAGCACAAAGCAAGGTTAGTGGTTAAAGGTTTTAGTCAAACCTATGGAGTGGACTTTACAGAAACTTTTAGTCTAGTGGCAAAGGATCCAACAATCAGAATAGTTCTATCAAGTTGGCCTATCAATCAGGTTGACATCAATAATGCCTTCCTTAATGGCCCCTTGAAAGAACCAGTTTACATGTCACAACCTAAAAGGTATGTTGACCCCACTAGACCTCATTATATTTGTAAATTGAAAAAGGCTCTGTATGGTCTGAAGCAAGCCCCAAGAGCTTGGTTTGAAGCTTTTAAGGCTTAACTCTTGTCATGGTCCTTTAAACAGTCTGTTTGTGATAACTCACTGTTTATTCTCAGTACCCCTAAGCATATTCTCATAGTGCTGGTTTATATAGATGATATTCTAGTGACAGGGAGCTCTACAACATTGATCAACAAGTTCATGCACATGTTAGATGCCAAGTTTGCTCTAAAGAATCTGGGACCAGTGTCACGCCTTTTGGGAATGCAGGTTGTCAGAGATGCATCAGGCCTGTATTTAACTCAGACTCAGTATGCCACTCAACTTTTGTCCAGATTGGATGTGGCTCTCTCAAGTCCTGTCCAACTCCTATAGTACCTGGTAAGAAACTTGAAGAAGAACCAGGGGAAGTGTTCAGAAATGTGACTTTGTACAGGAGTGCAATTGGTGGCTTACGGTACTTGACCTGCACCAGGCCAGATATCACCTTTGCTATGAATTATCTGAGTCAGTTTATGTAGGCACCACATTTGGAGCATTGGAAATCAGTCAAAAGGCTTCTGAGATATGTCATTGGGACCTTGAAACATGGCTTGCATTTTAAACCAGGTGCCTGCCTTAATCTTACTGGATTCTCTGATGCAGAATGGGGGGTTTCCACAATTGACAGAAAATCAGTTGGAGGATATTGTGTTTATCTTGGTGACTCTTTAATATCTTGGAGTTCTAAGAAGCAAAGAGTTGTTTCCAGATCCAGCTCTGAATATAAATACAGAGCTTTAGCTGATCTAACAACTGAAATCAAGTGGATCATGCAATTGCTGTATGAAATTCATGTTAAAGTGCAGGGTACTCCAACAGTTTGGTGTGACAATACCAGTGCCTCCTACTTGGCTTGGAATCCTGTCTATCACGCTAGAACCAAACATATAGAGATTGATGTGCATTTTGCGAGAAATGAAGTGCTGTCCAACAAGCTGAGGGTGTGCTACATTCCCTCTTCAGATCAGAAAGCAGACTGCTTGACTAAACCTTTGGCACCATCCCAGTTTCAGAATTTTAGGACCAAACTCAATGTGGCTTCACCACCCTTGAGTTTGAGGGGGGGGGGGGGGGTGTTGAGTAATGAAGTATGATGTGGCATGATCATAGACCTACATTTGTATTTTGTATTGTGTGGATGAGATTGACCCCACTAGATAAGATTTAGATAAGGTTTGTTATGTTGATTTCTCTACAAAAAAACTAGATCTATCTATCTATTGAGTATGTAATCCTGGAAATGTTATGCTGAATATATATCATCTTCTTCTTAATTTCAAGTGTGAAATTGTCATGTTTCCTATATATGGAACCAACAATATACTCAAATAGTAAAAATCCAATTTGTACTTATGCTGTAGATTTTTTTTCTTCCTATTCTTAAAGTCCTCCGTATTTAGGATCAACTTATCCGACTAATCTGAAGTTTAGGTCGGCTAATACTTATATAGTCTAACTGTTATTTAGGATAGAAGTCTGATCCAAAACTCTTTATCATGACACATTCAAAGAAAAAACATACTTTTGAGGACAACATTACTTAGGATCAACATTATGCACCCACAATTTTTTTTTTTTTTTTTTGACTAATCATGATATCAACTTGGATGGTACGTTTGGGGATCTAATTTGAGGGCTACACAATACATAAACAAAACACTAAATTCACAAGCGAAGGAGCCACTTCTTGTGTGCCCAATCTAGTGGAAAAAAGTGTACTTACCAAATATATTTGAAATATTTGCATGCAAAAGCAATCTTTGCTTTCAATAAAATTTATTTCATGACCTGGACAAGACGTAAATATATTAATATTAATATATATATTTTTTTTTTGAGAAGGTTATTATTGTTTTAAGAGTGGGAATGGGCTTTAAAATAAAATAAATAAAAAAATACAATTGGGATGGCCAGTGGGGCCCATCCATCAAGACAGACGTAGGAATGGGAAAAGGCCAAGGGGGGTACAGAAAGAAGGTCACCACGACCTATCCCTTTCTTGGGACTGCTTTGTAAAATTACAATATAGTCCTCCCTATAACAAGACACAGAAACACAAAATGTATGGTACAAATATTTGTTTTTATGTGCTCGTCTTTAACAATACACTTCATATTACTCTTTATATTCTTTCTACCGTATCGTTCTCCCTTCCCGGTCTCTTTAGTTCTCGATCACGTTCGAATTAAAATTATGTTTATGAATATACCAGTACTTTAATTTTTGAGTTAAATCTCATAATTTAAAAGTTCTATTTAAAAAAAAAAGAATTTTCTTTTGTAATATTAAAAAGCAAATACATCAAGATTATTTTTACATTTATTGTACCCATTTGAAATAAAAACACAAATTTTCTTTAACTTAAATTAACCTTGGATTTAGCTCAAAATTTAAAAATACTCTTGATCGAGTTTAAATTCAATAGTCATATTAAATTTGTACTCGGATTCGAGTTTATAAAATGTAAAATACGTTCGACTCGATAAGCTCAATACTAGACTTGACTCGCATCATTTACACCCTAAATATAAGTTTAAATATAATAAGTATTTTAACTTATATCAACAATTTGATAATGTTATTGTCATAATTACTCAGACACAATGCTTTTACGGTATAAGTATGAAGAATATGTTAGAAAAATTTGATAAACAAACAGAATTGAATGATCTCCAAGGCACGTATAAAACGTTTCTTTAAAGAGATGTTTTAAGATCTCTCTCAGGATTCAATGAAGTACTTGTTTAGAGACACATATGTTTGTACTGATGATGCTTTTGAAAAAGACTTCGTATTGTTTCACACCGAATGCTAATGTCTCTCTATATATAGACAACGAAAAGATATTGTACCTCTTCACGTAATTAACATACCAGTTCGTCTTCAAAGGATGTGTCCCAATGAACATGCACCACCGAAGTGGTGTGTCCATTGAACATGCACCACCGAAATGGTGTGTCCCAATGACAAAACCCTTCTACGAAATGGTGTGTCATTCGCATAGGCTCGTTTAGGTTTCGGGGGCGTTGCACCCGAGCCCCCACGGGGGGCGCTGCACCCTCGACCCACCGCGACCTGACCGGACAGGTCGAACCCCGTTTTTTTCGACGACACCTCTGTCGCATTCTGTGTGCAACAACACATTCAAAATAAAACAAAAAACAAAACAGAATTTGTGAATAAAATATCTAACAGAATATAATAATGGAAAGAGTCCAAAAGGTAATTTGATGGATCATTTTATGAGGCTGACAGCATGCATGCAGAAATTCTTGAAATGATGACACGGGAGATTGCAAAAGAACACTTTGTCAGGTCAATTTTGTAGTAAGAACTCAGATTCCTAGCGTATCATTTACCCAAGATTGATACGTACTCATATTCACGTTTGGATCTTTCTATTTTTACGAGGTTATATTAATTGACATGTATTGCAATAACATATTTTAATTTTTTCACCACATATTCTCTATTATATAAAAATTAATAAAAATACGTGATTTTAATGCATATCATTTGAAATAATCATCTTACCCTTTCCTCGGTATTAAAATACAGCAATAAAAAATCCGGAAGGATACATACATTTATAAGCATATGCAATATCCTTAATTAAATGTAAGTCTCATATCAATTAATATATCATTTATTTTTACATTAAGCATGTGCAATATCATTAATTATGATAAGTCTTGTATCAATTAATATGTCGTATATTCTTACTAATGATGAGATATTTTATATAGATTTTTGTCGAGAAGGACAAAATTATCAAAAAATCGGGATAGAAGGAAACTGTAATTTAATAAGGACAAAAGAATAATTATGAAGAATAAGTAGTATGAAGTAACAAATGTGGAATAGAGTAAGTATGAAGTAACAATTGTGAAACACAAAGTAATATTAACACGCGAAGTAACAATTTTAAAGAACAATTGTGATTTTTGTCCTTTATAATCACGAAAATGTTACTTTTTGTCCTTCCGACCCATTTATTAATTTTTTTGTCTCGCGCCCTTTCCCTATTTTATACATTACACACACAAATGGAAGAAAAAAAAAGGGGTAGTCAATGCCCGTTAGACGAATATGTGTGTTTATATATATATTTTTTGTAACGGTGTGTTTATATTTTCTATACGAATTCAATATCCTTGTACACCCTAAAAAAAATATCCTTGTACAATAACGTGGATAAAAGCATTTTTAACAGGTGACACCGGCAATATGCATTACTTAACAAGAAAATCATTAAGTTGCCTGAATAACATCTCCAGTACAATAGTACGTACTCATCCCATAGGACAGAGGAGTGAGTACCCTTGTGATTAGGGTTTAACCATTACTTACTTAATATCCAACAAGGCATTGGTCTATCGGTAAGTGTTGTGGTCCTTAACCCGATGGTTTCGGGTTCGAGTCCCAGTAGAGACAAAAAATGTGCGTACGTATATATATTTCGTATCCGTAAGAAAAAAACCATTACCTAACAAGAAGGTGAATTATAAATCCACGTACCTACATCCATGTATATCTACTTAAATGGTATTCAAACACCCATTCAAGGTTTAAGCACAACACCTGCATGTGTTAGCTCGGTTGGTTTCCGGGCAACAAGTTGAATCAATGAACACATGATCGAATCTCGACAGCCGTAGTGTGATAGTCAGCTCTGAATATAGGCTAGGTGACTCCTTGTGGAACTAAGACACTATGATTAATCTCATCACCATTATGTCAGATCGGGACACGATCCGAGAAAGATGTGGGCGAGGGAAATCGTTTTTATACCAAAGCTTACACACAACTAAATTAACGCATGTGGTCCATGTGGACCTGTATATTTATATACTAATTGAAAGTGAATAATAGATGGTATGATTATGATAAGAGAAAATTGTAATAAAATTTTGGTATTGTAGATTATGCAATTAAAGAAAGACGAAAAATATAGAACGACTGATATTTAGGAATGAAAAGAGTAGTACAAATAAAAAAGAAAAAAAAGTTAGTGAGCGAGATGCATAAATAAGATGAGGAAGTTCTTCTATGATGAGTCAATTTGAAGAATAAATTATGTGGATGAATCTAGACCGTCTAGTTTCAATTCAAATTTAAACTGTGTGGTCCAGAATCATCCACGTGTGTCTACGGTGCAAATGGAGTGACTAAGAAAGAATTAGCGAATTAGATGGGTAATAAAACCCAAGATGAACAACGTGACAACGAGAAATTCTTACCCGCACTGCTCGTGTGCACCGCTCTGTTGGATGTGCCACATATGTACTAGAAGACAAATTAGTATTTATCTTTTTATACATATATCGCACATCCAACAAGCGGTGTATACAAAAACTACCCATATAAGAATTTCCGGTGACAACTCACACATTTGTGTGAGGGGCAAACCGTGCGGATGGTAATTAATGTATGCAATTATATAGCAATGAGTATCTACTTATTACAATTAATTAATTAATTTCAGCAGAATGCGACTGCGCTGCTACTAGGTGACCGAATAGTAGTAGGGGCTAACTCTGTACATCGGCCGTCCATAAATATGATGCTGCTATTATTACTACTTCACAAAAGATTGCATTAAAGATCTTCTTGTGAAAATAAGAAATCACTCTATGGTACATCAAATCATCAATTTAATGGGAGAAGTCCATTTCAATAACCCGACTAATCTTATGCTAAATTGATGGTTTGAGTTATTTCACAGCAAATTTGCCGTGAGATTATTTCATCGGAAAACATTTTTCACTCTCTTTTTCTTAATAAAAATGGAATATTATAATAATATTCTTTTTTGATGTTGAATGATTGGAGTTGATAGGTAATATTTGGTACAAAAATTATATCAAGATTTGGTGTAACATTTGCCGTGTTCCCTTGGAGATGCTCTAAGGGACCGTGTTGTTTTTTTGTTTTGTTATATTATTTTTTTCAGATAGCACGTGCAAATTGCATGTTTTGGATCCACCACATGTAAATTTACACGAGCTTAATAGAAAGTCACGAGAATTAAAAATTGAAGAAAAAAAATAGGTAAAACGATGTAAATTTGCACATGTTGGCCCAAAATGTGCAAATTAAATTGCAAATTTTGGAGGTATTTTATTTACCAAGTTTCAATCTCATGTTGTCTGTATTGAGGCCGTATAAATCTACACGTACTGGATAAAAAAGCGTGCAAAATTCACGTGCTACCTGAAAAAGAAAATATCAGATCTGACACAACCTGAAAGGAAAATCGAGTCCATACAGAGACATGATTTCTTTTTCTCGATCTTTTTATTTTTATTTATTACTATATTTTTGTGTGGTGTTGTTATTTGAAGACATACGCACGACACCCTCTTAATATATTTATATAATAAAAAAAATTGTCTTAAGGAGATAAGGGTGAAGAATTTGAGTGTTTTAAAAAGACAGCTAAACCTTAAGATGGAGTGTGATGGTTCAAACTCTATAAAATGACGATTTTTTTTCCAGTTCTTTGATATAATAGTAAATCATGATTCTGAACAACTAGATTATCTGATTAATATCTACTATCATCCCGTATGAACCCTCAGATTTAACAATTTTATAAAAAGAATAAGTTGATATAATGGGAAACCAACTTCTAGGTGGAAAACGACCGTGCATACAGTGTAGGTACAAGGGCAACAGAGAAGCTAGCCAAGGAGGGTGGGGCTAATGTAATGTCAATGTCTATTGGTACTGAGCCATGATGTTGACTCTTCTATAGCTACCCACAGAATCCTTCATTTAAATTTCATTTCTCTCTCCTTCTACATATTTTTATTATTAATTAATTAATTAATTAATGTTGAGTCGCCTTCTACATATCCCCAATCTACTTTTTGCCTCTCTGCAAAGACACTCCATTTTTATTTTTATTTTTTTTTATCATTTTTATAAAGTTTCACTCTGCATGACTGAATTAATATATGGCATGCATTCAAAAGTCAGCTGCCATTTGATCATGTGATATTATTTTTTTTTCCCGTTAAATGAGAAGCTTTTATTAAAAAATGTTCACAACTTTACGACCTGTGCATTGTACAAAATGATATGTACGTACACAGCTAATATCTAGCTACCAGAATTTTCTAACAAGCCATCTAGAGCCAAATTCATTGAAAGGTGTGGCTTTGGAAGCTTCACTTTCACAGCTAAATTCTTTGTTTTCTTATCATGGTATTACATTACTAATGTAAAATGAAGGCTGAAATGATATTCCGATATTATTTGGAAATCCTTTTTTTTTTTCCTGATGACATACGGAAAAAAATATCAAAACCCGAGACTATTAGGATACATGAATGTTCGGGAGTATATTTATAAAAAGTTTTCCTTAGCCTTGTACAGTTATATATATATATATATATATATATATTGATGTTGCGCTGAACACCAGATTTGCGGTAACAGTGTTTATCTTTGAGGATAAGAGGCTTAGTATGAGTGATTTCTCCGGGGAGAGCACGGCGGTGATTAAGAACAAGGCTGTCGGATTAGAGTTTGTGAAGAACAATCGAGTGAGTCGACAAATTGGCAGAGTGTATCTGCTTGTATTTGTTCTTAGATCCCTTTTCTATTACAATGTGATCCCATATTTATAGGCTAAGACTATGTCGGTTTACTGTTCATTGACAAGACAATTAAGAATACATTAAAGATAAACATGCATGCAATACAACTGTCCTAGCCAGCTGGATCGATAAGCATGGCGAGCGGAAAGCAGCGACCAGCGGACTCATATTTGCCTTGTCTTGAAATTAGCTTGACCATATGGGTAGAAATCACGCGGAGAGGATGGGTCCGGCTTACGACTAGCGGACATGATCCGGCTTACTGTTGGCGGATAGGACCCGGCTTGTGAATAGCGGGTTGGAGATAGCTCTTGGCAGCGGATAGAGGAGAT
The DNA here is from genome assembly GCA_036785695.1 of Gentiana straminea. Lineage (NCBI taxonomy): Eukaryota > Viridiplantae > Streptophyta > Magnoliopsida > Gentianales > Gentianaceae > Gentiana > Gentiana straminea. The sequence goes on along the minus strand of JAVUPR010000266.1, from coordinate 19,804,490 downwards.
AGAGGCCCAATATCTATGTTGATGGGCGATGGTAATAGGCCAAATCTAGATGAACAGGGCATTCCGATTCGGGTATATTATATATATATATCAGAATCTAATCCTTTCTGTGTTCAGAAAAAAAAAAAAATCTAATCCTTTCCCTTTCTCTTACTCCTTGGTCTTTTTATAAAACCTTTTTGCCTCTCAAACACTGCATGCATTTTTACATCTTTTAAAAGAGTTTCACTATGTGCAATGCATGCACTGAAAAGTTAGGTGCTTAGAGCACTCGCATTAGAATCTGTAAAAAGTGGTAAATCAGTATATACAAACTCCCGATCCAACTAAAATGTCTTGCGTCGAATCGTATACGATCTCTATTCATTCGACGATTCTGATAAAATTGACATCATACTACTATATCTACCGCAATCCGAATTTTTTTACGATTCAAGTTTTTGCTATTTCTAACATCAAATATATATATATATATATATATATATATATATATATATATATATATATATATATATATATATATATATATTATTCGAAATCACAAAAAATCTTTCTAAAATATTTCATTAATAAGATCTTCTATACATATTTTGAATATCCATACAAGCGTAATATTTATCACTATAATAATAGAAAATAAATTATTTATATGTGTATTTGTTTTTGTAAATATGTCATAATTATTTTGGTTTACGATTCTTTATTATTGTAGTACGGTAGAGATTACGATACGCGACTATGTGTAGAGATTCGTAAATGATGTTAGAATCTGTAAGGTAGAGACTCTATTCAGAGACACTGATGCAAGTGCTCTTAGGTGGGGAAATACTTATGTGGAGATGAGATTTTAAGATAAAGTGATGGATGAAAGGATCAGAACCACGTAGTTTAAATATAGAATTAAACTGTGTAGTTCATATTGGACTATACGATGTCTCCACATGTGTGAAGACACCACACAAGTATTTCCCGCTGGGTGTGGGTGTTACTTTTTTCTCTATTTATACAGATCCATCATGTGATATTGAAAGCATCTAAGTAGTCACTTCACAAAAAGGTGTGGCCTTGGGAGTTTCACTTTTTATGTGAAACTTTATTTTCTGAAAAGATTCTACCCCCAACATATATTGCAATGTTCCTGTATGTACTTCTTAAGGTCGTCGGATCCAATTTTAAATTATCTCTAGTTGAAAATATTATTGATACACAAAAATTAAAATATTAATCACGTAAATATTCTGAAAATATTATATATTTATGTCTTTCATATTATGTATTCTACTTATATATTTTCACTATTGTACTCTACTCAAATCAATAAAATCAATTTCCTAATTCTCTATTATGATATCATAGCTTTTAACCAACGTCTTTCAGATCTTGGTCAATCTTAAAAACATTCATTTGGGTGGAAGTTCGTTACCATAATCTACACTAACCCTCACCCACTCGCCAATCTTCCGTCTTCATGTTTTGTTTGTCACCCGTTTATTTTAGTCATCAAAATAAATTACTCGTATGTCATTATTATCTTTCAAACACAATAAACGTTTTTGCATGCCATGACGATTTCTTTTCAATTCAATGGTGATTTTTTCAATTCAATGGTAAAGTGCAACATCTGTTTTTCCAATCCAAATTTATTTATTTCTCTTTATTCTACCTCTTCTCTTCCTCTTCTTCTTATGGGGGCATAAGTCCCTTTCGTCTATTAGGATTCGTATGACCCTTCATTTCAAAATTTATTAAGGGTTTTTACGACCCTCCACTCCAAATTTTATTAAGGGTTTTACAATCCTCCATTTCAAATTTTATTAAGTTTTGTTTGAACCATGTGTTGGTTACAAGGTTGACCACACATCAATTTTCTTTATTCAGCTATAAATTCTTTTTTTAGGGCATCAAATCATCTCAAGGATGATATTCCCTCCAAATATTTCTTCCTCTCTAACACTTCTTTTTCTATGACTCTTCAAAAAATTGAGTCATCCATTGCTAATTCGAACAATAGCAAGTTGATGTCAAGCAGTTGTTGCCGATTGATATGAAGAAAGATATTATTGAGAAGGTTGTTTCAGACACTATGTGAAGGAAACAAGATTGCTGCATTACGAGCCAATCTTCATGTTCATTCCATTCCTATGGGATTGCGGGAGCGTGTTGAAGATATTATTGATACACGAAAATCAGAACATTAATTACGCAAATATTCTGAAAATATTCTGTATTTATGTCTCACATTATGTATTATACTTATATATTTTTACCATTGTACTCTACTCAAATCAATGAAATGAAATCAATTTCCTACATTAACCGTTAAATTATATGGAGACCTAATGATGATTTTCTTTCTTTTTTAAAGGTTCGTTTGGGGTGAATAATGTAATAATATAAATATATATATATATATATATATATATATATATATATATATATATATATATATATATATATATATATATATATATATATATATATATATATATATATATATATATATCATTCTCTTACAACTTTTTAGACGAAAAACGGAATAGGATCCTCTCAAGTATTTGAGGAAATACTCTCTCAAGTAGAAGCGATCTAACCACACCCAAAATGTGAAAATCATCTTACCGTATATTTATATTTTCAAAACTACGTCGTTTTGGTTGGGATCCACTCCCGAAACGATATCACAATTTTAAACGCACGCACACTTTGCCTCCATTAAAACTCGAACTCAAGACCTCCGGATCTTGAGGCCTCAACAATGACCCATGTGCCATTGCCCCATCCGCTTCATTCTTTTACATTGTTTATGTGTAATCGTAATGTAATGATCATATATATATTAACAATGATGTGGAGTTTAAATGTCAAGAGCACTGATGTTCGTGGCTGACCTTAAGCGTCATGAGTGTTGACGTTTAGAGGACGTCAGTCACAACGACGTTTCTGATTAACAAGTAACGTCAACATCATCGACGTCTAAATAAGTAACCCTAATTAGTTATTGTGTCTACGCGACAGTCATGGCGACGTTGGTTCTGCAACAACAACGTCACTACGGATGACGTTTCCATCCTCCCAAAAGTTCGGTCGGAAAACGGCCGGAAAATTGAAAAAATCGAAAAAAAAAAACTACCAATGCTACCCGATTTCAACCAAGAACGATTTTTATATCTTCTTCATTGCAATGCACATGGCTTGATTTGAGTTGATTCAAGATGATGATATTTAAAAGTTGTATTGGATGAAGATGAAGGTTACATGGTTAATTTTTGTTTTTGAGAATGGGGTTCTTGAGATGATGAAGGTGATGAAGCAAGGAAAAAGATGAAGTGGTGGAAGAAGAGGGTTCTTTTTTGTTTATGAATGAAGATTTGTTGATGTTTAGGAATTTTATTTGTATGAAAATTAAGTTTGCAGGTTAAATGGATTAATTTTTTTTAGTTTTGATTAGATGAGTGAATTAGATTAATAGAATGAAGAAATTGTTTTATTAATTTTCAAGAGTACTAGTTTACAATTTCTGAAAGCTGTAGTATAAGTAGTACTACCTCCGTCCCAAAATGTAAGTCTTTTTAGCTTTTTAGTTTTGTCCCAAAATGTAAATTCATTTACAAAACCAATAAAATATTTATTAAATCTTTCTTCTTCTACCATTCATTTATTATATACTCAACCACTTTTTACTACTTTGCATTAATACCAATGAAATGTCATTTTAGTCTTTTTAATCAAAATTAATGACAAATAACAAATTTAACCAACTTTCTTAATATGTGTGAAAAGACTTAAAATGACTTACATTTTGAGACGGAGGTAGTAGATTTATTTGTTTCAAAAAAAAAGTAGAAGATTTATTATTATTTTTGTGGTGTGTGAAATAACAAAATAATAAAAATATTTTATGGCACCAAAAGTAATATTTTATGTTGTTGAGAATAAAATGATGTCACTCGTAAAAAGTATGGTGCTTTTAAATATCCTATGAAATAAATTTACCACAACATACTACACAACACAATCAACAACATTCATTTTGTGGGGATCCATCACAATAAATTTAACCTTCTTTTAATCAATGGGACTACAACATGTAGTGAAAAATACATTACACAAATATATAGTGCATATACCATTTACTAAATTTAAATATTTTTTTCTTCTTGTTTTTTCTTGGGTTAGAATTACTTTTAAGTTTTACCTACGCCAGCCAAACACAACACAACAGTTTTCCACAGCTAAATAAACGTAATAAATAGGGTGACTTGTTACCAAACATTTGCTGTTAAATTACCCCCCGGGCCCCACCCCTGGCCATAACAGTGTACATTTGTAGTCCTCCTCCATCTCGGGAAATTATTATGTGGTGAGAGAATTTAAGGGTGAAGTAACGAGTGAAACGATCAGAATCACACAATTTAAATACAGAATAAAACTGTGTGGTGTGGATGCTGCCACACGATATATCCGCACCGTGTGAAGACACCACACAATAACTTTCCCCTCCTCCTCTTTTAACTTTAACAACATCTGAAATACGTACTAAAGTACATTATTCTGCCATTTCACAACCGAATTCAACTGTTCACTTTTATTACTACAATAAATGTTGTTTGATTATATTATTTAAGTACATCATTTTATTCATTACTGTAATAGTTATAACTACATAGTTATATCTTTCATCATTTCATTTTTTTTATCTACCTTTTCCTTATACCTTTTCATTTATGGACCAAATGAAAGAAAATAAGATGAAGTCTGAAATATGAATGATATTGTTTTAATTTGTTTTTTATATTTATTTTGTTAATCTGCATTTAGTTTTTGAGCCTTTGCAATAGATTCATCATTTAGATTTATGAAAAATAACAATGCAGCATTTGATCAATTAGATTTACATCAAATCGAGTTAGATTCATTATGATCAACGATGCAGACGACCTTTGTGTCACTTATTATGACACAACCATCGTGCTTAAACAATTTCATCATTAACGTATTTCACATGCCCGCTCCAGACTCATGTTCAATTAAGGTAGACAAAAAAAATAATAAAATTAAGGTAGACAATATGAATACCCGGTAATTCTTATATGAGTACTCCATTTGCATCGGAGACACATGTGGATGAATCTGGACCACACAGTTTGAATTTGATTTAAAACTGTGTGGTTCAAATTCATCAACGTATGTCTACGGTGCAAATGGAGTAACTAGGAAATAACCCCCATGAATACCAATCGTTTTTTTTTATTTCCTAAAGAAAATAATACTCCCTCCGTTTTTTTATATATGTCGCAGAGAGAAAATTCGCACAAAATAAGACTCTAGTTAATGTGTCTCAAATATAGTGTTGTAAATGTATTTTTTTATTGAAGATGTAAATATTTTATTAATAAATGTGTTTTTAGTATTAGAAATGTATTTTTTTTATTGGAGATGTAAATGTTTTATTGGTAAAGGAAGAAAAAGTAATAAATGATGTATTGAAAATCTATAATGACAGATATAATAAATAAAAAAGAGCAAATTCTGAAATAAGACAGATTAAAAAAACGGAGGAAGTAGTAATTTCATGGTATTCCCGTGTATACGGGAAATTTTATTATAGTCACTAAAAATCAAACCAATAGAAAAATGACAAATAACACAAGAGCCGTCACCGCGTGTAAAATATAAATCCCATGTATTGACGTTTTTACCTTTCTTATAAGACGTTTCGTTGGTGGATTATGACGTGATGGTCCCGACCACCATAAAACCACTGCGTGTATACATACATATACACATAAATAGAAGTGTTGCTATATATATATACGCGCATTCTGCTTAAAAAGCAAGGTGACTATATATGTCCTCTAAAGAATCTTGTAACGAGGTTTGGCCGAGATTTTTTCACGATTTAATCTTTCTTTGAGATTCCCTCTATTTTTTCATCTGTTCTTCAATCCGATTTCTATCCTCTTTAAAGATAAGGCAGAGCTGTTAAATCGCGATCCAGCTCCTTGTATAGAGCTTTTCTTTCAGGGTGAGCTCAGTTCTTATGCTTTTTTGATACATAATAATGTAAGTATTTAGTTGCAATGTAAAAGATTTTAATGTGAATTCTCCAGGTGTAATAATGCTTTTTTGCATCTGGAAAGAGACGGATTAATCTTTTTTTTTTCCCTTCATGTTTGATGTATTACTATTCTGATTGAATGTGGAATGAGATCTGAGACTTAAAACTGTCGGCATTGCTGAAACTTACATAAGAATCGTGTTAGATGAATGAATTAGCGATAATGGGGATGTTGAGCTTTTCCTTGATTCGTTCTTTTTTCCAAGCTGAATCATTTTCTGCTTTTTTGTTCTTTGTGAATTATTACATTTCTCCTTTGGATTGATGTTTTTTTTATTGGTGTGACAACATTGTGGATTTTATGTATGTATTATTAGCAAAGGCTTAGTCCTTAAGCATCTTTTGTCTTTCCTTCACCCTAAAGAAAATTGGTTCCAGAATGTGGAAACATCTTTTGCTCACAGAGAGAAGTTAATTTATATAGCAAAAAAAAAAAAAAAAAACTTTCATTTTGTATGCTGCATCCATACTAAGCAAATCTGTGTTGGGTGTACAGTGGTAGCAATGTGTATTTTGCCCTGAAATTGGACTTCAGTGTTGGTTTAAGCCTGGTTCTCTACCTTCTTTACCTGGCAAGAATGTCAGGTAACTTTATTGTTCAATCTCCTTAATGAAGGTTTTACTGCACATTGTGTTAATGATTATCTGATGTTCTTTTTACTGGATTTATGGTAGGCCTAGAAGGATTAGAGTGTAATGAAGAAATACGAGAAAGGAGGTCAGATTTCGAATTCTCAGAAGACGATAACCGACGATCTAAAATTGGATTTCTAAAGAAGAAAGCTATAACTGCTTCAAACAGGTTCGCCCATTCTCTCAAGAAAAGAGGAAAAAGAAAGGTTGATTGCAGGTTCCCTTTTGTTTCCATTGAGGATGTTCGAGATGCGAAAGAGGAGACTGCTGTCTGTGAACTACGTCAAAAGCTCATTGATAGACATTTGCTGCCTTCAAGACATGATGACTATCATACACTGTTGAGGTGGCTTAGTTTTTCCATATCTGTAGAGTCAAAAGAGACATTTTTTTTGGTTCAAAGAAATTATTATCTTTACATTTTGCCTATATGTGGTCTAATGTGCCGTAGTTATCTACTAACCTTTTTGACACTTTTTTTTTCTTTCAGAAATGTGAGATCTTGAGCTATTCTTACTCTTTTAAGTAGTGAAGATAACTGTTGTTGCTTTTAGATTTTACATTAGTTGATGAAAAAGCATCAGATTGGTAATCTCTGATATGATAAGGAAAAAAAAACATATCAGTAATCTCTAATGTTGCTTGTGTCTAGGTAAAAGAAGAGAAAAGGTCTTAATATTCTTACCTTATGCAGATTCTTGAAAGCAAGAGATTTCAACATCGAGAGGACTATTGTGATGTGGGAAGAGATGCTTAAATGGAGGAAGGAGTATGGAACAGACACCATCTTGGAGGTAATTATTATCCCATTCACCAAAAGCCATAGAAGGTGAACAAAAGCGTGATTTCAATTTTAGATAAAAGTGTTGTTTATTCCAAGTATGTCAGAGTTTAATACTCAATTGGAAAATCAGTGGATATAATTTAATCCCTTGTTATTTTCTGATTCCCAATAGATTACTTTAAAATGTATTCTTTGTCAATGGTTTGTTCTTCGTCAAATTTGTTTCTGCAATTGTTATGATGATGATGAAAGGGAAATTTTTTCTGTCCTCCGTGCTGAGTTGGGTTTTATCATTTCCTTTGTCATTTGTTTGTCTTGAGGTTTTCATTTTGTTTATATCCTTTTGCTACTGAACTTATAAAAAATAAAAAAATCCATGGTACTGTCATTGTAATGCTATTATTGCTGGTTTTCTGTGTGACTAGGACTTCGAATTCGAGGAGTTGGATGACGTATTGCAGTATTACCCTCAAGGATATCATGGCGTGGACAGGGATGGTAGGCCTGTTTACATCGAAAGACTTGGACAAGCCCACCCAGGAAAACTAATGCGCATCACCACGATAGATCGCTACTTGAAGTACCATGTCCAGGAATTTGAGAGAACTATATTGGAGAAATTTCCTGCCTGCTCCATTGCAGCAAAAAGACACATCTGTTCGAACACAACGATTTTGGATGTACAGGGTCTGGTATGCTCCTTAGTCTGTTACTGTGGTTGGCTGGTGTTTTAGGGTAACAGTCCCCAGTCTTCGAGTAGGATGTGTATTGCAAATTTTTACTGACATCACTATTATCCCAGTAACTATAAGCATTATTTTAAAAGGCTAATAATCACAATATCAGGACACTCCTCAATATCTGACATGCAAGGTGCTTTGATCTAGGTAACATGATTGTATATTCATATAACTAAATAGGCTGTGATATATTTAACGCAGGGAGGCAAAAACTTCACAAGGGCTGCTACTAATCTTTTGTCAGCCATTACGAAAATAGACAACAACTACTACCCTGAGGTATTATTTCATTCTGTATGGAGCTTATTGTCTTAAAACTTCACTTGATTATGTAAGTAAAATATAATATGAAGAATAAAACGATTCTCTTCAATAATCTGCAGACGCTCAATCAGTTGTTCATTGTCAATGCCGCAAGTAACTTTCAGAAGTGGGTTTGGCCGGCTGCTAAGAAACTGTTGGATGCCAGAACTGCTGCAAAGATTCATGCAAGTACTTTTGTTGTGTCACTCGTTTTATGTTTTGTAGATTCACATTATTGCTAACGCTCATGAACTTGCAGGTTTTGGATTCTAAATCTTTGGGTACGCTCCTTGAAGCCATTGACTCAAGGTTTGTCTGAAATTTCAGTTGACCAACGCCCTGTTTTTTTTTGTCCACGAAAATCAAAAGATTGCTAGCTAAGAAGGCATCCAAGCAACCTTTAGGTGCAAAGGAGTCAAACGACTGTAGTCAAATCACAATCTTGAAATATCAGTTCTTCTAGATTACTGCTATGGCTTACGAGCTTGCTTCTCTTAGTATGCATTTGCATCCATATGCCTAATGGAAATTATGCTCCTTCAGCCAATTGCCGGACTTCTTGGGTGGCTCTTGCACTTGTTCTTCCCATGAGGGTGGCTGCCTTAGATCCAATATGGGACCTTGGAACGATCCTGAGATAATGAAGGTATGACAAGTGTACTAACTTATTGAATTGACTCAGACAGCTGCCATTCACAGACATTTTAATCATTGAATTTTTTCTGTATCCAGCATGTGTATAATATGGAAGATACGGGTTTTAAACAATTCACCACTGTCTCCAACGACCAACAGAAGATTGAATCACACATGCAACCACACAAGGTAAAATGCATTTCTTAATAGCTTCAAAAGGTCCTTTGGAACTTGGTTATATTGGATGATAGCTTTTTAAACTTTCATCAGCGAAGAACAAGTGATACATCTACAGCTGAATCAGGATCAGATCTAGATGATTGTTGTCCGTCACTTAGAAAAAGTAGCTTTGACTTCCAAAGATTGGCCCCAGTTCATGAAGAAGTGAGTTGTTTGATCTGTCTTAATTACAAAGGTCAACCTTTTCATTTAATAGAATGCCAGATTGATCATGAGGCGAGGACAAGCCTTACCATGTGATGAATAGCATTTTTTTTGGGTCTATATGCAGCTATAATTTTTTTTTTTCGTCTGAGGGCGTCTTAATTTGGTGGCTCGTGCAGGCTAGTACTTCTGAATCGCCTCCCTACTACAGTTGTCAAGATCATTTCTACGGAACTGGTGACAGTATAGATGATAAGGTGGATCTGGGAAATTTTAAAGATCAGTCTCTAATGATCAATCCTGCAGAATATACAGATGATGATACAGTAATGAATTTACAAGGTAATCCGTACCTAATCTGCACCATGTTTCGTGATTTCCTTATGGCAGGTAGTGAATTACACTAAGTACATTCACCCTGTGCCTACCAACTTGATTTTACAATAACTGATGTTCATTTATGTGAACCTGCAATTTTTCATTTTTAACGGCGGCGGGTTTATGCTCAAATCCCTTTGGTGGCAATTGCCCATACCACCCCATGCCATGTATGACTAGGTGCAATCGTTACTTTATATGAATTTCATTTGGAGAAGCAATGATCCTAAAACTTGGTTTTTATTCCCCCTCATTACTGTATTAAAATGTGTTTTGAGTTATCTCTGATAAAATGTGTGAGGAGCTAGCCATACTCAATTTGACGACTCTGCAAACTTATGATCTCACAAGTTGCTAATGTTTGAGGGGAATACGAAATCAATGTTGTGAGAAAATGGATCAAGAAATGTGAATGCTTTTTGGACACTGGTTTTATCCTAATTTTTTTTTTTCTGGCCTTGCCTCTAAGCATGTTATATCAGAAAGTATGTTGATTAGCACCACTCTTTGTTTATTTCTGCCCTTGTAGGTACTCTTTTACCCCACTGGTTGGGCACCATTCAGGAAAAGATTGTGAAAAGAACTTTTCAGTATATAGCGAGGATACTGATACCTTTTGTAATCAAATTATTCGTGTCGATCCGTAATGTACCCATTGGATATTTGAGGAAACTACCAGACAACTCCCCACCAGAATTACTAGAAGGCCAACCAGTCAACCAAGCATCTGAAATTCTTCAACCTGTCAGTAGGGAAGACAGAGTCGATCCATGTGTGCGGAGACTTAAGAGACTTGAAACATTGGTGGAAGAAATAAACAATAAGCCTGCTGAAATTCCATTGGAAAAGGAGAAAATGCTTAAGCACTCAATGGACAGGATAAAGTTGGTGGAATCTGATCTAGAGAGAACAAAGAGAGTAAGCATTGCATTGCTGTTACAATATTCAAATAGGAATAAAGTCATTTGGTCTATCTGTTTCACGACTTTTGCACGTCTACCTCAATGCTTCATTTTGCACTTCTACCCCAATGCTTCATTTTAACTCTTTTATCCCTCATCTATGCAATTTTTTGTTGACATTTTCAGTCCATTTTTGCCACGTGTCATGCTTGTATTGGTTGTGTATAATGTTGTACCTTTGATGCTGGTTGTCTGGCATGACACTTTGGACTGAAATTGGGAACAAATGCATGGATGATGGTAAAAAGTGCCAAGATTAAATATTTGGTTAAAAGTGCAAAAATCGTGAAAAAGGACCAAAAGTGTCTTTATCTCTTATTCAAGATTAAAACCTAGATAAACTTGAGGGCCTTGAGGCATCATAATGCTTTGTACAGATATTGCATGGTACATTGATGAAGCAAGTCCAGATTGACGATTTACTGGAGAAATTGCAAGAGTCTAGATTTCGAGTAAGTCATGAGTATCTCTTTCTCATTATCATATTCAAGAATTTGGCCTATTTTCAACTGGTGATTTTCAAAACTAGTTATGCTCAAGCCTCAAGTGAAAGTTTTCATAAGCTTGTTATAGAGAGTTGCCTTTTGGGTAGTTCAGTCCATAGGCCAAAGAGAATCCCACGTTCTTAATAAAATTTGCTCTAGTTATAACCAAAACAAGATTATGTTTTATTACAAGCTAGTCATCTTTTTGATTATTTTCTTGGATATTCGACACACAAGTGCGCGGGTCTGTCATTTTAAAGTTATGAGTTTGAGACCAACTCGCGTGGTAATGGTTGTTTTCTTCATGCTGTTTTGCTTTGTAGCGTCGAAGGCTATTTTGCTGATACAGCAGAGAAGACCAGGGTCAGTCTTTAGCACACACCAATGGCGAAATTCACAACCAAGAAGTTGGCTGAAGCACAGACGTGGGAGGATTACGAGTATACGTGAATGTACTTGTCCTTTTCCCCTTTGTGCCCTCGCCATCTCAAGAGGGTAAATTAAAGAAGAAGATAGCTTTAGAAAAGTTTCATTACAATGCGTTGTATGTATGTCTTGCTGTAACCACAGCATTATCAATGGAGGTAAAAGGTTAGTGTAGGAATTGATGTATAAATACCTGAGGTGAAAGGAAGTGGTAAGTGATCTTGATAATAAGTTTAAGGATTTGATTCTCTCCTCTTAAAAGGTTGAATGCCAGATTTTTTCGGTGGTTCCAACGTGTGTTTAAAGAGTGAGTTCAGGGTCAGGATCATATCAAATCCTCGAGTAAGAATCAGAGTGTGTTCAGGGTCAGGATCACATCAAATCCTCGAGTAAGAATCAGAGTCTGCAAGCAGGCAGAAATCGGCTTCGTTTTAGTCAGACAGATTGCGATTCCGGATAACGGAGGATCATAGAGTAGATGTAGTAGATGGGAGTTTGTTATGCCTTTGCATTTTTTACTTGGCACCTTTTTGTGTAATGCTGATGGGCTAATCAAGCTTGGTTTTATGAATCAAAATTTGAATATCAATGATGTTTATTTAAAGTAATTGTAATGTTTATTTAAAGTGATAATAGTGTTAAAATAATTATAGTGTTCAAAGATGATTATTAGAAATTGGCAAACTACTTATTTAAAGTAGAAATGGATTGAAAAATGTCAACTACACTTTTATAATAGGTTTTCTATTGTAAAAAATCAAACCGTAAAATCCGTTTGGTTTCCGGTTATAATGAAGTAAATTGGTATTCCCCGAATGAAAAACGTCTGATGGTTGAGCTTAGCTTTTGATCTGCGACATGCAAATAACTTTTCTCTAGACCTAGCTGCTATAGAAATTCAATCTATAAATGAAATGATAGTGAACTGGGGTAGAAATCAGGTAGAAATGAGAAAAAAGGGTTGAAATCGGGTAGAAAAGAGTCCAAAATAGTAGAATATGGATTAAAAAGGAACTTGGTATAAATTTACGTAAACATACTAGACATATCAACATTTCACAAAATAAATGTTATTCATTCAAATCCGCAAGGTCGATCATTAGAGTCAACTGCAGAGCTCTGCTTCACGCTTGTATTAAGCTCATGCTGACCGTATAATGAATATTTCATTAAATGCATATTTCATCATGAGTTTTACCGTATTGGAATGAAAGCCGGAATCGGGAGGTTTGACAAACAACACGTACGACAAGGAACCCTTGCGAGGTAAATGCGCTAACGATCGAGCATTTGGGGTTGATAAATGATTTTAATTACGATTTAATGTAATTGAATATCAATGATGTTTATTTAAAGTAATTATAGTGTTCAATGATAAATATTATAGAAATTGAAAAACCGGATTAACTGATTAAACTGGATCAAACCGGATTGAAAAATGACGAACTACAGTTTTATAATAGGTTTTTATTGTAAAAAAATCAAACCGTAAAATCCGTTTGGTTTCTGGTTATAATGAAGTAAATTGGTATTCCCTGTATGAAAAACGTCTGATTTTTGATCTTAGCCTTTGATCTGCGACATGCATATAACTTTTCTCTAGACCTAGCTGCTATAGAAATTCAATCTATAAATGGAATGATAGTGAACTGAGGTAGAAATCAGGTAGAAATGAGTAGAAATTGGTCGAAATCGGGTAGAAAAGAGTCCAAAATAATAGAATATGGATTAAAAAGGAACTTGGTATAATTTTACGTAAACATACTAGACATATCAACATTTCACAAAATAAATGTTATCCATTCAAATCCGTGAGGTCGGTTATTAGAGCCAACTGCAGAGCTCCGCTTCTACACTTGTATTAGGCCCATGCTGACCGTACATTGAATATTTCATTAAATGCCTATCCCATCATGAGTTTTACCATACTGGAAGGAAAGCCGGAATCGGGAGGTTTGACAAGCTACACGTACGACAAAGAACCTCTGCGAGGTAAATGCGCTAACGATCGAGCATTTGGGGTTGATAAATAATTTTAATTACGATTTTATGTGATTGAATATCAATGATATTTATTTAAAGTAATTATAGTGTTCAATGATGATTATTATAGAAATTGAAAAACCGGATTAACTGTTTAAATTGGATCAAACCGGATTTAAAAATAACAAACTACAGTTTTATAATAGGATTTTTATTGTAAAAAATCGAACCGTAAAATCTCTTTGGTTTCCGGTTATAATGAAGTAAATTGGTATTCCACGTATGAAAAAAGTCTGTTGGTTGAGCTTAGCCTTTGATCCGCGACATGCAAATAACTTTTCTCTAGACCTAGCTGCAATAGAAATTCAATCTATAAATGGAATGATAATGAGCTGTGGTAGAAATCGAGTAGAAATGAGTCGAAATCGCGTAGAATGAGTCCAAAATAGCAGAATATGGATAAAAAGGAACTTGGTATAATTTTCCGTAAACATACTAGACATATCAACATTTCAAAAAATAAATTTATCCATTCAAATCAGCGAGGTCGGTCATTAGAGCCAACTCCAGAGCTCCGCTTCTACGCTTGTATGAGGCTAATGCTGACCGTATAATGACTTATTTCATTAAATGCATATTCCATCATCAGTTTTACCATACTAGAAGGAAAGCCGGAATCAGGAGGTTTGGCAAGCAACACGTACGATAAGGAACCCTTACGAGGTAAACGAGCTAACGATCGAGCATTTGGGGTTGATAAATGATTTTAATTACGATTTTATGTGAATGAATATCAATGATGTTTATTTAAAGTAATTATAGTGTTCAAGGATGATTATTATAGAAATTGAAAAACCGGATTAACTGATTAAACTGGATCAAACCGGATTGAAAAATGACAAACTACAGTTTTATAATATGTTTTTTATGGTAAAAAAATCAAACCGTAAAATCCGTTTGGTTTCCGGTTATAATGAAGTAAATTGGTATTCCCATATGAAAAACGTCAGATGGTTGAGCTTAGCCTTTGATATGTGACATGCAAATAACTTTTCTCTAGACCTAGCAGCTATTGAAATTCAATCTATAAATGGAATGATAGTGAACTGTGGTAGAAATCAAGTAGAAATGAGTCGAAATCGGGTAGAAATGAGTCCAAAATAGTAGAATACGGATTAAAAAGGAACTTGGTATAATTTTACGTAAACATACTAGAAATATCAACATTTCACAAATAAATGTTATCCATTCAAATCCGCGAGGTCTGTCATTAGAGCCAACTGCAGAGCTCCGCTTCTACGCTTGTATTAGGCTCATGCGGACCGTATAATGAATATTTAATTAAATGCATATTCCATCATGAGTTTTACCATACTGGATGGAAAGCCGGAATCGGGAGCTTTGGCAAGCAACACGTACGACAAGGAACCCCTGCGAGGTAAATGCGCTAACGATCGAGCATTTAGGGTTGATAAATGATTTTAATTACGATTTTATGTGATTAAATATCCATTATGTTTATTTAAAGTAATTATAGTGTTCAAGGATAATTATTATAGAAATTGAAAAACTGGATTAACTTATTAAACTGGATTAAACGGATTGAAAAATGACAAACTACAGTTTTATAATAAGTTTTTTATTGTAAAAAAATCAAACCGTAAAATCCGTTTGGTTTCCGGTTATAATGAAGTAAATTGGTATTCCCTGTATGAAAAACGTCTGATGGTTGAGCTTAGCCTTTGATCTGCGACATGCAAATGACTTTTCTCTAGACCAAGCTGCTATAGAAATTTAATCTATAAATGGAATGATAGTGAACTGGGGTAGAAATCAGGTAGAAATGAGTAGAAATTGGTCGAAATCGGGTAGAAAAGAGTCCAAAATAGTAGAATATGGATTAAAAAGAAACTTGGTATAATTTTACGTAAACATACTAGACATATCAACATTTCTCAAAATAAATGTTATCCATCCAAATCCACGAGGTCGGTCATTAGAGCAAACTGTAAAGCTCCGCTTCTACGATTGTATTAGGCTCATAGGGTAGGGTTGAGAAAGGGTTGAGAAAGGGTGTTGGGCCATCATTGAAACTTTTGCAATAAGCTTGATTTTGTTCAAGCAACTCACGATAAATACGAGGTAAACCAAGCTATAACTCGCCGTGCATTTGGGGTTGATAAATAGTGCATTATTTGTACATCTTTCCGATTATAGTGTGGATCGATTATTATAGAAATTGAAAAACCGGAGGCTAACGAAATTGGATCAAACCCGGTCAAATAAACATTGTCATCGCACACAAGCATAGTGACGTAAGGCTTACTATGCATCAGGACGGCACCGTATCAGGAAAGGATAAGCTTAACATACGTTGGAACGGTGGCGTTGGAATGCATATTAAGCTTCGCGACCACATTGTTTTTCCGGACATGTTGAGGAGCCGGTAATAGATTTGCGAGGATGACATTTTCTATATCCACCCATAGTAGAGGCCATATTTGCATAAGGTTGAGGACGGATGAAACAAAATTTTGGCGATGGGGGTTGTTGCCGGTCGACGACTCTGCCGGAATCTCCCTCGGTCATTGCGAGATTCCCTTTTTATCGGAATAAAAGGGAATCTCGCAACATGTAGGCTTCCATATGAGTTTCCATGGATGTTTTTTATGCCGTATGCATGTGTAATTTCGAACGGGGTTTCATTTTAACTCTTCGGCAGACGCGCATACCACTCCGAAGTTGCACGGACGAAATACAAGTTGAGTGGTGTTCGTTTGGGAGACACACACCACTTACGGTGGTTTTTCTAAACACAAGTTGAGTGGCGTTTTCCTAAATTGTGACTTTTATAACGTAAATTTCCGTACACACCGGCCCGGTGTGGCGTTTCCTTTACTACCCCAATCTCAATACGTTTCCTTTACTACCCCATTCTCACTACCACAAGCATACCACCCACTCTTAACCTTTTTGGCCATCCGGCGACCCCAGGCCGACCGATGCACGACCCATGGTCTTGAAAGTTTTCCAGGGATATCCGTATGGTTATCCGGTGTGATCCAGAATCTTTGACTTCGTTCAATTTCGTTTTGGTTAGGCAGCATAACACGGTCTCTCCACCCTAAGTAGCATACCTGAAAGCTTTCATTTGAGCGTAGGGTTGAGAGACACGGTCAAAAGGGTGTTGGGCTTGTTGAAACTTTTGCAACAAGCTTGATTTTGTTCCGAACTCACATAAATACAAAGCCAAACCAAGGTATAACTCGCCGTGCAGAAATAGTGCATTATTTGTACATCTTTCCGTTTAGTGTGGATCAGACAGGCCCGGAGGCTACTGAGCTCTACCCGGTCAAATAAACATTGTCATCGCACACAAGCATAGTGACGTAAGGCTTACTATACATCAGGACGGCACCGTATCAGGAAAGGATAAGCTTAACATACAATGGAACGGTGGCTTTGGAATGCATATTAAGCTTCGCGACCACATTGTTTTTCCGGACATGTTGAGGAGCCGGTAACAGATTTGCGAGGATGACATTTTCTATATCCACCCATAGTAGAGGCCATATTTGCATAAGGTTGAGGACGGATGAAACAAAATTTTGGCGATGGGGGTTGTTGCCGGTCGACGACTCTGCCGGAATCTCCCTCGGTCATTGCGAGATTCCTTTTTTTTATCGGAATAACAGGGAATCTCGCAACATGTAGGCTTCCATATGAGTTTCCATGGATGTTTTTTATGGCGTATGCATGTGTAATTTCGAACAGGGTTTCATTTTAACTCTTCAAAGACGCGCATACCACTCCGAAGTTGCACGTACGAAATACAAGTTGAGTGGTGTTCGTTTGGGGAGACACACACCACTTACGGTGGTTTTTCAAAACACAAGTTGAGTGGCGTTTTCCTAAATTGTGACTTTTATAACGTAAATTTCCGTACACACCAGCCGGTGTGGCGTTTCCTTTACTACCCCAATCTCAATACGTTTCATTTACTACCCCATTCTCACTACCACAAGCATACCACCCACTCTTAACCTTTTTGGCCACCTAGCGACCCCCAACGACCGATGCACGACCCATGGTCTTGAAAGTTTTCCAGGGATATCCGTATGGTTATCCGGCGGGATCCAGAATCTTTGACTTCGTTCAATTTCGTTTTGGTTAGGCAGCATAACACAGTCTCTCCACCCTAAGTAGCATACCTGAAAGTTTTCATTTGAGCGTAGGGTTGAGAGACACGGTCAAAAGGGTGTTGGGCCTGTTGAAACTTTTGCAACAAGCTTGATTTTGTTCCAGAACTCACATAAATACAGGCCAAACCAAGGTATAACTCGCCGTGCAGAAATAGTGCATTATTTGTACATCTTTCCGTTTAGTGTGGATCAGACAGGCCCGGAGGCTACTGAGCTCTACCCGGTCAAATAAACATTGTCATCGCACACAAGCATAGTGACGTAAGGCTTACTATACATCAGGACGGCACCGTATCAGGAAAGGATAAGCTTAACATACAATGGAACGGTGGCTTTGGAATGCATATTAAGCTTCGCGACCACATTGTTTTTCCGGACATGTTGAGGAGCCGGTAACAGATTTGCGAGGATGACATTTTCTATATCCACCCATAGTAGAGGCCATATTTGCATAAGGTTGAGGACGGATGAAACAAAATTTTGGCGATGGGGGTTGTTGCCGGTCGACGACTCTGCCGGAATCTCCTTCGGTCATTGCGAGATTCCCTTTTTTATCGGAATAACAGGGAATCTCGCAACATGTAGGCTTCCATATGAGTTTCCATGGATGTTTTTTATGCCGTATGCATGCGTAATTTCGAACAGGGTTTCATTTTAACTCTTCAGCACGCGCATACCACTCCGAAGTTGCACAGACGAAATACAAGTTGAGTGGTGTTCGTTTGGGGAGACACACACCACTTACGGTGGTTTTTCTAAACACAAGTTGAGTGGCGTTTTCCTAAATTGTGACTTTTATAACGTAAATTTCCGTACACACCAGCCGGTGTGGCGTTTCCTTTACTACCCCAATCTCAATACGTTTCCTTTACTACCCCATTCTCACTACCACAAGCATACCACCCACTCTTAACCTTTTTGGCCAGCTGGCGACCCCCAGCGACCGATGCACGACCCATGGTCTTGAAAGTTTTCCAGGGATATCCGTATGGTTATCCGGCGGATCCAGAATCTTTGACTTCGTTCAATTTCGTTTTGGTTTGGCAGCATAACACAGTCTCTCCACCCTAAGTAGCATACCTGAAAGCTTTCATTTGAGCGTAGGGTTGAGAGAAACGGTCAAAAGGGTGTTGGGACTGTTGAAACTTTTGCAATAAGCTTGATTTTGTTCCAGAACTCACATAAATACAGGCCAAACCAAGGTATAACTCGCCGTGCAGAAATAGTGCATTATTTGTACATCTTTCCGATTAGTGTGGATCAGACAGGCCCGGAGGCTACTGAGCTCTACCCGGTCAAATAAACTTTGTCATCGCACACAAGCATAGTGACGTAAGGCTTACTATGCATCAGGACGGCACCGTATCAAGAAAGGATAAGCTTAACATACAATGGAACGGTGGCTTTGGAATGCATATTAAGCTTCGCGACCACATTGTTTTTCCGGACATGTTGAGGAGCCGGTAACAGATTTGCGAGGATGACATTTTCTATATCCACCCATAGTAGAGGCCATATTTACATACGGTTGAGGACGGATGAAACATAATTTTGGCGATGGGGGTTGTTGCCGGTCGACGACTCTGCCGGAATCTCCCTCGGTCATTGTGAGATTCCCTTTTTTATCGGAATAATAGGGAATCTCGAAACATGTCGGCTACCATATGAGTTTCCATGGATGTTTTTTATGCCGTATGCATGTGTAATTTCGAACAGGGTTTCATTTTAACTCTTCAGCACGCGCATACCACTCCGAAATTGCACAGACGAAATTCAAGTTGAGTGGTGTTCGTTTGGGGAGACACACACCACTTACGGTGGTTTTTCTAAACACAAGTTGAGTGGCGTTTTCCTAAATTGTGACTTTTATAACGTAAATTTCCGTAAACACCAGCCGGTGTGGCGTTTCCTTTACTACCCCAATCTCAATACGTTTCCTTTACTACCCCATTCTCACTACCACAAGCATACCACCCACTCTTAACCTTTTTGGCCACCTGGCGACCCCCAGCGACCGATGCACGACCCATGGTCTTGAAAGTTTTCCAGGGATATCCGTATGGTTATCCGGCGTGATCCTGAATCTTTGACTTCGTTCAATTTCATTTTGGTTAGGCGGCATAACACAGTCTCTCCACCCTAAGTACCATACCTGAAAGCTTTCATTTGAGCGTAGGGTTGAGACACGGTCAGGGTGTTGGGCCTGTTGAAACTTTTGCAATAAGCTTGATTTTGTTCCAGAACTCACATAAATCCGGGCCAAACCAAGGTATAACTCGCCGTGCAGAAATAGTGCATTATTTGTACATCTTTCCGATTAGTGTGGATCAGACAGGCCCGGAGGCTACTGAGCTCTACCCGGTCAAATAAACATTGTCATCGCACACAAGCATAGTGATGTAAGGCTTACTATGCATCAGGACGGCACCGTATCAGGAAAGGATAAGATTAACATACGTTGGAACGGTGGCGTTGGACTTCATATTAAGCTTCGCGACCAAATTGTTTTTCCGGACATGTTGAGGAGCCGGTAACAGATTTGCGAGGATGACATTTTCTATATCCACCCATAGTAGCGGCCATATTTGCATAAAGTTGAGGACGGATGAAACAGAATTTTGGCGATGGGGGTTGTTGCCGGTCGACGACTTTGCCGGAATCTCCCTCGGTCATTGCGAGATTCCCTTTTTTATCGGAATAACAGGGATGCTCGCAACATGTAGGCTTCCATATGAGTTTCCATGGATGTTTTTTATGCCGTATGCATGTGTAATTTCGAACAGGGTTTCATTTTAACTCTTCAGCACGCGCATTCCACTCCGAAATTGCACAGACGAAATACAAGTTGAGTGGTGTTCGTTTGGAGAGACACACACCACTTACGGTTGTTTTTCTAAACACAAGTTGAGTGGCGTTTTCCTAAATTGTGACTTTTATAACGTAAATTTCCGTAAACATTAGCCGGTGTGGTGTTTCCTTTACTACCCCAATCTCAATACGTTTCCTTTACTACCCCATTCTCACTACCACAAGCATACCACCCACTCTGAACCTTTTTGGCCACCTGGCGACCCCCAGCGACCGATGCACGACCCATGGTCTTGAAAGTTTCCAGGGATATCCGTATGGTTATCCGGCGTGATCCAGAATCTTTGACTTCGTTCAATTTCGTTTTGGTTAGGCGGCATAACACGGTCTCTCCACCCTAAGTAGCATACCTGAAAGCTTTCATTCGAGCGTAGGGTTGAGAAAGGGTGTTGGGCCAGTTGAAACTTTTGCAATAAGCTTGATTTTGTTCCAGAACTCACATAAATACGGGCCAAACCAAGGTATAACTCGCCGTTCAGAAATAGTGCATTATTTGTACATCTTTCCGATTAGTTTGGATCAGACAGGCCCGGAGGCTACTGAGCTCTACCCGGTCAAATAAACTTTGTCATCGCACACAAGCATAGTGATGTAAGGCTTACTATGCATCAGGACGGCACCGTATCAGGAAAGGATAAGCTTAACATACGTTGGAACGGTGGCGTTGGACGGCATATAAAGCTTGGCGACCACATTGTTTTTCCGGACATGATGGGGAGCCGGTAACAGATTTGCGAGGATGACATTTTATATATCCACCCATAGTAGAGGCCATATTTGCATAAGGTTGAGGACGGATGAAACAGAATTTTGGCGATGGGGGTTGTTGCCGGTCGACGACTCTGCCGGAATCTCCCTCGGTCATTGCGAGATTCCCTTTTTTATCGGAATAACAGGGATGCTCGCAACATGTAGGCTTCCATATGAGTTTCCATGGATGTTTTTTATGCCGTATGCATGTGTAATTTCGAACATGGTTTCATTTTAACTCTTCAGCACGCGCATACCACTCCGAAATTGCACAGACGAAATACAAGTTGAGTGGTGTTCGTTTGGGGAGACACACACCACTTACGGTTGTTTTTCTAAACACAAGTTGAGTGGCGTTTTCCTAAATTGTGACTTTTATAACGTAAATTTCCGTAAACACCAGCCGGTGTGGCGTTTCCTTACTACCCCAATCTCAATACGTTTCCTTTACTACCCCATTCTCACTACCACAAGCATACCACCCACTCTTAACCTTTTTGGCCACCTGGCGACCCCCAGCGACCGATGCACGACCCATGGTCTTGAAAATTTTCCAGGGATATCCGTATGGTTATCCGGTGTGATCCAGAATCTTTGACTTCGTTCAATTTCGTTTTGGTTAGGCAACATAACACGGTCTCTCCATCCTAAGTAGCATACCTGAAAGCTTTCATTTGAGCGTAGGGTTGAGAACACGGTCAAAAGGGTGTTGGGCCTGTTGAAACTTTTTCAATAAGCTTGATTTTGTTCTAGAACTCACTTAAATACAGGCCAAACCAAGGTATAACTCGCCGTGCAGAAATAGTGCATTATTTGTACATCTTTCCGATTAGTGTGGATCAGACAGGCCCGGAGGCTACTGAGCTCTACCCGGTCAAATAAACATTGTCATCGCACACAAGCATAGTGATGTAAGGCTTAGTATGCATCAGGACGGCACCGTATCAGGAAAGGATAAGCTTAACATACGTTGGAACGGTGGCGTTGGACTGCATATCACATTGTTTTTCCGGACATGTTGAGGAGCCGGTAACAGATTTGCGAGGATGACATTTTCTATATCCACCCATAGTAGAGGCCATATTTGCATAAGGTTGAGGACGAATGAAACAGAATTTTGGCGATGGGGGTTGTTGCCGGTCGACGACTCTGCCGGAATCTCCCTCGGTCATTGCGAGATTCCCTTTTTTATAGGAATAATAGGGAATCTCGCAACATGTCGGCTTCCATATGAGTTTCCATGGATGTTTTTTTATGCCGTATGCATGTGTAATTTCGAACCGGGTTTCATTTTAACTCTTCAGCACGCGCATAACACTCCGAAATATCACAGACGAAATACAAGTTGAGTGGTGTTCGTTTGGGGAGACACACACCACTTAAGGTGGTTTTCTAAACACAAGTTGAGTGGCGTTTTCCTAAATTGTGACTTTTATAACGTAAATTTCCGTAAACACCAGCCGGTGTGGCGTTTCCTTTACTACCCCAATCTCAATACGTTTCCTTTACTACCCCATTCTCACTACCACAAGCATACCACCCACTCTTAACCTTTTTGGCCACCTGGCGACCCCGAGCGACCGATGCACGACCTATGGTCTTGAAAATTTTCCAGGGATATCCGTATGGTTATCCGGTGTGATCCAGAATCTTTGACTTCGTTCAATTTCGTTTTGGTTAGGCAACATAACGCAGTCTCTCAACCCTAAGTAGCATACCTGAAAGCTTTCATTTGAGCGTAGGGTTGAGAGACACGGTCAAAAGGGTGTTGGGCCTGTTGAAACTTTTGCAATAAGCTTGATTTTGTTCCAGAACTCACATAAATACAGGCCAAACCAAGGTAAAACTCGCCATGCAGAAATAGTGCATTATTTGTACATCTGCATTATTTGTACATCTTTTTAACCGATTAGTGTGGATGTAGAAGATCTACGGAATAAACACGAGCTAATCCAAGCTCAAAAGAGAAATATATGATTCAAGGAGGCTACGAGGTTAACACAAAAGCCCATATAGCTATTACTAATTAAAACATAAATAAAGACTATTATTTAATATAGATGTCCGGTCAAATAAACATTGTCATCGCACACAATTTTAAAGCATTGTTGATTCTTGCCCAAAATGTCAAACATAAAGTGATTGTATCAACACTTCGCTTAGTCATGACGAACATATAGGAGTTGTTCTCATCATTCCAACCCTCCCATGGAATAACTTGTCCACGAGTTAGATTGAGGCTGGTATCTTTTTGTACACATATCTGGTCCTTCATTATTCCCAAACAAAGATAAAAAGGAAACAACAACTGGCCTTTGAACTCGTTGATACTCCAACAACCACCAGGGTCAAAAGTGTACATCATCAACTCACCTTTCACATTAACCCATGGACACTTAGAAATTGCAGCAACATTGCCTTTTCCATTTTCTGATGCAATAACATATTGCCGCCATGGTTTGAACATCATATTCTTAAATCCCTCAATTCCATTGCTAACAAGAACCAAACGTGTATTATTTGCAAACATTATGACCAGTCCAAAATGTTCTAACAGTGCAAGGTGTTGGCATTCATCATTAAGTACCACAGCCCAATTTAAATATTTAGAATAATTGACATCCTCAAAAAAGTCCAAGTGACGTGGCAAGAAAACATAAAACATAAGAGATTGACCTTCCAAGTATAGAATGCCATTGGTACGTGATGCCCATTGTTGAAATCCATCTTCCCATACAGATGAAGTGATGTAGGTCCATGAAGTTCCCGTCATGATCTCGATGCCATCCATCCAAATTTTCAAATTATGTATTGCAATCACAATGAAGAATGTCAACATACCAGTAAAGTAACCATAGCTGCTGAACAGTAGGTAAGCACCATCAGATAGATTTGCTTCGTCACATCCCGTGCTCCTGAATACAATAAGTAAACTCTTTGTAGCCATACTCTCAAATGCCTTCCGAAAGTGCACCAACTCTTCTTTAATTGTACTTGGCTTTTGCAGGTTGTCACAAGTATACTTCAATTCAAAGGTTGACATATGAAGCATGAAATCCTTAATGGTAAAACTCGCAGTGCGAAATAGTGCATTATTTGTACATCTTTCCGATTAGTGTGGAT
This sequence comes from Gentiana straminea, assembly GCA_036785695.1. Classification (NCBI taxonomy): domain Eukaryota; kingdom Viridiplantae; phylum Streptophyta; class Magnoliopsida; order Gentianales; family Gentianaceae; genus Gentiana; species Gentiana straminea. The sequence continues at coordinate 19,779,715 of JAVUPR010000266.1, read as the reverse complement.
CGAAGAGGCCGGAGGCTACCGAGCTCTACCCGGTCAAATAAACATTGTCATCGCACACAAGCATAGTGACGTAAGGGCCATTACTAGATTCTCAACCATTTTAGATTAAAACACGTCCTTTAATTTTTTTTTTTTCAAATTGAGTGGGGTCACGTGACCCCCGTTAGGCATCCGCCCATATATATATATATATAATGTGTCGACGGCGTGTATATATATATATATATATATATATATATATATATATATATATATATATATCGTTAGACGGCGTGTCGTGTCGTGTCCTTAAATTTTGGATTAATGCTACGGTTTATTAAAGTTACATTGCGCTCCAGCTCCCATTCGACAACTATAGAATCAGATTCTTCCATAACAGTAACATTCAACGGCAAATTTCGTCGTTAGCGGGCGTACAATTAGCTTCAATACGTTTCCAGTCATTAGCAGGGCTATTTTCTGAGTGGCCATCACCGTTGCGATTTTCAGTTGATATTGCTTCAATCTCAGCATCTTTCGTCGAACATCTGTTGTGCAAGAATCTATCACCCAATAACAACTTCATTATAGCCCAACATATGATTTTCGATTTGCCCTCCGAGCATCTTTGGTGCTGTAACTTTTGCCACCATGACTCAGCTTCTCCCTCCAAGCTGTAAGATGCAATATTACATTTTAATTGCTCCGGTATGTCCATTTGACATCAACTGCGTCCTGTATCCATGTCCGTACAACATAGGTTTCAGGTAAAGCCATTTAAATGGAACTCATGTTTATTAAAAACGACAAAGAAATGACTCATTAGGCATTACTATTACTATACTAGTACAGTTACAGTAAAGATTGATCCTAATGCTTGTCCGAGACGTGAACAAGTCCATAAATAAACCAAAAAAGATGTGAGAACAAAACAACAAACAATATTTAAATGCAGGCCGAATCCATGTTGTTTTAACAATAGAATATATAATCTTGCTGAAAGTCTTTTCACCACCGTACCTCTTTTTTTCTTTTTTTCGGGGATCTAAATTCCAATGGAGATCGGCCTTGTGAAACTTTAAATATTTTCCTTCTCCGCCACGGCACCACCGCCCGGCGGACTTGCCACCAAAATGGAAAAGAGAGGCGGAGGAGGCAAGTGAGGCCGATCCACACACTAAAAGAAAAAAACTCGAGGGTGGTCGGACGCCGGTAGCTGCCGGAAGCCGGAAAGCTCAAGTTCTTGCGCAGAAAAGAGAGAGACTAGCCAAGAGAGAGAAAGGCGTTCGGATCCTTAGTGACATCTAAAACAACATTCAAACTGGTCAAGTTCAAGCTTGCCATATGTAATAGAAATTAAATGAATTGCAAAATGATAATTGAATTGAGGAGTCAAGTGAAATAATATTGGGGTAGTAAATGAGTCGAGTTTGATCTTTTTGCTTATAACTCAATCTGATTTGTGTCAAGTTTCGAGCATGAACTTTTCTAGTCAAGTTCGAGCCTTAGATAATATCGTCTCTACTCAGCTTGATTAATCTCCTACGATAATCAATCCAATTTAAACATTCACTAGTTTTAAAAAATTATTTGATGAATGCAAAGAACATCCTAATAAAAAATTATTCACTTCCTCAAAAAAAAAAAAAAATTATTCACTTCCTCAAAAAGCCATTGATTTCTAATTAGTTGAGTCTGTTGTTAAAATTAAAAATTATATATTAAGAAAGACAATTTATGACATTACCTTGTGAAATTTTAAAATACAACCGTCCCACTCATTTCTAATCTCTCACGTACACACATAGGTTTCAGGTAAAGCCATTTAAATGGAACTCATGTTTATTAAAAACGACAAAGAAATGACTCATTAGGCATTACTATTACTATACTAGTACAGTTACAGTAAAGATTGATCCTAATGCTTGTCGAGACGTGAACAAGTCCATAAATAAACCAAAAAAGATGTGAGAACATATAAATGCAGGCCGACTGTTGTTTTAACAATAGAATATATAATCTTGCTGAAAGTCTTTTTCTTTTTTTCTTTTTTTCCAACTTGTTATCCTGAAATCTGAATGTTCTCCACCTAAACACAGCTAATTCCACTTAGTATTAGCCACCATCGTTCCCTGTCAACGCACGCGTATTAGCGTATACATATATACAAAGCATCCAGCTGGGTTTTTGTTTTAGGTAGAGAATTAACAGAGATTTATTGTGGGATGAAACGAAAAAGATACTAACTTTGAGGTGGGATATGAGAAAGTTCTGATCTTTTTGCATCTATAACCGAACATCTTGTTGTAAAAAAGCTTAGGCTTTTAGCTACAGAAAGATTACATAAAGAAGAAATTGATTAGATCGAGGGATATTGTTCTCAGGTAGGAATACCAATAATGGGGTTGAATCAAAATCTTCAGTTTTCTTTGATCCAATTGTTTTTGCTATCCTATTTGGTTGTGATTTCTGCATCCACCTTCATCTCAGGTACCCTTTTGTTCAGTTACTTTAATTTATTTATTTTGATATTGTTGTGATGGGTTATTTTGTGATGTGAATTGGTTCTTAAATCTACTTTCTTGAAAATGTATGTTTATCTTGATTTACAGAAGGCGTTTTTGGAGACCATTCTGCAACTGGAAGAAGAATCATTCTACAGGCTAAGCAGAGTAATAATCTATGTTCTTTCTAATTCGGTTTGCTTGAGTTGAGGTTGATATTGCCACTTAAGAATTCCTGTCTTATTTTGCTTTAGAAGATTCATGCTTATTAATTGGGGGGCATTGAAGTTTTTTTTTTAATCAAATGTTTACGGTAGATAGCACCGTTTGGTGGATTCTGTTTTCACACGACGTTGCTTGTTTTAGATTTCTACTATGAACTCTATTAGTTGTTGCGCATGTTTATTCTTGTGATGATGTTTTAGGGTTGTAGATCTTGTATTTGATTGTGTTTCTGTCTTCCTATGGAATCTGCAATTACATTTTGCCTTGTTCTTTTATCCAGCTTTTAGCTATAGAGAGTGTTGAGCGAGTCTAGCTTCCTCACAATTTTATCGTACCGTTTGCAAATTTTTATTGTGATTCGAGTGCTATAATGGTTATGTGAGCAAGAAAGATGGTTATCTAAAATCATTTGAGCTGTTTAGATTTGTCTTAGTTCCACCAATGATCCTGAGTGGAGTGGAACTTAAAGAGTCAGTTGAGACATGAATATATCGTCTTGTTCCGTATATTAAGGGAAAAAAGTTTGGTTGAAGTTTGTATCGGGTTTTGGAAAAGGTTTTGGAAAGGGTTACAGCAGTTGGAGGGAGGCACACTTACATATATCTACTATCTGTGAGACAATGGAACAAGAAATCATCACAACCCTCCACTTTAGGAGTGGTGATTTTGGTTTAAATTTCATTGTCAAACTTTGCGTATTGAATAATGATCTGACATTTGTTTGTTTGTGTGAATTTGTTGTTGGTTGGTTGCAGATTGCCCTGTAAATTTTGAATCACAGAACTACTCAGTGATCATAAATCAATGCAAAGGGCCATTATACCCAGCAAAGGAATGCTGTGCTGCTTTGATAGAATTTGCTTGTCCTTTCGCAGACCAGATTAATGATCTTTCTAATAACTGTGCCTCAACTATGTTCAGTTATATCAATCTTGCCGGAAAGTATCCGCCTGGCCTTTTTGCTAACGAGTGCCATGAAGGTAAGGCCGGCCTGGCTTGCGATGATGCAGAGTCACCGTCACAATCAGCTAACAGCACCAGTGGCAGCAGTATGACGACATTATCTAACCCGTCTCCATTACTGGTTCTTGGGGTGGCTTTTGTCTGTCTGCTCCTCGGTTTGGTCTAAATCTTCTTTTACCATTGAGAGATAGAGGGATGGATGATCTTCCTCTCCAATTTGTCTGTCCAAAGTATCTCAGAATGTCTTTTTTTTGCTTGAAGACGTTTTGATTGTGCGTAAAATGACAGTCGGTTTGAGTAACTGGACAGACAAATTAGATAGATGATCTGATCCCCTCGAGTCGAGATAGTGTATTTCTTTCTGTGCTTTTTTGTTTGGTTTTCTTTTGGTACAATTCCCACGAGTTCTCCTCCCGTGTATTTCTTATATATATATTCATATTCTTTTGTACGTAATGTGTATCATCACTTCATTAGTGATACATTAATTATGTGACAATTTCTCAAAATTAACATTCCAGGTTCACACTATTCATGTAGTTGATTTGTGAAGTAACAAATTATGCAAGGTTTTTAATCAAATACAAAGACAAGAGAAACTTTGGATTTTGCATATTACTAATATTCTATTATGTCTCTGTGATTCTAACTTTCTTATCATACCATGTGACATTCATTATACCCACACATTTCTTATGATTATAGTGTAAGATGCAAATAGAGGGATGTCTAGCAATAGTTCAGTATACCCAAATTGTCTTTAAACATTTTAGTAGGATTAGTGAAAGATGTAAATCGAGGGTTGTCTTGTCCCTCAATGGTTCAGTGTATCCAAACTCTCATTAAACATATTTGTTGAAAGGAGTCGTTCCGTACAGGGTTCAGGCGTCTGAGTTATGGCCCTTAAAGAGGATTCAAATCCATATCCTCCAGCTAGGTTAGGCTGTCACTACAACATCCAAGTTCTTTAACAACCACTGAGTTATGCCTTGTGAAAAAACACATTCTTATTCAAATGAAAGTAGATAAATAAATTTCATGGTTTTGAGGATTTTACATTGATACAAATCTTATCTTTTTGTAAATGAATAAGGATATGGTAGTGTTACATATACAAACATAGGGTTCATCAAAGCTGTTGATAATAATAATAATAATAATAATAATATCACCACTAAAGAAAGATGATTGGTTTTTTCTCTCTACCAAATCATATTGCGCCTTGATTTAGGCCGATGCTGCTTCTTTGTCACACACCATGAACTGGGAAAAGTGCTAAGCTGTATCAACAACAAACAACATATGAAAATACTTCATTGTGAATTTGGTGGCCACTTAATGAATGACCCCATTATCAAGGATAAAAGGGTATCAAGTTTCATTTTCACGTCATCGGATTGCATTGCAACACATATATACATATATATATATATATATATATATATATATATACATATTATGAATGGATATATATTATTACATCGTGACAACTTACGTTGCTTATGAGCTTCGCTCCAAACCAAGCAGAATCAATCCCATGGGGAGGAGGAACAACCTTCACTCCAGTTGACATTGACCGAGGAAGAATTTCATCAAGTTCCTTTTGCAATCTTTCTGAATCATAATAAACAAACAGAACAAATCATGGATTTTGCATTACAGCTTCAAGTAACAAGATAAACACAACATTCTTCAACAACACTAAATTTTCAAAATGCAGTCTTGCTATCAAATGAGGCACCACACAGAAAACAATCAACTGTCACAAAGTCGGTTCTCAGTTCTAGTGTTGGCTTTCAGCCGGTCAATGGACATCAACCGGCAGAAAGCCAATTCTCGGTTATAGAATCAACAGCAAAAAAATCATTTGTGTGATGTCGCTAAAGCGTAAAGACGCCCAAAAGTATATTGTACAATATTAATAAAAATAAAAATAATAAGTGTAGGAAGTTCCACACCTGCTAACCCGGGCAAACATGCACTGCCCCCGGTAAGGACTATATGTTTGAACCAACTATTATCAACTGTTAACTCTGCATCCTGACAGTGATCCATACAAAGTGCCACAGCCTTGTGCAAACCCATTGTAAGCCTATCAGATTAAAAACACAGGTTAACTATAAAAGGTGAGAGATTAAATGGAAAAAAGTAGCGCAAGAGCGAAAATCCCCAAGTCATGCTTTTGCTCATGATAAATAAGCAGATGTAAATTGTAGGAGACATCAACATACACTCCGGCCATGCGGGGCTGAAACAAAATCTCTCCTGTTTGAAACCGCTCTTTTGAGAGTGTAAACAATCCTTCAGCAACTTTAAAAGAAGCTTCTGTGTCTTTACGAAGCTCCGCTTTATAATCAAGTGCAACGTAGCACAGATTCTGCAATTGCATTTTAAAAGTAAAAATGAAAAGCATATTCTTTCATTTTGAGTGATTCAACTTAGCATCATCATGGTATATTCCCGAAAATATTATGGTTCAGATAGAGTGGATCTTGGAATCAAGACTCGAAGCAATCTTTCACTTATATTTCCCCAATGAAAGAGGTTATCAGGACTTCCTTTTAGCTCTATGGATTAAAGAAAAAGGACTAAGTTTATAACAGGAGTTCCCCTTACGAGAAGGAACTCTCAGGGGCCGAATAGCAGGTTCATCACTCACATCACATCCCCCAAATTAAGGGTTCATCTAGAATGAGTTCGTATAAAACCACTATAGAAACAAGTCGGGCAAAACTAAGACCGAATAAATCAAGAAATCAAGAAATCCGTAAGAATGAATGGGCAGTATCGCTACCTCTTTCAGTGTGCGCGCAGTATAAAGAGAAGCAAATATCATATCCTGCTGCTGCATCTTTTCTCTAAGGAACTCAGTAAGTTTCAAAGCTCCCATTCCCAGAACCTCCACACCCACACTGTGCATTACTCTTCCATTCACAACTGTAAATGGGAAATAGCAAAGCAAAGCAATCAGTGATGCTGATAAAGTATAATACAACTGGCACAGAATATAAGCACCCAGAGAAGACTACACTGGGAAAATAAAAACAAGGAATAAGTCTTTGCAACAGCTTCCATGAAACGTGAGAAATAAACCGGAGCACATTATTCATGAAAGTAAAGCAAACAGGATGGCATAAGAAGCATCTCATCCAGCAGCCAACTAATGTTGATAATGTTCAAGTCTACAGCCTCTATAGCTCAAAGCCGGGCTTAAGAAGGCTTACCTGGAACAATGGATGTTTGATTGAAACCAATGTTAACAACGATTCCGGAAACTCGTCTTGCCGCAAACAATGCTAAAACCGCCTGTATTCAGAGTTGAAAATTGCAGATCAGGAATTTGTATTCAGCATTGAAAATTGCAGATCAGGAATTAAAAGATGTATTAAAAGCAAGTTCACAGCAAAGCCTGTGATATTTTTGGTGGCTTTCATGATGTTAAAGAAAGTAAGAAAGATAAAAACCAAGAAATGCCCCGACATCATGGAACCAATATGTGTTGTGAGGTAAAGACAGGGGCATGCTTCAGTACTTCAAGCTTTTAAGAAAACAAGTCAATGGTCCTATATTGTACGAGTATTTTTAATTTGACAATCTTGTACTTCAGGTACAACTGAATATAAGTCCTGAACAAATGGGGGGGAAAAAGGTACAGTATTACCTGATTAACGACACAAACAGCAGGAACATTCATGTCAAACAATGCAGTGTAGATGGCATCTTTTAATTGTCTTCTGGCAGCTATACCTGATTCAGTATCTGACACATACCAGTTGTTGCATTATACATTGTCCATTAAGCATTTAAGCTTAACGATAAAAAGCACAGCAAAAAAGAATATTGCCACAGAAGGAAACAAAACAAAAGGTTTGGATCCTAATACTGAGATACAGTTCAAGAATGCAAATAGTCTTGTGAATATTCTCCAGAACAAATTGGTGCTTTAGACGAAAAAAATGAAGGATGGAGTTCCAATAGAAGCTGACCATCACAATGGCAAATAGGAAGCGACAATACAATCGGTTGAGTGGATGGTTTCACCTGCATCCTGCACATGATCAAACCCTTCAATAGAAAAAGAAAATAGCAGAAGTTTATTTTATATGCACCAGCATGACTTTAATGCCAGTGTAACATGCCATCTTTCACCTAGAACTCCATATGAGAGTTACTTCAAGTAGAACACCAATCATATGGACTTTTGCCACTCATTAAAGTCTCTAAGTGACGACACCTCAGCCCGAAAATGTGATTTCCATCAATCAGAATGTTTCATTTCATCAAAATCTAGATGGCAACAAGTAATAATGATGCCAATGGGACTACCAGCAATGTTAGTACATGCAATACTAGCAAATAGAAGGACTAACCTGCTGTAGATGGTCGAGAAAAAATGTCTCAGCCTAGAGTACATTGGGGATTCTATGCTACCAAACTCCTGAGTATTAACAGAACAGAGCTCAGTAAATCGCTCGTCTAACGGCGGGGCTGACTAAGCACTCAAATTCAAATGTAGAATGGATTCCTAGTACAGACTTTTCTAGTACAATGGCCTCGAGTAAAATGACAATGAACCAAAAAAAGGCGTACCAAAAACGTAGCAGACCTCCCAAAAGGCAACCAGTATTTGCTCCAACCAAATTTGCAATACCCGGAACCCCCTTCAATAATGATGAAGACAATTCACAACTTGGAAACAAAAACACCAAAGACACTAAACTCACAACTAAAGTTTTAAATCCGAACGATCTTCAACTTCAAATTTGACCAAGCATTTCCTAAATATAGAATTGAGGCATACATATACCCACCATCAATAATGATAGCACCGGGTACTTGAGCACGTTGAGCATAAATTTGCATGAATGACAATTCAGAGAGCTGTGTCTTAGACGTTCTGCAACAAGCGTCACGCCTATTAGTTCAAAAAAACTGGTCCACCGTTATTGATTGACTATAGCAGGCCATAATTTCACATAAGAAAGTGACACGGAAAATGGTGTGTGAACGATCATCTTCTGTGTCAAGTTCATATTCTCTTCTTTTCAAACGAAACATCAATGCTGCAGTAGTAGTTTTACATGGAAATTTCTAAGTCAATCCATTTGTAACTCGATTTTATTCAAGGCTTGCTTAGTTACCGGCTAATTGAACATGCCAAGCCAAAATAATGTCAGATGCATGCATTACAGAGAAATAAATGTAAAAAAAAAAATGAAAATGAAATGCGATGATAAGTAAGATTATCTGTATAAGTGAGTGGCAATCATACGGAAACGGAAAGCCGAAACGGAGTTGCGTTTCAGCAAAGAAAACAGAATCCCAAGGCTCCTGTCGATTCCAAAGCCGATCATCATCGGCGATGATGAACTTCCAAGACTTACAGACAGTGCTCAGTTTCGCAGATTCTTTCGGCCCGAGATATATGAGTATCTGGACAAATATATCGACAGGAATCCGATCAAAGTCGCCGGTCGATGACAGCTGCAAATATTGGAACGGATCAGGGTGGGCGCACGAGTTCTGGTTTGAGCTCGAACCAGAACCAGAACCAGAAGCAGAAGCAGAAGCAGAACGATGGGAAGCTGATTTCCAGACCTTCCGGAGCAAATTTTCCATGGCTGATGATGAGCTGTGATCGCAGTTGACTCATACTCACTGTATTTTGGTGCATTAAAAAGGAAGTAGTACTCTTCCGGCTGGGCCCGTACGGCGACTAGTCGTCGAAGACTTCCGGAAGCCATTAGAGTTTTATCCTAACATGTGATAAAATTTGCGTATAGCAGCTACTCAGCATGCATTAACACTTTTTTTTTTTTTTTTTTTTTTTTTTTTTTTTTTTGAAAATAACCTTTGCTACTCTATTACTTACTTTTTGATTTGATTTAAAATCGAAAATACTTCTTCCTATTTAACGGAAAGTATCCGGAGCTTGGATGCAGGCGGCTCCACGAATTCGATGACACGGATCGAAAATTTATCATATTTCATAATTACTAAATTTAGTCTTATATATTATAGTTTAATACAGATCAATGCAGCTCAATATGTAAAAATAAACGGGTCAGATTCACATATATATATGTACCTAAAAAAAATATCAATGTAATATTTTTTTTTAACGGCTCGGCTGACCCAATTCCTATAAGGTAGAGCGGCCCCTAATCCCCTAGTATATTCTTTTTGTTTTTTTAAGAAAAAAATATATTCCAGCAGAAAAAAAATATCAACACTCAACCCTTTGATCGAAACGGAAACGCATAAAAAAGAGCAATGATAGACACAACGGATTGACATAAAATTTATGTACATCATTGATTATTTTGAAATATTTATTGATTGATCTAGATCCACAACAATCAGTGATATAGATGAATCTTGTGTCAATCCCTTGCGTCAATTCGTTGTGGCCTTATAATTTTCCAAAAAGAGCAATGAGAAAATGAATTTCATGGATATATTCCACTATTGAATTCAGTGCTAAAACATAGAAGCACATAGCCCTATTAAATTACATAAAATTTACGGAGCAATTCAAAAAATCGAGAATCCCCCGGAAGGGTTATGGTAGAACTTTTTTTAACCCTACATAATCGAGATTGGTAGAGTAACCGGACAAGTGATTGACAATGAGAAATTTGACGTGCCGAATTCACCTTTGTTTTGCACATATTGTGGAACAAATCACACAAGTCAAGCATCCTCAACTTCAGTGGTTACATTACTGATAAATTGAAAAAAAAAAACCAAAAAAAATGGTTTACTGGAATTAAAATATGTTCTTAATGCCATAATTTTTAATCGAGTGATTCTTTTTTACAGATACGAAATATACACACGTGCATGCACACTTTTTATCTCCAGGGACTCAACCCCGAAACCTTCAGGTTAAGGATCACATCACTTACTGTTGGGTCAATACGTTGTTGACATCCATCGGATTAAATGCTAATTACAAAGATTTATATTGTCCTTTTCCCACATTTTCCTACTAAAATGCAGAGCACATGAATTTTATGTGCATTATCCCTATATATATGGCAATGGCATGGCATGTCATTGAATTTTGAAAATTAATCGTGTCATGTTGTACGTGTTTCATTGTCCGAATAAATACATTTCTTCTCAAAAAAAATAAAAAAATAATAAAAAATACATTTTTCAAAGCAAACAAATTTTTATTTTTCTTTAGTCTCACCAGCCACATGCCCACATTGGCCACATGTGTGGATTATGTTCAATATATTTGTGGTGTGGTAATCTATTATCTACTATTAAGAGCCAAAAAAGCTCTCCTCTCGTGCTTCCACGTCGCTTTTTCCCAAGAGTGATTATGGAAATGACACGTGTCCCTTCTCTTTCCTAGAAACTTCCATCCAAATTCCTCAGTCATTATCTCGCTGTATTCCACCTCCCTCTTTCCTCTCAAACGCTGCTACGCTGTATTCCACCTCCCTCTTTCCTCTCAAACGCTGCTATCCGTTGATTTCTCCTGTTTATCTTCTCCTCAAGAAATACAGCTTCTTGATTACAGTAGAAATGCTTCTGCAAATTTCCTTGTTGTCTCAATCGTCCAAATCTGAGAAAGAGGGTTGTTTATATCCATCTTCTCTCGTTTCCGATTATGGAGAAAAGCCGAGTTCTTTGTCTATGAAAGCCTCTCGCAACACACCTTGTGCTTTACCCATTAGTTCCGTACGGAATCTTTTTTGTTTGTTCCCTTGTGATAACAAAGGGGGTGAGTGCTTGGGTGAATGCTTTCAATCGGCCAAAAGGTATGTTGCATTACATGGTGGTAGCTAAATGGATATGCTTCATCTATCCGGTGGATTTTGGGGCTCCATCCGACTGCTCTTCGATTTGGTGGTCCGAGAATGACTGATGGCGGCGGGGAAAAATGGCTGGCTTGAGAATGTGTTTTGTCCACTGGATTTTTCTCCAAATTCCTTCTCCGGATGAAAAAACCAAAGGGAAATCGCAGTTTTTCCCTCTAACACAGTATGTATACTACTTCCTTTCTCTTTCTTCCTTTTTGCTTTGTATTATAGAATTCTTATCCTAATTGCTTCATACTTTCAAAAAAAACCAGAAATTTCTTACACGGTTGGAGAGCAAATTGGTCTTTTTGGTTCATACGCATTCATTGCGGTACTGGGAGAATTAATTCGTCGGGAAGGGGGGGGTTAAGTTTCCATATTTATGAGCTCTTATTGAATACTTCTCACCATTAAATTATTAGATCGTTCTCTGCATGTGTTGCATTCATATAAATTGGCTTTCTTTACGCCTTATTTGTGCATTATGTGTGAACATCCATAAGTGGCTCATATACGGCCGGGTCTCCTTCCTCATCATATGGATTAGCCAATTGATGAGGTTGTGGTTCTTATGGCTGCAGGTTTTCCTGGCCAGTGTGGGTATTACACACATTCTGTCCCTGAGATTGTACAATTGATCAGTTTCATGTTTTTGATTGCTTGTCACGGTTCCATGGAGGGACCAACTTTGGGCGCATTGCCGGTGGCCCATTTATCATGACAAGTTATGATCATGATGCTCCGATTGACAATTATGGTACGACAACAAAATATATCTAATTATTTGATATTATGTTGCATTCATTTATAAGTGTGAAGGCTCTCAGTTTCTCAGTACTAACTATTCACTTTTACGGGACTACGTAAATTGTATCATTCTTCGGGTTTGATCGGAGAACCTAAGTATAGTCACTTGCGGGAGCTTCAAAGGCTATTGAATTATGTGAAAGAGCTTTAGTTTCTTCAGATCCCACTGTCACAAGTTTTGGGCAACTCTCAAGAGGTTATCCCTTGAAATATAAATCAGTTTTTTTTACTCATTTCTATATTGTAACTATCATTTCATATGGATTAAGATGCTTTAGTTTAAGTCCTTTTGTTTTTACGGTTTTTGCGTTCATATCCCAAATGTTTCATTTTGACACTTTTACCCGACATCTATGCATTTTTTTTACGTTTTCAATCCATGTTTGCAATGTGTCAAGATTTTAATCGTTTGAGTATGGCGTACCTTCGGTGTTTGTTGTTTGACACGTGACACTTTGGACTGAAAATGTAAAACAAATATATAGATGGAGGGTAAAAGCGTGAATATGAAATATTGGGGATAGAAGTGCAGAAGTCATGAAACAAAAGGTACCAAAAGTGTCATTATCTCGCATATCTTGATAGTATTTTAACGTTCTTATCGAGCATACGATTTTCTCAATCTCATGTATTTACTACCGGACAAGGGAACTGCGCAGCTTTTCTCGCAAACTATAATGTGAAATCCGCAACAAATGTGTCTTTCAATTACACTGATTACATGCTAACTCATTGGTCCATTAGCGTCCTTCCTGACTGTAAAAACGAAGTTTTCAGCACCGCAAAAGTGAGGCAATCTGATTAATCAACAGATGCATTTCCAGTTCTATATGTTTCGTAACACAGTCACTTGGGGTGATAATTTGGATGATATAAATTGATTGATTTTGTGCTTTACATAGGTCTCAGTTCAAGCATCAAGGCCACAAATGTCGTCAACCAATCAGCAGCCACATTCATGGGAGAATTATACAGAAGACGTATCTTCTTTAAATGGTAGTTTAGCATTTACGGCAGTTGGACTTTCTGAGCAGATTAACATTAACAAAGATACCAGTGATTATTTGTGGTATTTGATTAGGTGATCCCGAGTTTCCTTTATATATACTTATTGTAAACCTTTTTATTAGCTTGTTTTGAAGCATGTTGTGTTTATATACGTAAATTAATCAGCCCCTAGCTTTATCGGTTGTGAGAGATGATAATTTAACATGGTATCAGAGTAGGATGTCACATGTGTTAAAATTTAAGAGAATATCTCCCCAAAACCACTTTATGTTAGCCAATTAAGTCCAATATTTTTATTCAGGATAATGATACATTTTCTCCTTTGTTTTATGATTTTTTCTCTTTTACCCCTAATTGTTTCACCTTGGCACTTTCACCCCTCATCTATGTTTGTTTTTTTTTTCCATTTTCTGTCCTATTTGCCACGTGTCAAACAACCGGCATTAAAGGTACGATTGACTCTGCCAATAGAAAATTGACATGTGGCAAAAATAGCCTGAAGATGTGAAAAAAATGCATTGATGAGGGGTAAAAGTGTCAAGATATTACATGGGAATATAAATGTAATAATCATGGAACATAAGGGACCGAAAGCGTCTTTTATCCCTTTTGTTTTGAATAGACACAACATCTGATATAATAATAACTCTGAATTTATACAACATTGGCATTAGTCCATCAGAATCATTTCTACAAGCCAGGAAAAAGCTCAATCTTGCAGTGCACTCGAGCGGACATGCCCTGCACGTCTTTATCAACGGAGTTCTGTCTGGTAAAACTGTCTACAATAATCGGAGCTTAATGATTCATTCATTGTACTATGAATTAATGATCTTTGTTCTAACATGATCTGCTTATGGTACAAGGAAGAACAAGAGAGTAACTTTTACTGGTTCAATACAATTTCAAGCTGGAACAAATCAAATTGCTCTCCTAAATATTGTTGTTGGACTTCCGGTTAGTATTATTTCGAATTACGACTATTATATGTCTATGCTTCCATGTCACATAGCGTAAAATTTAATCGTATGACTTTATTTACGCATAGAATGTCGGGTTGCCCTACGAGACATAGAATGTTGGAATCTTGGGGCCAGTTCTTCATGGTCTTGACCAATGAACCATGGACATCCTCGGAAAAGTGGACATACAAGGTGGTATATATTGCGCGAACTTTAAATATATTTCTATAGTTACAAAGTCTCTATTGGATCACACCGATAGATGAGTGACATGTGTGTAAAAAAAACTAATAAAAAAAATAATAATATAGATATTTTATGCTAATGGATGTGCCAACCAAACACGATGAAATTGAAGTTGAGGTTTTGTGATCAGGTGGAAGAGTACTCCAAGTGCATCATTCAATGGTTCCTACCTTTTGTGAGGGAAATTGTTACAGAGCAGATTATGGAGAAGCATTAGGAAGTTGCTACTAAAGGTGGAAAGCTTGTACTAATATACATACGGTATCTAATTATTGTGATCCGTATTATAAAATACAGATATGTCTTGGCGTGACAAAATGAAAATGCATGAAAGCAAGTCCTTTTCATGGGAATTTAAGATCTCACTTGTATGTACTTGGAAGAAATTAAAGCACATGCAAGCCTTTTTTTGGCCAAATACTAATTACTTGCTAAATGGGTAGTAGTGTATAGTTGTGTACTTTGATATTTTATTTTGTGGGTGAATTTATGGATTTTGTTTCAGATTAGTGAAAGCTTGGAGACTTTTTCATGTGCAATGAGCATATTGCATATTTTACTATGCAGATAGTTGAAACTGGGATACAAATGAACTTCAATAGAGCTGGGGATTCGGTATTTCAGTTGCTACTATGGACGTTATAGTTGTGTATCTCTTCTTAGGTACATTGCTGCACCTCAAACTGAAACCAAGAGGTTTTTTTTTTGGCTAGAAATGCTCAGGTTT
This sequence comes from Gentiana straminea, assembly GCA_036785695.1. Classification (NCBI taxonomy): domain Eukaryota; kingdom Viridiplantae; phylum Streptophyta; class Magnoliopsida; order Gentianales; family Gentianaceae; genus Gentiana; species Gentiana straminea. Next base: position 19,764,477 of record JAVUPR010000266.1, on the reverse strand, counting down.
TGGTTGCTGCCATTAGAAAATGTTGTATACTACTTCATGGGAATAATGCTTTTCTTTATGAGACAACTGTTGCAGAAAACACCATAATTGAGAGCTGAAAACTTGAGCACACGGGGAAATTCAGGTATTTGAGCAAGGATTCCATGATTATTGAAGCCCTTTAGAATCTATTCAATTTTGTTATTAAAGGGTTGTGAATATCAATGTTCACTACAACATATCATCCCAACTCTTGGCTTCTTTCATACCCAAGAAAAAACACTTATTGTTGGTGAAACATATCCTTCCAACCCTTGCCTTCTCTTGCTCCTAAGAAAAAACAACTTATTGATATTGAAATAGGGTTGTTAATACTAGAGTTTTACTGTTCTCATAAAATAAAATAAAAACTTGCAAAGTTTACTAGGCTGAATTTTGGTTAGAGTTTGGGTGTTATTTGTCATTCAATTAATGGAAATTATTTTGGCGTAAATGGCTTTAAGAAAAACATGTTTACACAACTTTTGCCTTTTGGAATGCCTTCTTCATTAGGTCATATGTATGGATTACAATTTTCTGTTCAATTATTCGTAAAGCAAAAAAAGTTTCTTGCAGATCATGTCATTATTTTCAGCATTTTCTGTTCGCAAGTGCCGTGTTGAATTATGTTTAAGTGATGCTTCTGTCACTTTATGTGTGACTTTATTCTCCCATGAAGCTGAAAAGTTGATAGGCTATACAGCTGCTCACCTGAAAGCATCATATGAAAAGGTGAACTACCTAATATTTAACAGAAAATTATGTGAACTAGCTAACATTAATAAGTTTGTAATCAGATTAAAGAGTGCAACATTTCCTTATCCTTTTAAAACAGACTGCTATTTTTTGGAATTTATTATCATTGTTGTTTAGCTTATTATTAATGATGCTATCTTTCTTCATATTTTACAGAATATATCTTTCATTAAGGAAATTGAAGCAGTTGTATATAAGAAACCTGTGATTTGCTTCATCAAGTGTTACGAGAAGGCATTCCGTGGTAGTAATGTGCGAGCACATACAGTTTTAAAAATGTATCTGCAAGCTGATGTCTCAGATGATGTTGATAAAACTGATGATTCCCTCATCGTCTGTGAGGGTAACCCGACCAAAAACAAAGTAAATGTCCAAGACACTGCTGGTGATCAACTATTCAGTCCAACAACCAAAAAAATCCTGGAGGAAATAAGTGATATGTCTTCCCGTGATGAATCAACTTCCAGCCTCTCATCAAAAGTGAAAAGGCCACTCTTTAGCCACAAAGAATCTCAGGTATCTACTGAAACTTTGGTGAAAGCAGTTGTATAAAATGTTTCTTCTCAGCTCAATGTCGATACTATTGAAAAGCCACTTGAGGGTGCAGCTGAGGTTAATCCATTCATTACAAATGCTGATGGAAAAAAAGTAGCGGCAGGTTCTGGACTTGAAAGCCCAATCAAGAAAATCAAGAATAAAGAGAAGGAGTGTTAAGTTATGATGATGTTATGCTTTTGAACCTAACAATGAACCTTTTGTATAATAGTATTGTCTTTTGCTAAATCTAATGTTTGTGTATTATGGGCATTAGATAAGAAATGTCTAATGCTTATAAAATACATAAACATGCAGGTTTACGGGGTGAAATAATCCTCGATGTTGAGTACCTTTGTATGCTAAGGAGTAGCATATCCTCTAAATAAATGTAAGCCTGATATAAGGCCCTGGAAACTACTCAAACTTTTGTACCCATGACTGTTCCATTATCTACTCATGTTCTTAATGTATGTCTCTGGTTTGTTTCTAATCATTTGTGTAGTTATTAATTTTCATGTTTTGCTTCCTCGTATTTAGTATAGATGATTGAAAAACCCAAATACAAGTCAGCACGTTCGGATTATAGGTTGCTTTTGCTGTCTTTGTGTTAGCAGGATTTTGAGTTCGTCCAACATATTACGCCAAGTGATATTGAAGTAGTTCATCTATTGTCCATGCACTGGAAATGATCGATCTACAGGTATTACAGCATATCTTGCTATTGGTGCCAACTTTATTGCTTCATTATATTAATAATCGTGTTTGCACAATACTTGCTCCTTAGGCTTAGCTTTATATATTAGCCTTTCAAGACACTCAACATGGCGTTATACCAGCTCTCTATTTGTAATTGCGTTGGCAAAAAATAGCATGGAAGAAATAAGTACAACCATGATCATACAACTTCATATGATGCTTTGTACTGGGCATACCGTGCCTCCCACAGTGTTATCGACCACTAGTTTTGTATATAAAAAAAACAACAATAATTTTATTTTACACCAATTTCTTTGAAATGTTGAAAATAAAACTGCAAGAATTATATATTTAAAGATAGTTTACTGTTTCCATTTTGTAAAGTCAAAATATTACCTAAATTTTTTATATGATTTTGACAATCATTTCGGTTAAATATAAAGGAAGGAAGTATGTCTCGAGTGCAAATTCAGAATTGGAGTCTACCGGTATATAATTGTATGTATCTCCTCACATAAACTAATTTTCTGAGACAAATAGATATAGGGGGAAAAAAATCTGACATGGATTTTTATTCCAATCAAAGTAAATACAGGCATACATTTCATTTCATTTCATTTCGTAGTATTGAGTATTACATTGTTACAGAGCTTATTGTAAATGAATTGAGGGTAGTGTTACAAGTTACAACATATAGAGGCTTTTTTATATCCATCCAGCTGTTGATAATACAAAAAAGAATAAGTGAGGAGGGTACAGGTTCAAGCACCTGGACAAATAATCAACATTTATTATTATTCTTTATATATATATATATATATATATATATATATATATATATATATATATATATACCAATGTTTACTTCTTCTTTTATTATAGTATATATATATATACCAATGTTTACTCCACTTGAATAATATCTACCAAATCATATTGCGCCTTGATCTAGGTCGATGCTGCTTCTTAGTCACACACCAAGAACCAGGAAAAGTGCTAAGCTGTATCAACAACAACATATGGAAACACATCATTCTGAATTACTGAATTTGTTGGTTAATTAATGAATGACACCATTATTAAGGATAAATCAAGTTTCATTTCACATAATCGATTGCATTGCAAACACAATAATTATATATGTATATATATGATGGATATATATTATACCACGATTAAATTACTGTCGTGACAACTTACGTTGCTTATGAGCTTAGCTCCAAACCAAGCAGAATCAATCCCATAAGGAGGAGGAACAACCTTCACACCGGTTGACATTGACCGAGGAAGAATTTCGTTAAGTTCCTTCTGCAATCTTTCTGAATGAGAATAAACAAACAGAAGAAATCATGGATTTTGCATTAGAACACATTCTTCTTCAAAAGGTAGTCTTGCTATCAATTCTATTTAGGGCAACTTTCCACAACATAGAACTGGTGTGGTGCTACTAATGATGCCCATCATCAACATAGAAACACACCTGCTAACCCAGGCAAACATGCACTGCCCCCGGTAAGGACAATATGTTTGAACCAACTATTATCAGCTGTTAACTCTGCATCCTGGCAGTGATCCATACAAAATGCCACACCCTGCTGCAAACCCATCGTACGCCTGTCCGATTAAAAAACAGGTTAGCTATAAAGGTGAGAAATTAAATGAAGGTGGGCACCACACGAGCGAAGAACCCTCAGTCAAGATTTCGCTCGTGATAGATGAGCTAGTAGATAAGATCATATATACAAAGTAGCTGGGGGCCAAATTCAACATATCTCGTAAAAGTAAATTGTAGAAAGACATTTTTTTAACATACAATCCGGCCATGCGAGGCTGAAACAAAATCTCTCCTGTTTGAAACCGCTCTTTTGAGAGTGTAAACAACCCTTCAGCGACTTTTAAAGATGCTTCTGTGTCTTTCCGAAGCTCTGCTTCATAATCAAGTGCAACGTAGCACAGATTCTGCAAATGCATTTAACAAAGAAAGTTCATCCCCCAAGCATCTCTTTCATTTTGAATGATTCAAAATAGCATCAAGGTATATTCTAAAATATATTCCAGTTCAGAGGAAGTGGAACTTGGAATCAGCACTCGAAAGAAACTTTTAGGCAACTTAAATTTCCCTAATGAAAGAGGTTATCAAGACTTCCTTTTAGAACTATGGATTAAAGAAGCAAAGTTTATCACGAGTCTATAACACAAAGATAGGGAAACTGTCAGGGGATGCGTTCATAGCAGGTTCATGACTCACATCCTAAAAATTAAAGGTTCAACATCAAGACTGGGTTCAAATACAACAACAAATCAGGCAAAATAAAGACCAAACAAATCAAGAAACATGAAGAATGAAATTGTAGCATCGCTACCTCTTTCAATGTGCGCACGGTATAAAGAGACTCAAATATCATATTCTGCTGTTGCATCTTTTCTCTAAGGAACCCAGTGAGTTTTAAAGCTCCCATTCCCAGAACCTCCACACCCACACTGTGCATTACTCTTCCATTCAGAACTGTAATGTATACGGTAAATAGCAAACCAATTGGTGATGCTGGTAAAGTATAATACATCTGATACAAAATATAAGTACGCAGAGAAGATTACACTAGTAGGGGGGGAAACAAGGTATAAGTCTTTGAAAGAGCTTCCTTGATACATGAGAAATAAACTGGACAACAACATCAGGACAGTAAAGCAACCTAATGATGCCTCCACATCAAATCATACAAAGCAAAATGTTGATCATGTTCAAATCTATTCGCACTATAACTCAAAACCAGCCTAAAGAAGGCTTACCTGGAACAATGGACGTTTGATTGAAACCAATGTTAACAACGATTCCGGAAGATCGTCTTGCCGCAAACAATGCTAAAACTGCCTGTATTCAGCTTTGAAAATGCAGATCAGGAATTAAAAGATGTAATAAAAGTAAGTTTGCCACTAGTTTCCCGCAAAGTCAAGATATTTTTGGTGGGTTTCTTTCACCATGCTGGTCAAAGTAACAAAGATAAAATCGAGAAATATGGAAACAATAATGTTGCGTGAATAACAGTGTGATCCAGAAGATTCATGTAAAGACAAGGGGCATGCTTAGGAAATATAAGCCTTTAAGAAAGAAGGTCAACTGTCCCACTCCTTCATATTCTTGTACTTCAGCTACAACTGAATTTATGTCCTGGCCAAATGGGGAGAAAAGCAACCTGATTACCTGATTAATGGCACAAACAGCAGGAACATTCATGTCAAACAATGCAGAGTAGATGGCATCTTTTAATTGTCTTCTGGCAGCTATATCTGATTCAGTATCTGAAACATACCAGCTGTTACATTTTACATTGCCCATCAAGCACTTAGGCTCAACGATAAAAAGCACAGCAAAAAAGCATACCGAAAGAAACAAAATTAAAGGTTTGGATCCTAATATTGAGATACAGTTCAAGAATGCAATAAAATTTGTGAATATTCTCCAGAACATGTAAGAAAACGCACAAATGGCGATAACAATTGGTGCTTTAGGCCAGTAAAAAAATAAACAAATAAATAAATTAAGGATAGTGTTCTATTAGAAGCTGACCATCACAATGGCAAATAGGAAGTGACAATACAATTGGTTGAGTGGATGGTTTCACCTGCATCCTGCACATGATCATGATCAAATCCTTCAATAGAAAAAGAACAGCACAGAAAAATATGTATAAGCATATTAGCATGACTCTAATGTAGTGTAATGTGCCATCTTTCACCCAGAACTCCAAGTGAGAATTACTTCAAGTAACATTAATCACATGAACACTTGCCACCAATTAATGTCTCTTAAGTGACATCTCAGACCAAAACATCCAACATTAGACTGAGTCAATTCATCAAAATCTGAAAGGTAAAAAGTAGTAATGACGCCAAAGGGACTACCAGCAATGTTAGTGCAAGCAGTATTAGCAAATAGAAGGACTAACCTGCTGTAGATGGTCGAGAAAAAATGTCTCAGCCTAGAGTACATTGGGGATTCTATGTTACCAAACTCCTGAGTATTCACATAACAGAGCTCAGTAAATTGCTCATCCAACGGGGCTGGCTTACAATGGCCTCGAATTAAATGATAATGATGTGGAAAAAAACATACCAAAAACGTAGCAGACCTCCCAGAAGGCGACCCGTATTTGCTCCAACCAAATTTGCAATACCCAGAACCCCCTTCAATAACAATGAAGACAATTCACAACTTGGAAACAACACTAAACTCACAACTAAAATTTTCAATCCAAAAGATCTTTGCATTTTCTAGACAGCTTAAAATATAACAAAGAGCGGCTACAACAGTAACCTATGCAAATTGACCAAGCATTTCCTAATTATAGAACTGAAGCATATAGATACACACCATCAATAATAATAGCACCCGGTACTTGTGCACGCTGAGCATAGACTTGCATGAATGACAATTCGGGGACCTGTGTCCGAAATGTTCTGCAACAAGCGTCACGCCTATTAGTCCAAAAAAATTGTCCACCGTTATTGATCAACTATATAATAGGTCATAATTTCACATATGAAAGTGGCACTGAAAATGATGTGAACCAACATGTTAAAGAAGAGAAAACATAAAGATCACATTCATGGCATTCTCTTTCCTCATCATCGTCTCAGTGTAAAATTCATATTCTCTTCTCACACAAAACATCAATGCTTCAGTAGTTTTACACGGTACAATTATAATAAGTCAATCTGTAACTCGGTTATATTGAAGACTTGCTTGCTAGTTGCTAGTTAGTTGAACATGCCCGACTAATGTCAAATGAAAGTAAAAATAAACGGAAGGTTGAAATAATAAAATAAATTGCAACGATAAGTAAGATGAGCTGCATAAGTGACTAGCAATCATACTGAAACGGATAGCCGGATCGGAGTTGCGTTTCAGCAAAGAAAATCGAATCCCAAGGCTCCTGTTGATTCTGAAGAAAGTAAATCCAAAGCCGATCATCGGCGATGATGAACTTCCACGACTTACAAACACAGGTCAGCTTGGCAGATTCCTTCGGCCCGAGATATTTTAGTATCTGGACAAATATATCCAGCGGAATCAGATCAAAGTCGCCGGTAGATGACATGTGCAGATACATCATCTGTTGGAACCGATCAGTTTGGGAATACGAGTTCTGGTTTGAGCTCGAAGCAGCAGCCGAACGATGAGAAACTGATTCCCAGACCTTCCGGAGCAAATTCGCCATGGATGATGAGCTGTGATCGCAGTTGACTCACTGTTTTGGTGCATTGAAAGAAAAAGGAACTCTTCTCTTCGGGTGGCTGAGCACGTACGGCGGCCTTTGGCGTCTCTGGTCGTCGACGACGACTTTGGGAAGAATAAGAAGTGCTTTACCCAAATTACACGTGGCTACTGTGTAGCCATGCATTGTCGGAGGGGGAAAATTTTATTATGGTCCTGGACCAATGATGACTTGGTGATCCAGGACTAATAAAAAAATGATAAATAACATAAAGGCCCACCGTATAAAATATAAATCTCATATATTGACGTTTTTACCCTTCTTATAAAACATTTCATTGATGGACAAGTATGACATGATGATCCTGGACCACCATAAAATCCATCATTTTCAGTTTGCGCGAGATGTCATTAAAGTACTACCGTGTCATCACTTCTACATTAATCACAAATTGTTGAGGGGTGTTATAGTCTAAACATGTGGAGCCAACCAAAAAAAAAAAATAAAAAACTTCTATGATCCGTGTATAATTCAGTTCGTTTTTTTGATAATTTGTAGTCGTGTATACCCTAGTTGGAATGATGTGGGGCTTAACATTAGTAACCATAGATATAGGTGTTTTTACACTTGCTCTCGCCCGCGCAGTGATCGGTCGTTTTATGAGCACTGTATCGTTAATTGAGATATTTATACTCATTTTCGTTTGCTTGATTCCTACATGTTGTTCCCCATACGACCCATTTAGAAGGGGGGCTTTATGATCTCGTCTAAGTGGCATTATTCTTATTTTTTGCCTTATGGTATTTTGTTTGGAAGTGCCGCTTTAGAGCGGACGTTAACTATGTGATTGGATCCGTTTCGACATTTTCCACATTTCGTTGAAACTTTGTTACTTATTATGGGATAGTTTTCTCATCTTCATTGTCACTCGGTATCTCAAAACTGAAACTCACAGTGGGTTGATCATCTCTGTCCACATGGTTGTTCTCAATGGCGTTTCATTGCTTTTCTACATTCGTCATAGGTCGTCTTCTTCTGTTCATGACAGTCATCCACGGCCCAAATGGCTTTTTTTTTTGGTGTTGGCGCTCTCCTCCCTGATGATGTTCGAGGTTGTTCATATGATGATTCATGTGATCAACATCGTTGTTTACCATATTTGGGCAAAGCTCCTCGTGTGGTCCAACTCACCACAGTTGAAACAAATCATTTGCGAGCCTTCATGCTTCACCCGAATGTGCCTACCTTGAATCTAACATTCACTCAAAATCCACATGAATGCAAACTCTAGCAAACCTTATTATCGTGTCAATTTTTACTGTATTACCAATTAGATTCCTTAATTACACTCATACTTCTTATTTGAGATACTCAATTGGCATCTTAGAAAATCTCACCCACACTAATGTTGAGGATATGTTTGTTGTGCCTGGCTGGAAGAATGGACGTCATTTGTTCGCCACCAGATAATATCCCTACATAACCCAATGACGTTCTTCAAAGCCCGCTCATAATCAGATTTCTTCGCGAAGCCAACAATGTAATATCCATCTTCTAGGTTCGTTGGTTCAAGCATTCCCTTTAATGTCTATAAAATAGATAGACGTTGGGAAAGGACTTTACGAGATCGTCCCATCCAACAAGTTAATAATCAAAGCTTTACGCCATGGTCTCCATAAAATCAAAGCATCCATCTAGGGGAATAGTGACTGCTACTTATTTTGGGTTTAGCTTCATCATGGTGGCAATTTCATCAGCATATTCGTTGATATCTTGATCGCCCTCTTCATTGTCATCTTTATACATGAAAGGATATGTGTAACGTGGAGTGACAAAATCTACTCCATTTTGTAGCGACCAAACTGATTGGGGGATTTGGTGTTCTCGTTGGTTGGGGTTGCTTACGGAGGAGATATCCTTCCTCAGATGACTGGGTCATGTCGTAGTCCTCCATCAAAGTCTCGAAGGAGGAGGAATTTGGTGTGGTCCAACGCTGGATCGGGTAGGATTTTTACCGGAGGTTGTCGAGCTAGTCTCGTTTTTTGTTTTTGGTATGTTTGTTATTATTTATTGCATAACGATTATAAACGTCATAAATTGACTATATTATTTCTCTATTAGTTTAAAGTTCAATGACGATTGATATTTTTTCACTGACACAGTGAATGTAAATTATTTTTAATTAATAAAAATTCAATCTTTTTGGAAAAGTTTTGTTCTAGTAAATTTGATCACATATAAAAAAAAAAGGGATTCTATTGTCACAACTCAATTTACTACTAACATCCTATTATTTCCGACACCATAAAAATTTATTTCGGCATCCGGTGATTCTTTATAAACGGAATGTCAGTCACACTGATGTTCCTTGTTGAACACCAACGCCAGTGTCACTGACGTTGGTGTTCAACAAGAAACACCAGTGACATTGACGTTCCCTTTATAAAAAATGTTAAAACTTAGAAACGCCAGTCTACGACTTTCCACTGGTGTTCCTTGTTGCACACGACGTTGGTATTCAACAAGGAACACCACCAGTGTGACTGACGTTTTTTTCATCTAAAAAATAATCAAAAAATTGGTGTCAATAATAATTTAAGATGTGCCCATAGAACCACAAAAAAATATTGTCATTTTTTCATGTAGTTTGATTAAATGATTGCCCAAAACAATAATTTAATTTAAATCGTTTAGACAATTAAATGAGAAGTGAAGTTACTACTAGTATCTATTCTACCATCTATCTTGGGCGGTGTAAGAGCAGTCATAGTGAGACAATTATAGAGATGTTTTTTTGTACATTTTTATAACAAGAGAATAAGTACTTGGATAAATGTCAAATAATGATAGTAAAATAGACAAGAAATTTTGGAGACTATATATTCTCTTCTCTAATTTGATAGAGTCAATAAGACAATATTCTTGTCTCCAAATAGCACAAAACCCCTCTTTAACAATATTTAATATTATTTTATCACTAGATTCAAAATATTTACCACCACTACAACATCTAATCACATATAAATAATCTCTATAATCCTTTTACATTTATCACTATTACAACATCACATCACACAATAATTATCTCTACAATCCTTATATATTTATCTTCCACTTATCTTTCGCTACGTCAGCCCAACATCAACTATCAACAAACTTATCTCACAATTACCATTTATAAAAATTTCCGCAAATTTTAGATTGCAATCAGCCATTGAAGATAGTTGAAGATAGTGCAAAGACGGAGTGTAACCGACATAAGAGTTAACGTAAAAAAGCCGTCCCCTCCAGGTGAAATAACAAGTGTACTTATCTGAATCTTTTAGATATATATAAAAAACGATATATATATTTTTTTTATTTTTTTATTTTTTTATTTTTTTCCTCTTATTATTGCTTCAGGACTTCAGGTAAGATACACGTATTACCAGTACATCATTTTTTGGGGTTAGGTTTTTTGTTTTTTCAATTTTTGTTTATTTCATCTACTTCTATTTTCCCCCCGACTTTATCTACTTTTAATTCTGGGTCCTGAATAATCACTGATTTGCTGAATTACGAGATCAGGAACTTGGAGCTCGATCTGTTCCCTATTATTCCGTGGAATCTTTGGAGGTCAGTTTAATTTAATTTCGATTAGCGTGATATACTTGCCCTGCTTACCTTTATTAGGTCTGTGTTTTCGAGCCGTTTTTGTAGGTAGAGGTTTCAAATTTGTGTTATGCGTATATATTAATTTTCGTTATTTGTTTATTTGCAATTTTATTTTCTTAATTTGTGCTTGTTCCTTTTTTAGTGATGAGATGCAAAAAGCTTTGATCTTTATTACTTGGGCATGGAATTGTTGCTGAATTTGTACATAGGATATGTATGGTATTGGAGCCTGTTGTATGTATGTGTGTGGATAACTGGATATGCATACATCTTGTAGGAATAAGGACATTCCAATTGTTTTGACCCTGTTATCGTAGATGTTGATAGATGGGCAATTAGGCATAGACTTGGGAGCTCTGTTGTTTTCTTTGGGGTATATGTTGACATGAATCCTGGCCTCATGTTCTTTATTTTTTCCCTGTGATTTTGGCTAGTCAATTAAGTTTGTTTTATTTTCTTTTTTCAGCTAATGTTAATTATTTGTCCAGGACACATAATGTCACCGCACAAATTGGTAGCATGTGTAAAGGTTGAATCATTTTTGTCTGGTTTGTGGTTTTGAAGTTTTGTAGACTTGGAAGTTTTAATGGGCAAAGCTGTGCTTTGGTGTCTTTTCCATAGGGGTTTTGTAAATTATATGGTTGAAAATGGTCCTTTGCTTCTTTCTTGAATTAGGTGGGATGCTTATTTCATGGGTAATGATTGTTATAAATCAATATTTGATAATTAAAGATATGTCTCATATTTTTTTTTGCTTATTTGACTGTTTGGTTGTGATAAGAGATGTAATAACTGACTGGATGGGGGTGGTGTCCAACTAATACCGTCGTAGGGAGATATTAATTTCTGGCTATAAGAATTCGACTATACTTTTAGCGTTCTTTTGTCTGTAATGTTTATCCTTTGGCGGCCTCCTCACCTTGTCTTCACGAGTGGGTGCTGTAGCCCCCTTTCAGCAATTGAACACTATTTTGCCTATTAAGGATTTGAAAACCTATGCTTGGTTATATTTTGCTTTGTTTCTTCCTAAGTGGAATCTGTTCTTGGATTTTTTCAGGCGTTTTCTCCTAGTAGACCATGTCCCATCATCAAGGAGAAGATGCTGATTATATGGATGATGATTACGAAATGGAAGACTTAAATGATGATATAGATGAGGACTTCCGCAGACAAGACATGGATAGTTCAGACTCAGATGGGGATGAATTTGATTACAGGGTTCATTTGCTATGCATTAAAATTTGATTACATAAAGTTTGTTTTAAGCAGCGCCTCTGTTCTATATCCTCTTGTGCACACTTTCACTCAAGTGTACCTCTGATTTTTGCAGCATAATAAAATGCAAGACACATCTGCTGCTCAAGCTAGGAAAGGCAAAGACATTCAAGGGATTCCTTGGGAAAGGCTTAGTATAACGAGGGAGAAATATAGGCAAACGAGATTAGAACAATATAAAAACTATGAAAACATCCCTCATTCAGGAGAAGGTTCAGAGAAGGTAAATTTGTTCTTATGTTCACGATTAGTTTGAGTTATGTCCTTGCACTATCAATAAGTATTGTCATGTTCTTGTTTTGAGCTGTGTTTTCTTTGACCATCTTTGCCAGGAATGCAAAAGCACCGAGAAAAATGGCACATATTATGAGTTCAGACGGAATTCCAGATCAGTGAAATCAACCATTCTACATTTCCAGGTGGCTGGGCATGTTCTTTTTGTTGTGTTTCCCTTAACAAACCATCATTTCTAGCTAGGGTGCATCAGGCATGGCTTGTATGTTCAGTAGATCGTGTATTACTATTTCACAATTTATGTAGGTCAAAGTTTAATTTGATATTCTCTTTTTCTGAGTGCATTTTTACTCCTTATCCAGGGGACATTTAGCGGCAGGGCACATTGTTTGGCTGGTTCTGAATGCTGGTCAATTTGTATTAGTACATTAGTCTATACTTTATGTAAAGTCTGAGGTTTTTGTGTGCTATATGCATGTGTGCTTTGTTTTCTTTTCCCCTTGTGTGGTTATGTGGGTGGGGGGGAGTCTGGAAGGCATTATGCAGTTTCCATAGAGCCGGAGGCACTATTCAATTCAGTTAAATGGATGGAAATGTAGTATTTTAGGCATGGCCGATATAAGCAGCAACACCCTGAGGGGACAGTGGATTGGAGCTGCTCTCATTTGATGAAATTTTAGTGATTTGATTTTCTTCGCCAGATTGGACAAGAATATTATTTGTGAATTCTATCATCATATTGCAGTTTTTGTCTTGTTTGGGGATATTTCAACTGTTTGTTGCTTTTAGCTAATGAAATTTGGTGTCCGTTGAGAAAGTGTTTATATGAGAAGTTGATCCTTGAATTTCTTGCTTGGTATTGCAGTTGAGGAATCTGGTTTGGGCTGCGACCAAACATGATGTCTACTTTATGTCCCATTTCTCTGTAATGCATTGGTCTTCCTTGACATGTGCAAAGTCTGAAGTTCTCAATGTCTCAGGACATATAGCCCCCTGTGAGGTGAGTATCAACAAGCATGGAGTTCATGTATTGAGTAGATTCTTCATTTATTTATCATATTTTGTCTATGTTGCAATCATCGAACATCTTCCTTGTGCTTTTCTTCTGTTTAGTTATTTTTTTTTTCATTTTGTTTTTTTTTTTTTTGGGGATTGAACTTTTTATTTAAAGATGGAGTAGTACATTGGATGAAAAAAAACTAATTATATGAAGGGCCCTATTATCTTATTATCAATGCTTACATGGATTCCAATATGGATAGTATTAGTATTTTCGAAGCCCAAAAACGGACAATTGCGTTAGAAAGAACTTAGACAGTTAGCTTGAGAACTTGTCAATCAAACTTGAATATGGATGACATGAGACATTGTGTTAATATTGGCGGGTCCTCATTGTCCGTATGTGTTATCTTGAGCAAGGACTATTCCATATGGAGGTGTATTGTAAGGGTTCCTGCACATTGCCTCAAATCTAGAATATGGACAACATGATAAACTGTGTCAATACTCATTGCTTGTATGTGGTATTGTGAGCGAGGACTACTGAATATGGAGGTTAAGTGTTAAATATGTAAGGATTTCCGTCACATTGCCCGAATTCAATATGAAGGGTGTTATATGTAGGGGCGGCATGTTGTATCGAAACATACCGTCGATGTGGTCTGGGACATTGAAGCTTTCCATCTATGCGGTCTGGGGAATGGTCTCGCCTTCTAGCTTTAAACTTCGACGCAACCTTGTTTTTTCTTTTCTTTTTTCAAATCAGAATTTGAACCCATGTTACATCATCCAGGAGTCCAACAACTCAAAATACATAAAAGTAACCCGAGACATCTAGTCATGCTGTCACACCTTTTACTGCCTACGTGCCAATTATGTTTTGTTCTGAAAAACTTTTCTCAACCCTTTTGTAATCAGCTTCTCGGAATGTTAACCATTACCCAATCACTTCTTGGCCTGTCTCATACAAAATACAATGCGATGACTAAGAAAAGGGTTTCTTGCTTGGAGGGGTGGGGTGTGTGGGGGGGGGGGTGAGAGTTCCCTACAGTGAGCGTATGAAACTTTTATGCTATAATGACTTTTTACCCAGCCGAGTAGTTAATCCCATAGCACTCACAACAGGGCAGTTTATTTAACAGGGTTCCTTTTACAAATTGGTAGCTCCAAAGGTACCTTCTATCAAAATGTAAGTCTCAGCTCTGTTTTTAACTATACTTATTTGTTTGCTTGATGTAGAAACATCCTGGAAGCCTACTTGAAGGATTTTCCCAGACCCAAGTGAGCACCTTAGCTGTCAAAGAAAATCTGTTAGTTGCCGGAGGATTTCAAGGAGAACTGATCTGCAAGGTACTTTACACCATTGAAACGCTTGTTTTGTTTTTATTTCTGCTGCTTAGCGAATACGAATTAACGGGGATGCTTTTTACAGACACACACACCCCCCCCCCCCCCCCCCCCCCCCGTGTCCCCGGGTCCACCCATCCAATGAAAAAATGCTCCTGATCTGGGCTCTACAGGAGAGAAACTTGTGATTATTCTGGTTTATTGCTGTAGAATCTGTAGCACCAGTTTAGAAAGATGATTATCCGGTGCTTTTTGTTAAATACCATTTGTACTAGTTGATGCTTTGCTCTGGCTAGGTTTGCGCTTAGACATACTTGAAGGTGAAATTTATAAGTTATTTTTACTCTCGTGGTTTGAGCTAAGTGTTGATTGACTTCTTGAAACTCAATACCTAACTAGACTTTAGAACCGGTTTCTGAATAGTAGTCAGATGTCAGATGTCACCTTTTCTTGTTCTTTATGTTTGCTAGATCTGTTGCTTACTTGCTTTTTGGCTGTTCTGGATATGCAGTTTTTGGACAGGACTGGAATTAGTTTTTGTTCCCGGACTACATATGATGACAACGCTATCACAAATGGTGTTGATATATACACAACATCAAGGTTTGTTCCTATTCCTTCTTTTTTTTTTTTTTTTTTTTTTATTTTTAATTTTATTTTATTTTGGAATTCTTTAATCCTTGGTTAAGTTGTTGTTGGAATACTGTCCGTATTACGAACCTGATTGATCATCTTTTTCCTGCCTGCAGTGGTGCCTTACATTTTACAGCTTCAAACAATGATGGCGGAGTTAGGGACTTTGATATGGAAAAATTTCAGCTTTCTCAGCATCTTCGTTTTCCTTGGCCTGTGAATGTAGGTCATTGGTCTTGTGCAATGTCTTTGGGTTATTATATATAATATTTTAGTAGTGATTAGGTGTTTTTGGGTATGGTTTCAGCACACATCGTTGAGCCCTGATGGTAAACTCCTCGTTATAGTTGGGGATAACCCGGAGGGACTGCTGGTGGATTCCTGTTCTGGAAAGGTAACGTTTTCTTCGTTTTGCCACAATAGTAGTCTCGTCATGGACAAAATGAATGATAGGTGGATATTCAAATGCTGGTGCAGGTGGTTTCTGAGCTCTGTGGACACCTAGATTACTCATTTGCATCATCATGGCATCCAGACGGTCTGACTTTTGCAACAGGAAACCAGGACAAAACCTGTCGTATCTGGGACATACGAAACCTCTCTAAATCATTAGCTACTTTGAAGGGTAACATTGGAGCAATACGGTCCCTACGCTACTCGGCTGATGGTAGATTCTTGGCAATGGCTGAACCTGCAGACTTTGTCCATGTTTTTGATGTGGAAAGTGGATACGAAAAAGAGCAGGAAATCGATTTCTTTGGTGAGATATCAGGCATGTCTTTCAGTCCAGATACAGCTGAATCTCTTTTTATCGGGATATGGGATCGAACATTCGGTAGTCTCCTCGAGTTTAACCGGAGAAGAAACAACTCATATCTTTATAACATGTAATGTAAAAGAAGAAGTGACGCCCTCAACAGCAGAATAAATAATTGCCAAGTGGCCAATTTGGGTTCGTCTCGTTGTTGATTGATGTCGTCCAGCTGTGTATTTGATTGATGTTCAGATTTACCGGATTGGTCGGTGCAGCCTGTAGTAGAGATGTAAATGTGTCATCATCTGTTGTACAAGAGAAACTGTCGTGGTGATGCACCTTGTTCAGAAAAAAATAGTGGGTGGAGGGGGCTGTGTACAGAAAGTCTTGATGCTCATGCAAACAAGAAAGCATCTGGGATTTTCTTCAGTCAAAAAAGAGGTTGGGATTTGGATTGTGTCGTGTCGTGTCGTCATGTCGTGCCTGTTGTGTGATAGACTACTGCCTTAATTATATTCAAGGGTTTCTTTATAATAATTCTATATTTGTTAAAATCATGTCATATTATTAACTAATCTTTCTTAATATGTCTGTTTTTGGTAACTGTCGTATACTGATTAGAAAAGGATGGTGTCATTTGTTGTTGTATTAGGATGAAACAAACGGCATACTTTTGCAGTACGAAAAGAAGGGGAAGGGTGAACAATTTTCTTAGTATAATGCCTCTCGTCTAGTTGTGCCTACCATACTGTTTTTATTACTATGAAATTACATGGAAATTATAAAGGATAATTGACTTTTATTTCTCGTCTAGGATAATTGAATTTTATTTCTAGAATTGGCTCCGTAAAAAGCGAATCTACTATGACGATGTTAAAGCAACGGTATATTTGGTATGATGCCGTTAAATGGGCGTTTTAATTTTTATTAAGGTAACAAATGTGATGCCATACAATGTAAATGTTGATTATACCGTGCTGGCGGATGCATTCATGCACATGATGAAAGACGGGGCCACGTGTCCCCGTTAAGATCCAATCACTTTTACTTTTATATTCAAACGGTTATTATAATCTTCTTTGTATTTTATGTAAAGTCTTTTACTTTTATTATAATCTTCTTTGTATATATACAAAGAAAATTATATTAAACTTATTTAGAAAAGCCGAAGTAAATTGTTTTTGGACAACTTTTACCCTCACGAAAGGTATAAGACTTTACATAAAATTTGGTGTTTTACGGTAGATTCTGTTTATTACTTTTCAAGAAATCTAAAAACAATCCAATGATTTCTTGCTGAGAAAAAGAAAGGAGAATTTGTTTTTGTTTTTGCTGCTGGGAAAATAAAAAAATCCAATGATTTCATTAAAAAAAAAAAGGGAATGAAAAAACAATCCAATGATTTTTTTAAAAAAAAAAAGAAAGGGAATGGAAAAAAGTTTGGCAAGGATTAATGGGAATTGAACCCGAAGGGAATCGAACCCCCAACCTTCTGATCTGGAGTCAGACGCGCTACCATTGCGCCACGGATCCTTGTTGTTAGTTGATGAACTTTAAATTATATATTACCTACTTGTATCAAATTGGTTGTACACATGGCATGTTCCCACCATCTTCAATCCGTAAACAACCAATCATCTCCCCCCACCTCACAAAGCAAAAATCTTCCCCCTCTCATTTCCCTCCTCACAAAATCAATTTCTGTAATCCTCCTCTTTCTCTTTCTCTTTCTCTTTCTCTTTCTCCTCCACTTAAAATATAATAGTATAATCCATTCCAATTCTAACTAAATTTTACAGTCAATCTTCTTCTTCTTCTTTCCTGTAATTCACCAAATTATCAGTGAGTGAATCATGGCCTCCTCCGCCTTGTTCTCCACCACCCCAGCTTTCCAAGGCCTACGTCCCCTCAACAAACCCACCGACACCTTCTTCCTCAACAACAAAACCACCACCTCCTCCTCC
Organism: Gentiana straminea; assembly: GCA_036785695.1. Classification (NCBI taxonomy): domain Eukaryota; kingdom Viridiplantae; phylum Streptophyta; class Magnoliopsida; order Gentianales; family Gentianaceae; genus Gentiana; species Gentiana straminea. Next base: position 19,746,394 of record JAVUPR010000266.1, on the reverse strand, counting down.
TACAAGCCAATCACCGTGAAAAGATCAATGGGGGTCGTCGTCAAATCAGAGCTGAACACGTCTCTAGTGATAAGCTTGAGCACAGGACTGTCTCTGTTTTTAGGGAGGTTCGTGTTCTTCAACTTCCAGAGAGAGAACGTGGCGAAACAGGGGTTGCCGGAGCAGAACGGGATAAGCCATTTCGAGGCCGGTGATTCAAGGGCGAAAGAGTATGTTAGCCTCCTGAAATCGAATGACCCGGTGGGATTCAACATCGTGGATGTGCTGGCTTGGGGATCTATTGGACATATTGTTGCTTATTATATTCTTGCTACCTCTAGCAATGGCTATGATCCTAAGTTCTTTTAATCCCCATCCATCCCCAATTTCAGGCATTTCTCTTCAGATTATTATTATTTGTGGGTGTATGTTCTCTCTTCTCTTGCTTTGATTGCTGTGTAAATCTAAATCATAACTTCTTTTATTACTAAATTATCCTTCTTTTTTAAACTGATATATGTAGTAGCTCCTCATTCAACTAATATGTGTGTGGTTTCTGTGCTTTTAATCTTCATTACATTGTTCTGTATGTTCTGCATTTTTTAATGGGAAAATGATATATGTACTGTTAGATATTTTATTCACAAAGTCAGTTTTTATTTTTGTTTCACTTGTGTCGTTGCACGCTGAGTTAGTCGGGGTTCGACCTGCCCGGTCAGGTCGCGGTGGGTCGAGGGGGCAGCGCCCCCCGTGGGGGCTCGGGGGCAACGCCCCCGAAACCTAAACGAACCCATGCGAATGCATACCTTTTCGTAGAGGGATTTTTTCCATTGGGACACACCATTTCGTTGGTGCTTGTCCATTGGGACACATCATTTCGTTGGTGCTTGTTCATGGGACATATCCTTTGAAGACGAAGTGGTACCATATCGATTACTTGTCTATATATAGAGAACTCCGGCATTCAGTATGAGAATGTTTTTCATTCAGAAGCATCATCAGTATAAACATATAGTGTCTCCAAAGTTGTACTCCATTGTATCCTGAGAGAGATCGTAAAAACATCTCTTTAAAGAAGCGTTTAACGTGCCTTGGAGATCATCCTTTTATTGTATTACCGCATTTTTTCTAACATGTACTACATGCTTGGTATCCATCAAAATATGTGGTGTTGATTGTGTTGTGTAAGATGTTTTGATACAAGAAGCATCGGATGTATCACTACTCTTTTTAAAGCGTGTTTCAATACATAAAATTTAGAGGCCGTTCTAGGAATTTTATGATACGATTCGAAAAAATTATTAGATCTTCTTTTTGTATTTTAAGTTTGAGTAATTTGACGTAAAACATCCCTATTTTTTGGTTAATATTGAGACTTGTCTCTTATTTTTAAATTTTGCATTTTTATCTCTATCTTCTATAAAATTTTGCAAGAAACACCATTTTCGAATTTGGGGTTAAATTTAATGGGAACCACACGCGTGACATGCACTCTCCGTTAACCCTGAACAAACAAACAAACAAAAAACTTTTTTTATTATTATTTTCCCAAAATGACCAACAAAAATTCAGAAAGAACACCATATACCGATTTTCCAGGAAATACATGGAACCCAATCCATTTTCATCTTCTTCGTCGATACAATTTCCCATTTCTCGCTCTGTACTGAAGTGATTTCCAAGTTTATCAGATGGAGGAAAATGAGACACCACCTATGGAACAACAAAAAAAATCAAATTTTTCAACATATGAAATCTCAAGAACATAAATTATTATTATTATGAGAATCCATCCCAATATAAAAGCTTTGAAATTAGCATTATCATGAAATCATTCAAAATAAATGTTTCCACAACACCTTGTATTAAAACAAGCTCAATTTCAATGATATTTCAGCATCAAACGCCTCCATAATAACCAAAAGTCCAGAGATTCACTTTACATAATATTTCCTCCTTTTTTATGTTTTTATATATATGTTGCAGAGAGAAGAATCATACAATTAAGAAAGTAATTAATATGTCTAAAATATAGTATTGAAAATGTATTTTTTTATTGAAGATGTAAATACTTTGTTGATAAAAGGAGTTTTTAGTATTGGAAATATATATTTTTTATTGGAGATGTATATACTTTATTGGTAAAGAAGGAAAAAATAATAAATGATGCATTGAAAATGTAAAATGTCAAATAAATAAAAAAAAAAAAATTGTGAAATGTGACAGATAAAAAAAACGAAGGGAGTATATCTAATCAACTTCAAAGCACAAAAGTGATAAATCGTAGACCGTGCTTTAAAGGGTAAATATGTTAATCGAGGGAGAATACATTACAGAATCCCCAAATCTGGACTTTTTTTTTTTATTCTGCTAGTCGAATTAATGGGGATTTTGGGGAAATAATAATTTTCTTTAAGGGTTGACGGAGAGTGCATGTGTTCCCGTTAAATTTAACCCCAAATTCGAAAAGGGTGTTTCTTGCAAAATTTTATAGAATATAGAGGGTAAAAATACAAAATTTAAAGATAAGGGACAGTCTCCAATGTTGACCCAAAGATATGAGTGTTTTGCGCCAATTACTCTTTTAAATTTTATCGGAAGGTTTGTTAGACGAGATTATAATGGAATGTAAAATCATTTTATTCCTATTTTTGTGTATGATTATGGGGTAAGTGAATGAAACGAAATTTTATTCTAATAGAATGAAAAAAAATTCAATTTTCATTTTCATTTATTCCAAAAATAAATGGGATACGATGAAATAATATGAAAATTGACAAAACACGTGAGTGATTAGATAAGAGTGGGTGAGTGGTAGGATATGTGATTGAGCATGGTATGGTTGGGTGGTGTGGTTTTGGGTGAGTGATAGTGTAGTAAAGTAGATGGTGTGGTATTGTATGTAGGGTGAGGTAGGTGGGTTGTAGACTAGTTTGGGGTAGTGAGGTAAGGTAGGGGTAACGAGTAGAGTGCGGTAGTATATCCATTTGCATAATTGCATCTATTTGATAGATAAACAAATCTGGATCACACAGTTTTAATTCAGTTTAAAAATAAGAGGTTCTCATGTTGCGACATTAGTGCACTCCGCATATGGCGGGTGCATCCAATAATTTCCCCTTATTAACCATACCCTAGTACCCTACCCTACTGAGCTTAATCTACTAATCTGTCACTTACCACTTGAATCAATGTACTTGATTTGGTGTTATTTCATTCATTTAAAGAATAGCTACATTTGTGAAACTCTAAACATATTTCCTAAACTCACAAGATGCATCTGTCTAGTGATAAACTAGACTATAAATTGACATGAACACCAAGATTCGAACCTCGTTGGAGGAAAAAAAAAAATTTCCTAAACGATGGATAATAAAGATACAGTGTTAAAATAAAAAATAAAAAAATAAAGATACAGTCTTAAAAATAAAAAGCTAATTCCCAAAAAAAAAAAAAAAAAGAATATTATTTGATAAGATACCTTATTTAAAGAATAGCTACATTTGTGAAACTCTAAACATATTTTGCTAAACGAACGAATACGAACATAATCACGAACGTTCGATTATGCTCGTAAACGGTAAACCTACTTAAATAAATAAATCATTGTACAATCGAACCCTAACACATAAGATGATAAATCATGTTTAAATCTAATTGATGCTCTAGAGTAATTTTATATAATATTAGAGTTCTTTTAATATCGTGGGTACTATGATGTTTGAATATTACTTTGTACTTTGTTATTTATGCATTTGGAATTGTTATTGATACCTTAACGAGCCAATATCAACCCAGTTTGAGATGGAAGACAAAAATATGTGTAGCCAGCCAAACTTGAATACGAGATTGAACAAATTTGCTTTATAAATGATTTGAATTTAAACATAATTATTTGTTCGTTTATTAAATAAACGTTCGCGAACAAGTTTGTGACATTAACGAACCAAGCTTGAATATATTTTTCATTTATTTATTAAACAAACGACACAACAAACTCGTGACCTAAACAAACATAAATTTAAACAACTTATACTTGGTTCGACTTTCATTAACAACACTATTTTTGCCAGACTTGGAATGAAAATTACCATTTCACCCTAAAAAAAAAAAAAAAAAAAAAAAAAAACTAAAACGACATTGTTTTAAGCTTAAACACTTTGGCGACCGTCCCGTTTGTTACTGTTACTGGAATAGAAAAGGAAAGGGAAGAGCCACACACACACACACACCATTTTCCGCGTTATCTTTTTGAAATTACTGGAATAATAATGTACAGCGAACCACCGCTCCCTGAAAACGCAGCTGGAGGAGGAATTGGAGGGCAACCTCCTAAACCCATAATTTCTGCTTTTTATCCCAAACCTGAAGCTGATTACCAACAAGTTGTACAAAGCTCAGATGGGTTTTTGCAGAAGCTTCAATCCTTTCATGCTGCCTTTGGCACTAAATTCAAGTAAGCCCAATTTGCCCATTGCTTCTTTCTTCAATTCGATGATACCATGATGTAGATATCTTCTATTCTATTACTATTATTTTTCTTTTACTTGAATTGAATGCATATTGTTTTTTTTTTTTTTTTTGGGTGGAGGGTTGGGGGTAATCTTGCTTGCCTACTTCTTTCATAGGCATTTTATGAGGCGACCATTTTTGTTTGGCACTAGCTCCATCCCATAATTGATACAAGGCGGCACTTTAGCTTCTTGCACATAGTATATATATTAACAAAGTTAATAAATGATTCAATTTTTAACATTTTAGGACCTAAATGCCTTTTCATGTTTACACTTATAATTAATAGCCGTGAGATGACTAATTAGAGGTTTAAAAAGTAGTAAAAAATGTACTATGAAATAGTGCATTGGTTTTTGAGAATGTCTTATAATATGTTAAAACATTGGACAAAACACAAGAGCTAAAGTGCCTTATATTATGGGACGGAGATAGTTGTTGTTAAATGCATCAAAAGTGATCTATGGTGGACATTCGACCTATAGAAACTCGACTCTATGCTCCACAATTGAATTTGCAGAGGTCGAATGTCCTTTTTTCGATCTATGTAAAGTCAAATATAGCACAAAGTGTGGTGCCAAGGTAGATTTGCTGCGATGCCTTTAACAAAGCGCCTTTCTGTTTTTGCTAGTAAATTGACGTTTTCGATTCATTCCGTATCCAATTTGGATTTTGGAGAAATGAAGCTCCTGGGACCAACATTTCAAGGGCCTGATTTCATGTAGTTACATCTCAAAATTTACATGTGGATCATTAAGGTCAAAGGACAGATATGTCTAGTGCTAGGTTTCTGTCTGGTGTTGATGAATGGCTACTGTCCCACCATGTAGATTTGAAAAACCAGCGTTGCTCTGCAGTGCGGAATTTCTACAACTGATATGATGAAAAAAGAAAAAAAGAAAAAAGAAAATGACCATTGTTTGTATAGTTCTTTGAATTTTCAAGAATTTGTGCATGTTGACTAGCAGGGAGTCTCATAACTTTGCTATTTTTTACGTACATAGGTTGCCTGTTGTGGGAGGAAACAATTTAGATCTACACCGGCTCTTTGTGGAGGTTACATCTCGAGGTGGACTTGAAAAGGTATGGTTTCCCTTTCTACCTGGGCATTTTCCTTGTAAATTTGAAGCTTTTTTGAGTTAGGCTCCCTTTTGGAATGACATTGGTTGTGGTATTACAATTTTGTATTGGAGAATACTTAATCTGATGATACCACGGCTTATTTTGAAAATAGAGTTGTAGAGAAACACTTTTTAGACACTGGTTAAATTGGAGCATCAAATGTTTAAAATTACGTATCTCTTTAACAACTTCAACTTTCGGTCAGCTAGTAATTTAACGTGGTATTGGAGCAAGAGGCATAAAATTTTAGTGCTACTTCCATACCACTGCAAGAAAATAATGTATGTGCACGTGCACGTGGCACGTTCTTTAGTTAAACCTTGGATCAGCCAAAGGTTAAGTATGTATAGTAAACAAATAAGTCACATATGGTAATTCAACAGGTTATTTAAACACTATTCAACAGATTAGTAATACACTCACTTTTATTCGGGAAAATTTGACAGGTTGTGAGAGATCGCAGATGGAAAGAAGTTACCAGATCCTTCAGATTTCCATCTTCCATAACGAGTGCGTCATTTGTGTTGAGGAAGTACTATCTATCTTTGCTTTATCACTTCGAACAGGTTTATTACCTACGGAAGGAAACGCCTCCCGCTCCCGCATCAGTTGCTGCTGGTCAGTAAAATATCTTTCATGGATCATCATCATATTCATTGCCGATTTATGGCTTTAATTTACATCTTTTGGTTTCGTTTGTTCAAGCTGATGATGCTACTAGGTCCGTTAACGAACCAGCTGCACAACAACCTCCTCCGGAGTACGGTGCAAATGCAGGTCAAATGGCTTTACTCTTTCTTTAAGGTTTTCGGCAAATTTTTTTTTCCTTCCAGATATGGCAAGTAGATTTAGCATGCTTTTTTGTTTTTGTTGGGTTGGTTTGTGTGAACAGAAACCGTACGCCTTGGGGACGGTAGTTTAGTCACTGGAACCATTGAAGCTAAGTTCGACTACGGATACTTAGTTACTGTGATGTTTGGGAGGGAGAAGTTGAATGGTGTGCTTTATCATTCACCTTTAGATGGGCATACATTACAGAGATGTGTTTCTGTATCTGCATTTTCTCCAATAGACCGAAGACGTCGGATTGGACCAAAGGATCCCTCCTTGCCTAAGCGAAATCGCACTGGTTATAATTTCTTTTTCTCTGAGAATTACATTAGGTTGAAGCCTTCGTATCACGGTCAAGAGAGAGCTCTTACAAGAAAGATAGGGATTTTGTGGAACCGACTCTCAGACGCCGAGAAGAAGGTAGTCTTTTTGAGATTCAAGCCTTTCATATCTATATAAAAAAAAAACGCAATTGCATCATATCCACTATTATTATCGGTAAAATACAGATTCTGTAAACTTATCGTATGCTCTGAAATATTTGGGACTAAAATGCAGGTTTATCAGGAAAAAGGAAAGAGTGATAAAGAGAGACACAAGAGGGAGATGTTGGAGTATAATGCTTCTCATATTTCTGAATATGATTAGTAATGGCTTAATTAATTAGTAGTTTCAAGCCTTTATGTATGTAATGCCCTAAACGCCAGTACAATAGAATCTCTGGTTGAATATTTAAAATGCAGATTTTGTAAAATTTATGTTATTTCTTATAAATCTATAACTTTCTCAAAAGTTGCATCTCTCCCTGTATAGAAATTATTTCTGTAGAAATATTCTAGGGTAAGTGTTTTTATTTTAATTTTTTTTGTAGACTGACTTGATGCTCTTCCTGAGTGTTTTACCCGCTAATCTTAAAGGGTAATGATACGAACACAACTATTCGGCCACAACGAGCGATACAATCTCGATCTATACCGTTGATTGTGACGGCAATGCATCATGATCAATGGGCCTGCATTACGATCAACGGTGTAGATCGAGGTTTTGTCGCTTGTTGTGCCCGTATTATTACCCGATCTTAAATGTGACACGTAGCATGATTTTAGTGTGTTTGTGGTGGCAACCTGTTCTTATAAGTTTGATGCAATATGTCGTATGATTTTAGTGTGTTTGTGGTGGCAACTTGTTCTTATAAGTTTGATGCAATATGTCGTATTTTCATCGGATGCAAACGAAGGTCCTAGTAAAAGAGTTTCCGCGGTATAAGTTTTCCCTTATACTTATACTTGGCCTGAGGAGTAAATTCTCCCTTAAGGAAAATTTCCTTTAGAGCACTTGCAATAAATATTGAAGTGTTTTAAAACCTGTATATTAGATATTTTAACATTCATATTTGAAAGAAAATGTAAAATCAAATTAATGATACACGATAAATATTATATACACATATCTCTCCTTCTAAATGAAATAAAACCATAAGGAAGGAAAAAAAAAAAAAAAAAAAAAAAAAAAAGGAAAGTGGGTTTTGGTGTCGGGTTACCCGACACCATTTTTGGTGCAAAAAAATGGTGCGATGGTGCGATGTACACCTGTTTTTCCCTATTTTGGGGTAATGGTGCCGGGTCAGTTCTGCGTTTTTTATATTTCCTTTAGAGCACTTGCAATAAATATTGAAGTGTTTTTATATTAGATATCAACATTCATATTTGATTTACTTACAATTCTTCCACCATCATCAAATCTTCAACAAATCTTCAACTACAAATAAAAAAATATTAAATCATCTCTCATCATTTCATTTTATCGACTTTATTACATTTTTTACCATTATTTATTAATTATTCTACTTTATTTTACCAATCATTTCATAATCTACACAAATTTCAAAAAAAATCTTAACTTTCTAATCATTACTTCAATCACTTTATATAAAAAAACTCCAAAAAAAACTCCAACCCAAAACAACTCCGTTTGTTTTTGTTAGAGTTTTTTTTAAAGTTTTTTTATATCATTTCACCTATCATATCTTACAATTCTCTTACCAATCATTTTTTCAACTATAAATAAAAAAATATTAAATTATCTCTCATCATTTCACTTTATCAACTTTATAACTTTTTTTTACTATTATTCTATTTATTTTTTGAGGAAAAAAACTTTTATTATAACATTTATTTATTATACTACTTTATTTCACCAATCATTTCACAATCTACACAAATGTCAAAAAATCGACGCATCTTAACTTTCCGGTGGCTTTAATCATTACTTCAATCATTTATTATCTAATTTCAAAAAAAACATCTTAATTTTCTAATCATTATTTCAATCATTTTATCTAAAACAACCCTAAAAAAAACTATAAAAAAAACTCCAACTCAAATCATTTTACTTGAAATACAGATTTTGTAAAGTTTTATCTACCTCTACCGCATTCATCCAGATTATTTAAAATTTTCTTTATATTTGCCATCAATTTAGATTCTCTTAAATAAAGAATCTGATGCATTTCATCTTGAATATATATTATGTATATTCAAAAATATACTATTTAAAGCCGTAAAAATACGTAATTCGTTAAAAATGTATGATGCAAGTGTTCCTTTATATATATATGCCGATGAGACATAATGGTAAATGCTAAGGACTTCATGGTTTTGAGTTCAAATCTTTCATACCCTTAAATATTATACTCCCCCGTTCCGAAATAACTGAGACAGTTGTAAAAAACACACATATTAAGTATGTGAGTTTAATGCTTTAATTTGAATGCTTTAATAACTAAAAAACCCTTAGTCTATAAGTAATACAATGTTATATTTATTCTCTCACTTCTTAATAAATAAGGGAAAATGTAGAAAAACACAATAAATGATGCATTGGAAACTTAGCTCCTCGGTTATTTTGGAACAAATATTTTTGACAACTGTCTCAGTTACTTCGAAACGGAGGGAGTATATAATAAAAAAGAAAGTAAATATATACTTTTTTTGTGTTTCCGGAAAAGTGGTATGTAAAATCCCACATCGGTAAAATAATGTCCTGCTCACCCCCATATAAGTGTGAGGCATAAGGATCTTGTCAACTCGGGTTAGCCCTTTTAGACCACGCGAGGACGGCGGTCTACGCAGTTGACCGGACATTTATGACTCATTTAACGCTACCAGGCCCGGGGTCTGGGGCGTTACAGAATGATATTCAGAGCCGACTATCATACGGAACTAAGTGCCACACCGTGAGAGGCGGTGGGGGTCACCTCTAGAATCCTATGGTAGGGACGAACTGGGACAAGTCTTGGTCGTCCTGAAGAGGACGTCAGTCCCATATAGGGGGGGGGGGGGGAGAATGTAAAATCCCACATCGATAAAGTAATGTCATGTTCACCCCATTTAAGTGTGACGCATAAAAATCTTGTCAACTCGGGTTAGCCCTTTTAGACCAATATAAGTGTGAGACATAAATATCTTGTCAACTCGGGTTAGCTCTTTTAGACCAAGCGAGGACGGCGGTCTAAGCAGTTGACCGGATATTTATGACTCATTTAGCGCTACGAGACCCGAGATCTCGAGATCTGGGGGCGTTACATGGTATTCCCGTAATTATGAGTATCTTATAGTGATACTTCATCTGTGCCTAACTATATGTCACGCGGATTAATAAAATGATTAAATGTTAGTTTATCATATCAGTGATCCCATAGTTAAAACTAAAATGAAGTTGAATGAATAAAGATTATTGGTAAGATAAAGATAAGTTCATAAAAGTATTATTGATATTGTCAAACGATTTATATCCTTTGACAAATAAATGACGTCAAAACAATTAATTTATTTTGCTTGATTTGGAACATACGGAAGAGACAAGAAAAACAGTTTTTTGCTATACTATTGTTTGTCACACAACAAAAAAAGTGTTGCTATATACTTACTTTTAGCCATATGAGCGTGGCAAAAGAGTCTAATCAAATGCTATTAGCCACACTTTTTTTGTGTGTGTGGCGAAAACTGGTGTAGCAATAGAGTATTTTTTTTTGAAGTGATATATATTCCTTGGGTTTATGAAGGTAAAGAGGTTCACCTTAGCTCAATTGTGGCACGGTCGAACAGTGAGGCAGAGGAATACTTCGAGGCTACGTACCTCAAAGAAATATGATAATACTATGATTCCACCTCAGGACATAAGATGGAAACCACAAGAATCGAGACTCTTAAAATTCTATGTTGATACAACTTTTGATAACGGAGCTTGTGCGATTGGAGGACTAATCCGTAACAATCAAGGTTCGATTCTTGGAGGTTCGATTCTTGGTAGTTTCTCAAGGAAACTTGAGGGTGGTTTTGATGTACTTATATTATACCATTTAATTTGCCTCATGGGGCAACTTTAGAGTTATTTTCGAGGAAGACTCCCTTACAATACATCAGCGATTAGTAGCTCGTTTCGAGGATCTCTCGGCAGTGGGAAGTAACATTGACGATTGTTATTCTATTTTGTCTGTTTTTGTAAACACTTATTTTGCATTTGTCAATCGTAATAGGAATATCCCTACGCATCTCTTAGCGAAGGAGAGTTTGCGCTTAGTTGGAAGTGTGGAGTGGGGTTCTTCCCCTCCCTCTCGTGTATTACGTGCTATTTTTGATGATTTGAATTAATAAAATCATTTTTTGAAAGGTAATAAAATCATTTTTAGTCCTTAAAAAACAATGTATTTTTGACGATTTTTTTTGATAATTTGAATTAATAAAATCATTTTCTTGAAAGGTAATAAGATCATTTTTAGTCCTAAAAAAACATTTATTTATGACGAGGGAGAGATAGAATTATAAATTTCTCCTTGAATAATGACTTCGATCTCCTCGATTTTATTTCCTCATTTAATCACCTTGATTTATCCTAAGAAAATGATAACCAACTCACTTTTGTGTGTGTGTCTTGGTTAAGACTCGAATTCAAGACGTCATGGTCATGGGGCCTATCTTAACCGCTCGGTTAATGCTTCAATTACTTTCCTTATTTAGTCCTTTGATTATGGCTGGGGCGGACCTCTCCTTATCAAGGGAGGGTCGTGTGACTCTACTGTGAGATCCATTTTTTTCCTATATTAAAACGATATAGTTTTATTGTCAAAAATTATTGTTGTCGTTGAAATATAGTTTTAGGCTTTCATGACACGAATATGAAAATAGGAAAATGTTGTAAATGACCACTTTTAATTTAATTTGAGTAAAAATGACAAGAAAAAAATACGGTGGTTGTAAATGACAAAAAATAATGAATACTCAATAATATCCTTTATTATTATTTTCCTTTTTTTTTCTTCTGTATTATTAATTTCTATTCAATGCTATTCAATGTTGTTCAAACAGTTTTCCTTTTTTTTTATTTTTTATACTTATTCATACTATATTTAATATCAATTAATGCTGCCACATTAATTGCTCGAAATTAATGGTAAATCTTCTCCAAAAAATAATATATATACCCGAAAATAGCTCATTTTATAAATAGGAAAATGTTGTAAAGGACCACTTTTAATCTAATTTGAGTAAAATGTCAAGAAAAAAAGACGGTGGTTGTAAATGACAAAAAATAATGAATACTCAATAATACCATTTATTATCATTTAAATAACAACTAATTTTTATTCAATAAATTTATGTATGAATTTTGGCAACTGCTTCAGATAAATAGGTACGGAGGGAGTACCATTTATTATCATTTTCCTAATTTTTTTTTTCTGAATTATTAATTGCTATTCAATTATGTTCATTAATTGCTATTCAATGTTGTTCAAACAATTTTTTTTTACTTATTCATCATATATTTAATATGAATTAATGCTGCCACATTAATTGCTCGAAATTAATGGTAAATCTTCTCCAAAAAAATAATATACATACCCGAAAATAGCCCATTTTATAAATAAAAAATAAAAACTCTTTTTAATTTACTACTTGTTACTATATCAATCTTTATTACTTGTTACTATATTAATTTTTTTGTGTGTAAATACATTTAGACTGACTAGTACTAATCTACTCTAATGCCTGTTACTACATTTTTTTTGTAGTAACTACATTCTTTGAATGTGTGTTACTACACGTTTTTTTTCCTGATTAGATTAGTAATAGTCTGTAGTAACATCAACATCCTGTAGTAACACTTGTTGTAACACTTGCCTTTTTCATCATGTAGTAACACCACTATGCACACTCCATACAAAGAATGTAGTTACGCATAATGTAGTAACACAGTGAAAGCCCACATATGATGTAACACATATTTCATGTTGGTTCCGTGAACACCCTCACACGTAGTAGCACCACGATGCAAACACCCTCGAACATAGTAACACATAATGTACACCCTAAACCCTGAACATTAAACCTTAAACCTTAAACCTTAAACATGAATCATACACCCTAAACCCTAACCCTGAACCTTTAACCCTAACCCTAAACCCTAACCCCTATGTTTAAGGTTTAGGGTTCAGGATTTAGGTTTAGGGTTCATGTTTAAGGTTTAGTGTTCATGTTTAGGGTTTAGGGTTCATGGTTCAGGGTTTAGGGTGTACATTATGTGTTACTACGTTTGAGGGTGTTTGCATCGTGGTGTTACTACGTCTACGGGTGTTCACGAAACCACCTTGAAATACATGTTACTTCATTTGTGGACTTTCACTGTGATACTACATTATGCGCTACTACATCTTATAGAGTGTGCATAGTGGTGTTACTAAATGATGAAAAAGGCATGTGTTACGACATGTGTTTTTCTACATGATGTTGATGTTACAACGTGTTGCGCAGTGTAACTGTGTATGATGTTGATGTTACTACGTGTTACTCAGTGAAAATGCGTTGTGTGGATTGGGTGTATAGTGAAATTGATTGCGTGTGTTGTTGCTAGCTACACCGAAAAAGATTAGTACTAGACAATCTAACACAAGTAGTTACACCCTCCAAAAATTAATATTAATCGTAACAAGTACTAATGATTGATATAGTAACAAGTAATAAGTTAATATACACGTGTGTGAGTGCATGAGTTACTATATGTTGTTGAACACAAACTTATATTGGGTTGAAATTTAACGTAGAAATATATGTAGTTAACATAGAAAAATATATAGTACAGATCAACCAAATATATGTAGTTATACCCAATAATAATGTAGTACTACATGTGAAACATGTTGTAACAATGAAAATATATGTAGTAACAACTAATAAATTAAGTGTTGTTTCAACAAAAAATGTGTAGTAACACACATACAAAGAATGTAGTTACAAAAAAAAAATGTAGTAACATGCATTAGATTAGATTAGTATTAGACCGTCTAATACACGTAGTTACACCCGAAAAAAATTGATATAGTAATAAGTAGTAAATTAATATACATGTGTGTTATTGAATGAGTTACTACATATGAAGTACGAACTTATATTAGGTTGAAATTTAACGTAGGAAAATATGTAGTTAACGTAGAAAAATATGTAGTACAACTCAACCAAATACATGTACTAACACAAGAAATTATGTAGTAACAACTAATGAATTAAGTGTAGTACCAACAAAAAATGTGTAGTAACACACATAAAGAGCATATAGTTAAGACAATTTAAATGTATTAAAATCAAAAAAGATTAGTACTAGTCACTATAATACATGTAGTTACACTCAAATAAGATACTACTAATTGTCAACCCATTCATTAACTATTTTCCTCATTTCCCCCCCCCCCCCCTCATTTTTCCCTCCATTATTAATCATGAGTTAATACTTGCGAATTTAATGATGTTGAATTAATTTTTTTACTCCATCATTAATTATGAAGATATTTCTATCGAAATTTCCAAAAATAAAATAAAATAATATCTACCAATGATCTTTTTTTAAATATGGGCGTTTCTGTACATTTACATGTTTTTTTTTTTTTTTTCTTTTTCAACTAGTGTCTTTTTTTCTTGGTCTATTTCATCATTTTTAATCTTATCTTGTTCTTCTGGCCCACCGTCTCTATAAAAAAATTTAGTTTTAGACTATGATGACCCAAACGAATTCCTGAATTTTATGGCCTAATTAATTCACAATTTTACTCCTAATTATGGTCCATGATGACAAGTAAATTTTGCATTTTGCGCTGAGTTCATACCTAACGGCATTTGCATTAGTAAAATCTTTAATAAATTATCTATTTTATGGACTCCAACACTTAACTTATACAAATGCTGTTAACGCTGAAATAGATTTGAAAATAAAGGCAGTAAGTAAAATTAAAATATTCAATAGAAACGATTTACTACCCTCTCATCATGGAGGTTTCTTCGTGATTAAACTGCATTCATTCTTTTTTTCTTAACGTATAATTAATCTGCAGGAGTACTAGAAAAAGTAATTATAACCATGGAAAGTGTTTTAAACCAAATGCTTGTGGAAATGTGAAATTTTAGAGTCTTTCAGTGCGAGTTTTGAATGGCAAAGTCAAGTCAAGACTTTCAAAGGGATCGATACATTGATGAAAAAGTTTTTACGGTAGGGCGTTTAGAATGTTGGATTTCTATTGGTTTTGATGCACCAACTAGGATTTGCACCAGGTCCAACATAAAATTTGTGTGTGAGAATATTCAATAATACTTATTTGTTTTTCTCAAAAGTAATATTTTTCTTTGTGAAAGTCCTCAAAAGTAAGTTAAGACGTTAGACCAAAAAAATAGAAAAGTTTAAAATAAGTATATCCATAAATACATATAATAAACCTTTTTTTTTTTTGAGGTAAACATATAATAAACGTTAATAAATCAAATACACATTATTAAAAAATCTTATGCTTTTATACCTCAAATACTCCAAGCACTAATAATTTCAAACAAATTAAAAAAAATATCTTATGGATAAATGAATTTTAAAATAAAAATTTAAAAGAGATGTGAATAATAATAGGATTATTTTGAGGAAGTAAATAATAGGAATTGTTTTACTATATTATTATAACTATAGATTATACGTAATAATGATTATTATAATTCAGCCAATATAATTCCATAAAAATAGTATACTTGTATGTGTATTATTTTCTCACAATCTTTTATAATCCTATGAGAATCGCGTGTAAATAATCATTTGTAATTTACGTAAGACGCATTAATTAAGTTTAGTGCGAATTAAAAGTTTATCAGTTTTTTTTTTTTTTTGAAACCATAATTATAAGTACGACTCTTCTATTTCACTTAGAAGAAAAAAATAAAAATAAAACCCTCTCTTAAATTATCGTCTAATCACAAGCTTTACCATCTCAAAGCTGCTGTATTTTCTGGTTTGTAAATATATTTTTCGGAACTTTTTGCTTTCAGTTTCAGCTTTATTCCTCGTTTTCATTTTTTGTTTGTGTGTGTGTGTGTGAGAGAGAGATTTTGCAGGGCTGTTGTAATCTGCAGGTACATTTACTCGCAATTTCTAGCTAGTTTTTTTTCCAAACATATTTGCTCTTTCGAGTGATTTTTTTTTTACAAGCTATATTCATTTGATGTAAGAAAAATATTAAATCAGGGCTCCATTATTCACTGATCTTTATCGATTGTGAACTGCGCAGCTAGCTAATCAATGGTGCCCAAGGATAAATCAAGAAGGGCTGAAAAACGGGTTGATGAAACAGAAAAAGAAGATGCAGGGAAGCAGAAATTTCCAGATAAACTAACAGTGTACTTTTGTGTAATTTGTAACGCAAAGTATAATAATTATCATGCTTTGGGAGGTCACATGACAATTCATAATTATAAGGATAAGAAGAAGAAGAATTTCCATAAGCCCAATCAAACCATCAAGTTCAAGAAACAAGATGAGCCGCAACCAACCGCCTAATAATAATAATAATGAAATCAAGTGCTCTTTACGTTCCAAGAGTTTCACTTCAAAGAGAGCCATGTATATATATGGGCACATGATGTGTCATCGTAAATGAATTTCCCTTCAATTATGGCCCTGCGACAGATCGAGTGGCGGCCGGATCGATGTCAACCTCAGTCAGCCGGCACGGCACGGCAGCCAACATAGGTGTCTGTCAGTTTCTTTTGTTAATCAGTAGGGCCGGGCAATAAGGATTTTGAGATTCTTCTTTATATTTATGCCTATTTAATTTTATGTCATGCATGTTGATGTTGCCTTTTTATATGAATGTTAAGTTGGAGATGATTTATATATTTGTCATACGTGTTAAGTGTGTTCGGTGTTATTTCTGTATATGTATACCGGTGAATGTATCACCATACTTATGCATTAACCCGTACCACACGTGTTACGTACATGTACGTGGTGTAATTTGTGAATCAAAATTGCTACCGGTTGGATCGTTTTAGGGTTCATTCTGGCTAAACAAAATCAAGAAAATATATTCGACCCCTTTGGTGGAACAAGCGCGTTGCGGGGAGAGGCTAGCCGGAAGGTTATGTCAGATGGGGCAGACGTCAACCCTGCCCTCACAACCGACATGCGGGCATACATACGGCCACCATTGGATTCTTCTTAAAAAAGCTCGGTTCTGGCTAGACCGACCTTTTCTCTCTCTCGAAAATCTCTCTCTAAAGCTTTCGCTTTATTTAGGGTTTGCGAGCAGATACTATATAAGCACGAAGCGGAAATAAGATGAATAAGAAAATCATTCATTTATTAATTTAAAACAATTACAAAATTGTCTGATCGGGGATAACTATAAGGATAGGGAATATGTGAAGGATTATATAAAAGCATTCGGTGTTTCGTTGAGCACTACTGGCGCGGGTCAGAGCTTCTTGGCGTAGGTCAAGTCCAATATATGGTAGTTGGCTGAATGACATTTGCATTAAATGCTCTGATTGCTTGGAAATATATTCAAGCAAATTCGCACCCTTCCTTGTTTTTATTTTTCCAATATATTTGATATCAAAAAAATTGTTCGTGCGTATCCGTAAAAAAAAAAAAAAACAGTAACAGTTATATCATTGACTTAAAAATAAATAAAATAAATTTATACTTATCTTTTTGAGTAATGATGCTTCCACAATCACTTGATCGCATTTGAACTAAATTACATTGATTCTGATGGGTAATGAATTGTTGCCACAATCACTTGAGCAGAATTGAATCATACTGTATTTTATTATATTCATTGTGATAGTACGTATACATGAATCCTATGAGACAATCGATTGTGATATGTTTATATCATTTTTAATGAGTAATAATTCATGATTAATGATAGAAAACAACATAAAAGTGTAAATGTATAAACTCATGACAAATATTACTATAAACCGTTGTATGAAGATTATACAAAGTGACATACATTACAACCATTTTCATTTATAATCTATCGCACATGCACGATAAAATTGTATTATGTGAAAGAGAAAAAAAAAAAATAAAAAAACGTATATCCACTTGGTACAATCTATTGTCACACCATAAAATCTTATTAACTCATATGTACTTATAGTAAATGTTTTTTCTATAATTAGATAACAGGAAAAGATAGTAAAATTGATTTGCGTGGATATATATGGATATAAATTATATTTTAAACCACACACACACACACACATAATTATGAATAAAAATACATATATATAATCCTATCTTTGGTGTCGGACAGACGTAAACTTGCAGGGAAAAAAAAATTTAAAGTAAATAAATATGTATAAAAAAATTAGTGGAATTCATTCGCGACGATTCGACAAAGATTACACGTGCATTATTTTTCACTATCTTTAATAATCATCATATAAGAAACGTACGTAAATCTTTATAAGAAACATTTTACTACTTATTAAGGGTACTGTTCATCTAATTAATTGTAATTTTAGTAATTGACCGTAATTAGCGGCATTGATCGATAAGAGGTTTCTTACTCCTCTGTTTTCCTACTGCACGCATCCTATTCATTAGTACGTTTTTTTTTTTTAAAATTTTATTTATTTTAATTTGGTGAACTTTAATTAATGCGGATTACAAGTTTATATGTTGGCAACGTACAACTGCGTGTGACTCTTCTTTTCTCTTCTTCTCAGAAGAAACCCTCCCATTGAAATTCCTCATAATTAAGATTTGATCTTTTATTATTAATTTTAATTTAATTTTTATAATGTCAGCTCTACTATATACTTAGCTTGTTTTTAATTTATTTCTTGATTTGGTTTTCTCTCTTGATAATATGCCATCTTGGTCGCTCTTATTGTTCTTGGGTCAGGGCCGTACAATACAGGGATTCATGATTTAGTTTTACTTAAAAATAGAAAATATAAATATATCATTCATGTCTCGGGTGATTTCAATTTTGTTTGGGGATCAATCAAGCCATGCATACCATTGTGCATCAAAACCCTGGTTGTTTTTAATTAAATTCTTGGTTTGTGAGCCGAGATTTTCTGATATTTAATTTTCTGGTGTTTACAATACAATTAATCGCAATTTTAGCTAATAATATGGTGATCATCTCAATTGCAGCTTAATTAATTAATTAATGGCGGAGGATCAGTTGAATATCCCAGATGTTGATCGTAAGAAGGTAATGTTTTGCCAAATTTGTAACAAACATTTTGAGAGTGCTAAAGCTTTAGGAGGTCACAACCGGATTCACGCTCAGCAGCCGCCACCGCCACCGCCTAATGAATACAAGTGCTTATTATGTCGCAAGACTTTATCCTCAAGCAAGGCCATGTATGGACACATGATGAGGTGTCATCCTCCCTCCCCCGTCGTGCATATCGGTGCCGGAGGTGCTGTTTCTTTATTAACCACCTCGTTGACGCGTTGGTTAATCACTGCCAAACTATAAAAAAAAATATCTTTAATTCTATTTATATATGCTCGTCATTGATCATCGAAATCCCTATATTTTCTCTCGTCTGTCCGTCGATGACTCTATATATATATTTTTCCCGTATTGTCAAAATTCTAGTTTTTGTGCTTGTCAACAAATTAAGTTTGATGTGAAGGAATACGGCATTCATGACAATATTTTTTTCCTTTTCAAATTGTGAATTCTTTTTGTTACTAGCTTTTACGGTTGTTGACGAGCAAACAAAGTTCTTTGCGTACCAATTCTGATTTGGCTTTTATAAGCTCGTGTTTGTTTGTGAAGTTAGACGAACCGAAACCAAACATTGTATTATGTTCGTTTATTTAATGAACATACACGAGTGATCTTGCAAACGTTCAAATAGATTTGTAAACACAAAGACATTTGTCTAAATTCGATGAAAACATTCAATTCTTTTGTCATTTCATTCTTGAAAACCGTTGTTGAAATTCGTGTGTTGATGACTTTATTTATTTCCATAGTGTCAAGATTCTAAAATTTACGGTTGTTAACGAAAAGATTGATGACTTTATTTTCGGAATAACAATGCAGAAGAGATGAGAAGCAGGAGATGTTTGAATCACAAAACCACTAGGGTTTGTATTGTAAACAAGCATAATATCAAAATACTCGATTCAAAAGGGTTCGTAACTATATATATTCATCCCCGTATTATGGAGGTGTTTTTGTGACAAAGGTTTTTTTTTTTCTTTTCGTGATTAAAGTATGACAAGAGCGATGTAGTATTTAATAGATAACTCCATCCATTCTGATTGAGTTGTCAGAAACA
The DNA here is from genome assembly GCA_036785695.1 of Gentiana straminea. Taxonomy (NCBI): domain Eukaryota; kingdom Viridiplantae; phylum Streptophyta; class Magnoliopsida; order Gentianales; family Gentianaceae; genus Gentiana; species Gentiana straminea. The sequence continues at coordinate 19,726,328 of JAVUPR010000266.1, read as the reverse complement.
TAAATTAAGTATTTAAATTGAGCTTTTGTTCAAAAAATGGTTCAATGCTTAAATTTTTAACACTTAAATGACTAAAACACCCTTTAAATGTATGCAATGTTTTTTCCTCCGTAAATATTAATGTAATATTACTTTTTTATTCCCTCACATGTTAATAAGTAAGCGTACATCTAAAAAAACACAAAAAAATATCGTCCATCAAATAAAAAGGAAATTTTTTTTATTCCAAATAAAAAGGAATAAATATTTTTGTGACAACTTCATCGATCGGTTAAATTGAATGGGGAATAATATATTGATACAAGCTCTATAAATAAAGATAGATTTATGTTATCGACACAACAGTTATGTTGCAACACATTCATTTTCACGATTTAGTACATATTTGATATGATTGTGATATGGGATCACTATAATCAATCAAAGATGCAAAAAATGTGTCACTTGTTGTGTCACAATCGTTGTGCCTGTATCATCATTTCTCATAAATAAATAACAGGAAAAGCCATACCAAAATCCATCTACTTGAATTGTTTCAAACTAATTTAAAAATATGTTATTATGGATAAATAAATTTTAAAATGAGAATTAAAAAGTCAAAAACATTGAGGTAAATAATAGGATTTCAATTTTTATTTTATTTTTATATCAGAATCAAACTTCGATATAGAGATATATAATAATGATGTTATAAATTCAATAATGTTATCAAAAAAAAATCCTATAAGAAATGTAAGTCAATCTTTTATAAAAACAAGTGTCCTCTGATTTGGTTTAAAAAGTCATTATTTAAATCAAACAACTTAATTGTATCCTAAGAGATCATAAGGAACAAAATATCTCTTTAAAGATTACGTATTGCGTGTCTTGGAATTATTCTTTGTCTGATCAATTTTTCTGAGTGTTAATCTTTCTTCCAACATTAACGAACAAAATTCTTTGCGAACGAATTCTGCATTGATGACTTTATTTTTTTTCCAAATATTTCAAAATTCGTTTTGTTACTAGTTTTTACGGTTTGTTAACGAACAATTTTCTTTGCAAACGAATTCTGATTCGGCTTTATAAGCTCCTTGTATTTGTTTGTGAAGTTTTTTTTTCCTTTGAAATTGGACGAACCAAAACCAAACATTGTATTATGTTCGTTTATTTAATGAACAAAGACGAGTTATCGTAAGGGACAAAGTATCTCTTTGAAAATTACACATTGCGTGTCTTGGAGTTCTTCTTTGTCTTATCAATTTTTCTAACTGACTATCATAAAGGACAAAATATCTCTTTAAAGATTACGCATTGCGTGTCTTGGAGTTCTTTGTCTGATCAATTTTTCGAGTGTTAATTTTTCTTCCAACATTAACGAACAAAATTCTTTAATTGCGAACGAATTCGGCATTGATGACTTTATTTTTTTCCAAATTGTCAAAATTTGTTTTGTTACTAGTTTTTAAGGTTTGCTAACGACAAATTTCTTTGCAAACGAATTTTGATTCGGCTTTATAAGCAGCTTGTATTTGTTTGTGAAGTTTTTTTTCTTTGACATTAGACGAACCAAAACTAAACATTGTATTGTGTTCGTTTATTTAATGAACAACGACGAGTTATCGTAAGGGACAAATATCTCTTTAAAGATTACGCATTGCGTGTCTTGGAGTTCTTGTTTGTCTTATCAATTTTTCTAACTGACTATCATAAGGGACAAAATATCTGTTTAAAGATTACGCATTGCGTGTGTTGAAGTTCTTCTTTATCTGATCGATTTTTCTGAGTGTTAATTTTTCTTCCAACATTAACGAACAAATTTCTTTAATTGCGAACGTATTCGGCATTGATGACTTTATTTTTTTCCAAATTGTCGAAATTTGTTTTGTTACTAGTTTTTACGGTTTTTTAACGAACAAATTTCTTTGCAAAGAATTCTGATTCTACTTTATAAGAAGCTTGTATTTGTTTGTGAAGTTTTTTTTTTTTTCTTTGAAATTAGATGAACCCAAACCAAACATTGTATTATGTTCGTTTATTTATGAGTTATCTTGCAAACATTCAAAGAGGTTTGTAAACACAAAGACGACATTATTTCAACTCTTAGCTAAAAGATATATTTGAAAACATTCAACAGTCTTGTCATTTCACACTTAAAGCCAGTGTTCAAACACATCAACCGAGTTGTAACGACAAGATGAGCTCGAACAATTGAATAACGAAAATAGATCGAACAAAAAATATAGTTCGTTTATAAATCAAACAAGCTCGTTCGTGTATTAAACATATATGAACTCAACCATTTGATACTCGATTTGGTTCGGTTATACAGAATAACATCACTACCCCCACTAAAACACCATCATTTTCTTCGACTAATCTTATAGTGTCGGGCACCAAAGGTGGTGGCCCTCCCCAACAAGGTTTCTTTCCACCGTGAGCTCGACCAACCTTTGGTAGTCCTTTCCACCCCGACCAACCTTTGGTAGTTGAAGTTGTTTTCTTAATATATATGATCCGGCCGGTTATTTATCCCAAAATATTTACATATAATCATATCAAGGATGTATTTTTGGGATAACGTTTATTAAAGTATGAAGACAAGGTGTATTTGATAAATTAATATTTGATACAAGCAGTACTCTAAGTTATTTTATTTTGGAAACATATTGGATTATTTCAAACTAACTTAAAAACTATCTTTTGGATAAATGATTTTAAATAAGAATTAAAAAGACAAAAAGATTGATGAATATAATACGATTTTAAATATTTTTTTTTGTTATATCACAATCAGAAAAAAAAAAAGAAAGATATAATAATGACAGTATATTGTTTTTGAAGGAATAATGACAGTACAGTTCACTCAGTATAATTTTATAAAAATATATAACTAATAATGACATCACTCCAAAATAATAATAATATTCATTCAGTATAATTTTATATAAAAAAAAAAATTCTACTTGTACTACTATTAATTACTATTATTCAAAATGTGTATAAATAAAGTGAGAAAAGTAGAAGGAGTCAATAAAAAATAAACGGGATTAAGGAGAGTGGTCCCTGTAATTAAATGATAAATTGATACGATAAAAAGTATGTAGGTATACTATTGGCTAATTATTTTATTTTAATTTGATTTGATTTGATTGATGACAAATTAAAAAATGCCGGATCGGAGCACGTACTACGTACACGAATTTTCTCACTCACTTTGTTGTTTTCTTACTCATTCCTATTAGTGCGGATTACAAATGCGTCCCCATCTATTGGCTGCGACTCTTCTTTTTCCCTATATACATACTACTTGGAAGAAAATAAAAACCAAAAAAAAAAAAAAAAACCCTCTCTCTTTTTTCTTTTAATTTTCTCTTCCTCTTCATATAATTAATGGATATATGCAGCTGATGATTGTTTGAATTTCATCATGAATACATTCAACTTATTGTCTATGTTACTTTGAAGTTGTACACTTATCTTCATTCATCATTCAGCACACAATTAAGCAGCTTATATATCATCTCAAATAAAGGAGCTGGATTTTCTGCAGGTTTGTAACTTCTTTTTTTTTTTTTTTTTTTTTTCCCTTTCAGAGTCAGTTTTTATTTTTATTATTTTTCTTTTCCTTGATTCTTGGGTCTTGGTTTTCTTTTGATTGATTCTGATTAATTAAGTGTGGGATTTTGGGGGATCTTGTTGTTTTAGGGTTTCTTTTTTAGTTTCCTTGTATGTGACCCAAGATTTTCTGATATTTCTGGCATTTTGGGAATCTTAAAAGGAGTCAGCAGGTAAATTTAAATAAATAAATGTAATTTTTAGCTTGTTAATTACTAGTTTTTTTTTGTGAAAAAATATTTGGTTTTTAAGATTATAAGTTGATCTGATGAACACTACCTATATACTCAGTTGCAGCTGATCAAATGGCGGATGATAGATCAAGATTGGTTGAAAATGGACTGGGAGGAGGAGGAGGAGGTGGAGGAGATGAAAAAGAAGAAGGTCGGCTTCCTCCGCCGCACTTAATAGTGAAAGTGAAAGAGGAGACAATTCCAGAAGATAAGAAAAAGGTTTGTGAACATTGTAACAAAGAGTTTAATGGAGGTAAAGCTTTAGGTGGTCACAAGAGGATTCATAATCCAACTCCAAAACCACCTAAAGGTCATCCTCATCATCCGCCGGAACAACAACCGCCTAAAAGAAACAAAGCCCTTTATAAGCCCAATCAGACTATCAAGTTCAAGAATAAAGGGAAACAACGACTGGCTCCTCCTACAGAAATCAATGATGATGATGATGATGATCATGGAGGAATTGAGTGCTCTTTATGTCCCAAGACTTTTCGTTCGGAGAAGTCCATGTTTGGACACCTTAGGTGTCATCCTGAGAGAGAGTGGAGAGGATCTCAACCTCCCTCTACCTATACCTCCACCCCGGTTGCCGCTGCTGTTTCTCTATCAAACAACAACAGAATAAGAAGCAGCAGCAGCAGCAAGTTGTCTAGGTCATTCAAGAGTTGGTCAATCACTGCAAAAAGGGGAAGCAACAAGGGTATCACCATTTCGACCGCGTCTCGTAAGTTGATTGAGGAGGACAAACAACTTCTTGAAGGTGCCATCAGTTTCTGGCTTTTGATGAATGGAAAAACTCGTCCTGATAATGATGATGATATTGGATCAGATCCTCCTCCTTCGACAACTTTAGAAGAGCTTATTGGAGATGATGATGATGATGAATGCCCCACCCTAAACCAGCTAAGCAGCTCAGAAGAAAACAAAGAGCAATCTAGCTCCGATGAGGACGAGGACGAGTCGAGTAGCAAAATCATTTCTGATAGCCGTAATGAGAGGCTTCTAATCACTTTGAAGAAAAATTGCAACAAAGAGATACAAACAAAGCTGGTGGATTTCGATTCGCCGCCTCTTTCGAGTCCTCCTCTTCATCACATTCACAATCACTTGGGGAACCAGGAGCTCGAGCCAGTAGCAGCAGCACCACTCAACAAAACTCGAGTCATCATTAATGGTATATATATTTTCTTACATTAAAACCAAATCGCTTTTTTAATACTAAGATCAAGTAGTCTTTTTTTTTTTTAACAACAGTAAAAGTGCTATATATATGTCGCTCCATCATTGAGTACAATCATCATCTTCCAGGTAATAGGTTGTCAGCAACTCCCAGTTATAAACACACCAATGGTGAGTCTTCCGACAATCAAGCAGTAGAAGACCACGGATTCGATGAAGAATATTTATCATACAAATATGTATGCAGTGTTTGTGGGATGCGTTACCCCAGTTACCATGGTCTAGGTGGCCATATGTCAGCACATAACAAAGAAAAAAAGTCAGATAAAGCATCTGCATCCACTGCAAGCCGCAAGAAGTCAACAAGTAAGCTGCAGCATCTGAATTATCAGACAGCCCCTCAGGATATTGGAGGTGACGTAAAGCCTCACTGGAGTAATGTTGTTCCCCCATCAATCAATATTAATGTGGCGAGAAATGATGGTGCCATAAACGGTCAAGGGATTGGTCTTCCGTTTTTAATCAATAATGTGGCTAGGAGGAGGAATGATGGTGGTGAATTACACAGCAGTAGAGATGTTGCCATAAACATCAATGGGATTAATCTCAATGAGGCCCCTAAATACGAGGATGGCGGTGGAACTTTTTATGATGACGATGATGATGGTGATGATGACGATTCTCCTGGTGATTCACATTAATCAATTGTATGCTGCTTCTTATAGGTAAATGCTTTAGGTTTTGGTGCTAGCTAGCTAGCTGCATTTTATTTAATGACGTCTTAATTTTGTGTGGCACGGCAACGTTTTTAGCTAGCGTGACACCGACACCGTACGGATCGATGAATAATTGATCATTATCAACCTTAATTAAAATCAATAATTCAGAAGTTAATACTATATTGACGTCATATATGACTGATTTAATGTGAGACGTCTTTTTTAGTTAATTGATAATAGGGTCATTCCTAGGTTATTGTTATCTGTTTCATAATCATATGTTAGGGTTTTAAGCCGTTGAAATAGTCTTCTTTTAGGACATCGTGGTACATTAGACCTATATATGCTGCACTGCAATTTTATAGGTCTAGATGTCTGAATCCAATTTTTTTTTGGGGACCCGCCTGTTAATTAGTTATGCTCTAGGCTCTTTTTAATGTTTTATATTGTTCAAAATGTAATTCTGACAGGACAATGCCATTATATATTCTCTTTGTTTTGTATTGTTTGAACTCAAAATGTGGTTTACTTATTATTGATTGTGTATCCCTTTTATACATTAATATTTTTTTTTACATATTGATTGTAGAATTCTATAAATTCCAATAACTTGATCACATCGTATGAAAAGAAGATAGATATATAGGTACAGAAATGTGACACTTAAAAAAACAAGTACCTTCTTCTCGAAAAAAAAAAAAAAACAAGTACCTCATTTATTTAATTAGAATTGATGATTATATTGATATACACCGATTAATGTAGTATTCACTGGTGATTGAAATGTATTTAATTATCACTCTCAATCATGCAGTAATATGCGTACCTTATACCCTATAAATTATGAAGTATTGTATTTTGCATAGTTTGTGTCGGGTCATCTGTATCATCTGTATCACTCTCGCCATTTCAACAACGGATTGACCAAAGAAATTTTGGATGAATATTTATTGAATTGTGATTTAACACTACGGATAGATTTAGTGGCTGCTTTAATTGGTGAAAATATACAAAGAGGGGCGTCAAACTTTTGAGTGGATTGACCAGTCAAGTCGGTAAACAATGATGTAAGGATAAGATGATCAATACTTGATGAATTTCAGGAAGTTATGGTTAGGGTGACAACTTCAGTGAGAATGTTATTTGAATATATTAAGAACGTGGGATAGATTACGCATGCCCAACGAGTTATATGGGTGTATTTATAGGCATGTAAGAGAGATGATCAAGATGGACTCATCACCCATATTATGCCGTGATCACTTATGAGTTGGTATAGTTGAGGATAACATCCGGTAGTCCTCTATATGAGTGTGTGGGATAAACGATGCAATATTGCTAACCACTTTGTCAGATAAAGACGACGATTCTTTGCATGCAGCAACATATGCTTGTGGTGATCGATGTTTTAACCCGGGTCTGAGTTGTTTGTTGATAGCATTGCCCACCCTACAGAAGGTTGGGACATACACTTTTGAAATATGAGGCATGGGCACAATGGCCATTTTAATTGGCCAACAACGAGTAGCTGGACATACTGTTAAGACTATGATTTGCTTTGATCAGGGCCAAGACCTGGTAGGCTCCGATTGGCTCCCAAGGTATTTAATTGACGATTCTCGATCAAGGAGATGTTGTCACGTGTACGTGCATGTATGATTCGCTTGCTCACACTGCATATCAAGGCAATTATTGAGTCCCAAAACCAAAATATGGAAGTTATCTACCGCGTACATTAAAAAATTTAGTATACGTATCTCCCGAATAGATACACAAATAACGGTGGGGTAGTCGTTTTTTAAATTATTTCCTTATTTGTCGATTAGGCTTAGCATATATATTTTAATATATTTTAATAAGAATGTGATGAATTAATCATGAGAGATTTTACCGTACAACTATTGTATAAATTTGAACCAAGTGACGTACATTGTACTGATAAATTTGTACTCTTTTAGAGGGGGGGGGGGGGGGGGGGGGAGAGAGAGAATGAGATGAGAACTAAACTCTCATTCTCATCAGAAAGTGTAATGATCTGTACCACTAGGTCGAATCTGATTTTTCTATTTTTTTTTTTTCACATATTACATTTTTATTGTGTGTGAGAAAGAAAAATGAAAAAGACAATAATGGAGTCATATACAACATTAAAAACAATAATTCAAAAGTTAATACTATAGTGGCGTCATATACAATTGATTTAATGTGATGTTACTGAAGACGTCTTTTTTAGTTAATTGATAATAGTGTCATTCCTAGGTTATTGTTATCTGTTTCATAATCATATGTTAGGGTTTTAAGCCGTTGAAATAGTCTTCTTTTAGGACATCGTGGTACATTAGACCTATTATATGCTGCACTGCAATATAATAGGTTTAGATGTCTGAATCCAAAAATCTTTTGGGACCCGCCTGTTAGTTATGCTCTAGGCTCTTTTTCTTATTTTATATTGTTCAAAATGTAATTCCGACAGGACAATGCCATTATATATTCTCTTTGTTTTATATTGTTTGAACTCAAAATGTGGTTTACTTATTATAAATGTGTATTCGTTTTATGCATTCATTTTTTTTTTAATTTTTTACATATTGATTGTAGAATTCTATAAATTCAATAACTTGATCACATCGTATAAAAAGAAGCTAGATATATAGGTACAGAAATGTGACACTTAAAAAACAAGTACCTCGTTTATTTAATTAGACTTGATCATTATAATATTGATTTATACCGATTAATGTAGTATTCACTCGTTGATTGAAATGTATTTAATTATCACTCTCAATTATGCGGTTATATACGTACCTTATACCCTATAAATTATGAAATATTGTATTTTGCATAGTTTGTGTCGGGTCTGTATCACTTTCGGTTAGGTTTTGAATCAACATGATGTGAATGGATCGATCCCACCATTTCACCGACGGATTGGCCAAAGAACAGATTGACCCAAGAAATTTTGGATGAATTGAATTTTGATTTAACACTGGTGGATTTAGTGGTTGCTTTGGTGAAAATCTGCAAAGAGGGGCGTCAAACTTTTGAGTGGATTGCCCATCTGCCAGTCAAGTCAGTAAACAATGATGTAAGGATACATGTGATCAATACTTGATGAATTTCATGGAGTTAGGGTTAGGGCGACAACTTCAGTGAGAATGTTATTTGAATATATCGAGAATGTGGGATAGATTATGCCTGCCCAATGAGTTATATGGGTGTATTTACGGGCATGTAGAAGAGATGATCATGATGGACTCATCATGCATATTATGCCATGATCACTTATGAGTTGGTATGATGCCGACTAGTTGAGGATAACATCTGGTAGTGCTCGATATATGAGTGTGTGGGATAGACAATGCAATATTGCTAACCGCCTTGTCAGATAAAGACGACGATTGTTTGCGGCAACATATGCTTGTGGTGATCGATGTTCTAACTTGGGTCTGAGTTGTATGCTGATAGCGTTAACCCTACAGAAAGGTTGGGACATACACTTTTGAAATATGAGGCATAGGCACAATGGCCATTTTAGCATGTACCGCGCTGACCAACGAGTGGCTGGACATATTGTTAAGACTAAACGTTTACATAATGTGCTTTTGCTCAAGTCCAATACCTAGTAGACTCCGACCGGCTCCCGAGGTGTCTGTAAGGGGAAATTGATGATTCTCGATCAAGAAGATGTTGTCACGTGTACGTGCATGTATGATTCCCTTACTCACAGCATAACAAAGCAATTATCGAGTCCCAAAACAAAAATATGGAAGTTATCAACCGCGTACATTAAAAAATTTAGTATATGTATCTCCTGAATAGATACACGAACAACGGTGGGGTAGTCGTTTTTAAATTATTTCCTTATTTGTTGATCGGCTTAACATGATATTATTGTACAATTGTTGTATGAATTTATACCAAGTGACATACATTGTACTTGTAAATTTTTACTCTACTTTTTTTTGGGGGGGGATAGAAGGGGAGGGGAAGGGGATTTTTATTTGGGGCGGGGATGAGATGAGAATTGAACCCTCATTCTCATCAGGAGTGTAATGACATGCACCACTGGGTCGGATTTTCCTTTTTGTACTTTTTTTTCTTCTTCATATTGTGTGTGAGATGGTAAAATTGAAAGACAATAATGTATATCATTTTGTACAACCTCCGTACACATTGTTTGTATTCTAAAAATAATTCACAGGCATACATGTTACAAGGGGTAGTTTGTTCTCTTGCACGCATGGTGAATCTAGCTCTTTTCTTGATGTTCTTGCGATGATTTTAGTCGATCAAGCAGTGGTATGCTTCACTCCGCTTAGGTTTTGGCTTGAAAGTGGTTTTGTGAGGTTGCTCAGTGATGGTGTTGTTTTGCTCTTGAACTTTGATGTTTCTATACGGACCACCTCTCAAGTAACTTTACCCTTAAGTTAGTGTTTTTACATATAATGAACTAAACTACGTAGTTTTGGAAAAATTTAATCAATTGCACTTTGGGGGTGTGTGGTTGGATCGTACGCAATGCTTGATATAAATGACTATCCCGTTTCTACCACCTCTCCTCTAATTTCTTGCTAGAGCGTTATATAAATGACTTACTTTGTTGTTTCAAAAAAAAAAAAAAAAAAAAAAAAAAAAAAACCGCCCCAATGAGTTACCGTTGGGTATTTACAGTAGTAATGCTAAACAAAAGGATTATAACAAATAACTACAACACATTTTTACATCGTACCGAAATGAGGCTCACGGGGATCAATGCGTAAAAATGTGTTGTGGTCATTTTGTAGTGAAACTAACATTTCCGTATTTAGAGATATGGATGAGGAGCTTGGGATAGTAGCGGCAGATCTACATATAATTAATTGGGTCCATAGACACCGCCCGAAAAAAATACATATATTTTAATTACCATTAATAAAAATGTATGGACCCCTTCACAAAAATTACTTAATTTTTTTTTTATGGTCCCTGAACAGAATTTCTAGATCCAGATGACCCTCCTTAGGCATAGTATGTCGTGGTCCTCGAAGGATTGATTGTGTATGCATTTACATCTCCTTGCAACAAGTAAGGCAATGATTGATTCCATAAAAATGTAAGCAATTGAGGCAATTACGTATTAAAAAATAAAAGTAAAAAAGTGTATACAAAAAATTGGGATGATTGTATTTTTCTTTGTTGATTCTCTTTAGCATATAAATTTTTATAGGTATGCAACGTACGTTCTCAGTGAAATTTATCAGTGTTTAGTGGAGACGAAGAAATCCATTGAGGACAATAAATTTATCAGTGTTTTTATTCTATCTATATATATATATATAATATATAATATATATATATAGAGGAGTCAATTTAACCCAATTACCCGTGGGATTTCGCCCCAAACGCACGTCTTATATATTACGGTTACGATTGTATCTCTTGCGTTTAAATTTCAAAAGGACATTACTTCCTTATTATATCTGATGATTCAGCGCCCTATTAATTATATGAAATCTCCATAAAGTGTACGTTTGGTTAATTGGCTCATCTTTGGCAGGGAGTGATTTGGCAAATAAATAAGGACCTCTTATATATGCACCTTCTCCGGGCCGAGATTGCAAAAGAAGAGATGAAAACTCAACGAGGGGAAAAGGATAATTTGATGGTGAAAATCTACTCCTTGCTATACAGCACCACATCGTTGACAGCTTTTGGTAAGGATTTAGCAATTATTTGTGTGATATAACCTCATATATTTACATCTAATTACATCGCTCATATCATTAAATCAATAGTACGTACTATTATACTTCCATATCTAAAATAAATAAGGAAAATAAAGTAGAAAATAAATAAGGAAAATAAAGTAGAAAATCGCGAATTATTAAATCAAGAAGAGTATTAACCACGTTTAAGAAAGTAGATCGAACCGAACTAGTTAATTATTCCCTAATCGTTTTCTATATTGATTCATACACTTTTATCATTAAAGTTCTAAGAATTGAGTCAATTACTGGTGTATTTCATTAAAGTGGTTCATAGATCGTGCGCGGACTCTAGAACCCTATGAATAGCTAAACGTCTATCGTGCACGGGCTAGAACAATATTAACTAAACACGAATTAAGAACTAAGAAATACCGATAATAAACACCGTAAACTTTGTTATGAAACCACCGTGCACGGGCTAGTTAACTAATAACGATCTAATTGTTTCTTGTCCGATTACTCTCTTCAACCTTAGTTCCTTCAAAAGTAATTTACGAAAACATGCAAAGAAGTGGTCAATTCGTGCGGGGAAACTAAATTGTTAAGGTTTTTCCCCAATATAGACCGTTGGGTACTCTTTCAAAACAAAGTCTTTTTCCCGAGACCGGGCGTTTCTAGTGTATGAATCAATATAAATCGTGATGTATATCAAAATTAACATCATTCAATTCGATCTACAAGTAATTTAATCCAACATGCTTGTACAAACGATAATCATCACAAATTCATAAAACATAGAAGAAAAAATCGACATGATTACCTAGAAACACGAGATCAATCTTCTAGCTATTTCTCCTCAATGAATCACCAAGCATACAAATAAGAAAAGACTAAAAAAAAACTCCAAAACAATGAAGAAAACAAGACTTTTATTGATAACTTTGCTAATGAGTTTTCTGCTCTGAAAATCGTACATAAACTGCTGAATTACAACTTATTTATAGTGAAATAACCGACCTAAAAACTAAAAGGGTGAATTTGTCAATTTTGGGGCAAATGCGGCGCGGTTTCCCGTCCGGGTGCTTGGGCTCCCAGCCCAGTGGACAGCTTTATACATGTCCAGAACGCATCATGGGGCAAGAATCTCGAATATTAGCTAAGTGCTGACACGGTTTCCCGCCCTTTCGCTAAGGAAAGCGGCCCAAGTGTTAGGTTTGGACTTGGCTTGCTGCTTCTGGACATGTCTAGGACATTAACTGGACTGATCATGGGCATAGATCTGGTGCGCTTTCCTAAGCACTCACCCGGTTAACTGTGCCAGCCTTCGTCTGGGCTTGTCTAGGATTGATCCTGGACTGATCTTGGACATGTATGGGGCATCCTAGACTGATTATTGGGCATGTCTGAGGGATCCTGGACCGATTCTTGGTTTGTCCATTAGCTCAGCTTATTTTTTCTTCATTTCAATCTTGGTATTTCTACATGTCTCGACCCAAATCCACTTCGGCTTAAATTAGTCCACCAATTATTCCTACAATGAATCATAAAACATGTAGTAATACGATTCGGTATAGAAATAAGATATAAATGCGCATAAAACTTATACGCAACTAGCAATCAAATTAAGCTTTTTCACGTACAGTTTATCGTTAATTAATCCCGTTTAAATCCTATTTCAGGAATAAAATGATATAGTAAATGTCATAAAGTTGATTCGTATCAGCAACTGAAGCATATATATATATGAGTTTGCTTTGCCATCTAGTTTGCTTTACATGGATGAGAGTCATGAGACTCACAATTAATGTGATAGCTACTATCTTCAGCTATAGGAAACCAAAGACGAGAAAGACTATTACCAAAGGCTAAAGTGTGTTTTGTAAAGTAATCTCGCACAAGTTTTATCTTAGAAAACGTAACCCCTCGCACACACTTGTGTGTGTATTAAAAAAACATACACAAAGTTCATTTTTAACTTTCATGATTTGTCACGCACAACAATTGAGTGATAATGCATGCAAAAACACATTAATTTCAATTTTCTATATACCTGATTCATTGATTGATAACAGTCATTTTGATATTCAATACGTCGATTCGGGTCTAGTTGTAGTACAGATTGAAGGAAAATCACTGATTTTCCGTCCCAAAAATTCATTTCACAAGTAATAAATTATATAAGTGTACACACAGCCACAGGTAAAAGAATATTGACGAAGATGAAGAAGACGGTGACAAGGAAAAGTATCTAGTATTCCTACGTAGGCGCCCCCAGGGGTAATGGTCGCTGTATTGACAGTCTTGCCTTTGAACTTGAGTGAGGTTCGATTCCGTAATTTCTCAGCAGATAGACTTTGCAAACTGAATCACTGAGTCATCTTGCATGAAACTCTAAGGACGGGGTAGTGGGGCCCGCCCTTTCGGTTGGAGAACAACCGTTCTTTTAGCGTTTCTACGTAGGCACAAAATCTGCATGATTAGGTGACAAATTCCAGATGAAAACTGCAAACAGAACCAACTGCAAAAACAAAAATGAAGTATACTTCCATACACTACTCTTCAGCTTCAAGCTCTCGTTATCACAAAAGAAATCCGGTTTCTTGCTTTGTTTCTTGAACATTACAGCCTTGCATTCGCCATCTCCAAGCTTCTTCATATGCATTCGATCTTGTTCCTTTTTCTTTTCTTCAAAGATTTTGATTTGATCTGCTACAGCAATTCTCATGAATTGAACTGTTGTTGTTATTGCGATATATTCGATTTCAACTTCAATCTTTTGTTTGTAAAGCCTTTCAAGTTCAAGTTCCATGTCTCTGTAAATCAACTGGTCAAGGTTCCCATTAGGAACATCAACCTTATTTTTCGACAAATTCACCATTCCCTTCAAGCTGGTTGTTGCATCAGATTTTAAGATATCAAAAGATTCTTCCATAACTTCACTGGATTCCAACTGCTTGCATAAATCTTCTGTGATACGATCTCCATTGCCGACATCCTTAAATTTCTCAACTTCTGCAATGATAAGTATCCATTTTTCAATTACAACTCCCAATACACATACATACAAATGAGGGAATCAACATAGAGTTGTGTATGAGGATCTTCAACACACAGACACATTGCATGACACCTATATTGTGTAAAAAGGCTACTTCATATTTGCAAGTACTATCCTGAAGAGGGTAATCAACAAAATCAAAACTTTGCACAGTTGAAAACTCCTAAAGAGAAGTCTTATCCAAGCAAAGAACAAGATATTATCTTAGGCATGGTAAAAAAAAAAAAAACACATGGTACAAATTTACACCAACCTTTTCCAAGCTCTTGTTGAACAGATTGAAGCAACATAATAGATTCAACAAGTGGATCAAGATCCCTATCCTTAGCAATCGACGAAGTATCAGCAGGAAATGTATCATCACAGGTAACTTCAGACTCTGCAATTTTCCTACTACATTCAGCTTCTTCTTCAGTGGTTTCTTCACCATAAATCATTGGCATTCCGTTTCGCCTGCCATTAATTGTTGCAGAATAGCTACCCTGCACAAATACAGATTCCATGCTTGAATAAGAGCTTTCTTTCTCGGTTTTGACTGATCCTCCTCTTGCTTTCTTACTGATCTCTGTCCTAGGCTTTCCCTGGTGGCCATTAATTACAGAATTTCCCAATTTTTTTCCACTCAGATTCTTCATCCTGTTCATTTCAAGGCCTTTGGGCCACATCTTCAAATCACTATCGTGATCCTCACTATTATCAGATTCAGTTCCATCAGTTAATATAGGCCTAATCACCAGCTCCGAATCAAGAATTCCTCCAAAATTATCTACTAAAGCATCACCAAAGCTTTGCAGCTGAGCATTGCTAGATGAAACAGACCCTTCACTTGTTTGCTTCATCGGAGCAGAAAAATCCTTTGGATTGTTCAAATTGGTTGCAAAATTGGGCAAACCACGCTTCAGCAACTTACTATTATCCACATTACTTCCTCCGTCAATACTAGCATCTCTCTTGATTCTCTTCCATTTCTTCAACCCAGTTCCTTTACCCAGACAGGGAGAAGGTGAAGTAGACGTTTCCGCCATCACCAAAGGAGGAGAATTCACAACTTCCAAGGATTCAGTAACAGAATTCCCGTTATTCAAGTGATTTGTCTCATCAAAACTAGTTGATTTTCCTGAAGAATTTGTCATTACATCACTTGTTTCTGGGGACTTAAGTTCCGAACCCTCAATCCCCAAGCCCATTACAGCATAAATCGATCATATACAAAGAATCTTAGTGTTAGTGTACCCAAGATTCAGATCAAGATCGAGAATAAAGAACATTTATCATTCCACCTCCAGAGACTAAAATTTCCAGGGAAAAAAAGAAGATTCTAAATAGATTATTTTTCTGGGTGTTGCAGCTTTCAGCTTCACTCCAACAAATCAAATTCTTTAGGAAAAGAGGGACAGGGCAGAAAGGAACCCAACAATTCTAAGCTAATGACTTCCTTGAAAGCAATTGATGAACTGAAATTTTGCATACCTTGATGGATTCTATTAAATTGAGAGTGATAATCAGGGAGTTGAAGAACTCTAGAATAAGAGGGGGGGGGTTTGACAAAGTATACGTCAAAGAAATTTCTAATACTCACAAAGTTACAGATATTGATGATGGGGAAAGGGAGGAGATTAGGAGAAACAAGAAAGTACGAGGAAAGAGCAGCAACAATAAATAACAAAAAGTTAAGATCTTCCAACACTTTACAGTTTACACACAAAATAAACACTTTACACAAATCTTCATTTAAAAATATCATATGTTATGTGGCAGTATGATAAATTATTGAACAATGGCCTGTTAGGATTACTAAAATGCAATGAAATGGAATTGACCAGCTGAAATTGAATGAAATCTTTTCCGTTCAAGCATTTCGTGTGTGATGAATGATATATACGAGATTTTACGAGAGATAACACGTGGCATATCGGATAATGTCAAAGTATTAAAGATCACAACAACCTGAACTCAAAAGACAGAAATAATAGCAACAACAGCTAGAAGAAATTCTCATTGAGTCATTTCGTCGAACACTTGTATCAAAAATCAATTGAAAGTTTAGTTAGCTAGAAGAGGCAATTGTAACCAACTTCAATTACAATTGAAGCTTCCTACTACTTATTTAAGCAACTAATTTTCACCGTAAACGCACGCCAATTGAAGTTCTATGAAGAATTCCATTTGATTCGATTCTTAGTTTTCTTTCCCGCCTTTCATATATTTGAATTTGTTCTTCTTGTTTGATCAAGAACTTCCAAATTCATCATGGTATCAGAGCTATCTAGTTCTTGATTCTTCTTCCACGCATTTTTCTCTTGATTATTCCAGTTTCCTACGTTTTCTTGATAGTAGCCATGGATAATGCTCAAGTTCCAGTTCATGTTGCCGCTGTACATCCGAATCTTTTCCTGCATCCAGGTGAAAGTCCAGCTTTCATTCTTGTTCAACTTATTCTTGATGAAACAAACTACCATAGTTGGAAGATTGCAGTCTTAAATGCCTTATCCTCTATGAATAAGACTGGTTTCATTGATGGATCTATTCCTCAGCCGGTTGTTGGTGATCCTCATCACAAATCGTGGAATCGGAATAATAGTATGGTCAAGGCATGCTTGGCAAATTTGTCTCCAAACCTATTGCACAAAGTGTTATGTTGTATAAAACTGCTAAAGACATTTGGGATGATCTTAAAGATCGATATGGAGATGGTGATGCAGATAGGTTATCTGATTTAGTGGATGAAATTCAAAATATGAAGCAAGGTGATTCATCTGTGTCAGAGTACTTTGCCAAACTCAAGATTTTATGGGATCATGGTTCTTACCCCTCCTCCTAGATGTGATTGTGGGCAGCAATGGTATAGGGAACACAATGAAAGGAATCATGTAATTCGATTCTTGAAGAGTCTTAATGATAATTTTGCAACCATGAAGTCAAAAGTCTTGATGATTTCTCCTTTTTCCCTCTGTTAAGAATGTGTTTTCTATGGCCCTTAAGCAACAAAATGCAACATAATTATAATTTTGGGGTTCATTCTGCCAATTCTTCTGGGGTTCTTGGCAGCAGTCTTGTGAATAATGTTGAAAAGACTGGCTTAGCCACTCAAAATCAAGGGCAGAATGTTGGTTCAGGCTATAGGAAGAGCTATAACAATGGTAATAAGAAGCCTCAGTGAACTCATTGTGGCATGACAGGGCACATTGTGAATAGATGCTATAAAAAGCATGGTTATCCTCCCAATTTTAGAGGAAGAGGCAGAGGAAGATCATATGCTAATAATGTGTCCTCGGTTGGTGGTACTTGGGTGGGCTCAGATCAGTAGAATCATGTTTCCTCAGATTTAAAGGCTAATTTGACTCAAGAACAATGTCAGCATATCTTGAACATTTTGAAGGCTTGCTCCTTGGCACAAGAGAGTTCTGATGCTGGCTTCAATTATGTGGTTTTGTCTACTAATTTTGGTAGTACATATTCAGCTTTGTCTAATTACTCTAATCATTATGATTGGATCGTGGATTATGGAGCCAGTTGATCGGCCTTTTCTAAGTGTCCAATCTCACCGGCAGTGTACCGGGTCAACTGTAGCCTAGAATCGGTGAGTCAAGGTCGTATCCCACAGGGAATCTGGTCGAGTACCAAAGTCGGTCTCGTTCCTAGTTTAGGCCAACACAAATTCGAACATGGTGATTTTTCAGATCACCGGTTCTAACAACTAAATATACAAAACAAAATAAAGATCTAAAACTATATAAAAGTGATAGCCAAGCTATATATGATCCAATCTAATACTCACAAACCTTAGCTATGTCCCGAGGTATTCTTGATTCACCTAAGCGTTCTCGATGTCAAGTAGGGTGTCGTTTCCTGGCTCTGAGAATAGACATTATTTCAATAATCTACCCTCCTATATCAGGTTCAACAGTCCGCTGACCGGAATTAACTGACCTCACACGGTCTACGATTCATGAAACGCTCAATGTTCGGTAAAAACTAGTTTTATAATTTATAAACCGAAACACCCCAAGTATAAGGATCGTAGTATAGGGTGTTTACGGGTCGTCCTAAGGGAGTGGAACGTTTATCGGATTCAAATATAAATCTATATCAATTATGTCACAATTATCTATCTAAACTAAAGCTGGAACTAACTAAAACCTAAACCTAAGAATTGAAACTAAAACAGGAATAAAAACAAGCTGAAAAATAAGAAAACAGAAAGACGGACGAACGTTCACTTTGATGAACGAGCGTCTGGAAACTAAATCTAATGGACGAGCGTCTGCTATTGCGGACGAGCGTCTAACTACGAACTGAAACAGAAAAGTGCAGGAAAACAAAGAGAAACTAGGGTTTATAAAACTAGAACTTAAACTAAACTTAATCTAAACGATTTGATTAATAAACAATTAAAGGAAAACACAGCAAGGCGACTAGGTTCCACCCATCAACCAACAATCCCAACTAGATGGTGATCTAAAAAGACATAGTTTTTAGTGGTGATTTTTCACGAAGTTGACTAAATTTCTTTAACCAAATTCTAGGGTTCCGTTTATCTTTTCAAATAAACTAAACATGCAATCAACACGAAATCACGAGATTGTTTCCAAACTCTTACTCAACTAATCATGCATAATCTCTTACAACACGAATAATTGCATCACTTTGAACAAAATAGAACTTAAACAATATATTTCCATATAATCATTCAAGCATCAAATATAAATAGATCGTTTCATCAAATCTTAATCCAATAAAACATAACAATGCAAAACAGATCCAAAGTAATGAAAAACTAAATCTTTTACTCACTAAACATAGGCATAAAATCTCTAGTTGGTTGTGTTGATGATAAGCTTCCTCCGTCGACTCACTGCAAGGCTTTTAGCCAACAATCATGTTGAAGATGATTGTTGGGTTGGAGAAGTTCATCTCTATGGAATTAGGGTTCTGGCCGCAGCTTTTTGGTGTAAAATTGCGATCTCAATTATGTGGTATATGAATTAGGGTTGGGGCTGCCGCTTTATTTATAGGAATTTGAGTCGGTTATGACTAAGTCGGCCTTGAACGCCCGTCTGAATATCCGGACGCCCGTCCAGAATGCCTGGACGCTGAGTAAACGCTCGTTCATCCTCCGTCTGAACTCTCTGAATGTAAAATACGATTCTGGACGCTGCATGGACGCCAGTTCACTTCTGGACGCTCGTTTGAACTGCTGAGGATCGGATCTCTTCATCTTTATCCAATTTCTTCAAGCCAATTCCAACTCTATCTCTTATAATTCGACTTGAGCTTCATTTATCCTCATTATATGCACTAAAATCAACACCTACATGATAAATAAACAATGCAAAAACGTAATAAAACTCAACTAATAATAATTCCATTAAATTAACACTTAAAATCATCAATTTTGCATACAACCCTCTTAAAATCATCTTTACTCAATATTTACACTTAAACCCTTAATTCTCATGTAAATTACGCAAATGTGGGGAAAATAATAATGAAATAAACCCTCAATAATCATATAAATATGGCCTTAACACTCAACAAGTCGATACAAAACCTCACACACGAAACCGAATCTGAACAACTCAGCCGGTTTTACAGGGTGATCCTAGAACCCCGGATCCTGTATCCTCTCGCAAAATACATATGTAAAGACGATACGTGTGATATGATTATCAAGTAGCTAATTCAACAAACGTGATAAGAATAAGTTCTAGAACTACGGTAGCATCGAGAATCAACAGTTAAACATCAAGAACACCACATGAACAAGCTAAGGTTCGATTTCGAAGACTATCACATAACTCGAATATTGGGAAATTAGCTACTCATTATATCAACAAAAACAACAAGAAATCAACAATAAAGTTAACATAAACAAGATTAAAAGCAAGAACAAGAAATGAAAACGAAATACCAAATATATTATGCCGTAGAAAATCGAGTCTCCGAGCGAAATCCCGTCAATAACGCGTCAAGCTATCACCGAGATCCTCCGAATTACAACAATATACAACTAAACTAAGCTAATATATCTATAAATCTAATCTAAGCTAAGAAAAACGCAGAAAAATGATGAAAAACGAGTTGGGGAAGAAGTTGCAACTTAGATCCGAAATGGGGGTTTTTATAGTGTTTTGGCAGATCTGGATGCTAGGCGTGCGCCTAGGAAAATGCAGACGCACTCCTAGGATGCTGAAAACACGTACTGAAACTTCTGGACCAATTTAACTGCCAGGCATGCGCCTAGCATTTGTCAGGCGCGCGCCTAGCTGACACACCCTCAGTAAATCGGTCATTACTTTGTGTGTAGACCTCCGATTTGAGTGATTCAAGTTGCGTTGGAAAGCTCATTCAATTGTATACAAATTTCATGAATATGTCCTGCCTAGATAATGCCTCTAAGGTGGATAAAAATGCAGATCAATGGAAGGTATGGTTGTAGTACCAACACGTTTTGATCCGTTTGAACGTTTAAGTTTCGGGCACACGTTCCAATCCTCGTATCTCACCTTCCGGACATCTCGAACACCTAAGTCCTGTACAAAATCACAACAAATATCACACGTAATCCCTAAAGAACACTAGGGTGACCGAGAGTGTACTAAAACACCGAAAAATAATGAAATTTCCGGACTTTTCGTCCTAGGTCTCGAAATGATAACCAAGGTGTAAAATACATCAAAATACAACCAAATATCTCCGGAAACACATAAAACGAGTTATAAACGGGGTACAATCACTTAGTAAATGATAGTTAATTTGACTATCATCACCAGTGATCATGTTATTTTTTATAATGCCTTGTTTATTAATTGCAAATCTGTTGATAATTTGTCTATTTCTTTTCCTAACGGTAAAAATGTTAGAATATCTCACATTGGTCAAGTAAGAGTAAATAAGGACTTAATGCTTGATGATGTTCTTTGTGTACCTGAGTTTAATTATAATTTGATGTCTATTAAGGGCATATAATGTAAAGTTTTTCATGGACTGTTGTATCGTACAGAATATGATCACACTAAAGAGGTTTGGTTCAACTGAATTAATAAAGGGGCTGTACATTTTAAAGGCTGATAGATCATGCTATAATTTTTCTGTTACTAATGACAAATTTGCTGATGTTTCTCAGATGCTACGGCATTATAGGATGGGGCATCCTTCAGGTCAAAGACTCAAAGTCATTAAACATGATCATGACCAAGTAAAGTTGCCTGAGGGTCAGGTTTGTGATGTTTGTCCTTTGGCAAAACAAAGAAGTCTTAGTTTTCTTGTTAGTCAAACTGTGTCCCAAGACTTATTTACCCTTGTTCACATGGACATCTGGGGTCCATATAGGCTAGTTGGAATTCATGGTCATAGGTTTTTCCATACCAAAGTAGATGATTTTAGTAGGTTTTGTTGGGTTTTTATGGTGAAAAATAAAAATAAAGTCAGGCCTCTTATACAACAGTTTTGTAATATGATTCATACTCAATATATTCAATAAGAATGTTAAGGTTTTGAGATCTGACAATGGTTTGTAATTTTCTTTGCCCGAATTCTATGCTAGCAAAGGTATTTTACATCAAACTTCAGTTGTTAAAACTCCTCAATAAAATGGAGTGGTTGAGAGGAAACATCAACACATCCTCAATGTTGCTAGGAGCTTAAGATTTCAATCTGGTGTACCTTTGGTTTTTTTTTTTGAACAGCAACTAAAAGTTTTATTACAGCTAACAAGAAGCTAGCATGAACCATTCCAAGTTACACCAATTCAAACACATATGCCGCATACATAAGTGAACTAAACTAATCAAAACATCACCAAACTAAAGCAAGACACCACCCAAACAAAACAACTAACATTACTCATTATACATGTTGTTAATCTCATTAACATTACTCATTCTCCCTTGTTGGCAGATAAGACACCTTTTGAAATGTCATATACCTAACTTTGATTCTGTGAAAGTGTTTGGTTGTTTAACTTTTGCATCTAATCTACATCATGACAATAATAAGTTTGTAGCTAGAGACATCAAATCTGTGTTTATTGGTAGTGTCCCTAATGTAAAGGGTTTATATATTCTAAATCTTCATACCAAACAAATATTTGTAGCAAGAGATGTGGTAATTCATGAAATGGTGTTTCCATTTAAAGAACAGTCTACTGTTCAATTCATATCTTTAACTTGCCTTTACATGTTTCTTTTGATCAAGATGCACCTTGGGGTGAGTCCACTATTACACAGTCTACACATTGTAGTTTGCAATCTGATAATTCACCACATAATACATTAGATAGTGTGGTTAGTTCTGAATCAGATCAGGACCTTATGTCTGATCTGGTACAACCTCAAAATGTCCAAAATTCATAGTGTGGAGCACCCTCTTATCTTAAGGATTACATGTGCAATATGTCCAAAACTCAAAATCTCCTCACACTATTGGCAAAGTGGACACACTCACGAATCTCTCTGTAGGTTTTGAAACATGAGGAATGGAGAAAATCTATGCAGAATGAGATAAATGCCCTGCAACAGACTAAAACATAGATGTAGTGCCCTTACCTAAAGGCAAGAAGCCAATAAGGTGTAAATGGGTACACATGATTAAAAGAAACTCAGATGGCATAGTGGAAAGGTTCAATGCCAGATTGGTGGAAAAGGGTTATACACAGCAGTTAGGGTTGGATTATTTAGACAACTTTTCACTAGTGGCAAAACTTACTACAATGAGAACTTTGGCCATATCAGCTGCTAAAGCCTGGAATCCGCACCAACTAGTGTCAACAATGCATTTTTGCATGGATATTTGACTGATGAGGTATATATTCAAGTACCATAAGACTTTGCCACTTAGCCAGGCATGTTTTGTAGGCTTAAGAAGTCATTATATGGTTTATAACAAGCTAGTAGACAACAGAATATCAAGTTATCCCAAGCTCTGCTTGAGAATGGGTTCAGACAATCCAAACAAGATTACAACTTGTTCATTAAAGGTTTAGACAATACCTTTGTTGATGTCCTAGTGTATGTGGATGATGTGCTAGTTACTAGCCCGGGTATAAATGAAATCAAAGATTTAAAATACTACTTGAGTGGCAGATTTGGCATAAAAGATTTAGGGGATCTTAAATATTTCCTAAGGTTTGAAGTGGCAAGATCAAAGAAAGGTATTGTGCTGTCACAAAGAAAATACTGCTTAGAACTACTTGAGGAATATAATTTTTCAGAATGCAAGACAAGCAAGACTTCTATGGATACCTCAGTCAAATTACACAACAAGGATTCTGCACCATTAAATTCAAATAGCTATTATATGATCCTGGTGGTCAAGTTACTATGTCTAGGGCTAACCAGGCCAGATATAACCTTTGCTACACAACAACTTAGTCAATTTTTGGATAAACCCACAGAATTACAACCTCAAGCAGCTCACAAATTGCTCATGTATTTGAAGAAATCACCAGGTAAAGGCATCTTCTTTTCAGCAACGGACAACTTATAACTAAAGTGCTATGTACATGCCGATTGGGGTGGTTGTAATGACACTAGAAGATCTGTTACATGTTTTTCAGTCTTTTTGAGAGTTTCATGCCTGGTGTGTATGGATTGCAATAATCAACCCTTCAGGAGTTTAAAGGGTTGTTAAATCACAACAAGTCTGCTCATAGGAACTTGGGCCAGGACAATAGTTGTGGCACTTGCAGCAATGTCTTTGAAACAAACGCCCAACTTAAGAAGCATGAATCTGGTAAAAACTTTATAAACTTTCCTTTTTCTTCAACTTATTGTTTCAAACTATTTTATACTTAATTTTTGTTGTTGTCGTTGTTGAAAATGAATGCTTGTTGAAAGGCTGTGATTCTGAGGATGCTTCCACCGAATCCGACTCTGATTCTACTATCGAAGAGGATTCCGATTCCGATAATGACACTGACAAGAGTATGATTCTTAGGATGCTTCCACCGACCATAGTTATCAGACCCGGCCCGGTCCGGCGGTCGAACCGGCCGACACGGTGACCCGGTCTCAAACCCAGGCCTGTTCAAGCATTCGACCGTTTAAGGAAGTGAACCGTTCGAACCCGGCCGGCCCGGTGGTCGAACCGGTGAACCGTGACCCGACGGTCGAACCGGTGAGTTTTAAAAATTGAGTCTTTTATTACAAAAATTGACATTATTCATCGGTTCATTAAGCATTGTACTTTCAGCCAACTAAGAAACACTTCTCTAGTAACAATAATTCTATTTTTTCTTCATTTCTCCATTCGAATTCAAACTCTTTAATAATTTTTTTAACTCTCTTTGGTTTACCGTAAAACACGATTTGTATAATCTTTTACCCTTAAATAATCTTTTTTTCCCCACATTTATATGCACTTTTGTAAAGGATATGTAGTTTAAATTTCCATATACTTGTTCGAGAATGTGCTTGACCACCTAATTCTTTTATTGGACGATGTGAGCGGTTCATCATTAAATGTAAAAGAACACACAATTTATCTATATTGATGTTGGATCTAAATGGTGAATTTTGATGAAATTCAAAGATTGTTTTTTTTTCTTTCATTTGTATCTTCTATTATTTGGATGTTGGAATATTATGAAAATGAATATGGTTGTCATATTTTAATTATTATTTATGTTTTTGTATATTCAATTATCTTTGTAAGTGATGATATGACCCACCGGTTGAACTAGTGACCCGATGACCAGGTGTTTTGTCCGGGTCGATGACCGGGCCGGGTCTATAACTATGCCACCGACACTGACTCTGATTCTGCTACCGAGGATGATTCTGATTCCGAAATAGATTGAAAATAGACTATATATATATATATATATATATATATATATATATATATATATATATTTCCCCGCACGAGACCCCCACGAGCCATGCACGTGTCACAAAACTATCCCATTTTCATGCCTTCATGATTTTGGCTCCTTTTTTTGCTCATTTTCATTGCCTTTTATGCTCGGATTAATTATATCTGCAAAATATCAAAGCCACAACAGTAACCTAGTCTAAAAGAGGCAATTAATCATATGAAAATCACAAAATAGGCATTAAAACAGGCCAAAACGATCCAAGAATAACCTCATATGGTGGACTTATCAAACATACATTCGGGACTTAAACTGATCATTGTTGAATATCATCTCTCCTAAAAGGAGCCGGTGGGAAGATAGATAATTAACATCTTACATACTTTAACATGCCCCTTAAGTGCAGGTCTATAACAAGCCTGAGTCAACTTAAACATTGTTGAACTATAATCTCTCCTAAAAAGAGAAGATGGTGGGGAGGTAGGTAATTAACATCTTACACGCACACTTTAACATGCCTTTCAAGTGCGGGTCTATAACAAGACTGAGCCAACTTAATCACACAAAGGCATCTTATACACACACTTTAACACGCCCTTCAAGTGTGGGAGGCATCTTACACACACACACTTTAACATGTCCCTCAACTGTGAGCCTATAACAAGTCTGAGCCATAAACACGCAAAGGCATATCAAGACACTAGTCTGAGCCAACTTAAACACAAAAGGCATATAAAGGCACTAAAAGACCAACTACCAACAACAATAGTCTCAACACTTGCACAATACAAATAGGGAAAACAATTCAGGAGCGGCTTTTGAATCCAAGACCTCCCCCTCTGATACAATGGTGAATTAACATCTCTCTCAAAAGCTTAAGCTGATTGGGAGGTATACAATTAACATTTTACACACTTTAACAATTTTACCAATTAATGTTCGAAATTGTTGAACATAATTTCATCCATCTTGTTCAATTAGATATTGCAACGACAAGCATAAAGATCTAAAACCTCCATTGTTAAGATAATGTTCCATGTGTCCAGCTATGATTGACACATGTGTGTGTAAGTGTCAATCTAGTATTGGTGCACATATGAGTTTGTTATGTAAAGAATCTATTCCGTTAGATCTGTGTGTATATACACACCTGCCCTGTAAACATGAAGATGATGAGAAATCTAATTATCATTTGAGTGTCACTTTCTATCTTGGTAGCAGAGCCAGGGTGGCCATGTCCAACGGCGGCCAGCCATCCGGCTAAGCCTTTCCTCCATTATCGATGATCCCGAGCTCAACTCCAGCTATAAACATTGGAGTAACCTCAGTTCTGAGCTCCTCCTCCATTCCTACCCTCATTCGCACCCAGAATTTGTCTTCTTCGATGTTACAAACCACCGGAGTTAGCTTCACACAGATGCATACGAGTCCACCAGTGTTCTACCATGATTCTTCACCCATACCGACCAATTTCTCAACACCACCAAGCTTTCTACTCAATCCCAAACCACAGTTTGGCTCAAATCTGTCCCAGAACATCACTGTGAATTTGGACCGGAATAATTACCTTCTATGGAGGTATACTATCCTCTCTATTATCCGTGGACATAAGCTCGAAGATCACTTGTTTGGCATCAAAACTCCTTCAACTTTTCTCACCTCTGGCCTGGGGACATCTCATATTCAAACCGGTGTTCAAAATCTTGCACACGATGAATGGATGGATGTAGATCATCTCCTGCTTGGATGGCTTCTTGGTTCCATGACCGAACAAGTATTACAAGAGGTTGTTGGGTGCAATACTCCTCATGAAGTTTGGGTAACACTTGAAACTCTCTTTAACATTGGGGGGGTGGGGGGGTTATATAGGGAATCTGAATATGCAATTGTCAACATTACCTCAAGAGTGTAGTCCATGAGTTGGGCAGAAGTCCAAGCACAATTAGTCACACATGAGTGACTCGTTGCTAGGTTCAATCCCCCTGGTGCTATTGATCATCCCAATGCTCTTATGGAATAAGGAAGAGGCAGAGGCACCTACAACAACCAGTCTGGTTCTTCAAGGGGCAGAGGCTCTAGTGGTGGAAGAGGCAAAAATGGAGGCAGGAACAATAGCAATACACCTACCAACATTAGTGCAAGGCCAACATGTCAGATTTGTGGAAAATATGGACATATAGTTGTTGAATGCTGGCACAGGTTTGAGGAAAATGTTGTGCCAAACACCCTCTAATCAACAGAATTCTAGGTAAATGGCTGCCTATCTTGCTTCTCCTGAAATGACAACTGACTCTGGATGGTATGCTGACAGTGGAGCATCAAACCATGTTACTTCTGATCTCGGTAATCTGTCTATGAGGTCTGAGTATGAAGGTAAAGACACATTGGTTCTAGGGAATGGGAATCACATGCACATTGCTCACACATGACACACCACTCTTCACCCTAACCTAAACCTGTCTAACATACTTTATGTTCCTAAAATTCAGAAAAGTTTACTTAGTGTTTCTAGTCTAACAGATGATAACCCTGTCGTAATTGAATTTTATTCTTCTAAATGTTTTGTTAAGGACCAGGTCTCAAAGAATGTGTTACTGGAAGGAACCCTGGAAAATGGTTTCTACAAGATTCATCCAGCCAAATTCACTGATCAGTCCAATCATCTTGTCTCACAGAGCTCAATTCACTCCAAAAGGATGTTTGCCTATCTTGTTACCCATTGTAATCATCAAGATCAAGCACAAGCCAGATGGCTCCATTCTCAAATATAAAACCAGAATTGTGGCCAAGGGCTACTCACAGCAAGATGGGGTGGATTATATAGAAACTTTTAGTCCAGTTGCAAAAGCTGGGACAATAAGAGTGTTTCTGTATGTTGATGTGAGCTACAACTGGCCAATCAAACAAGTGGATATCAATAATCCATTCATAAATGGGAAAATACAGGAATGTGTATAATAAGAGTGTTTCTGTCTGTTGCTGTGACCTACAACTGGCCAATTAAACAAGTGGATATCAATAATGCATTCCTAAATGGGAAACTGCAGGAATGTGTATACGCCTTAGCGGGGATTTGTGGACCAAAACAAACCTAATTATGTATGTAAGTTGAACAAAGCCCCGTATGGCCTAAAACATGCAACTAGGGCCTGGTTTGAAGAACTAAGAACACAATTGCTGGCATGGGGATTCAGACAAACTGTTTCAGACACTTCGTATTTGTTCTAAAAGAAGGGACTTTCACTTTATATATTCTTGTATATGTTGATGATTTTTTATTACATGCACCTCTGATCAATATATTCAAAAGTTCATCAAACTTCTAAATTCAAGATTTCCTCTCAAAGAATTAGGTGATGTGAGTCAGTTCTTGGGGATGCAGGCCACAAGAGACTCAAATGGCTTATTTCTCAGCCAGAAAATGTATGGACAACAATTACTAGATAGATTGGGGATGAACAACTTGAAGCCTGATGACGTAAATCAAGTGGTAATAAAATACTTGACCACCATAAACCAATACTAGCAAGAGGACTAGGTCCATCGTAGTATAGCTATAGCGAATCAAGGTCGATCCCACAGGGAACCAATTGTGGATCATTTATATACAAGCAATTAATTACTCATATCAAGGTCACGAAGGCGGTCTACGACCAACAAAAGACTAGAAAAGATAAACGACTCGACACAACACAAATAAAGACACGTAATTAATCTCCCCAGTTATTATGTTATCGTTTGGATCTAGAGATTCTATATAATTAAGCTAGACTCGACAACTATTAATCCGATTCATATTTCTTTTATATTGGCTACGGGAGTCATCCCCTAAATTAGATCTAGCTCCGGGTAGGCCATCTAGATCACTATGCTACATTACGTGACTTCGCTTTTTAGGCCTCCATCTCATATAACTTGCACGCTTACAAAACTAGGGATGCCGATATTAACCGTATTCCTCACCTAGGCAACATTCCTATGGTTAGGCGTACTTCCTAGGCGATCGCATTAGTCTTCGTCCCATTAACAATTACCTGCACGGTCTCATGTTAATCTACGATTTACGTATAACTAGATGTGCACTATTCCCTAATACAGAACAGATCTAGATCTCGCTGAAAGTCCCGGAAGATCAATTCATGAGCTGACCTAGGAGCCCTATATTGGTATTTTCTAATCATACGCTAATTAAAACAGACGAGCAACGTAGCCGTAGCCATACCTACTAAGATAAGTAATTCTAGGTGGACAATCACACCATAAAGACGTGGCTAGATTGACACGGCGAAAACCTAAATCTTAGCATTTCTACATACGTAACGGATAAAATAGAGATTCATAAAGCAATTATATAGATCTACTAAAAACACGATTGTCGATCATACCAGAGTCATCTATAGGTCACCGGATGACAGATCTGGGCATGTGGATCCTTATAGACAAGGAATCCCCACTGCCTCAAATCGTATCCTTAGATCTACATCGTTCGGCGAAGAACGAACAACCTCAAACGATAAACAATAATTGGGGACTTAATTACAAAGAACAAAGAAGAAATAAATACAAGAACTTACATTATAGCAGAACTTGTATAAAAACCACTCTGAGGAAAACTGAGAACTTTATTATAATTCGAGAGAAGTTTCTAAGGTGTGTCTCAAATGAAATTCATACAACTCTATTTATAGGGGTTCAAGCTAATTAAAAGATATATTTCAAAATATCAAAACAATTAGAGATAACTCCCGGCCGATCTCCCGACAAAAGCAATTTTCGCCCCAAGCAAGAGATAGGGCAGCCGCATTTTTGTTGGAGAGCTTCGGATTGGCTCGCCGGCTCTTGTTATGCCTTACTCCTCTTTCCGTGCTTATTCAATCTTTATCTTTAATGCATCCGGATTTACTTGGAATTATCTTGTAATTTAATTTATCCATTTGCATTTATCCTCCAAAAATTATCTCAATCTACAAAATAAATGTTTATCCCAAAATAAATCATATTTAAATAATAAAACGGATAAATACCAAATTATATATTTTAAATTACACAATAGAAGATAATCATTATAATATAAAATAAATATTATTATGCTCGATTTAAGGATAATGTTGATGACTTTTACTGGTATAATTTGACCGTCATCAACTACCCCCCACTTAGACTTTGATCGTCCCGAACAAAGCATCAATAAGTCATTCCCCAAGATAACATGCTCCAATGGTCAAATCATACTTACACAAGAAACTCGAGTCAACTCATGCCATTCATGCTCATAAGGTATCCATTATTCGCTACTCGTTATGAATCGAAGTGATGTGTCATGTGTGCATGTGCATTCAGTTTTATATATTCGTGGCAAGATTAAAGTTTATGCTAACTTCGCAATCTCAACCTACCAACATCAGTATTCCCACTTCTTAAGCCTCGCAATGGGTAAAGACATGGTGCAATAAGCAAGAGCGTTATCTAAGAGGTTTTTGGACTTGGAGACCGAGAAAAATACTCGAAGCCTCTTAAAAGTTGAATTTTTTCTCATATTTTCATATTTTCAAGTATTAACACAAATCAAGAAAGAAACTTGCTTTAAAAGTAAATTATGCATTGCAAGAATCCCCTTTCATGGATCGGTTAACAACATTGAATATTACCACAAGCGCGAAGCTACTTTGGTAATGTTACTACAAGCCCAGTGTTTAACATTTTGTTAAAACACAGATAAATCTCAAGCTTATTACTCCGCTTTGTTGGCTAGAAGATAAGAATACATCAGTAGATAAATATCGACACTAAGTTCACATAATCAATCATCTATTCAATGTACACATAATTTCTTCAGTTATTATAATTCGTGCGGTAAAAATCGATTCAAAGATTGAGTAATCGAATAATAAATAACTACTTGCAACAATCGGCATGAATATCCTTAAATTTACATTCACATAAGTATAAAATAATCACGTACTCATGCAACTTGGTTCCTTTCCTATCAATTCTTAGCTAGGAACTCACAATTCTAAGGGTACGAGATAAATAATATGGAATTTATTAAATTTTTTCAATTTTTCTTAAATTTTCTACCATACCGTTTCTTTTAATTTTTAATTATAGCACATCATAGCTAAGTCTCCTACCCCCCATTTAAACATGTCATTGTCCCCAATGACAAATAAAAATGAAAATTTAAGACAAAGACTTAGCTTTGGAAACGGCTCTCAAGTAGATGCAGAACATCGGAGTAATCCAAGCACGGCGTGGAGAAGCACGTGAAAACCTGTTTAAGAAAACCAAACAGAAACTCCACGAAACCGTTAATAACATGTCAATGGAAGTTATAAAATAATGTGGCAGTAATTAGATATAAAATATCCAAAAACAAATTAAGCCACTTTATTCCAATAACCAATGACAAGGAAAACCAAAGAGTTAAAACGACTCGTTCAGACACGAATTCTAAAAAAAAGGATAGATATAGACGCAAAAAGAAAAATACTAAATAGAAAGAAATATAAACATGATGGATGTAGGAGCTCAGATCTATGCGCAGCGGATGGATCACGATTTATATATCACAATACATAAATAAAGGATTTAACTACTACAAGGGGGTTAAGATTATATTACCAATAGTGGGAAGAGAAGCCTTGATCTTCCAATGTTTTCTCCAAACGGTGGTTGGTGGACACCCTTCTTGATAAAAGCACCTCCTTGATATGCAACACCAAGACAAACTTGGTCTCCAAGTTTTAATTAATTAAATAAATAATTAATTTGGTCTCCAAGTTTTATGGTGATGTGGTCGAAATTTTCAATGCCATCTACACTTGGAATAACTCTCATTTTATAGGAGAGTAAATCATTGGTCTCCAAGTTTTAATTAATTAAATAATTAATTAATTAAACAAAATAAAAGGATATTTTCCTTAATGACTAATTGTGACATGTATTGACCAATAGAAATCAAATAACAAGTCATCCAACCAATCATATATATAACAAGAATATCTTTTATTTTCCATAACAGAAGAAAATTAATTCTTGTGCTAAAAGGAGACAAATAGGCGCCACATGTTAGGGTTTTTTTAGCCCACATAAAATGTGTTTTATGTGTATTATATTATTTAGCTCAACTAAATAATATCCATGCATATCAATTAATTAGCCCAGCCAATTAATTATCACTGAGGCCCAAATAACAAGAATATCAGCCCGAATTATAGAAGCCACATTGGGGACCATGGACCTATAACCAGTAATTAATTATTCATCTAACAGAATAAGTACATTCATTATTAATTCCGGGATTACGCCACCATAAACCCGAAACTGAACTCTACCGATTATAGATGTATACTTATACTCAATCCATAGAGTGAATAATCGTCCATTGATATAATCACTACATAAGGATTAACCCTCCATAGACTGTCCATTCTGAGTAGGAAGTCTCCGTGAACCCGACTCAGAATATCTTATCCTTATTTACCATTGACCCACTGATGATCAATTAGTTCACATATCTGACTAGTGATCAATTAGTCTAATATAAACTCGGCCGATCGATCACTTTCTTAGGGTTAACAAACAAGGCAACTGTCTCTCTACTTCCCGCAGGAAGGAATATATTCCATGTCTGTGAAAATCAGAACTACTCACTCATCAGGAGATAGTGCCAATGAGAAGTGGCTTGGAACACATATTTAAGTGAACCGTAACTAACACATCAAACACTACCCCGAGACAAGTAGCACCATGTGATCACCTCAGGATTAAGGTTGATCCATATATGATCATCTAATGATTTAATAAGATTCCTCGATTACGGAATTATATCGAGAAATTCAGATTAAATCGGTCCAGTCCTATATGAATGTCATCATATATAAATGCCCCACGTAGGTACTCTCTACCGATAGTCCGGATAAGACTATCACACCCTAAGGTGTTCTGGGTGCATTATTGGTGTTTTAATCAAGAGACCATAAACTCTTATTAAGTTCACCACGGACTAATAGTTTAAGTATATCACCACTAACTCAATCCTCACGTGCATGCCATACACTGAGTTAAGCGGTTACATACTGATACACTTAGGGTTTGCAGCAGTGTATTACTTACAAGCACAAAGCAAGTAATAAGGTGAGATAAATTCTGTCACAAAAAACAATTACACAAATTGTCTTTCGGGCACTACACCTAACAAAACAATCAACAAAAGATTATAGTCTTCATCGAAATCCTCCACCACAAAAATATTCTTAAAACCGGGTGGAGAAGACAAAGATCAAAAAGCGTTACCCCATGTGTGGAAACACGAGGTTTACCGGATTGATAAGGTATTTAATCCAGCGTAAAAGAGAAACTTGGTAAGGTATAACATATTGAATGTGACCTATCGGCTAAAGATAAGATCAGATACTTAGCGCAGAAACTTCTCGCTTGGATTGGATATCAACAACTTAGGGAGTTGTAGCTTCTCCTCGAAATTACTAATAACCCAATGTATCACGTAAAAGTCATAACCGTCATCAACAAGGTCGGATCGGTGTGATAGCTTAGAACAAAACTCATCATCTATATACCGGAAGGGTCAGAAAAAGTGTGAAAATTAAAAACTTCCGGTAGGAAGATAAGTTGTAATTTGATCGAACCAAAAACTTTTAAAATCTAGCTAGGTTCAGAGCTACACTTACCCCAGCTAGGATCATGAAAACCAAAATGATAAAAGATAATCATTAAAACTAAGCAATATTTCTAATTCCGCAACACAAGAGTATCTTGTAAACAAAATGGAGGTCGAGAGTATGATGGGTTTAGAAAAAGATATATAAGGATGGTAAGAAAAGATAAAGGGTGGGTAAGAAATTGTGTTCTGGGTGGGTGGAAAGTGTTTTAGAATATTGGTTTGGGTAGGTATTGGTGAAGGGATTGGGTTGGGTGGGAGAGTGAAATAGATGGAAAGAAAGAGAGGGGATGAAAGAATGGTTAGAAATGTGAACTGTTGGGGCAGATTGGTGAGAGAATCGAAAAGGTTGAAGGGTGAAAAGGTATAAATAGAGCTGTTAAACGAACAGAGCCGCTCGTGAACAAGCTCGTGTTCGGCTCGTTAGTGTTCGTGATCGTTTGTTCGTTTAGCTTAACGAGCCGAGCTCGAACATGATTGTAGGCTCGTTTGCTTAACGAGCCGAGCTCGAGCTTGGTTCACGAACGTTCGATTATGTTCGCGAACATGCTTATTATGTTCGCGAACATGCTTATTGTTCGCGAACATACTTATATAATGTTCGCGAACATGCTTATATGCTTATAATATATG
This sequence comes from Gentiana straminea, assembly GCA_036785695.1. Classification (NCBI taxonomy): domain Eukaryota; kingdom Viridiplantae; phylum Streptophyta; class Magnoliopsida; order Gentianales; family Gentianaceae; genus Gentiana; species Gentiana straminea. The sequence goes on along the minus strand of JAVUPR010000266.1, from coordinate 19,691,729 downwards.
TCTAACGAACCGAACTCGAGCCGAATTCAAGCCAAAGTCGAGCCAAAAGACAAAAAATATGTCTAACGAGCCGAGCTCGAACGAGCTCGAATAGTTCATGTTTTAAACGAGCCAAGCTTGAACAGAATTTTTTGTTCGTTTAACAAACGAACGAGCTCGAACGAGCTCATGAGCTTAACGAGCTCGAGTTCGAACAGCCAATACTCGGCTCGGCTCGGCTCGTTAACAGCTCTAGGTATAAATGAAAGGATAAGGGTAGTTGCAGAACGAATTGCACACCTTTGGATTTTCACTCGGATCGCCATTCTAAAAAGTTTTAGGAGTTGACCAAAAAGCGTTCTTGTTCGCACCAATCATTCTCTGTTACTTTTTTAGTAATTCTCAAGCTTTCTTAATGCTTTCATCTTAAGGTTGATTGCTGAATTTCCTTTTCTTTAGCAATTTCTCGACTCTCCTAAGAAACTCTATTTCACGTGGCCTATATTGAGTAAAAAAGTTTTGCACATCCTTAGCCTAATGGCCATCGGAACACGGCAAAATAAAAAACATCAACATTTGTCACGTTACTCTTATTTGACTCAAAGAAAACAAAACCTAAAATCCTAAAAAAAAAAAAAAAAAATCCTAAGGGTTTTAAAGAAGTAGTTCTGAGTTTAAAGTCATCAGCTCGACTTTCCAAAAATTATCCTTGTCAGTTATCCTTCTTGGATCCCTAGATGTTGACCCCTTGAGCACTATATGAGGTGGGCTCGTCGCTTTTGCGGATTAATATCCTTCCCTTGGTTGTGAGACCTAGGAAACGACATTTATCCATACCATTTATACAGAGCTCTTACCTCTGCTATCGTTTTAGGAATTAGTGAATTCTAGGCAGATTTAGTCCTAGGGACCCATTTTACTCCTATCCTCTATAATGCTGCTTCATTATGCTCTCTCAAAACTCAGCGTCTTCTTTAGATTGAGAATCCTTGAAAACTACACAATTGTTGCTCCCATGGCCACTAGAAGCAATCTGGGAAAACTGAGACTGAGATTGATGGTCAGTTCAGTTAAGTATATTCAGTTCTGTGAAAGTCAGTTTGATGAAGTGCAACTGAGTTTTTTCGAAGTCGGCGGTCGGTTTACGGTCCGCGTGTTTATGCGAGTATAGCTGAGTTCTACATCTGGGCAACTGATTACAAGTCTGGGAAGTCAGTTTTTTGAACTGGTTTTTCTTTTGGTGGATAACAGCTGGAGCTGGGGTCCACATCTGGGGTATTTATGGTAGTTCCGACAAAGATCTATGGCGGTTAGGGTTTGGGACTTGTGTCTATAAATACCAATGTTGTAATCAATGCAATGTGTGTCTTTCTCAAAGTGTTATTCACACACTTGTGAAAACTTTGTAATTCTATGTATAATAAAATATCTCATTTTCTGTCCGTGGAGCAGTCGGCACAACGCCGAAAACAACGTTAAATCGCTGTGTTCATCTTGTTTCTGTGTTTATCAATTCCGCCATTCTTTAACGTTTACCTTGCTTCTGTGTTTGTTTATTTTTTAAACTGTATATTCCTATCCGTGTTTATAACAGAAATTAATGAGGTGCCCTAAAGAATAGCCTGTGCTATTCAGAAATCATTGGTGGTGGGTTATTTGGAAAATTCTGTCCTAGGACTCCTACTTAGTTATTTTTCCAGTATTTCATAGCTTAGCTTGGACTAGTCAAAGGTTCAATTCCCATAGCATCACCATTTTGTCTGTTCATCCCAGATAGATTGCAGGTTCCGATATACCGTGGGATTTTTTTACTTTATTTTTAATTCTTCTTAACAACAATCATAAATTTATCCAAAGAGAAAAACATTTGTAGAATTTATATTTAATCTTCGTATGATTCAATTCTTACTTTTCATATCTTCACATCTCATTCTCACCATATAATAATTTCATTCACAGCCACAGAATCAATAGGTTTATCATTTGTTTGTGCGTTCCTTTTTATCGGGGAAATAAATTGTGACGTTTCTGTTTAGAATAATTAGTTTTTATCCGAATTTCCGATAAATATATTTTTAAAATTTAATCTAATTATATACGTAAACCGTACGTAGTCAAACCTTAGAAAACAAGACATAAGACTAAACGATAGACTCGGATATCTAAAACAACTAACACAACTATCGAAAACAACACATGTTGCATCAAAAACATCATCAAAAGACTTTATTATAACCGTCAGATACAAATAATCCATTACATCTTCATATCCACAAAGTCAAAACACTAATTTCTATAATTACAAAGGTAGGACAACCTATACCCATAATACAACAGAATACAAGAATAACAAACTCCAGATGCATCATCCCGGGGGTCACTACACAGTGGCCTCGAAAACAACCTATAATACACCACTTTCTCGGAGTAGGGAACAATAAAGAAATGGGTAAGTACATGCGTATTTAGTTGTTAGAAAATCTACGCGGAACCACATCGGAATTCAAAATTTTATTTCCTTTAACCTAGATCGACTTCGTTTGAGCAACAAACAAATAAGCTAGTAGACGGTGGTTACCACGCTTGATCTAAAAGATCGACGCTTTAACCGTCTAAGGAGAGTAGTGGTGCACGGAGCCGCCCAAGCGTTCGGCCTCTACCGCTATTCCACACGAACAACCCGCCGGAATCCACCATTGGATTGCTACTAGAAAAATCCGGTTGCTAGACCCGTCTTTTCTCTCTCTCAAATCTCTCTCTAAGAAACTCTCTATTTTTCACAAGAAACTATTAGTCTTTTGGAATTGTGATGTATAAAAGAGCTAGTCAAGCCTCCCTTTTATAAGGTGACATGCGCCCCTATGTAATCCCAATCTGATTGAGAGAAGCTTCCTAGTAGATTGGGAAGAAAGAGAACAATTTCCTAATAAAATAAGAAAAATACATTTGATTGATTTATCTCATTTAATTTAATATCATATATTAAATATTTTCAAGATATTGTCAATATCTTATATTGACTATATTTATCTTATTATCATAAATCTATTTATCCAAAATCAATTAATATACAATATTAATATATGGTAATCACATTATTGCACAATCCAAGTACACTTGTAAATGGCACCCCCCCCTTAGCCAATAAATTCGCTTCCGGAACATTCTTTAATTAATATAATATTATGATTAATTAATTCACAAAATACATGTATATCTCATATATATATATATATATATATATATATATATATATATATATATATATATATATATATATATATATATATATATATATTCGAGATTATGTGTATCATAATACACATATTTAATTAATCAACATAATTAATATCTTGTATTATATTTATTCATAATAAATAAATACCACCATATTAATTTGCCACTATAACCTTTATAGTATGAGATAAATTCTTTTCTTATTTGGTTATCACTATAACCGCATTATAATCCGGCTAGATGTTCTTATGTGTGTGACCCGATAGGGTTCCGAATATGTTGGCCGTAGACACAAAATGCAAATTACGAAAATGCCCTTCATACCTAACGATCACGGAATAGCGTCTAGCAACACACCGTGACCCCCAATCATCAGAAGAGTCAAATGCAATGACTACTACATTTCATGTGAAACAGTTACCGTGTAAATAGAATCTTATCGCTGTAATAATATTCATACGGTCGTTCGTCGAGTGTCATACATCAATGACCGTATCTTATAATCTGGATATCAAGCTCTCTCGAAGTAGCTCATTTACTTCCACTTTGTAAAGATTCACGAGAGTAAGACATTCCTTATAAGAAGGCTCTTTTGGATATTCACCCCTATTGATAGGGTATGCGATTTCCAGACGACCAAACATGTATACTTCGCATGGTTCAGTATCACACACAATCACTACCGCATGATCGCCCCGTGGCTAAGAGAAACCTCAATAGTGTCAAAGCATGACAATCCATACCGTGATGCCATGCAGACTCCGGTCCTAATGATAATTACACATTGCCACATACTGCGACACTTAATAAAGTAAGTGGGTCAGTCTAACGTACCCATTCTCTAATACACGTCCACGTACAGTCCAAGTGTCTCTACACTTCGATAGACGAGATCTATCCATGTCCTTAAAGACTGAAAACATCTAATACGTGCTAGCCTGTTTGTACTGCCAGTGCTCTGTTTAATAATACATACGGCATGAGACATTTATCAAACTTATTAAAGTGATTAAAGATCTCATCAACCATAATTGCCTATCATGGTTTCTCTATCACAATCTAATACTAAGGACATTATCATATAACAATTCATAATTGGTTCTTTAAAAGAACAAATACATGACAACAGAAAAGCAATTTATTATATATGTATAATCATAAAGAAATAGTAGAAATGATCCGACCCGGTCGGATCCGGTCCAACCCGATTGGGTTTAGGACACTATTTCAACATTAGTATGGGTAGAAAAATCGGTACTAACAATATATATATATATATATATATATATATATATATCTTGTTAGTAAAAGCATTAAAGTGCTACAATCGCTACCACGTAGGTTATAACAGAAGAGTTCACTCACCCTCTACTACCTCTGTTAGTATAACCTTGCACAAATAAATTTGTTACACCAAGATCAAATGACACTAAGTATGGTGAACATTGCACCACAACACATTCAGCACCTCAAGGGCACAGACAGCTCCGTGAGGAAGATCACATGAGTCCCATCGCATCAGACCAAGAGGTGTAATGCTTCCATGCTGCGAAGAATAAACGTGTCTCACTAATGATAATGGTGTTTAACTTTTAGACACAACACATATGTTATTACAGATTTAATCTATCCACCTATTCCATTCACATAAAAAAAAGCTTTTGAAGGACTTCTAGTCCTAGACAGTCTAATTAAATTACCCAGCACATTGTAAAATGATTATTGACTACTAAATCAATATCCCGCAAGGCCTATATAGTCGCCTTCCAGTGCTCCTACCTTCTCCCCGCAGAGGGTCTCAATTTTGGTGTTGAGTCAAGGTTACCAGAAGTCGATGTTAGACATTGTCAATTACCAGTTATTACCATGAATCATTCATCGCTAACCACACCGTGATAATTTTGACATTATCACGTGTTATAGACAATATGAGAATCTCATTCAAAGATAACCACGAAATGTTTTTAGTCGTTGGCAAAGATTATGGCATGATATATAGCGATAGTCTCCCCTATTACTACGTCGAAATCGCCCTCCCATAAATCTGAAAAAAACCGCCAAGAATGTTTCCTGCATTACCATGAAGCATACCACCCATTGTCACTTCGTTTTCTTAGGCAGCAACGTCCACGTTAAACTTTGACATACATTGTGGGGGGTGGATTTCACTTTTTTGCCGGTTCAAAGGATTTGGTCTTGAGCATTTCTCTCGTTTTCCGTAAGGTAAGCAACAACTTCACTTTCCGCATGAGAGATGATAGTAGCAGGTGAACTAGGGACGGACCCAGCTGCAAATAAGGGGGGGGGGGGGGGGTGCTTGGCCCCCACTGAGATCCGAAAATCAACGTGTTTTTATAGGTAAAAAATGTAAAAACACTATTGATACCCCCACTCGCCTTTCAAATTTATTCCGGAGCTCCCACTGAGATTTTTTTTCTGGGTCCGTCACTGAGGTAAACTCCATTCATTTTGAAAGACCAACACACTCCTACTCTTCCATATCCACCACAATATACAAATTATCGTTGCAACACCTTTTTAACTTTATTTGCTACTGGGAACTTGAAGAAAATCCTGACAAGATCGATATATGTATTTTTACCAAAAAGCTTCATCCGGCAACAACTTCCAAACCTCCCTAAATAAGGTGCATTCGAAGAGACATTGTCAATACGTTTCATCTTCCTGGTTACAAATGACGCATAAACCATTCCCTTCCTCTTTGTCGCAATCTCACAGAGGTGGGCAAAGCATTTAAAAGAACCTTCCAACAAAATTGAATAATCTTTGGTTGTACCTTAAGATTCCACAGTACATTTTTTTTTGTATAAGGCTGAGACGAAGGAGCTAAATATTATTTAGCCTCAAACCGTTTCAAATTATGCGTTAAGCTGTATCCAGTTTTGAACGAGTAGATTTTATTATCCACGTTGCATAAATTTTCTTAATACTATGTTACAAGTCATTGACCTATACATATTTTAGTCCGAAAGAAAAAAGAACGGATAATGAAGGTTATACCCTGCAAAGACCATGGTTCGAGTCCCGCTAGGGGTGAAAAATATATGTGAATATTTCGTTTCCGTTATAAAAAAAGGATAATGAAGTATTTTTTTTTTTTTTTAAGAAGTTAATGAAGTTTTTTTCTTTAATAGTTTAATTAAAAGTGAAGTTTTTTTATTATTTTTAAAATGAAGTTTTTCATTTGCGGGAATGAAGATGTGTCTACTAGTAGTATTTCACTTAGTTTATGTTTTTTTGAAAGAAAAAGAATTATTAATAATAAAATGCAGAACTTGAAATCGAGCCCTTTCTCCCATTCTTGTTGCTCTGCCCAATGCTCTTTTCCATCTTCATATTTTACGGTATCTTCGCCTCATGCGAGGCAATGGACTTGGGAAAACCTGTGCTTAAACAAAAAGCTTTCAGAATATAAAGACAGGATTTAAAGCCACTACGTAGTAATAAGACAAAAAGGGCTCGCATAAAACCCGAGATTGACGAACCATTAATCTAAGTAACATGGATCATCTCACCCATTTAAATTCTGCCAGCTTCTTTTTAAGCACCCTCTTCATTATTTTATTCTACAATACTCTTTTTTATGTCTGCCCCTGCACCTTAGATTCCCATTTTGAGTTTAGAAAGAGAGAAAACACAGAGAAAACAGAGGGAAAGATAGAGTGAAAGATTCCCAAAGGTTGCAGCTGCCTTCAACAAAAAAATTCCCCTTTCAGGTAAATGATCAAACAGTTTGGATGCTCTTTGATGTGAATGGTGTAAGTTGTTTTCTTCAAAGTTCAAGTCTTGAATGAAAAAGTTTGGAACTTTGTTATTCCAAATGCAGCTTACCTCACCCTCTTCTGTTATTAATATTGGGACATTGTAATTTATATATATTTCTGCTTTGAAGTTTATTCATTGATTTGAGGTATGGAGGCAGTAGTAAAACTGCCTATACAAGCACCAAAGGAGATTTCAGTAATTGATACTTCAGCCCTAACCATAAAGATAGCAAACTCTAGCAAGAAAGTTAGTAAGGAGATTGTAGATAACACTGTTCCTTCAGATGTTGATTCATTGTCACAGAGCATGTTAACAAGTTCATTAGATTCATCATCTCCATGTTATTCCCCTTACCTTATATCTCCCCCTTCTTCAGCATTTGTTTCAGCATTGCAATCACCTTATATATCTCCAAGAGCCACTGTAATTCCGGATTTACCCTCCAATGATACCTCAACTCCTACTACTATTACTAACATCACTAGTTCCTCCCCACCAGCATCATGTAGTTGTTCACAGTCTGATGACATTCCTAGTACTTCTTATACTCCAAGACCCGAAAAGTCCGATTATCCTGAGGATCTTGTCAACACAAAGCTCAGAATTGTCACTTGTGTTCCTGTTCCAGGTCCAGAAACCGCACCCCGTGTTTCGTTTTCGTTCCCTGTTCCACGAATTTCATTTGCCAAAACCTCTATCTCTCCTGCTTCCAATCCTAAGCTTAGGAGCTATGATGTGTATATAGGATACCATGGTCAGAACCCGAATCTTGTCCGGTTTTGTAACTGGTTGAAGTCTGAGCTAGAGGTTCAAGGTATTGCTTCATTTGTTGCAGATAGAGCTAGCTATTCAGAGAATCAGAGTGATGACATTGCTGACCGAGTTATTTGTTCGGTGAATTTCGGTGTTGTAGTCCTAACTAGACTTAGTCTGTTAAATCATCTAACTATGGAAGAAATCAGATTCTTTTCTCAAAAGAAGAATCTGATTCCTCTGTTTTTCGGTATAGATGCTAATGAAGCCTTGTCCCTTGATAACAAGGAAGGCAAACAATCACTTGATAAGCTAATGAACTTACATGAATACGCGTTGGAAGCGAGTGATTTCACTTGGAGAAGTTGCATATTGAAAGCTGTTGGTGTTTTAAGGGAGAAGATTGGAAGAAAGAGTTTGGTTGAGACTGAAATTCAAGGATTTGATGAGTTGCCGTTCCCGAGAAACCAGCTTTTTGTTGGTAGGGAGAAAGAAATCATAGATATTGAGACTGCATTCTTTGGTTGTGGAGAACACATGGTTAAACAAGAGTCTTCTTTATCCGGTGGCCACCTGGCAAACGGCGAATGTGAGGTTGACACGGGTAGAGGGCGAAGAAGCTACATTAATCTGGAAGTTGGAACTTGCAAAGAACCTAATTTAGAAAGTTGGGTAGAACCAAGAAACTCAATGAAAAGGACTAAAAACAAGAATCCCAAAACCGGAAAATACAAGAGCTCCTGCAGCAGTGTTGTGTGTATAAACGGATCACCAGGCGTTGGAAAGACTGAACTTGCTCTAGAATTCGCGTACAGATATGCTCAACGATACAAAACGGTGTTCTGGATTCGAGGAGAAACACGGTACTTATGGCAAAACATAATGAGCATATCCCTCAAACTGGGATTGGATGTGAGTGCAGATCCAGAGAAAGAAAGGGGCAGAATTCGAAGCTTCGATGAGCAAGAAACCGAATCATTCAAGAGGGTTAAAAGAGAGCTTTTTCGTGATATGCCTTATTTGCTCATCATTGATAACTTAGAATCCGAAAAGGAATGGTGGGAAGGTAAAGATCTGCATGATCTCATTCCAGCAAACACTGGAGGAACCCATGTTATCATTACAACTCGGTTATCACGCGTGATGAACTTTGATCAAATGCATCTTCAGTCCCTGCCTTTTTCTGATGCTATGACATTAATCCAAAAGAAACAAAAGAAAGAATATGAAACCTCAGAGTTAGAGATTCTCGGAAAGTTCGATGAGAAACTAAAAAGATCAAGTTTTGGGATGTCTTTAATTGGTTCTATACTTGCTGAATCAGCAATTTCACCATCTGCGCTTCTTGAAGCTGTAAACGAGTTCCATACGGAAGAAACCGCGTCTTCTTGTTCTAGCATTAGCATTGCAGAGCAACAGTTTTGCAGAACCAACCCATTTCTCATCAAAATCCTTGAATTTTGTGTTACTTTTTTGTTGCAAACAGGTGGAAGCAGAAACGAAACAGCGTCAAGAATGCTTCATATTGGAGCTTGGTTAGCATCAGCACCGGTTTCAGCAAATTTTTTATCCATTGCAGCAAAAAATCTGCTTCCCACATCGACGAAACGGTTAAAAGGTTGGACGAACTGTCTTAAGCTCACTCTTGGACAATGTTCAGGCTGTTATCTAGCAGGACAAACATGGACTAATGAAGAGGAATCAGCCCTTTTGTTAGTGAATATCGGTTTAGCACGTAAAGTTAACAGAAAACCCGGATGCTGGATTCAGTTACACCCTATAACACAAACATTCTTGAGATGGAAACACGGACTAACATCTGCTAAATTCGTTGTTCAATCTGTGCGGAAAATGGAAGATCCGGGCACTAATCTAGACCATCTATTCGCATCTGCTTTCCTTGTATTCGGGTACAAATCTGAACCCCCTTTAGTCCGTCTCAAGACAGCGGACATGGTTCTCTTCATTAAAAAAACCGCTATCCCTCTTGCTTTACGCATATTCACAACGTTCTCAAGATGCAACACAGCTGTGGAGCTCCTAAAAGTATGCACAGACATCCTCGAAGAAGAGGAGAAGTCATTCGTGTCTCAAGCACAGGACTGGTGTCGTGGTGGTTCGTTTTGCTGGAAAAAGAGGCTTCAAACGTCGAATCAAAACGTGGATGAATATGTATGGAAAGAAGTGACGTTGTTGAAGGCGATGTTAATGGAGACGAGAGCAAAGTTGATGTTAAGAGGAGGGCATTTTGATGTAGGAGAAGAGCTGTGTAGGACATGTGCAAGTATTAGGACAGTATTGCTTGGACATAATGATGCTCGAACTTTAGCTGCTCAAAAGACTTTGGCTAAATTAGTTAGGATGAGAAGCAAAATGGGTGTTTTTCCTAAACAATGACTAGAGTCTTGAATTTTTTTTTTTTTTTTTTTTTTTTTTTTTGAGGGGTTGAGTCTTGAATTTTAAACATTGTATTTTCTTGCATTTGCTTTTTAGATTTAATTATATGATGATTTGGGGGATTGAAACATTTATTTGAGAACTTGAATAAGCCCATTGACTAGTACCAATTACGAGAGCCAAACTATGGTGTGTCTCCACGAAAACATGAATTACAACGGAAAAAACACGTGTTTTTTTTTTTTTTTTTATTTTATTTTTGAATGTATTAGAAAGAGAGACGAATTGTGTGGAAACCTTAAAATGATAAGGAGACCTTTTTTGTTTTGTTTTGAAGGGAATAACATTTTAGATGGTATGTGGTGGTAGGAGCTAGATCTATGGTCGTCTTATCCGGATCTGAGGGGAGACTCTCGGTGTGGCCCGGCTAACCGTTGGCTGGTGGTGCCTCCATCGGATTCTATATGTGTCTTTGCTATTGGGGGGAAGCTTTTCTTTCGGGCTCTCTTCGATGTATTGGTGGTGTATGCCGGTGGTTGGTGTTCTGACGGTGGAGCCATGGCGGAGAAGGATATATTATTATATAAGTGTTGTTTTATATTTATTCTTAGTTTTGTTTGCTGTCTAGGTGTGTGTTTGTCGAGTAATAGATTGCATAGAGGATCCATGTGTCTGAACACCTTCTAATTTATTTGGAAAAATTTCCTTCTGTTCAGCATCCCCAACCCGATCTATTATTCGGCTTTGTTGTGTTGTATGGTTTGTTAGGTCGTGTTTGTAGTACCTTTTATTCAGTTTGTCCGGTTGTAATCCGGCGTCGTCCGGCTTTTTCCTTGTATCTACCGGCGTTAGTTCAGCTTTCAATAAAATCTTTCGTCTTTCGGGGGAAAAAAAAATGCACAACATCCAACCTATGACATGACGTATAAAATAAAATTTAAATGGTTTTATATACATAAAAGTAAACCATAAAAATACCAACTTAGAGCAACCCCAGTGGGCTCTCAATTCAGTCTCGAAAATGAATTTCGGGGACCCTTTATGCCACAGTGGACCCCCAACGCACCCCTATCCCGATAATTTTCTTTACTCTCCCCTCGACATTTCAAGGAGCTGATAAGGGTAAAAAGCTGCAAGTTATTGTTTTTTTTTTTTTTTTTTTCGTTTGTAAAAGCTGCAAGTTGTTGCATATAATAATAATATAATAATAATAATAATAAGAAAAAGTTGTTTATTGGGGTTGTATAGAAGTTGATTATTGGAGTGAATTTTTTTTTGGGTGATGAAAATGTGTAACTGAAACGGAAAACGATGTGTCTGGAGGGTGTGATTGGAGGCGACCATTGGGGTTGCTCTTAAAGACTTACTTTTTGCGAGGTATCTTCACGTAGTTGTCCGAGACTAATCCTTCAATGTCTTGTCGGATGCCAAATATGTGAATCTTTTCAAACAAGATTTGTTGCATACATAAGAGTTCAAACTCGAGACTTTTTTAGTTAAGCATCCAAAGTTAGGCATGAATACGAGATTTCTTACCTAAGCAGACAACGTCCCATTTTGAGGTGACCCTAAAATACTAATACTAGTCGGAAATGAAATCATTGCTTCCACGACAAAATTCACGTACTACATCAGTCAAAACCCGCTTGTAGAAACAACCACTCCCTCCTCCAAATCCAATGCCCTCAAATTAGGAAAATGATATGTCCACTACTCAATTGTGCACAACATGGTGCACTACACATGATCCCACCATCAACAAAATGTAGGACACATGGATTAATTTAGATCCCACCATAATCAATGGTGGGATCATGTGTAGTGGACATGTTGTGGACAATGATGTTGTGCATGTATCACTACCGCTCAAATTAATCCAAAAGCAGTGCGTTTATTTTTCTTTCTTACGGAAAAAATCATGTCTTGCAAACTTATCAATAGTGTGTGTATTTCGTGAACGCAAATCCTGGTTCATATATAAAAAGTAAATGTAGTGTTGAGACAGATTGCCCACACTCTTTAATGATAAGAAAATAAAGTAGCACATTTATTAACACCAATTGGTCTTAGTACAATGGTGAGCGCTTGCTCTTTACATGATATCAAAGCCAGAGGTCATGAGATCGAACAATGGTTGGAACAATATTAAAAAAAATTGTGCAAGTGTTGGGACGTATTGCCCACACTTGAGGGGGTGTTGGGAGAGATTGCCCACACTCTTGAAAAAAAATTGTGCAAGTGTTAGACATATTGCCAACATATGAGTGCCCACACTCTTAATGATAAGCGTCGAACCCTGGTTGGAATAATATTGGACAGATTGCCAACATATGAGTGCACACACTCTTAATGCTAAGAGTCGAACCCTGGTTGGAACAATATTAAAAAAAAAATTGTACTAATTTGGGGACTTATTGCCCACACTTGGGGGGGGGGGGGGGGGGGGTATTGAGGCACAGTTGCGCCCACACTCTTAATGATAAGAATCGAACCTTGGTTGGAACAATATTAAAAAAAAATTGTGCAAGTGTTGGACAGATTGCCAACATTTGAGGGGGGTGTTGAGACAGATTATTCACACTCTTAATCATAAGATAAATGATAAGAAATATAGTAGCGCATTTACTGGAACCAATTGGTTTTAGTAGAACGGTAAACTCTTGATCTTAACATGGTATCGGAGCCAGATGTCACAAGATCGAACCCTGGTTGGACATTATTTTAAAAATAAAAATAAAAAAAGAAAGAAAATTGTGCAAGTGTTGGGACATATTGCCCACATTTGAGGGAATGTTGGAAGAGATTGCCCACACTCTTGAATGAAAAATGGTACAAGTGTTGGCAGGTATTGAGACAGATTGCCCACACTCTTGAAAAAAAAATTGTGCAAGTGTTGGAAAGAGAGTGTTGGAACAGATTGCCCACACTCTTAATTGATAAGGAAATAAAGTAGCATATTTATTAACACCAATTGGTCTTAGAATGGTAAGCGCTTGCTCTTAACATGTAGACAAAATAAAAATAAAAATAAAAATAAAAATAAAAAAAGACCCTCTGTATAATCATGAGAATAAATATAATCAGATGGGTGAAATTTATGATTAAAGTATTAAAAATAAACTGCATCGATCTTCAACTATATATATACATCATCAGACGACGACTAAGTAGTAAGACAAATATGAATGATTGACAATTAACTACATCAATCTAGTAGCTGGTTGTGATCATAACATAAAGGAAGTTATTGTGTGGTGAGAGAATTTGAGGTAAATTGACGGGTGAAACGATCAGAACAACACAGTTTAAATATAGAATGAATGTGTATGATGTGTACGGTGCCACACGGTGTCTTAATAAACTATCTTAATTTGAGATCGATTTCAAGAAAAAACAAGGGAAGGTCAGTGGCGGAGCTACATACAACCAAAGAGGTAACTGATCCGGAAAAATTACACTAATATATATACAAAGCATATCGTTTGCCTCCCCTTAAATTTTTTATTTGCCTTTAAAAAATTTATTATCATCCCTTACTCGAGATCCTGCGTCCGCCTTGGAGAAGACACCACACAAATTTACTTAGGGCACCACAACAGGTTTAATATATAATATACATGAAATGTTGTGCCGTAAATGCAATGATATATTTAATATGGTGTCCTTAAAATAAAAAATAGAAAAAATACAATGTGTTATTTTCCACACATAATTGATTGAGACATGCTGGTTTAATATAAGTCAAATACTAGTAGATAAATAAAGGGAAGTTATTGCTTTGTAAGGAAATTAAGGTGAAATGACGGATGAAACGATCAAAACCACATATTTTAAATACAGAATTAAAGTGTTTGGTGTGTAGTGTGACACACGGTGTCTCCTATGCGCGTGGAAACACCACACAATAACCTCCCATAAATAAATATCAAGAAAATTACGATGAATGGTTAATTGCTGACAGAGACTCCATTGGAGATTTTGCTTTGCTTGCACGCGTGATTTTGAACAGAAAAATAGCTACTTTCATACCTTTAAATGGAACACCAAATATTTAGCTTTCTCCTCCGACCATAAAAATCGCAAAACAAAACAAAATTTGATTTATTGAATCTGCTGTCACTATCGACTCTCTTTTCTTAAATTTTTATTTTCGAAAACTTTTCTTAATTTTTTTATTATTAATTATCAGGCAAAAAAAAAAAAAAAAAAACGCAAAATGTAGAGCTCCAATTGTGATAACGTTAGATTTCCATGCATGGGCTTTAATTAATGAGCAATCATACATTTATACAACATGTTTCACTACTTATATTTATTGATTATGATGTTGTTCATATCATTCACATAGGCGGACCTAAGTGTATCGTGGGGCAATGTTTTGTATTATCTTCCATTGTTAGCGTGTCCAGGTTCCAAACCCTACGACAGCAATTTTTTAGTATATTTTTTATTTTATACGATCTAAATCTAGATATAAAATTTACACTAGAAAAATAATGCTATTTTTTTCCATTCTTTTTTTATACCATCTAATATGATTTAATTTTTTTTTGAAAATTATATCATCTATATCTAATTAAAATTTTAAACACCTCAAAAACAAACTCCATATTTTTTACCTTATATCATCTAATTCTAATCATAAAACATTAAATATCACACCAAACAAACTTCGTCGTAACCAGAACAAACACCAATTTTCTAATCATATTTTGAACATCATGCTGTTCAAAAAAAAAAAAAAAAAATTTGAACAACACAAAAACAAACATTTTTTTTACCTTATACCATCTAAATCTTTTATTTAACCTTATATCATATAAATCTAATTAAAAAAAATTAAACTCATCAAAAACTAACTCTAAATTCTCTTATTATGTATTTAAATGGGCAAAATTTACTAAATGTTTATGATTTGATATACTCCCTACGTCCAATTTATCTGAGGCATTTATCAAAATCACGCATATTAAAAATGTGAGTTAATGCATTAACTTTTACAATGAAATGACTAGACTGTCTTTGGATATAATTAATGTAGTCTTGTTTTTTTATCTCCTAATGTAATAAATAAGGGTAAATCAAGTAAAAACACAATAAATGTTACATTGAAAATTGTATTGCCTCACATAAAATGGAACAAAATATTTTGGTAACTGCATCAGTTATTGTGGAACGGATGGAGTATATATTAAACTAAGATCACCCAATAATTATTTCTTGGTTCCGCCACTGATCATTCAAAGGTTTTTACACTTTAATCAATGATCAAATCGTGTGTAGTAAAATATGTTGCGACTCATTGTATAATGTAAATATCATTTTCATAAATTAAGTGTAGTGTTACCACAAACCTAAGCTTCCTCTTTTGGACCAAATATCAATATCGATCTTTCTTTCTTGCCGTGTAGTGTAGTGTATGTATGACATTCTAAATAATGGTCCGTATCTACGTACTACATCGATCCAACTTGGAAACGGTTATGTTTCTTGACCAATTCAATGATACTACTTTCAAAGATGATAATTGTTATTTACATCGCATCCCATCTATTTTTGGGATATTATGACGGTCATTTGATCTCTTTAAAATCAATTTTAAATTCAACACTCGTCATTCGATTTCTGTAAAGTTGAATTTAAATTCAACATTCGAATTGCGTAAAATCAGATTTTACACATTTACACAACATAAACATACTTTTACATATTTAATTATGACATTAGCCTTATATATCAATTGATGAGTCTGAAATCATGAATATTAATATTGCATATCATATCAACAATTGTGGTATCACCATTATGGCAATATCATGTTCAATTCAATTCCTATCTACTTGTATGCCAAACCCCCCCCCCCCCCCCTGCCCCTCCCTCTCCCCCTCACACACCCCACAAATTAATCCAAAAATAAAATAAATACATAGGAGAGAAAAAGTAAACAAAAATGAATGAAAAAAAAAAAGACGTCAACCATAGGTAGTTAGGCATAGCTATATGCAGGGGCGGATCTATGTTGTGAAACGGTGGGGTTACGTGACCCCACTAAGATCTATGAAATTTTTTTTAGTATTAAAACTATGTAGTTTTATTGTTAAAAAATGTTTTGTAGTTTAAAAATGTAGTTTTAGGCTCCGATAACACTATATAAAAAAATTCCAAAATAAAAAATATAGTTTTAAACTGCGGTGACCCCACTGGATAAAATTTTTGGATCCGCCCTTGACTATATGAGTTCCACTTCCACCACAAAGATGGGAAGTGTTTGACTACACCCGTGGACTCAGGCTGTGTGACACGTTCTATACGTACCGTCTGTTTTTAAATTGAATTTAAAGTGTATGGAGTCAAATCTTCATCAATGGAAATACCATGTAAAAAACCTCCCCCGCAAAGATGGGCCATCATTATTGCCAAGGAAATATTTAGTGTTGCCAGGGCAAAATACACATAAGTGAAAAGGTGATGTAATAGAAATTGCATTGATATTACCAAATTATGCATTTGGCAATTCCAATGCCCGTAAAGATGGGAAGTTATTGGGTGCATCCGTCATATTCAGAGTACACTCATGCGGAAAATTGTACATTTTTTTAATTTTTAAACTAAATTCAAAACGTGTGATCCAGATTTGTTTACTTGTCAATTCGATGAACGTGGGTATACCATGCAAATTGCAAAGACTTCCCGCAAAGATGGCCATTGGGGACAGAAAGGTCAAATCAGTTTAGTTTTCTAGCATGCAAAGCGAGAGTATGTATGTCACGCTTTGAGTTTTGCATGTTACTCCCATGTCACTACATATATAGATACGTATTATGCATGCATAAATGCATAACAGATTTTTATCTGCTTAATTAATCTTTCTTATTTTCGCTGCTAAACACAATGCTTCCCGTTGGATAATTAATCCTTTATCCCACATGTATTAGTATCATAACGAATTATACTACATATTTTTTGCACGTTAATTATGCTTAGTCATAATTATACTTCAACTTTGGAAGCCAAGTTAAATATTAAATCTACTAATGCGATTTTCTGCCGGTTAACCATTGTATACTTGATGTGGTGTCACGTTAAAAACACGATGATGCCACTAAAAGCGCGTTTGTACGTAAAGTAAAGCCTCAAAAAACAATTTATACCAGTCACACAAACTTCAGTATATATATATATATGCTTAGAAACCAGCAAAAAAGTACTGTTTAACCCGGCCACTAATCCCTCCCTCCCTCAACTTTATTGCTCCTTTTATCCCAATAATAACCCCCAACCAACCCATTTTTGGAACTTCAATTCTTCAGATCAATTTGCATATCCTTAACAAAATACCATTGACTTTGTCCAAAATGGAGGGAACCTTCTATTCAAATCTGAAAGGACCCACCAGCAAAAGATCTTGTATTTAAAGTAGCACGCACTACATTCGTGGCTTCTACGGTGTAGTTCCACTTGACAAGCTCGTTGTTTGCTCCATTTGGTTGATGCTGTACCAAACCGCTCGAGTCAACCAGAGATTTAACAGGTCTACCATACACATATTCCTGAGTTTCATACCGAGGGTTCGTGTTTCGAGGGTCATATTTCGACATGCCAGAAATACAAACCGTACCATCATCCCTTACGAACCCCATGACTTGAGCAGGAGTATAATGGCTTGCAGCAGCTTTTGCTATATAATCTGCAGCAGCAGCATTAGCTTTAGCTTGAGGATTTCCGACAACTTTAGACAATGTTTCAACCGTGTGATGTGAACCGGCACCGTATGTTTCTGCACGATGAAAGAAACATGGATCCTGAAACGTCATTCGAGGAACCGTATGGCGTTCTTCATTGTGAAAATTGTCGGTATAAACTGCTTGTAGATTGGCATGGCCAATCACGGAATTCGACACAGAATGTTTAAGGTGAAAAAGCATATCATTCTCATCCTTGTTAATAACCATCAAGTTTTTTCCCATGAGTCTGAGAACAGGAGTTGAAGGAGCTGGACTAACTGATTCCTCCTTATCATTATTATAAACACTTGAAGAGACAATCCCAGGAACCGATTTAGTACTATTGTCTACTTGAACCGCGTCTCTCAGACTAGACGATGAATTCGGGTTGTCCAAAGTTCCGTTCGGACCACAACTCATTTGGGTCCCACCCATTGTTCTTCTCCGGAGAAGAGGCGAATCCTGATAATTCAAACCGACATTTTTCAGCAGAACTTCTTTCCTGGAACAGCGGCATGGGTTAGAAGAGGGCATTTCTGTCAATGCATTGTTTAGTTTTGTCTTAAGTGGTGGACAAGTAGTCTCCATACTATTAGCAGCAATGGTGGATTTAGATATGTCCAAGTTGTTTGAAGGAGGTATAACGGACAACTTTTCCGAGGGTTCTGAACCAGATCTACGTATATTGGAGTTCGAGACAGTTGAAGTATCAGAAGCATGAGAGTCTGAAGACTGATCAGCAAAATCATGGTGATCATCATGAGATTGAACCCTTGTAGAAGTTAAAGACGAATGCCCTTGAAGATCATCGGAGTCCATATGCCGAGGACTAGGCAAAAACGATCCTGGTGGTCCCGGTATTGGAATTTGGTCGACCAACACACAGACATTCTCAATCCTCATGTCCTCAGTGATTAGATTTGCACCGAAAATATCCTGCCCAGAAGTCAAAACCGGCTCAGTTGAATTCATAGCATCTTCAGCTTCATAAAGAGGCAGCTTGTATTCTTCAATAAACCGACCAGGGAAACTTGCAGAATCGCTAAACCTCGTAAATTGTCCACCAACAACTTCAGAAGAATCTGGATCACTACCAAGCATTAAAGAAACATTTTTGTTCCAAGAATCTGGATTATGATGAGAATGCACTGATGTAGACTGTAAGCTTTTCAACGCAATCGCTTCCTCCTCTCGGGATATGATACTTTCACCACTAGTTCTGACCTTTCGGACCACATTTTTGTCATAGGACTCCTCTTCAGAACTTGTGTCTCCCCATCTAGAATCTTCTTCATTGGTAAATTTATGTGAAAAATCTTTAGACTGATCCGTCTCAGAATGTGACAGTGTTTCCTCCTCATCGGACTCAGATGCACCAACGACCTTAAACTTCTTAATGGCTGAGAATTTTCTCTTTGGAGAAAATCTTGAATCAAGAGCTGATGAGAGTTTCTTACTCAAAGATGAAAACTTTCCAGTTTTAGATACAAGGGCATGGTGACCGGAAGATAATGTTCGATTAGAAGCCGAATTATCAGCATTTCGGACATGAGTCTTTCTTATCTTTACCGGACTCTTGCCTGGTGAAAGAGCATTCTCCTGATGATAAGACAAACCATTTTGCCTGATACCAGTAACCCCATGCTCAGAAAGCTCATGGAAAACAAAAGATTTTTTCCTTTTTTTAAGAGAAAGATTCCCCCTGGATTCATCATGCGCCTTATACGATGAATTATCATTTCTTCCGCATTTGCCCAGAGAATTTGCATTAGGAAATTTCAGATCACTAAGCTTCTTCACATGTGAATTTGTTATAGAAGATAGACTGCGTTTAGCCAGCAAATTTCTGTCCAAGCACTCTTGTGAACGCCGCTTATCATCTGCAGTATTAATCTTCTTCATCACATCAGTCTTCGTTGAACGCACCCACCCTTTTGTGGTTTCTTCTGTCAATTTCACTTGATCAGAAGCTTTGTGTTGCTTTTCCATGCAATCATTTTTCTCATCAATTTCTTTACGAGATATGATTCCATCTTGACCATTGGTTATCTGATGTTGTCCAGTAACACAAATAAAAGCATGAGATATCAGCAAAAATAAGGAAAAGCATAACACACATTAAATACTTAACCTCATGTAAAGGTTAAGTTGAAATTTAGGAATTAGTTACAATACGTAATTTAGAATTTTTTAAGCTAATGCTGCCCGAAGGAATACCTTATGTTTCTCAACAATAGAGGAAGACAAAAGATTGGTTAAGCATTAAAAACAAGTTCCAAGGATTAAGAAACAAAGCTTCATGGTTTCTTGAAACATTAAACAAGTGACACACTAGGTTGCACGGGTATGGATACGCTAGTGCGTCTAAAGAATACAAGGGTATGGAGGGATATGCGTAAATACAAAAATTATCAGGACCAAATTGTTCATAAAAAAACTTTGAGGACCAAATTATAGACAATAAAAACAAAACAATGTTTAGTATATATTCTTCATATTTTGATAGTTTTTCATCATTTTGGGAAGCTTTTCATTAATTATCGGTATTCCTCAGTTTTAAACATGTTTCTTCGTTTCACACATCTGAGCTATACATACGCATATCCAGAACTGTAAATTCGCCTCAAACGTGTATCCTATGTATCCAGTGCAAATCTATGTTGTATATGTGTCAAACAAATATGGGACACACTTCGAACAAAAGTATCCGTGATTGTAAGGAAGCATGTACCTTTTTGCCATGATTATCTAGCCTCATACATTTCTGCTGCTTTTGGATCTGATTTCGCATCTTCTTTATTTTCTTTGCCAAAAGGCCCATGGTTCCTTTACCTTCTTTCAAAAGTTTCCTTTTTTGAGGGATATCCAAAACTTTAGACGAAATCGTTGCTGGATTACTGAACTTCGACAAGATACAAAGCTTTGTGCCATTGGAATCAACATAGACTGAGCCATCACAATCAGTCTCCTTCGCATTTAGACATAACCCTTTCGGGTCAGTAGATATCTTCTCAACCTCAGGAGGAGAAAACGTACAGTTGGATGCCCAGTTACTCCCATTTCTCTTATCAAGATCCTCCAATGTACAGTATGGGGCTGTTTTATAAATGTCAGCCATGAGCTTAATTTTCCTTGGTTTTATCCTTTGCCTATTCGTCTTCGAATCTGACGCTGCTGCTTTAGCCATATATTCGCCAGAAAGGCACTGGTCAATGTGGGCATTTAAGGTAGTATTCGACAATGATGAGAATGCTCTACAAACTGGACAAACAGCCACTGCTTCAGAACTCATAGGAGCATTCACAGTTGTAGCTTCTTTAGTGCTTGAATGAGGAATGTTACTATATTTCATGATCAACCGACGCTTTTTAATGGCGAGCTTCTTAGATGCAGTTTGAGTGGTTGTGGCCGATCGATGTTCTTTGTAACAACCAGATTGGTTGGATTTGACAGATTCAAAATGATTACTCGATTCAGAAGGCTCTCTAATAGAATCGCGTCTATTTTCCTTGTCAACTAGAGCACTTTCAACATTGTCTTGCACGTGTAGTAGATTTCTCACTAGATCAGGAGACTGAAATGGAGGCAGTAAATCTTTTACTCCATGCTTCAAACATAGTTGCATGTTATTCTCAGAAAACGGCCAGCTGTTAACAACATCCTTGTTCCGAGTAAAGAAAACGTAATCTCTGCAAGAAAGCCAAAAGCAATTTCGATTTCTTAAGTGATAAAACAAGTAACAAAGCAAACATACCCATCTGAGTTCAATTCATCATGTAGAAATAGTTGGTTGATTTCAAATTTTACGGTGAAAGACTAGACTTTGAAAGATTTTATTGACCGACTCCATCTGGTCAAAGACAAAGTCATGGATTGTGTCTACACAAATCAAGTCCCTACTCCAAATACAAGACAGACGAAAACTATCTTGATAGTCATTGTTTCCAAATATCATTAATTACCAAATAAGGGTAAAATTTGGAAGACAAGCATCACATATGGTAATTTATTGAAAGATGCCTCCTTTTTCAACTCCACACTAAAATTAATCAGATTAAAAGCACCATAAATAAAAGTGCACATGAATTTACTGATAAAATTACCTAATGGAAAACTTGGGTCCTTTCTCAAGGTTTGAGGTTGACAGATCTACTGCTTTAAGCTTGTCACAAGGCCTCTCATCATCACCAAGACATGAAGGATCTGTTGGGTAATTTTCAGTAGATAACATCTGCTAATAAATCTTTCCCTTCTTGTGCTGCCTTGGAAACAGCCACAAGAACCACAATCTCCACAACCCACCCTTATCTTGTACTTATTAGCCTTCAGCATAACAGTAGCCTAAGGCCTTATGACACAAAGTCACCTCAAAATAACCCCACCAGCTAAAGATATTAGAAGCAGCAAAATAAGATCAAGACAAAGCCCCACATTAAAGACTGGCCCTTTTCTTCATTTATGCTAACCTGAAAAGCATACATAAAAAATTAAAGACTAAAATAAGATCAAGGATAGAAACAAAAATGCAAGACCAAGACCCTTATTGTATGTGACTGGAAGATGTAAATTACAAGCATCCAGAACCATTAATACAGATTACTTTCGAGCCTAAGTTCCCAAGAAAAGAACAATTTTAGTGAAACAAAAGCAAGGATGTGGACTGAAATCAACCCCAAAAGACGTTATTTTATGTGAGGAAAACAAGACAATATGCACAAGATAACAGATGATTCTCAGATGGAAAACTACTTAAATATTTCAACACTCCTAAACTCCAATCTAAAGAAAGTAAATCCATGTAATTTAGTGTGTGGGTATGGAAGTGGGGGGGGGGGGGGGGGGTAGGGGGTATGCTCATATAGACCAAAGAAGGAAAACTTTCCCCACCAAAATAGACACCTAAGGATGATTTGTATAGACAACAAATATATGGCCTTAAAGATTCAAGTGATCATGAGATTACCCCAAGCTTCAGTTTTCAGCTTTCAAAAAAAAAAAAAATTCATCCAAACAAGTACACTATTTCACGCACAATATTTATAAAAAATAAAAAAAAAAAAAAAATTTGAAACCAAGAACTACTAAATATGGAGGGGGGAATCAGAAAAGCAGTTTAAAACAAATTTAAGAGAGAACCCATCAAAAAAGATTAGTACTTTCACGCAAAATAATAAAAAAAAAAAAAAAATTGAAACCAAGAACTACTAAATATGGAGGGGGGAATCAGAAAAGCAGTTTAAAACAAATTTAAGAGAGAACCCATCAAAAAAGATTAGTACTTTTTGCAAAATAAGAAGAGGGGTTTCAACTTTCAAGCAAGCAAATCTAGTTTAAGAAGCAGAAGTGAAGTGTGTGTAAAAAGAAATAGAAGAAGCAGATCAGAGAAATCACTATAAACATAATACGGACCTTATTGGATCTAAGAAAGAATCACACTTTATCTTAGAATGGTTAATGGGTTTGATTGTGGGTTGAAGAAAAAGGTAGACAGAGAATAAAAACTTGCCTGGGATGATGATATGATGATACAAGTAACACAAGGGTAAAGGGGGAGTGAACCAAAGAGCAAAATAAGGAGAGACGATGATGTTGATGATGATGATGATGCTGATGTGTAATAAAGTAGTATGTAAGTGTTAGGTATGTGTATGTATTTGATTTTATGTGTACAGTATCAGTAGAGAAAACAGCACCACCCACTCACACATCATGAAGGGGCATGGCATCTGGTTCTTTCTTCTCTCCACACCACCAGAAAGTTGGTTTGCAATACACCGCAAAACTCATCCTCCTAAAGGGTAAATATATTTCTTTTTAAGGAAAATGGGTGGGTCCCACGTGGAGAGGATGAAGTCATCTTTTTTTATTATTACTTTTTTTTTTTTTAAGGAGAAGAGGAGACTTTTGAATTGGCAAGTGATTTAGTGGTATACGTCTTCATTAAACAATATTATTATTATACATAAAGAAAATATTAAGGCTCCGTTTGTTAAGATGTTAAGATAAATTTGTGTAGATAAAGAAATAATTGATGAAAGAAAATAAAATAAAGTAGAATAATGAATAAAATAATGGTAAAAATATAATAAAGTTTAATGAGAGATGATTTAATATTTTTTATTTGTAGTTGAAGATTTGATTGGTGGGAGAATTGTAAGAAATGATTGGTGATGTGATGTAAAAAAACCCCAAAAAAACTCAATCCAAAACAAACAAGGGCAAAGGTTTTGCCTCAACCTAAGTCTCGTTCTCTCGTTCCTAAAACTCTTTAAAAGATGTAGATCGAAGGTTGTATGTGAGTGATCTAGTTTACAAGAGACTTTCTGTATAAGTCGAATATAGAGTATCGAATTCTCATACTTCAACTTAAAGATAATATTGTTATTATAACATCTCTGATTTTTTATCACTGAGTTATGCCCGTGAAGACAAGAAAATACAAATACAAAATTAATCAACTTGACAAAATAAATAAGGATTATACAAAATTGTACAAAAAGAAAAATATTCATATTCATCCTAAGAATAATAAAAAGAACTCATAAGGGGAATTTAAACTCCGAGCAAAACTCCACGAAGGAACCATAAATAACACTATAGTTTATTGTTAAAAGAAACAATTTGAACTTAGAAATATTCAAAGATGACAATGGAATATTTTTTTGAATAAAAAAGAAATGTCTTTATTCCACTATGATTTAAATTCTTTCATATTCAATTACAAAAATGAATACATCTTTTGATTTAATTGTCGAAGATGGTAATTCTTGCATTACATTTTTCCTTTTTTTCGTCCTCTTTATTTGGACATCTTATTTGATATTTTCCAGAGTTATTTTCGAGGTAATTTTTATAAAAATATATAAACAGTGGAATAGTTACATTGGATTTGAAGTCAGTTTTATTGCAGCAAACAGTGGATTTTGGGTTATGAATAGTGAATTTGTCTTTATTACTCAATTTATATTTCCATTGTCATTATTCCTATTTTTTCCTCTCTTTTGTCCTTTTAAATCACTCCCAATAACACTATTACACATTTATTTTAAAATTTTCCGACCAATCCAAGTCCCGACAAAGTTGAAATTGATGAAAAAAGAAAACAAGAAAGATTGTTATTGCCAATTGTCGAAAACCGCAATTAACCGCCGCTGGCATTAAAAACACACCATTAATGATCGAGCGTGAATTGAAATTACTATGATCCAAAACATGATAATCGAAATAGAACCTTTTGATGTAATTAGAGCACTTGCACTAAATACTATAGATGTCTTTGTTGAAAAACGTGAATTATACAAGAAAATAACGGAAAAAGGAATCAAAATCAATCCTGGAATAGAAAACTGATCAAAGAACTTATGCTGCAGATTGATTTCCTATCTATTTTAAATATGATGCAGAAATTTTAAAAATCACAACTACATAACAAACTTAACTACATAACTACTTATCCTCTTGTCATATATCTCAACACCCTTAAATATGTATTTTAGTGATTTTAACAGAAAAAATAACACTGCGGCATATACTCTATTTTCTATGTAAAATACAAATTTTGTAAAATTTTCTTTATATCTACCACATTCATCCAGATTCTGTAAATTTTATATCTATCGCATTATGTAAAATAGAGGATCTGATGCATTTCATTTTGGATGGAGATTATGTAAACTAGAAAAATGTGTATTCATAACTGTAAAATAGAGAATCCGTCTCTAATGCGAGTGTTCTTACACAGGTACCTTTCAATTTCTGCAGAAAACCTATATATATATACGCGCGCAACAATTAATCCAAAACAACTTTAGATTCACCCAAAAACTACTAAAAATATGGTAATATTATAACAAAACCTCAATAAATGATCATCAATGAAATAAATTAAACTACTAACAAGTAACAACTCAACATATAAAATCTTGGAACGATGGTAGACTTAATGAAACAGATTCAGTAGCATAAACAACTAAGACATGAAAAGAAAACTAAAGAATAATATCAAGCTACCAACGTTCTATATCGAATCGGGAGGAATAAAGTGGAATAAGATCAAGGGAATTGATGATCAGATTGATGAAAATTTTATTTTGAAATTTGTGTAGATGAAAAAATGATTAATGAGAGATTATAATAAAATATTATAATCATAAAGTAATGGTAAATAATAATGTAGTATAATGAATAAAGTGTAATGACTAATGATTGGTGAGACAAATTATAATAAAATAATAATAAATAAATTAGTGAAGTGAATATGAGTTATGCATGTCTAAATATGACTTTATTCTCCTCAACATACAAAACCACCTAAAGAGGAAAAAGAATTAGTGAGCACATCACTAATTCCCATCACTAATTCCCGGGCATGACTAAGCGGTTTAATAGAAGATCCGTGAGCTGATCTTTGACGATATGAAGGACGTGACTTGAATTTTCTTCTGTGCGACTAACTCAGCACGTGATGAAAATCAATTTCGATATGTTTGGTGCGAGCATGGAATACCGGATTAGACGTAAGATAAGTGACACTAATATTATCACACCCCAAGCTTGGTGGACGATCCAGGGACACACACATATTTCCCGTCACAATTCACACAACCAATGTAATTCAGAAATCGTATTCATAAGAGCTTTATATTCGGCATCTGCACTACTCTTAGCCATTGTAGCTTGTTGTTTAAAGCGTCAGCTAATTAAGTTCGAGCAAGGAAATATGCAATAGACACCAATTGAACAACAATCATCAGGATCAGGAGGCTCAATCATCATCAAAATAAGCTTACAAATGAAGAGTGGAAGCGCGTCGAAGGAAAAAGTCCATCAAAACAATGTGTTTTAAGTAGCAGAGAATACGATTCTAAAATCAAATCTCAGTAGGGCACATGTCTCACCTTCAACTTATTAGATCTGCCTCTGATCGGTGCTATGTAAATCCTAGGTTAGAAATTCATACTCAGTGGAAAACATATAAGCATACGCATTACAGAACATATACATTAAACGTTGAGAAGAGATTACACGATATCTAATGGTACGTTTATTAGGACGGAATGAAATGAAATGAAATGATTTTTTATTTCCATTCCAATGTTTGTGTATGATTATGAGGGAATGTAATGGAATGAAATTTTATTCCAATTGAATGAAAAAGGTCCATTTTCATTCCTTCCAAAAATGGATGGAAATCGACAAAACACGTGGATGATGGGGTAAGAGTGGGTGGGTGGTAGGGTAGGTTAGGGTAGGTGATGAAGTAGGGTAGGTAGGTAAGGTAGGGTGTATAGGGTAGGGTAGAGTAAGTGATGGGGTAAGGTAGGTAAGATGCGTAAGGTAGGATAGGGTGAAATAGGGTAGGGTAGGATATGATAGGGTGGTGGTAATGTATATGGTGGGGTGGTGGGTAGGGTAGAGATAGGTAAGGTAGGTAGGGGTGGGTATGGTGGGGTGGTGGGTAGGATAGGGTAGGGAGGGTGTGATGGGTTGGGTAAGGTGGTGGGTAGTGTAGGGTGGGTAGGGTAGGTAGGGTATGATGGGTTGGGTAAGGTGGTGGGTAGTGTAGGGTAGGTAGGGTGGGGTGATAGGTAAGGTAGGGTAGGTGGTGGGTAGTGTGGTGGTAGAGAGGTAGGGTGGTAGGTAAAGTAGGTTGGTAGGTGATGGGTAGTGTAGGGTGGGTATGGTAATATATGGTAGGGTGGTAGGTAAAGTAGGGCAGTGGTGGGTATGGTGGGGTGGTGGGTAGGGTAGGGAGGGTGTGATGGGTTGGGTAAGGTGGTGGATAATGTAGGGTGGGTAGGGTAGGTAGGGTGTGATGGGTTGGGTAAGGTGATGGGTAGTGTAGGGCGTAGGTAGGGTGGGGTGGTAGGTAAGGTAGGGTATGTGGGTGGTGGGTAAGGTAGGTTGCACCGTCGAAAACACAACATTAGCCGCTCGATACTCACCGGAAGCTGCTAACGAGGTGGGGCAAATACGTGACACACAGACCGCTTGACCTTCATACACCGTTTTACATCGCATCTTTCAAATATTCCACGTCAACGTGAATCAAATAACGTAAAATGGGTAAAATTTAAAATATGAACATATATATATATATATATAAATAGAAATAGAGAACTCATGAAAAAAAATTTATCAATCATAAAACACCGATTTATACAAGTTTCGGGATCACTTTTGAAATTTATGATTAACAAGCTACTATAATATTTCAAAATTCAAATGGATCATGGATGATGTATCTCCCTCATCCATGACAGAGTGACCAACATCAGGCATGCATAGGCTTTACTTTTTACCTATGTTGCACCGACACTCCAATATGGGTAACGTGCGCCGTATCCGACACGCGCCCGACACGACACGCGTCCGACACGCGCCGACACGGTGTCGGACACGTGTCGGTTGATTTAAAATAATGTTAAATTAAATTTTAAAACCGACACGCCAGGGACACGTCAAGGACACGGAGCGACACGGAGGGACACGTCCCCGACACGGGGGGACACGTTCCCGACACGGCTATTTATATTTTTTTATATT
This sequence comes from Gentiana straminea, assembly GCA_036785695.1. NCBI lineage: Eukaryota > Viridiplantae > Streptophyta > Magnoliopsida > Gentianales > Gentianaceae > Gentiana > Gentiana straminea. The sequence continues at coordinate 19,663,308 of JAVUPR010000266.1, read as the reverse complement.
TTTTTTTGTATTTTTTGTATTTTTTTGTATTTTTTATATATTTTTGTATATATATATATATATATATATATATATATATATATATATATATATATATATACACATTACGTGTCCCCGGCGTGTCGTGTCCTATATTTTTGAAAGTTGCCGTGTCGCCGTGTCCGTGTCGTGTCGCGCGCCGTGTCCGTGTCGGTGTCGGTGCAACATAGCTTTTTACCATTCCAATTTGATGGACGGACCCACACACATTTGAAATAGGAGGAGATGTATAAGCGGAAACTTGACCAAAATATGTTTTAAAAGTGTATTATTTATGTGATATGTCTTAAAAGTTAACATTTAAAAATTACGTATGAAAAGATTTTTATTGTTGAATTGCTACGGATTCACCGTGTAATAGCTACGGGATCGCTATGAAATGGTTTTCAGAGATAATTTTCAAAATGTTAACTTTTAAAACATACTTCATCTTACCCTTAAAAAAACATGTACTTCATCCGTCTCGTAATATAGGGTATTTCAGCTTTTTGGTTTTGCTCATAATATAAGTTATTCTTACATCTCAAGTCAATATTAAATTCATTGTTTTTATTTTCACATTAAACAATATACGATAAGTGATTCCCCAAAAACAATATAATATTTTAGCTAGATCTGTTAAAAATAAATATTTATAAGGTTTTTTTTTTTTTTGATTTTATTCTTAAGGTTTCTTAAACGAAAAAAAAAAAACACCAACCCAAAAGGCCTTATATTTTTTTGAAATGTTAAAACATACTGTAACACTTTTTAATTGTGCTAAAAAATAACACTTTTAAAGCATACTCCCTCCGTTTTTTTATCTGTCATATTTTACAATTTAATTTCTTTTTTATTTATCTGTCATTATACATTTCCAATTCATCATTTATTATTTTTTCCTCCTTTACCAATAAAATATTTACATCTCCAATAAAAAAAATACATTTCCAATACTAAAAACACATTTATCAACAAAATATTTACATCTCCAATAAAAAAAATACATTTCTAACACTATACACTATATTTGAGACATATTAGTTACTTTCTTAATCTATGTAAATATTCTCTCTGTGACATATATAAAAAATCGGAGGGAGTATTTTTTTTAAGTTTCCCATGCATGTATAAAACGAGGTGCATGCATTCAAAATTTTTTTTTAAGAACAACATTCATTTTCATAATCTTCTTGGTTTAATTTATTATTTTATGATTAAAATAACTAACTTTTCCACTCGAAAAAAAAAATACTAACTCACCCCCTCCCCCCCCCCCCCCCCCCACACACACACACACACATACAAAATTGTTCACTTTTTAAAAAATTCATGAAAAGTGCACATTTAAAAAAAAAAACATATGATTTTATTTTATTTTTTTATCATACTTTCATCCCAACATTTATTGTTTATATGTTCATTTCATATTTGGAAACAATGTACAACTATGTTTGTTCGTGCTGCGGAAGGTATTTCTAACAATAATGTATATATTGTTAGATATTTTTTAATGTATTACATATTTGTTGTATAGCATTTGCATTCGAGTTACCGTAACAAAATGAGGTTCCACCTGATTGGATGCACCCTTATGGCATGAATAGACATACCTTCTGCAGCACGAACAAACATAGTTGTGCATGCGAAGAGTGATGTTTGTTGCACTTGAAACACTTCCGAAATGGTGTTTGTGTATATATATAAATGGCAATCAAAGCAAACGTAAATGGGTCAATTAAAAAAAATCATCAGAACTCTTTTTTGAGTATCATTTTTTATCTTAAGAGTCACTGTCCGAACAAATATCTCTATTATATTCAGAGAAATATTTTCGTATGATCCCCAAATGACATAGTTGTGCGAAATATCTCTTAATATATATATTCGGTGTGTGTTGGAGTTAATCAATTGAGAGATAACTATTCTGAAAGTTTAAATTTTCCTAGCATATATGTCCATGAGTTACACTTTGATAATCCGTGTGGAAAAAAAAGCCATATCAACTTGGAGTCAATTTGGAAAATTTCCAAGTGCTGCATTCTAGGGAAAGTTATATAAGCATTAATTTCTTTTAGTTCTCCTGTGTTTTATTTTCTCCAAACCCCCCTCCCCCCCCCCCCCCCCCCCTCTTTTCCTTTCCAAAAATAAGGTGTAACTTGTAAGTACTACAATTATGAGTTATTCTGATGCGGGGAGAGACTTTAATAGAGAGAGCTGCGTACGTGCAACATCTGCACCAACGCTTTCGTACCACGTATGCAATTCCCCTATCATTGATGAAACCGCGTATGTGGTGCAGATGTTGCGCGTATGCAGCCTTTCTATCATTGAAGCCCTCCCCGCATCGAATAACCCTACGATTATTATACAATACTTACTTTTTTTTGTTAATAGAAAGTGTGCAATAGAGATAGATTGTTTTTGTTTGTAATACAAAGAGTAATTTTAAATAATAAAACCCACTTGCGGGTAAAATACTAATGTGTAGATAGAGACGTCTCATTTAAGAAAAATAATTATCTATGCATCGGTGGTCGTATAAAGATCGTATCAAGTGACGACATACAATAAAACCTTTTATTATAAGTTTTTACGCATAATAAAAGTATATTATATAAAAAATAGAAATTAAAAGACTCTAGCTAATATATTAGTATTTGATATAGCGTTAATACAACCGTTACCATAAAATCTCTAATGTTTGTACCTTTATTTATTGCTTTAATTATTATATCTCCTTCTTGTTGAAAAGCATGTGTTGTGCGTGCCTACCACTTTGACATCAGCATCACACAAGTGTACGGCCTGCAAATCGAATCGGCCTACTAGTTATGTCTGATGAAGATTGAATCCATTATTATATTAGGGCGGGTTTTATCGGCACACGCATAATCACTTCTTGCACTTATTTATTGAATATTTGTTTTTTATTTTTAGGCACCATATTATTACTTACGGCACCATATAAAAATAAGAAAAATGAAATATTTACATTTTGGTCCCTACACTTATTAAAACTATAACACAACTAATCATATAAAAAAATTATAACAACTAATCATATAAAAACAAATTATAACAACTAATTAAAACAATCTCCCCCCCCCCCCCCCCCCCCCTCTCTTTCAAAACCTTTTCCCTCCCCCTTTCATCTACACGTTTCGAAGCCCAAAAAACAAAAAAAAACAAAAGCTGATATGCTGTGGAGAAAGAGAAGAAGAGGGAGAGAAGAAGAAGACAAGGGAAGAAGGAGATAATTAGAAGAGAAGAATCGATTTTTATTGCAATAAGGTATGTCACTTGTTGTTTCAATGCAATGGATAATTGAATTCGGGTTAGATAAGTGTTTCTATGGTGGTTTATTAGTGGTTTTGTCACTTTCCGGCATTTTTCCGATTAGGTAGTTGGGGAAGACGACCTGATGTGGAAACGTCACCATTGGTGACGCCCGTACTATGCTAGCAACGTCGGCACTACTGTCGTCGAAGCGTAAAAGTGAAAATAGGGTTTTTCAAGAAAACATCAGTACGGGTAGCGTTGCTTGTTATTTCCAACGTCGGTGTGGCTAACGTTTGAACTCTAATAAGTTAATACGATTTCTGATGGTAAAACGTCAGCCAAGGTGGCGTTTGTAGAGCAGTATGAACGACACCTTCAGTATCGTTGGTTAGAAACGTCAACTACGATGTTGTTCATTGTAAACGCCAGCCAGTGTGGCGCTTGTAGAGTATTATGAACGTCAGTGGGGTTGACGTTTCTGCATAAAATGATAACTGTAAAATTTTTAAGTCTGGTTTGTGTACAGTCTTTATTACCCTTCAATTAGTCTTTTTGATGAGTTTGTAATGTGCCTAAATAACACCTGTATATGAGGTTTATAGAATGTAATGTGGTCTATCAAATATAGTTAATTTGACATTATATGAGGTTTATGGCTTTATTTTGTTAGTTGATTACTGCAATGGAATGACAACAACTTTCTTGTCTCATGTATAGGTAATTATGACTAAGACGAGGTCTGGTAAGACTGTACGCTTTGCAGATAGCGATGAAGGTACCGAAACTCATGTTAAGCCTAGTACTGTTTCTCAACATACAAATGTGCCATACAAGAAGGAGTAAACGACAAAAGAATGTGCAAGCAGAGATAGGACAAGTGAATGAGCCAATTGAGGCGATAAAGGAGAGACAGTTGAGACCACTGAGTCAGTTGAGACAGAGTTGGGAGTGGAGGCTCCTTTACTTTCAGTTGAGACCACGGAGCCAGTTGAGCCACAGTTGGGAGTGCAGCCTCCTTCAGTGACAGTTGATACATATATAGGTGTTAGTGCCGGGGCTATGACGGAGTCAGTAGAGACATAGTTGGGAGTGCAGCCTCCTTCAGTGATTGTTGAGACAGATACAAGTGTAAGTGCCGAGGCTATGACGAAGCCAGTAGAGACAGAGTTGGGAGTGCATCATCCTTCAGTGATAGTTGAATACAAGTGTTAGTGCCGGGGCTATGTCGGAGCCAGTAGAGACATAGTTGGGAGTGCATCATCCTTCGGTGATAGTTGAGACATATACAAGTGTTAGTGCCAGGGCTATGAGGGAGCCAGTTAAGACAGTGGGAGATTTGAGTGCCGGGATTACATTAGAGGCAGAGGAAGTTGTTAGTTCAGCTCCCTTAGTCGGAGCCACTACAGGAGATGCATCGGGTACTGCCACTGCTGGGATCACATCCGGTGCCCCAACAGAGGCTGAAGTAGCCACAGATGAGTGTTTACAATATGACAGCGACGATGGTGTGGTGGTACCGTGGTAGACACCGATATTCTTTTGGGGAAGGATTGGCCAGAGCATGTTGGTTACGCATTGTTGACTAAGAAAAAGGTATCATATTTCTTAAGTTGTATAATTTTATAAGTTTTGTTTTATACGTATATTCTTTTCATAAATCTAACTTTATATTCGTAACGTGCTATTGAACAGGACCGAGGTGTATGATGATAGTCGAATTGTCTATCATTTACTATGTGATTATACCATGTTTATACCTCGTTTTATATGTTTTTTTGAAGACATTTGGTTGTATTTTGATGTATTTACACCTTGGTTATTGTGGAAATACTATGGTTAATATTACATTATTATTACACTCATAACATGTTACAATGTAACGTGTTACTTTCTATCAAGGGACATATTAATTGTTTACTTTTACTTTACTAGCTAGGATCCTCTCTTGTAAGGATCCTCTCTTGTATCTATTTATACTCATTCTTTCAACATGAATAAACAAGTTGGAGTTTACTCAAGTATTATTTACTTTCTCAAACTCTCTTCATGGTATCGGAGCCTTAAACTCCCGAATCCGCGCAAATTCTCGGCACCTGTTTGAATCAAGAATGTCTTCATTATCGAAGCTTCCTCACCCTCGGTCGAGTCCCGACCGCCTCGGCGGTGCCGGGTCACCGACTCTTCATCTTACACAAATCATAGACTTGATGGCAACAACTACTTACGTGTTCAAGATCTATGAAAATGTACATCTCTGGACAAGGTAAGATGGGATACTGTCCGGCTCTAAACCCCCTGCCGAAGATGAACCGAGGATTTGAAGCATGGGATACTACTAATAATCAAGTCATGACCATTCTCACAAGATCAATGACAAAAGAGATTAGTGAGAACTTTATGATGTATGATACCGCAAAGGAGATCGGGATAATGCCGGGGATCTTTACTCCAAGAAAGACAATACATCCGAAGTGTATGAACTTGAAGCTCGGATTCAAAATTGCGGACAAGGAGATATGTACGTAACTCAATACTTCAATCAACTATCTAGGGCATGGCAACACCTGGATATGTTGGAAACTCACCCCCGGAATGATGTCAAGGATGCGCCCTTTATAAGGACATTATTGAGAAAAGAGAGTATTCAAGTTTCTTACCGGACCGAATCCTACTCTTGATGATGTTAGGGGAAGAATCCTTGCCACAAAACCTCTCCCCAATCTCAAATCCATGTTTGCTTTGAAGTCAAACATGAGGAAAGCGAGGAGGAAAGTGATGCTTCTTGAACTCCCTACCGACAACCCTACGAAAGTGCTACCTGGCCGACCGTCGGGAAGCTGCTTGAGGTTACTGAGACTGTCAGGAAGCCTACTGATCGAACTGGAAAGTTGTTCTGTGAGCACTGCAAACGCACAAATCACACCAAGGACACTTGCTGGAAGCTACATGGCATGCCCAAATCCTCCAAGCCTACCAGGGAAAGTCAGGGCAGGCACGTCAATGAAGGGGAGAATGATAACAAGTTGAATGCTCAGTTTGCTGCATTCAAAGCTTTCCTTACTCAACAAAAAGAAGGTAGTCCCTCTACGACATGGCTACACAGCCGGTACGGGTAAATTCTACTCTTCTATTAGTAATGAAACGTGGATTGTTGATTCTGGGGCCTCCTCTCATATGACTGGCAATAAAAACCTCATAACTCACCTTATGCCATGTCATCAAATTCATAAAATTAAGACTGCTGATGGATCTATCTCTCATGCAAAAGGTTTTGGAAATGTTAAACTCACTAATAAGATATGCCTAAAGGATGTCCTATTTGTTCCAAAATTAGATTGCAATCTCATATCTGTCAGTAAAATTGCAAAAGATTTGAATTGACCGTGGTGTTTAATAAGAATCGTTGCACTTTCCAGGGACCCTTCTTCACGGGAAGTGATTGGGAGGGCTAAACCACGCTCGGGATTGTATGTGGTCAACCTGCTTTGAAGACGAAGACAGACGACGGAATCCGCCTCGGCGGCTCGCACTCAAACCTTAGATAATATCATGTTATGGCATTATAGACTAGGACATCCAAGTTTTGGTTATTTAAAGTCTCAGTAATTCTGAATTATTTAAAGGATGTAATGTCAATGATCTTCAATGTGATATTTGTCAATTTGCCAAACTTACCAAATCTGTGTATACCAAACTACCTTATTTGCCTTCAAAACCTTTCACTTTAATTCATAGTGATGTATGGGGACCTTCAAGAGTAAAAAGTATAACGGGGAAAAGGTGGTTTGTCACTTTCATTGATGATCATACCGAAACACATGGTTTGTTTTTAATGAAGGATAAATCGAAGTTGGAACAGCTTTTTCGAATTTTACAACATGATCTCTACTCAATTTGACACTAAGATCAAGATCTTAAAGACTGATAATGCACTTGAATACTATGAGTCTAACCTCAGTAATTTCTTGATGGATAAGGGGATTGTCCATACCAGTAGTTGTGTGGAAACACCTCAACAAAATGGGGTTGCTGAGAGAAAGAACAGGCACTTACTGGAAATGGCTAGATCACTCATGTTCACAACACATGTTCCAAAATATATGTGGGGTGAAGCTATATTAACTGCCACATACTTAATCAACAGACTTCCCAGTAGAGTGTTAGGCTTCAAAACTCCTATCCAAACCCTTTTGACCACTCACTCCTGTCCTCATCTTATTTCCCAATTACCTCCAAAAATCTTTGGTTGCACTTGTGTTTGTTTATATCCATGCCCAACACGAAGCAAACTTGATCCCAAAGCTCACAAGTGCATTTTCCTAGGATATGCAAAGGACGGAAAGGTTACAAGTGCTATTCTCCTTCTGAAAAGAGATTTTACAATTCTATGGATGTAAAATTCTTTGAAAGGACTCCCTACTACAACAAGTCCACTGAGGCAGTCACTGATGGAAACCTGATTGAACTTGACCTAAATCCTTTCCCTCAGCAAACTCTTGAACCTCAGCACCCCACTGACTCTCAGCATCCTAATGATCCTCAGCAACCTCCCCGAACCGGAGACTGCGACCCGAGCTCGCGAACCGAGACTACGACACTCGGCAACCTGCGAGTCACGGAGACCGAACCTCGGCACCCCACCGACTCTCGGCGGCTGGCGACGTTGATGACGGACCTATTGCTATCGGGGAAGGGAAAGAGATCTTGCACTACGATCACTCTATTCATAATTATCTATCCTATGATCGGTTATCACTGTTTTTGCCATGTTTACACAGACTTGGATTCTCACTCTATTCCTAAGAATATACGGGAAGCTCTCCAACATGATAAGTGGAAGGCGGTACAAAAATCCGAAATGATCGCTCTCCTTGACAACCATACTTGGGATCTCACCACTCTCCCACATGGAAAGAAGACGATTTGCAAATGGTCGTTCACTATCAAGTACAATGCCGATGGTACTATTGACAAATACAAAGCTAGGCCGGTTGCAAGGGGATTCACTCAAACATATGGACTTGACTACAAGGAAACCTTTGCACCCGTGGCAAAACTAAACACTTTGTCGTGTACCGATCTCAATTCTTTGTCCAACTTGATCGGCCTCTACACCAATTGGATATCAAGAATGCTTTCCTAAATGGTGACCTTACGAGGAAGTCTATATGAATGTACCTCCCGGTTTTTCCAACACTCACACTCGAGGGAAAGTTTGCAAATTGAGGAAATCTCTATATGGCCTAAAGCGAGTCCCTGAGCCTGGTTTGGCAAACTCACTACTTGTGGTTAAAGCTGCTTGGATACCATCAATGCAACTCGATCACACAATGTTTATCAAAACAACAAACCGAAAAGGTCCATTCTTATTGTCTATGAGGATGATATCATCCTTACCGGTGATGACCCCGTTGAGATCCAACACTTGAAGACCTGGCGGCAAAAGTATTTCAAGTTAAAGATTTGGGCTACCTCAAGTACTTTCTTGGTATGGAAATAGCTAGGAACGACCGGGGTATATCTGTTTCCACGAGGGAAGTATGTCTTGGACTGTTTGAAGAAACGGCATCTTTGGGATGCAAACCTGCTCGTATCCCCGTAGACCCGCAATACCCCCTGTCGCATGGTGACATTGCTTTGTCGAAAGGATCAATATCAAAGACTTGTAGGGAAACTCATTTATCTGTCCCATACAAGACCCGATATTGCATATGGCGTCGATCCGGTTAGCCGATTCATGCATTGCCCTACCGAGCAACATTGGGATGCCGTGAACGGATACGAGGTACCGAAGTCCACTCTGGCCAGGGCTTACATTTCACCAAGTCTCCCGATAGATCAATCAAGGTCTACACCGATGCCGATTGGGCCGGATGTCACATTGACGAAGATCTACCACGAGGCTATTGCTCATATGTATGGGGAAACCTAGTTACTTGGAGAAGCAAGAAACGACCCTCTGCGTGTCAAGAAGCGATCTTGAAGCCGAACTCGGGGCACTTGTACTTGGCATTTGTGAAGCTCGTGGCTAAAAAGGGTACTCACCGAACTTCAAAGCAACCTCTTCGACAACCTATCACACTCTGTTTGTGACAATAATTCACCTTATGCATGGCGAGAGGATCCGGTCCATCATGATAAAACCAAACATGTGGACATTGACGACACTTCCTAAAGGAGAAGATTGATGCCAAGATTATTCAACTCCGGTATGTTCCCTCGGCGGATCGAATGCGATATTCTCACCAAGGCCATACCACCACTTATGTTCAACAAGACTAATTAGCAAACTCGGCTGTATAAACATATACAACCCGGTTTGAGGGGGGGTGTGGAAATACTATGGTTAATATTACATTATTATTACACTCATAACATGTTACAATGTAACGTGTTACTTTCTATCAAGGGACATATTAATTGTTTACTTTTACTTTACTAGCTAGGATCCTCTCTTGTAAGGATCCTCTCTTGTATCTATTTATACTCATTCTTTCAACATGAATAAACAAGTTGGAGTTTACTCGCTCTTTTTCGGTGTGTTTACTATACTCTAGGTCTCCCTAGTGTCCTTTAGGGGTTACGTGTGGTATTTGTTGTGATTAAGTACATGTATTAGGTGTTCGAGATGACCGGAAGGCGAGATACGAGGGTTGGAACGTGTGCCCGAAGCTTAAACGTTCAAACGGATCAAAACTCGTGGGTACTACAACCATACCTTCCATTGATATGCATTTTGATCCACCTTAGAGGCATTATCTGGGCTGTACATATTCATGAAAGTTGTAGACAATTGAATCAGATTTCGAACGCAACTTGAATCACTCGATTTGGAGGTATACGCACAAAGTTATGGCCAATTTACTGAGGGTGGGTCAGCTAGGCGCGCGCCTGAGAAATGCTAGGTGCACGCCTGGCAGTTAAATTGGTGCACAAAGTTTCAGTTGTGTTTTCAGCATGCTAGGCGTATGCCTAGCAAATCTAGGCGCACGCCTAGCGTCCAGATTTGCCAAAACACTTTAAATACCCCCATTTTGGATCTAATACTTCCCCTCTTCTTCCCCAACTCGTTTTTCACCATTTTTCTGCACTTTTCCTTAGTTTAGATTAGTTTGTAGGTAGATTAGATTAGCTTAGTTGTAGATTGTTGTAATCCGGAGGATCTCGAAGATAGCTTGACACGTTAATGACGGGATTTCGATCGGAGATTCGATTTTCTACAACTACATATATTTGGTATTTCGTTTTCCTTTCCTGTTCTTGCTTTCGATCTTTATTTTTGTTAACTATTATTGTTGATTTCTTGTATTTTGTTGTTAGAATGAGTAGGTAATCGTTATATAGTCGAGTTATGTGATAGTCTTCGAAATCGAACCTTAGCCTGTTCATGTGGTGTTCTTGATGTTTGACTGTTGATTCACGATGTTACCGTAGTTCTATAACTTATTCTTATCACGTTTGTTGCATTGATCACTCGATAATCGTATCACACGTATCGTCTTTATAGATGTATTTTTCGAGAGGATACGGGAACCGGGGTTCTAGGATCACCCTGTAAAACCGACTGAGTTGTTCAGATTCGGTTTCGTGTGTGAGGTTTGTATCGACTTGTCGAGCGTTTCAATGATCATAGACCGTGTGAGGTCAGTTAAATCCGGTCAGCGGACTATTGAACGTGACATATGATGGTAGATTATTGAAATAATGTCTATTCTCAGAGCCAGGAAACGACACCCTACATGACATCGAGACGTTTAGGTGAGTCAAGAACACCTCCGGATCGAGCTAGGGTTAGAAAGTAGTTGGTTGGATCATATCTTGGCTATCTCTTTTATATAGTTTTAAATCTTTATTTTGTATGTTTAGTTGTTAGAATCGGTGATCTGACAAGTCACCGTCTTCAGTTTTTGTGTTGACCTAAACTAGGAACGAGACCGACTTTGGTACTCGACCAGATTCCCTGTGGGATACGACCTTGACTCACCAATTCTAGGCTACAATTGACCCGATACACTGCCGGTAAGATTGGACACTTAGAAAATGCCGAACAGTGTAATTCAATGCAATCAGTACACATCTTCCCTCCGTTTGTGGAAGATTGATGATGAATGTGAACAATTCAAGCAAAGGTTGAGAGCTAATCCATTGTACGACCTGGTACATTCTTCTTACAACCAAGCCAATCGTGTGATCGTCAGTGCTTTTGTCGAGAGGTGGCATCCGGAGACAAACACCTTCCACTTGCCATTCGGTGAGATGACGATCACACTAGACGATGTCCGATAAATTACGGGCTTACCGGTTGCAGGAAAGGCCGTCAACTTTGATCTTGAGAAAAATGTTCAAAACCCAGTTACATTTGTTCATAACTTGTTAGGGATTCATACAGATGTAGTGGCAGATGAGTTAGGACATATTGGTGGTCTACGGGTGTCCAAAAGCTGGTTGAAGAACAACCTTGCAGGTAGATGCGGGTTACGTAGTAATGAGGGTGATGGATCCAGTAGCAGTGAGAGTAGGTCGATCATTACTGTGGATCATGCAGTGCGTGGATACTTGTTGTACATGCTTGCATGTACTTTGATTCAAGACCGCAGTGGAGATAAGATAGGCATAGCTTACCTAAATTTTCTAGAGGATCTGGATAAGGTTGGTGAATAGGCATGAGGTGCTGCTACATTGGCAAATATTTACCGGCAACTATTGAAGGCTTCTAGGACCAATACTATTGGGGTTTCTGGATACATGACATTGCTAGAGGTAACACTTGATATTTAGTTTTTTTTTGTTTTTTTTTTGTGTTTAGTGTTTATGTTTAAACACTTACACGACTGACTGTTTTTTTTTTTACAGGCATGGGTGTACGAACACTTTCCAATATTCCGACCCCCGATGAACAATAACTTCAATCCAAAGGAGATGGTACGGTCATTGAGGTGGAAACCAGTTGCTGGAATTAACGAGCATGTGGCATTGACATCGTTGAAGCATATGAGAGAGGACTTAGACTTGATGGAGGCACGAGATGTAAGTATGAACTTTCGCATTAACTAAGATAATGGCTCGTTCAGTTATATTTAAAGCATTGTCCATCTTGCAGGTTGTTTGGGATGCTTATAAGGATGTGAGAACGGTCCCTGATGACGATGTATGCTGGTTTTATGGTTGTAAGCAGACACTGGACATTGTAGAGGTGTATCACCCAAACCGTGTCGTCCGTCAGTTTGGATATGTCCAATCCATACCACAGTCACCGATTCCTCCAAAGGCATCAAATGGAAGTGGGAAGGTGAAGAAATACAACGTCACACACGAGTCACGTGATGATGACTTCATTCATTATGTGAATCATCTAGTGAATAAGGTTCAGAGAATGGGAAAATCGAGATTTGATTGGGAATGCACGGCTGATTACAAGAACTGGTATCGAGGTGTTGCCATACGTCGTTTGACTGGAGTGAGCAAAAAGAAGCAACGAGATCCACGAGAGGTTTGACCATATCTATCTACGAATATACAATCATTTGTTTTGTTTCTTTATTGAATGACATAAACGTTTTTTTTTCTTCTGTTTAACGTATAGGATGAGTCAAGCAAGGCTAAAGTCGTTGATGCTGTACGAGACGAAAATACGAATGCTACAAAGAAGAGCAAAAAGGACCTATTAAAATCGCTTGAGATGGCATTGGAGTTCATAACTACGGGTGTATGTAGTCAAGCCGAAGTCGAAGCCGAAGCCGATGCCGATGCCGAGGCCGAAGAATCAACTCAAGTACAAGATCAACGAACAAAGAAGCATGCAAGGACCACGAAAAAGAGATAGTTGCATTGATAGAACATTCGGAGTTTGATACATCGTATTTACATTTGTTATTTGATACATTGTATGCACATTTGCTATTGCTATTTTTTTATTCCCCGTTGAATTGCTATTTGTTTGTATGCGATTTGAATTTTTGGCTTTTAGTATTTAAATTGGTGTGAGTTGGTATTCTTGGCCTGTGTTTTTTTTAAATGGCACTTGTTGGTTTTTTGTCTGAAAACGCCACTCACACTAGCGTTCATGTGACACTAGAAACGCTGGTGGTACTGCGTTTCCAGTAACGTCTGTATCATTGGCGTTTGTGAGGAACGTCATTCATAGTTGCGTTGGTTTTATGCTAGAAACATCCATGCAGCTGGCGTTGTGATGAAATAGAGTGGGCATGACTCTGTTTGTGAAATTTCTTGCAACGTCAGTCACCCCGTCGTTTTATATACATAGGGAACGTTCCTGTGGCTGACGTTTTGAGTTTTTTTTGGTACAGAGACTCAAGTAAAATCTGAAGTTTTTTGTTCTTAAAACCTCACCATAAGTGACGTTGATTCCCCACTAGAAACGCTAGCCACGGTGGCGTTCTGTGTCACAGAACCAACATTTTACCCTCGGTTAACACTTTGGAAATACCACAAAATTACACCAAATATCACACATTTCAACAACAAAAATATCGAACTAGAATGTTAAACACACATTCACACCACAAAATAACAACACTACTAGAATACTTCACAAAATGGTCATAATTCATGAACGTAGCTCAAAATACATCACATAAGCTCAAAAGTACGATCTAAAAGTATTACAAAAATAGATCATTGTGCATCCACAAAATGAATAGCAATACATCATTGGAATTTACAAAGCCACGTTCACCTTACTCGTTGGACAAATCAACGTAATCCATGGATCCTTGACCACATCATGCCATAAACCGATCCTATCCCGTAATTTCTCATACCATTCATTTGCTTCCAACGTCCGAACTTCATGCCAAATCACGTTCACCCTAGGAATTGGACAGTATCTTTCATAAACAATTGAACAAAATGATTACATTGCACAAACCCACCCATATATGGTTACATGGCCAAAACGAAGGTTATTTCTTAGTGGGAAGGAACGTCTGGCTTCCGTGCGTTGATGACAATATGCTTAGGGACACACCATATATATTGCACACAGCCCAACCAAGTAAAGTGTCATAATACTTGTCCTCCAAGCACCCTCCATCTTCATGCTCAACTGAGGACATGCACTTGTCGTAGACATATTGTTGTCCATCAAATATGGCCATATAATGATCATTGTTTGCCATCAATTCTTGTTGCACCGCTTTTCTCACCTGTGGCCATGCACTCTCTCCAAGCCCTATTCTGTGCGCTATTACTCTAAAGCCACAATTTCCATCCGGAGCTACATTAACCATTGACGAAATGTGCTCATGAACATTTGGCGGAAAATATTTAAGATGTCTTTGTAAGTATCCAACGGTAGAACATATAGCCTTTGAAACCTTTGCACGTTTGGATGGTGCCCAAGTACTTGGAGATTTTTTCTTTTTGGAAGAAGAAACACCTTGAGATGAAGGTGGATTTGGGGTAACACTCGATAATTCTTCCTTAACTCGTTCAAACATACTTATCTCCCTTTTAGTTGAGTTGTCTCCAACAACTTCCTCGTGTTTCCGGATCCCTTAGGCCGGCCACGACCCGTCTATTTTGTTGTCGGATCTTGCAACACCGTATTCATCGGTTGACAAATTTTCCGTATCTTCATTATCAACCACTGTCTCTCCCACATGTCTGCCATCTTCAGTTTTTCTTCTAAGGCATGGATAACTGGCATGTAGTCTAAATCCGCTTATTTTGGAGGTGGCCCTTTGATATCTAGGGTCTTTCAATGAACATCGATGGATGACAGAGGGATGCATCCGGGCTTCTTCTTAAACCTTGCCATGTCATGTCTACACGGAAATCCGTGTGTCTTTCGAATAGTACATCCACATTCCTTATTCAACGCATCGCTATCTTTGGTTTTTTTCAACTCATCATACAAAAACCTCAATGCGTGTATAGATACATGATGTTTAAGCTCTTTAAACAACGGATTATCTTTGAATTTCTTCGGCTCCATGAAAAGAGACTTCTCAAAGGGTTTTTTTTTGATGTTTTGATCTCTTGATCAATCATTTTAATACCGACTTCCCACTCTGCAACCAAGTCCCCAAGGCCGGTTTTTAGCCAATGTTTAAACACTGAATGCATTCCCTCGACTCTCGAGGTTGATGTGTTTCCTAGATGAAAAACCGAGTTCGTCCATGCCGAGACGAATGCCTCATTGTGTGCATTCAATCGTGTAGAAGAAACATAACTCATTGCGTCTTCACTAAAAGTTTTCTTACACTATTCCAATCGCTCATTCAACTCCTCTTCTGAGTTTTCTTTAACAACCTCTGTCCATGCTGTCATTAAATCCTCCCAACCTTCGCTCATAGTCTTCGTCTTCAAATTCGACACAAGACTTTTCTCGATGTGCCACCGGCATAACAAGTTCCTTGCTTTTGGAAATACAACACGTACTGCGTTCATTAATGATTTTTCCCTATCTGTCACAACACAACCTATTCGCTCGCTTTGGTCACCAATTGCTTGGTGAAGCATAGTCAAAGACCATGTGTAGTTGTCTTCCCTCTCCAAACATAGCAGTGCAAATCCAACCGAAAATGACATGTCCGTAGACTTAACGCCAACAATCTGCAAAAGGGGCATCTTGTACTTGTTTATATTGTATGTACAATCCATAAGCATGATAGAAGGAAAGCACCTTGCAAGGGACAAGCTTTCATTAAAGGCCCAAAATACATCCTTCACTATGTTTCGTTCATCATACCTACACTCAATGAAGGATGTGTTCTTGTCCGCCAAATTATAAACCTCTTGCATCATTGTACGACCAACACTTATTTTCTTATGCTTATCTTAGCACGAATGTTATAGATCGCCTTTTGTGACGTACAGTTTTTCCCATCATCCTTTCTCAACATCCATAGTATATTTTTAGGCAAAATGCCGTTTCGAGTCATTGTTGCAACAACTTCAACTTGTTCTTTATCAAGCCGACTAAGGTATGAATTGCCCTCATCATACTTGAATGATTTGTGATTATGTATATCATTCAAGACTTTTACAGTCCACACTTCCCTAAACTTATCCTTTACGGCTTTCAATACAAACGGACATCCGGATTTCCTTGTGGACGATTCCCTTGGCTTATTCTTTCCGGTAGTTCCAACTTTTTACTCGTACTTTCCTCCTTTTAAATGATCCCTTGGAAATCCACCCCTCTCACATTGGAATGTAATGTGATGTGTCCGCGTTCCGGTAATGTTCGATCTCATTTTCACAATGACGACACCATTCACTCTTGCTAATGCCTTGAGGTGTTTGGTGACGTCTTCATGTGATTGAAATACCTGTGAATATTATATAAATGTGATGAATACAAAATCAAGTTTAAAATGCACAAACAATGAAATAGTACAACTTTTAAGTACATACTTGATCAGTTGTAAAAATTGAAGTCATATCGGTTGATAACTCTTCTGGTATGTCATCCCTCAAGACAAGCGTGGTATCTCGAAGATACTTAAGATGTTGTTGATCCTCATCGATCATTTCATCAGCCCAATGCTACAGAAATACACACATTTGTATTAGCTACAATCATAGACAATTGGGATAAGCATAAGAAAATAACATATTCACTTAATGGTTTCTTACCTTAAAATACTCCGCGTCGTCGTCTCCTGTTGGCCCCTCATAATTTCTCTTGTCATCATTTGTCTCATCACATTTTTTCTATGTAAGAAATATTAAAAACAACAATTAAATGGTAGTTCAATAAAATTAATGAAAAAGTGTTGACAAATACAGAAAACGTCATCGTCAGTAACGTTCCCTGTGCTGAATAAACGTCACCCCAACTGACGTTTACAAATCACTGGAGAACAGACACACATTGCTTCAAATGTCAACAGTGACGGCGTTTCATACAACCATGCCACGTCCGTTGTACTGGCATCCAAGGAACGTCATCTTGGTCGGCGTTGCTAATGTACACCGACGTTCATACGGTAGAAGGCTATTACGAATTACAACTAAAATGTCAGTGTGAAGGGCGCTCATACCCACTTACGGGCGTCCCCCAGGGTGACGTTTCTAGCTTCTGACCGGAACACTCATAAACGTAATACAACGCCGGGAAATGCCATAGTACGTTCGGAAACAGCAAAAAAACCAAAATTTCTTCCACCAATCAATGTCTACCATGGTAATATGCATGTAGGAGGTTTACCCATTCACTTAACTAAAACATTGAACAACAAGAAATGATTTTTAGACTAAGAAATTACCACATTTGATGATTCCGTCTTCTTCTCCACTTGACTAGAAAATGGAATGTCTTCAAGTGATATATCTACATCATCTTCATTGTAATGTGTGTGTTGGTTGATTTGAGTTGGATGAGGATGATGATCTTCAAAATTTGTATTTTTTGATGATGAAGGTTCCATGGTTGAAGATGAAGGTTAATGGTGGAGGTGATGAAGAGAGGAAGAAGATGAAGTGTGGTGGTGAAATAAAATGAGGTGGTGTTAGAAGCAAATGGGGTAATATTGATTAAGTTAGAAGATTAAGGGTGGTGATAATATTTTTTTGTTTTGATTAAGTTAAATGATTAGATTAATAGAAGGATAATATTGGAAAATTATTTTTTTTGAAGGACTAGTCTATATTTTATAAAAGTTGTGGTGTAACAAGTATTTTATTATTATTATTGTAGTATGTGTAGTAAGAAAATAATACAAATAAAAGTGTGGTGCCGATAGTATCTGTTTGGGGTGCCGGGAGCAAATGGGTGCCGGAAGTAATTATGCGTGTGCTGATAGAACCCGCATATATTAAAGAAGCCAAATATATAATTGTTGAAATGTAAAATTATAGTGTATATGATATTGATCACCACCTCCATATCACTGTTTTGATGAGCCCATCCACGCCAATAATACTTGGTGCGAAGGAGGTAAAGATTTATTGGTCGTCCTTAATTATGATCAAAGAGATAGTCATATGGATCTAATATCATCTTTGTTACGCATGAATGAAATGGTTTTTCATTCTAATACAATGTTAATTTATATTTATAAGGTAATTGAATGAAATTATTCTAATGAAATGAAAAATAATCATTCTCATTCCTTCCGAAATGAGATGAAACGGGATACAAATCGACAAAACACGTGGTGCTGGGTAAGAGGAAGGTGAGGTGAGGTGGGTTGAAGTTAGGTAGGTGGTGGGGTAGGATAGGGTGAGGTAAGGTAGGGTGGATAAGGGTAGGATGGGGCGGTGGGTAGGGCAAGGTAAGATGGGGTGGTGGGGTGAGAAATGGTATGGTGTGGTAGGGTAAGGTAGGCTAAGGTGGGGTGAGATATGGTAGGGTGTGATAGGGTTAGGTAGGAGAGTGGAGAGGTAGCTTAGGGTGATAGGGTAAGGTATGGTAGGGTGGGTAGAGAGGTAGGGTGCGGTGGGGTGTGGTAATGTAGGGTGAGACGAGGTGTGGGATGGTAGGATGGTGGTGTATGGTAGGGTATGGTGATGTGGTGGGTGGGGTGGGGTGAGGTGGCGTAAGTTAGGTAGAGTTCGGTTAGGTAGATTAAGGTATGAAATGCAGGGTAGGGTAGTAAGGTAAGGTGGGGTTTGGTAGAGTAAGGTATGGTTGGGTAGGTGGGTGATGGAGTAGGTTAGGATTAGAAGGGTAACGAGGTAGGGTGCGCTGGGGTGATTGGTAAGGTGAGTGGTGTTGAAGTTTGTAAAGTACAAACAAAAATGAAATAAAATGCGGAAGTTTGTTATTCAAGGAATAATCAACAAGTTAAGTTACAATGCTACTGATCATGGGGTATTTATAGCTTCATACACATCATGAATCAGTTAAAAGTAAGTTACCAACGGTTATAACAGAATTCAACTAAATAACTGTTTTATGCCTACAACTGTTTAGCTTACTATCTCAGCAGACTGCTGAGTCTTCATGTGGTCTGCTGAGTCTTCAACACTCAGCTGTCTTGAACTCAGCATTCCCTTCAGCAGATATAATGTAACACCCCCTCAAGCTAAGAGTGGTATATGAACATCTTGCACTCAGCATTCCCTTCAGCTACTAGAACTCTGAAATGTTTTTAAAATTCCCAATTTGTCCAGCAGATATGAAAAGATAGGTGCATCTAAGGCCTTGGTAAGAATGTCAGCAATCTGTTCTTTTGTGTTGACTGGAAGCAGCTTGACAAGTCCATATTTGACTTTGTCTCGGACAACATGACAACCAATTTCAATGTGTTTTGTTTTTTCATGAAACACAGGATTGTGAGCAATATGCATAGCACATGCATTATCACAAAAGAGTGGAGTAGGCATTTGAACGAGAACTTTCAAATCTTGTAAAATGTAGACCAATCATTGAAGTTCATAGACTGCATTGGCCATGGCTCTATACTTGTCTTATGAGGAACTCTTGGCTATAGTTGTGTGTTTCTTAGCTTTCCAAGAAACAAGAGCATCTCCTACGAACAACATGTATCCTGACACTGACTTCATTGTTTCTAGACATCCAGCCCAATCTCTATCAGTAAAACCTTTTAAAACAAAGTCATTTTGAGCTGGAAAAAATATACCTTACCCTGGATTGTCCTTCAAATATCTCAGCAACCTGTGTGCTGCTTTCATATGGTTTTCAGTGAGAGTATCTAAGAATTGACTCAACTGCTGAACTGCAAAAGCAATGTCTGGCCTGGTGAAAGTAAGAGAGATCAGCTTACCCACTAGTGATCTGTATGCAGTGTTATCTTCCAACAATGGTGAATCCCGATGTTGTAAAGTCTGCTTGGACTCCATAGGTGTCTTGGTGGGTTTGGCCCCAAAAAATTCATATTCCTCTAGAAGGTTAAGTGTGTACTTTCTTTGAGAAACAGAAATACCTTCAGGGGTTCTGGCAGCCTCAATGCCCAAGAAATATCTCAATTTTCCAAGGTCTTTTATTGTAAATTGATGATGCAAGGCATTTTTGACTTGCTGAATCAGTTGGTCATCAGGACTTGCGGCTATGATGTCATCTACATAAACTAGCAAAGCAATAAAAGATTGTCCTGATCCTTTGGTAAATAAATGGTGATCATGCTTCGACTGAACAAACCCTTGTGCCTCTAATGATTCAGTCAATTTGCAATTCCATTGTCTGCGGGCTTGCTTCAAACCATACAAAGATTTCGTTAACCTACAAACCTAATTTGGTTTGTCTGTTACAAAGCCTGGGGCAGTTGCATGTACATTTTTCCATGTAGATCTCCGTGTAAGAAGGTTGTATTGACATCCTTCTGATGAAGATGCCAGTTATTACTACGCGCTAGTAAAGCTCTGACTATGGTGATCTTGACTACAAGAGAAAATGTTTCTTGATAATCAATGCCATATGTTTGAGTATACCCTTTTTCCACCGATCTGGCTTTGTATCTCTCTACTGAACCATCAGGAGTATACTTGATTTTATACACCCATTTGCATCCAATAGGTTTCTTTCCTACAAGTAAATCAACCACTTCCCAATTATGAGTGTTCTGTAAAGCTTCAGTCTCTTTTTGCATAGCTTCTTTCCACTCATCATGTTTGATGGCTTGATTGTAAGTATTAGGCACTCTAACAACATCAATTGCATTAATATATCTAGCATACTCTGCTGAAAGATTTTCCAGATTCATCACATCACTCAACAGATGTGGTGTCTGCTGAACTGCATGAGAACCACCTTGGTAAAAGGTTGCGTTCTTCTTGTCCTTGCTGATCTTCTCAACTTAACGGGTGCATGTGCACGTACTTGATTGAAAGGGGCATTTTGTAACCTCGGCTGTATCTACTCATGTGTCTAACTGCTTTACTGAGTCACTCAGCAGATCATGAAAAATGTTCATGACTCGTTATGGGACAGGCATATCACAAAGATATCTAGCTTTTCCTAAAACCTGCTGAAAAATAAAGGAAAATAAGTTTAATGAAATTGAGTATTTCTAGCAACAAATATGTCTTTGTTGGTGATGCCCAAGAGTATAGCACCCTTGGAAGTGTTTGAGTTCCCAAGATAGACACATGTCATGCATCTGGAATCAAACGTAGTTATATACTGCTAAAGTGTGCAAGAAAAAACTAAGCAACCAAAAAATTTGAACACAAAAGAATCTGGTTTTGTGCCATAAAGCACTTCATGAAAAGTGTTTTCTTTCGGCAGTGGTGTAGGTGTTGCATTAATCAATTTTACATCATGTAAAAGACAGAAACCCGAATACTCAATGGGTAGGTTACTCTGAAATCTCAGACCCCTGGCAACATTCAGCAAATGCTGATGTTTCCTTTCAACAATACCATTCTGCTCAGGTGTGTTGACACAAGATGTCTGATGTATGATTCCCTGTTGAGCATATAAATCTGTGAGCTGAAATTCAGCTTTATTGTCAGACCTAATCACTTTGATAACTTTATTAAATTGAGTGGAAACAAATTTAACAAAATATGTAACAAGTTTAGCGGCTTCAGATTTATGCCTCATGAGAAAAACCCATGTAAATCTAGAAAAATCATCCACAATAGCCAAGAAATATTGTTGTTCATTCATAATATGGTGCCTCAAGGGGCGCCAAATATCCATATGAACAAGATCAAAAACAACATTCACATTTTTAGTACTTAAAGGAAAAGGATTTTCTTTAACTTGGACATAGGACAAACATAACAAAAATCATGCTCACAAATTTGACATCATCAAATTGAGAACTTATAACTTGCAGTCTCATATCTGGCAGATGTCCTAGTCTATAATGCCATAAAATAGCATCAATAAGCCTGTCAACAAAGTATTATTTTCTACAGCATTGACAGTACAAACCTGGACTGGTTGATCTAAGACATAGAGTCATCTCTGTAGCTCAGCTGAACCAATCACTTTCATGTTCTTGTCCTGCAAAACACACTTGTTAGCAAAAAAAAATAGCTGCACCTTTGGAATGGTTAATCAATGAAGTCAAATACATCAAATTATATTTAAAACCAATAATGCAAAACACGTCATGTAAGACCAACTGAGAATTTGCTCTCACTTGTCCTATATGTGTAACATGAACATTATTCCCATTAGGCAATCCAATTTTTATACCATTTGAAGGTTTAGGATTACTTAACAGGTCTAAAGAACGTACAATGTGATCTGTGGCACCAGAGTCCAAGATCCATTAAATAGGTCTTACTAAATTCAAGTCACATGTTCATGTAGCAGGTGAAAATTGACTGATGACTGCATTAGGTTGCCCAACAACAAACCATGCATGCTTAGGAGGATTAGAACCCAGCAGAGCCACCAACTTATCAAGTTGTTGTGCAGTAAGATTAGGAAACCCTGGTCCAGCAGACCTATTTTGGGGCTGATCTTCTTCTGCTGACTATTCCTCTTCCACCAAGTTAGCCCTTTTTGACTTGAAACCGGGATTATAGCCATGCTTCTTGTAGCAAGTTTCTTCAGAAAGACCATTGAATCCACATAAACTGCACTATACTTTCTTAGGATTCTTAGGTCCGGTACTTGCAGCATGTACAGATCTTGGTCTGCTAACTGCTTGATATTGCCCCTATCCATTATTTGAGACAAGAGAACCATAGAATCTTGATTCTTGGCCTTATTTGCCACATATAACTTCTGTCTCTCAAATTTAATGGCCATTGCAAAGACATCATGGATCTCTAAGAATGGCACCATCAGCATTGCTTGGGAAACCATAGGCTCAAATAAGAAACTTCATGACATGTTCAGTTTCCATATGATCCACCAAAGTATTGATGGCATTGCAGTGACACTGAGGATCACATGAACATACAGGCATGGGCCTGATGGTCTTGATTTCTTCCCAAAGAACCATCAATCTTGTAAAATACTAATTGACAGAAACTGTGTCTTGCTTTAGTAGATGCATTTCTTCAAGAAAATCTGAGAGCCTTAATGCATCTATATTGGAAAATCTAGTAGCAAGATACTTCCAAACTGCATGAGCACTCTTGAAATACATCAAACTTTGTGCAATGGTGTTCTCTACAGAATTCAAAATCCAAGATCTCACCATTGTATCACATTGCCTCCATCCACGGAAATCTATAGAATCTGCTTTTGGCCTTTTAATTGTTTCGTCTACGAAGCCAATTTTATTCTTGGTTATCAACACCATATCCATGGACATCTTCCATGGATTATAATTCTTGCCATTCATCAATGGCTGAACAAGTACCAAAGATGGATTCTCATTAGGGTGAACATAGAATGGACTGGAGGGGCTTAATTCTTGTTTTTTAGCTGCCATGGCTATCGAGAACTCGAATAACACCGGTTTTCAGTACCAAACACAACAAATAATCAAGAATTGATTGTAACAGAAAGAATAACCGCATTTGCTCTCAAGAAACTGTGGAAAACTCAACAAAAGTGAAGAATTCTCTCAAGATTCTCCAACAAATCAGAAATAAACGTAGAAAAGCATCAGAAACTCTCCAGTTTTAGCTCTGATACCATGTTGAAGTTTGTAAAGTACAAACGAATATGAAAGAAAATGCGGAAGTTTATTATCCAAGGAATAATCAACAAGTTAAGTTACAATGCTACTGATCATGGGGTATATATAGCTTCATACACCTCATGAATCAGTTAAAAGTAAGTTACAAACAATTATAACAAAATTCAACGAAATAACCGATTTTTGCCTACAACTGGTTAGCTTACTATCTCAACAGACTGATGAGTCATCATATGGTCTGCTGAGTCTTCAACACTTAGCTGTCTTGCACTCAGCATTCCCTTCAGCAGATATACTGTAACAAGTGGTAGGTAAAGAAGTATGTGTATAGTAGGGTAAAGTGCGTGGTGGGTTAGGGCTATCCCACCCCCACACCATCCCACCCTACCCTACCCTACCCTATCCTACCTTATGCACCATACCCTAACCCATCGTACCCAACCTTAATCCACTATCATACCCTACTCATCACTCAATGTGACACCTTTTATATAACTTGTTTTATTCCGTTCTTTCACATTCCAAAATGCAATAATGGAATGGGTTTATTCCATTTCATTCCATTCCTAAGATTTTATTTCATTCATTCCATTCATGCGTAACAAACACGCTATAAGGTGTTTGTAGGGTGATGTTAAACGAAGATGACCCTGATATCACTTTAAGGAAATCAAACCGTTGAAGCAGTGGAATTGAAAAAAATGACTTCCTTTAACCAAGGCCCGACTCCGTTCAACAATAAAAATGTTAAAAAAGAAAATCCTACCATATCAAATCAAATGGTAACACCTCAACACATATATGAATCCTTGATGAAACCTTTGTCCTTGCATCAACAACGGATTCACTTACTATATCAACTATATAAATGCGTGGAAGAACCAAACCTGGCTAGTAGCAAACCTCCTAGATCCACATATCGTTTATGTTGTGCCTTTGAGGCAACAATGTGCTTGGCTCGGTTGTATAATCTAAAATGATTTCTTGCTGAGAACTTTACAGCCAAGGGCAGAGACATAGCCAACGCACCGGTGGCGGATGCCCCTATGTATATGTATATTGTATTAAGCTTTTTTTTCTTTTCTTTTCTTTTCTTTTCTGGATCCACTACTATTTACAGCTCACTACATCAATACTTAAAGTGGTCTCACAAATTCAGACCGCGAATCCTGTCATCTCTAATTAAAGTGATCTCACAGATATGCATATGTATATCAATGTTTATCTAGTTGTAAGCTTCAACAGTCCAAGAAAGCATCCTTAACACTTTATAAGGATATTTTCTAAATTCACCATAAAACTAGGAGAAAAGTTCTAATGTAAACAACTATTTTGGATTAATTAATAAAAAAGCATAATTTTTTTCACCCCTCTACAATAATCGTTGTACCGTAATTCTTTTATAAAAACTACACGTCGACATACTCCATATGGATCAATAATAATGAGATAAGGTACACTTCTGACACTAAAACTAAAACTAACCATTTCAATTAGAAACTATACCAACACTAAGTTGTTGATTAATATGAATCTCCGTAAATGATTCCAAGTGCATTGAAGGTCAATATAGAGTTTTACTATCATTTCAATAACGTCTTTCTGCTATTGAGCTTCCCTTCAATAGGAAGCAAACCATTGAAATCACCAAAAACCCATGGTTATCTTATTCAGAAATCAGAATCCCAACTACGAAAATAATAATTTAATAATAATACGAGACTGTGATACCACACCGAAAACAATCAACAATCGATGTCGATTGTGACAGAATCGACCGGAAAAAAGTCGATTGTTAGTGTGGTGCCACAACAGTATGTTTGGTGTGGTGCCACCAAACACACCGAAATAATAACAGTTGAATCAACTAAAGCCAGATTGTTTTTTAACAAATTATAAGACCACATGCAATTACAACAACAATATGTAGGGGGTTGAGCTCTCAAAATGGTTTGCTGTAGTCCTGACCCGGCTGCTCCCAGACTCTCAAAAAGCCTACAACAATGAAATCATGGTTTGGCCGTTTAACTACACAAACACGTAGAAAAGCATGCGGTGTTCACGATTGCCACAATATCAAGCAACAAAGGAAGATAAACCAACTATTTAGGGAAGCTTTTCATTCAAGTACTACTGCAAGCCATATTTATGTACACTGTCCCTGCTTTCATGTCAAAATGTACCATAAATTTCGAGACACGAGAGAACCCAGGAAACGTATCGCTTCATTTATGAGCCCCGTAAGTCCAACATAAGACAACAGCTATATATAATATAAGATAAGGTTCAGAGCCTCAAGTGTCAAGTAGCTTAGCTCTAAGACTAAAGTTGACTGCTCCATAGGGTTTTCACAACCAAATTAAATAAACTTGAAACAAACAAACAAAAAGAAGATAATAAGTATTCATAACAGCAATCTTAAACACGTCAACAAGAATATCACAACATGGCAAATGCTGGCATTATTGGCTATATACTCCAAACTCTTGTTTCTACTACTGCATAAACCATACACACCAAACGCAAAAATGGCAAGCAACGGTTCACCACTCGACACAACAGGCAGATCAAGTCATCAACCAATAGTAAAACTCATTTTACAATTGCTGAAACAGAATATACATACTTATAGGTATTTCCTCCAGCGACATGTATATCGAGTCGTCATCGCCAAGAATATTCTGCAAGGACCAGCAAGCGGTAGGTCACTGCATGAAAATTGTAAGTAGTTGTAGCTTTTATTTTTAACTAAATATTTTATTTATGATTTTTTGGATGAGGTATAGTGGGCGGAGGATGCAGACTGGTGGTATGGAGCATAATTACAACATATGTTGTTCGAGTGCTGAAGACTATCTATCTGAGTTTTACAAATGATTGTCGTAAACGTACTAACCTCGCTACCATGAAGGCCCATATCACTGTGCAGCGAACTCATATCTGTAGACACGGAAGAACAACTTGGTAAGTCATTTCCAAGCAATTCTGATATCATTAGTCCGTAACCATCTTGGACGTCGGAGGTATCATTCCCATTATGTGTGTTATTGGAGTAACCATCCAAGCATGGGAACACATTCTCACTCCTGTCACTGCATCAGCTTAACAATCACTATAAAGATACTAATGACAAAACAACAGGATAACAATTGCAGTCAACAATCTTTAACACGAGAAAGGAGCATATAAAGACAGCAAAAGGTACCTTCTTTCTGAATTATTGAAATCCCTCCCCACTTGCTCTGTCTCATTTTCTAAATCTATCACTTCAATATCTTTGCCAGCTGTACTGCATTTGCCGAAGTTACTGGAGGCACGAAAATTATTGCTCATGGACAAGTCTATATTGACAGGCATAGGTTGTTTACAGCTTTCAGTTTCAGATGAAAAGAGAGGAATGTTTTTCTTCTCGTAATTTCCATTCGTATCAGATGCTTCCATGAGATTGAGGTCAAAAGTTTTGAATGAACTGGGAAAAAGCTGCCTTTCTTCTGTGTAATCCATGATTTTTTCGATATCATCTTTGGGACACAAAGACATGTCCATCGATCTTTTCTCATCAGAAGCCAAAAGAACCGCTCCATCTTCCAAAACCAATGGCTCTTCCTTTGTGGGCTGCTTTTCCGAGGAGTCCAAATGGCGTACATGCCCTTCAGATTGAATATTATCAGAAGCAGCTGATATTTTAGGTCTTTTGTTCTCCTCTTTGGGACTCTCATCACTCATTGCTCTTTTTTCACCTCGTTCACTGGTTTTGACCATCACACATTCAGGAAGCTCCTCATTTGTTACTTGCTCTTTTGATGAAGATTCATTATCTTCAGAAACAGAGGCAGGGCTTTCATGTTGTGAATTTTCATGGGCGACTAGCAATTCATTGTCTTTAGATGGCAGTTCTAAACGATCCAATTGAAGGATTGATGAATCATCATTGACAGGCAAACTACCAACAACCATATTGTTAGCACAAGAACCAGATTCTTTAGGAGGTTCATCTTGGAGAGTGTCCGCATTAGTAGTAATATCAACGGCGTCAACTTTTAACTCTTCGAAAGCCAATGGCGAACTAGTTTTGGAGGGAACATCCACAAAAGAGGAAGACTTTATCAAGTCACCACCTCCGTTCTCACTTGGTACACTTTCCACGTTTCCTGCTTCCTGACATGGCACATCATCTTTGATTTGGTGCTGGTCTGTCACAATATAATCATCCTCATCCTTGATTTCTCCTGCCTCAGGCTGTGATTCCGGTTCATCTGCCTTATGTAATGGCTCAACTTCACCCAGCACAGAAAGATCCTTTTCACCACTAGAAGAACTTGCATTTGCGCCTGCATTATTTATTAACTCATGTTTCTTCATTGAAGACCCCATCGTGCCACCATTGTGTTTATCTGGGGCCGATTCAGGAGTACGATTTCGTGACACACCGCCACCGTAGTTACTAACCTTCTGTTCATACCTGTGACTTGACAAGGCATCCTTGTCAGCAACAGCAACCACAGAACCCCTAGACCTATCAGAAAAAGATCCACTTCTTCTAAACTCTCGGCTACCTTCAGGGCTAGAATTTTTAAAAGATCCACTTCTTCTCCTATCTCGCACATTATTTGAACCCATTGCATTATAGTCATCCTGGTGCCTTCTCCTAACAGGCTGTACATCTGTAACAGGACCACCAAGGCGGGAGAGAGCTGATGTCCGTCCCCCCAATGGAATCTGCGTAACATCTGCCCCGACCTGATTATCAAAGCTGTCACTTCTCCATTTCCCACTAAGTACATTTGGTGGCACAAATCCCTTGGAAACCAAATACTCGGTGGCTAACCTACCAGCTTCCATAAAAACATCACTTGGTCTCTCTTGTGGAGGCCGCTGAAACTGCCTTGACTGACCTCGTCCATAGTCACCATGATCCGGCCTTGATTGACCTAGTCCATAGCCACCATGATCTGGCCTTGATTGACCTCGTCCATAGCCACCATGATCCGGCCTTGATTGACCTTGTCCATAGCCAGCATGATCTGGCCAACATTGACCTCGTCCATAGCCACCATGATCCGGCCTTGATTGACCTCGTCCATAGCCACCATGATCCGGCCTTAATTCACCTCGTCCATAGCCACCATGATCCGGCCTTAAGTCACCTCGTCCATAGCCACCATGATCAAAGCTTCGGTACTCATAGCCATGTGCTCCCTGACCTCTCATAGAACTCTCAGGTACGACACGTGAGGCGATTCCCATCCCTCCCATCACCATTGAATTAGACCTGTATCCATTTCCTTGATAACGATTCCTAGCATGCATCTTCGAATTAATGCTCCCCTGCTATGTTGTTTTAAGGTTAGTTTTGGTAATAAAAAAAAAAAATCTGCTACAAACTGCAAAACTACTAGAGCTACAACAAAGCTCTTTCCATTCCATCCTTGAATGTACCTTCAAAAGATTTACAAGAAAATTCCAACTACTACATAACCCTGTTATTCAAGTCCTCTGCTTAAAGGGAGAAAAAAAAAAAATAGAATTTTGTTCTTTAAAACATCGAACTAGAATTCTACATGAACACAGATAACCAGGATCTGGTATGCAAAAATGTAGAATTCAGCACCCTGAGAGTGATTAAAAAGCATCATCCAAAATTCTTCACAGTAATTTTAAGTATATCTAATATCAAACTAATATAACACTAAAGTTTCAATGTTTAAAAGTCCTAAATTCCTAATTAAGGCCAAAATCCATAGATCAAGAACAAATAACTGGTCAAAAATGAAAATCCATCAGTACAGATGTATAGATCTGGTAATAAGAATTCAATCCAGCTGGAGTTAACAGTGTATGGTAAGGTTGTCATTACCTTATAGACAGACTTGAGCAAATGAATTGATTCGGTATAGTTCCAACAAGAAGATCAATCAAGAAATTCTTATAAACAGAAACTGTTCTCTCTCTCAAAATCTCATCGTCGTCAAAAAAAGAGTCCAATCAAAATTCATCAAACGTTTATATATACCAAATTGATGTATGTGTAAGGAATCTGATGATGATAATTCAAAATTCTGGTGAATCACAAAGTAGCATCCGTTTCAGGTTTTGGGTAAATTGATTGATTAGGTCAACAACAACAACAACAAGGGGATTCCGTTTGCATATAGAGAGATGGTGATGCATAGACGTTATTATACATGAATCATGACAAAAGAAAAAGAGATTCGATTTTGTGAAAATTAGTGTACGCTGTGCTGGAGGAATATACGTATATGGTACTATGGTAGGCAGGCAGCTGGTGAGCTGTTATTGCTTGTTTTTCCCTCGATTCCTTTTTTTTTTTTTCCCCCTCTTCTTGAAGATGGAAGAATATTGTTTGGGCCCGGTTAATAGCACCACGTGTGCGTCATGTGTGTGTTGTTTTGCCCTCTTGCACACATGACACAAATCTAACGGGGTACTCATCGTAGGGAGTCCACACCTAAGAATTTTTCCTACAATTGATCTATCTGTTCCTTGGACCGCACTTTTAATTTTTTTCTATTTTACAAATCAAGGACATTTCAAAATCGAGTTTTGCATATAAATTTGTTTCTCAATATGTTCAATTTCATTGTGTTGTCCCAAATATAATGACTTGGAAGCCAATAACAATAACTATATTGTTTCTATCGTTTTCTTAACAAAAAAATGTGGTGCCGATACCGTCATTTTTTAAATGATTACTGCATATTAATCAATAAATCATTTATTACTAATTATTAAAAGATAAATCTAATCTTTCACCTATTAATCATCAATAAAATGAAGACTATAATCCGGCGTGGATACCCGTGTTCGAACATCGTCAGGGCAAAAAATAAACAATATATAATAAGTTATTGCCTTCGTTTCAAAATATAAGTAATTATATATCTATAGATTTGTTCCACAATATAAATCATTCTGTGTTATCTTTGCTACATTTATTACTATTTTTTCAATGTTACCTTTAATTTATTATCAATCAACCACTTATCATTATTTAACAAAAAAAATATTGCATTAATAATATTCAATGAGTAGTTTAGACAATTAATCTTCAAATTTATGAATGTAATTACATTTTTAATACTTATCCATCTGTCCAAATTTGTTTAAGACTTTTTAGAACTCTAAAAATTTAGGGAAACATCATTTATTACATTGTCTAGTCATTGAAAGCATGACTAATTTACAATTACATCACTTTTATATTGTCCTTACATTTTTTTAATAAATTATAATATGTGGGCATTTTAGATATTTAAGAATCAACTTTAAGTCTAGATCTTAGTTATTGGACTTGTTTTGGAAAACATCCATAAATGAAATAAATCTCAAACGAATCGAGACGGATGGAGTATATTTTAGGACGAGGTAGTATTAGATTTTTTAATATTCGTGAAAAATCAAATAATGACATTAAGTACAACTTGTAATTGAGCCAAAACTTATGCACAGGTTCTGAATTCTGATTGAATCAATCTGTGATAATTTGTTTCGGAGGCATCAAGTTGACCGTTGAGTTTATTGGAAAATATGTTAAAAAAGCTAAGAGCATTTGTATCAAAATCTCTTAACAATGTAACGCCCCGCTCCCGGATACTGAGTCCTTATCCAGAAACGAAACGCTCGGCACACATAATATCAAATAAATTCAATATTATATGTAAGCCTCTACTACGTCATATCGAGTTAGGCTAAACGGAAGCTAAAAAGAATCGGCAAAACCATCATAACTGCTACTAAGAATAGAAACTCAACTAAAGATAGAAATGTAACATATATTACATTGGAAGAAACCAAACGAAACTTAACAACGCACGAAATCTTCTAGAAGAAAGTACTAAAAAATTACAAGAAATTCCACAAAAAGACAACAAGTCTAAAGTATAACAATAAAAATAGAAATTAAGTGCTTCAACGTCGGCGTCCTCAAACGTCTTCATCAAAGTCCTCCTCGTACTCCGGATCTACATGTTCGTCTTCTCTCCCCCAAACACATAGAAAAACACTGCATTTGAGGTAAGTACAAAGTACTCAATAAGAGATAGAAGCTACAAATCAATTAAGGTTTATAATCAAGTTTTATGATTAAATAAATTATCTTTCTGAGACCGACGCAATATAGGGTTCACTTCATGTCCATCAACATGTCATGACTATACGTTTCTAGCTTAGCTTATCTCTGTTACATCAGCATTCAAGGGCACTACGCATTGTGCTATTCACCACGAAGTAACTGGGTGCAACATATCAAAATTCAAGTCATTTGAAGATGTTTAACCTGTTCAAAACAGAAGAAGAAGTGAAGGTGTTGCTGCAAATTTTTTGGACAGAGTGTCCGGCATTAACATGAATTTTCTGAACAATCCATAAAGATTATCGAATCAATGTAAAAATATAAATTGTAGATAAGACATCGGTTGATATGTTGTAGAAAACATCCTGCACTATAATTTTTGTTTTGGAACCAAGTGCAAATTCGTTTTGGTCTGAGCACAATCTGCAACACACGATAGTTGATGAAGTCCTGAAAATTTTTGACAGCTTACAACAGTAGATGAACAGAATTATTTCACAGATTTTCTCTTTGCCTCATGTTCAAAATCAGTTTGGTTTGTTTTGTGCATATCATTTATTTCATGGCTTATGTATGCACTTGAATTTCTCAAAACCATTTAAGTCCTCTGGTCAAGGAAGGATAGATGTCTTTCTTCCACCCTGTAAGTTATGGTGTGGTAGGTTATAGGAGATGAGAATACTTTGATTTATCTGATTCTTAAGCTAGTTGTTACCCAGGATAAGAAGTTTGGTAGGTAGAGACGAGGTGTGGTCGTTATAGTGCTCCTTGATGGCAAGAAACGATTGCGTGGTGATTTTCCAATCTTATGTCTTCATTAATAAGATTCTCTTTTATAATCATCTAGTTTCCTACTTGGTTATCCCGATTTCAATGTTTCCCCATCCATACTAATTGTAACTCATGTTCTAGTTAAATCCTCCATGTGAAACTTCTGAAACTCAGTAAAAGTTCCTTTATTGTGAAGTTCTGTTTTCCAAGTTGTACATTCTTTGATGTGCCTTATTTTCTTTAAGATGTTTTCATTGTGTCAAATGCTTGATTTAAGGAAAATAAGTTTCTCATCCTTCGAATTTAATTAAACTAAAATTGTAGAGATCGTTTAAAAAAATCATTCAACAATGAAATGCTTGAAAACATGAAATGCTGAAAAGTACTCTTGATACTACACTCCTTACCTCGATTAGTAGCCTCGATATAATGATGAAATCCTCTTTTCTAATGCAAATTCCTCCACCTATAGATCATAACAATTCTCTATGAACTCAAGTTCTACATTATGTAACAACTTGAAATCTTGATCTATGAGAAAGTCAGTCTAACCAATATGTCTTCTTAGGACTGCCTTAAAAACGATCTTATCACAACCCACAACCTTGTTTACTGCAATCTATGAATCATACCCAAAAAGTATACTAAGTACTAGAAGGAGCGTTTTGCTGCAGTTTTTCTAAGAATTGGACTTGGATTAGCTTGCTAACAGGTAGGATCTTCCTACAAATTAATTACGGTTTCGTAGGGTTTATGTTAGAATTGGATGTGATTTTATGCTAGAATTTTTACCTTCGTGTTGCCTAAGGATCTATAGTTGTTAAGATAGATAAAAGCTGTGTTTTTATACCTTTTTCTGAGTATTATGATGTTGGACAAGTTTGAAAACGACTAGGGATTGATTAAGGGTCAAAACTGAGTTTTTGGGAAGTTTCCGCGCTTGGTGCGGGCGCACCAAGCCCAATGCAGATGCACTGGAGGTTCTGAACGTGAATTTTTACATTCAGAGTGCTGGTGTTGACGCACCAGACCTGGTGCAAGCGCACTGGAGCCTAGTGCTGGCGCACCAAACCCAGTGCTGGCGCACTGGACGAGGAGAATTGGAGTTTTTACGTACATAGGCTTAGTGTGTGCGCACTGGACCTCCTTTTTGATAAATAAGTTGATTTTAAGCTATGGTATGAGTCTTAAATGTTGTTCTTTGATCTTATAACATTAAATAAGCATAAACAAGCCTTGATTGAGCTTCTGATTCGTTTAGTTTCGACACCAGATGTACTATTAAAGGGAGTTGAAGTTCGGATCCATCGGAAGGGCATGAAAGGGCTTGTGCTTTGATAAATTAGAATTCATCAATGTCTGTGTATGTGCTAGGACTTGTCCGTGTCTAGGGGTCTAGGTAAGAGAGTAGTATATGTGAGGGAGCTTACTTGAAAACACTTAAGTGACTAGCTAACAATCAATAATAAACGTACTTGTGTAGCTAAAAGATTAAACATCAATCTATTCTTGGTAAGGCACAAGTCTATATCGCGATGTGTGGGCGTTCTAAAAGTGAATAACTCTGTAAGTCTTTGAGGCCCTATGTACGGAGGAACTTAACCCCGTAAGTCCAAGACCCTACGTATGGATGGACTTCGCCGAACATGTGCACTATCGGAGTCTACCAGAATAGGCTTTCGTGGTTATTGGTGAGATCCACCAATATGTTGCACCCAGTTACTTCGTGGTGAGTAGCACCATGCGTAGTGCCCTTAAATGTTGATGTAACATAGATAAGCTAAGCTAGAAACGTATAGTCATGACATGTTGATGGACATGAAGTGAACCTTAGATTGAGTCGGTCTTATATAGATAACTTAATAATTAATAACATGAACATTTTCATTGTAGAACTTAGTTGTTCATTAGCTTCTCAGTTTTACTAAGTACTGTGTACTTACCTCCTTTGCATTTTCTTTTGTATGCATTGTGGGTGAGAAGACGAACAGGTTGACCACGAGTTTGTTGAGGACTACGAGGAAGACTTTCGACGATGCTTTGTTTTACTTTTAATTCTAGACTTTGTAGACAAGTTGTACTTTCAATACATCGTACTTTGTAATCTTTGGAAATCATTGTTGTAAGTTAATTCTTTCCATCTTTAGAATGATCACTTTCTATTCACAGTATCATTTATGATTTTACTCGAGTCTTTTGGGCTTCCGTTTGCTTTTATTTGATACGACGATGTAGAGACTTGCGTATAATATTAAATTTATTTAATGCTATACGCGCCGAACGTTCTCTTCCGGATAAGGGCTCGGTATTCGGAACCGGGCGTTACAAACAAAGTTGTATGTTTTAAAGACTCCACCGATTGTTATATTTTTTAGTGAGACTTGTTGAAAATGACACATTTTAAACTTAATGGGTCTGGAAGGACAAGGTAACACAAAAACATTTTGTTTACCTTGTCCTTGCAGACCCATTAAATTTAAAATGTGTCATTTTCAACAAAAATCTATATTTTGTAATAGTTTTTTTCATTTTGAGTGGAATTTTTTTATTATTATTAATTGTTGTTTAATTCACATTTCCGCTGTCCACCCGTATAAATATGTGTAATCATACTTACCAATAATAAGGCTTACTTAAATGATCAAGATTTCTTAGAATCAAGAGGTGTGAGTTTAAGTTTCACCAAATACATGTATGTGTTATAATTAATGTTCATTTTATATTTGGTAATTTTGTATATGAGAAAGAAGAAGAAAAAAAAAAATCTCTGTGTACATCAAGTTTGCTTTGACAAATGAATGAATGAATTGTAATTTGTTAACAAAGTAAACAAAATAACACTAACACGGTATCGCATCGCATCGCAGTATCGCATCGCATCGATTATACAAGAATATGCGGAGAACATTCCACCGACCGTTAACAAACTCGCAGATTAATAGCAAGTACAACAAACTATAGATTTAGTACAATATGTACATCGCTTGACAACATGAAAAATAAAGAAAAAAACAGATTTCTCGCTTGTTTAGTCTCTATTTACCATCATCAAAGCTATTTAATAACCTGAATTTGCTGTAAGGTCTTTATCTAGAGATAAAGATCATTCTCCAAATGCAAAATCCGTATACACTAACACACCGTGTTAAATTGGTTTATATGATACAATTCAAGAGATAGAATCATTAACATATAACTTGATTAAGGTGTGGTGTTTATAACATGCGAGTTCGTAGTTAATCACTTGAATTAAGCCTAAAAAGTACATCAGACTAAAAGGTAATACATAGAAGATCAGTACAACAGACTATAGATTTAGTACAATAGGTACATCAGACTAAAAGGTAATACATAGAAGATCAATACAAGTCTGAAACAGTCTGAACTATCAGCCAAATTATAAAAAGGATTTTCTAGTTCAAAGAACTAAATTATCATGCCCGGAATTCACAAGGTGCTGAATTACAAGTTCAGTAAGCCTATGAACTAGGCCTATCTATTACATGATGATACAATGTAGATCAAAAACTTCAGCACGCCAAGGCACATAGTAAGCCTTTGAACTAGGCCTATCTATTGCATTAAGGCACACAAGTATCGCGCGATATCGCATCGCGCACGATCGGTATCGAAGTACGCATCGCAGTATCGCATTAGGCTCAAAATGACTCTCCTTTCGATTTTTTGTTCCAAGGTCTATGTCCCCCAAGTCCTTGATATGAACTCGAATGTCTTTTTACAGTTCAAGCACTCATATTTACTTCTTTTCGGAGCATGTTTCGATACTATTTTATCTTTAGGATCATTTCTTTTAGGCCTCTTCTTGTTATTGGGTTCAATCACATAAGGCCACTTGTTCTTGGCTTCATAAAGCTACAGAAGAGCATAAAGACGACAGTCCTATAAAAGTACATTATTTTTCTTCTTTAATTACAAACGATAGAAACACAACCCATTACCTAGATAATTAATTAACGAATTTCACTAATCCCAAAAAAATAAAAATAAAAAAAGAGGAAGAAGAAAAGTGCAAAGCATCAAAAAACACACACACACACGCTCATGAAAGCTGATATCTCCTCAAATTGAACAAGAAATTAAAAAAGCAAACTTTGAGCCAATCCTAAAAATTAAGAAATCTTCAAACCACACACACAGGTAACCAAAATCAAACAATTAATCAACACACACGCATAGCATCCTCATAACCATCACAAAAGTATAATCGATCAGAACCAAATCCATCTTAAATGTCACAAATCAAAGTACATGTAAATAATTAAGTACCGTTGAAATAGTGATGACCGATGAAGATCTTATGTGATTAAGGTCGAGATTATCCATTATAAACTAATTTTTCCAACAAAATATGAGACCAAGAAACTAATTAAGAGGTATGAATAGAAAGAAATTGTAAGAGCATTTGGAGCCAAATCTGTAAATGACATTAATTATGTTATTTATGATCTGAAGTTATGAGAATTACATAAGAATCTTTTGAATTACATAAATAGTTTTTTTTTTTTTTATTTTACATCTTACATCTATTGAGATATGAAAAATTTTACTTTTTTATTTTTTTTTTTGAAAACATGAAGAAATTTACTGATCTTGGTCTTTTGATATGCCCGAATTAACTCTTTTATGATTGTTTGTGTCATTAGACTTGATTTTTTCCTACTTAACAAATTATGGTTTGTATTTAGTACTACCTCCGTTCTAAAATATAAGTCATCCTACAATTTTGTGTCATTCTACATTACCAATGCAACATTTATCACTCTTTTCTCTATCTTACCTATAATATATTATTATCAATTCAATCACTTTTCATTACTTAACAACTATTGCATTAATAATAGTCAAGAGGCATTTTAAACATTAACCATTAAATTTATAACATTCAACCACTTTCTTAATCTGTGTGTAAACACCTAAGATGATTTATATTTTGGAACGGATGTAGTATATTTTAATTTACTTGTAATGCCCTAAGTTTGATTTTTAGGTTTCAAACATTCTTAATCTTAGACAAATTAGCTAGGGGTGTCCTCCTTGAATTCTTAAGTAAACAAAGATCAATTCATGTAGGAGAAAAAGTACTTTTTCTTGGTTGAATAAGAAGATCCAGCATAATTCATTTTCTAGAGCAAAGTTTAAGCATTTTACTCTTTAATGTTTGGTACGGAGAAAAATTAAGAAAAGAAAAATATTGAGAATAGACATGAGAAAAGAAAAGATGAGAAAAGAAAAAAGTATATTCTCACAAATTGTTTGGTATGCATAGAAAAGATGTTGAGAATATAATTGATGAATTTTCTATTCTCACTAAACTTTTCTTCACCTTAGTCTGAGAATTAAAAGGTGGAAAAGAATTAAGATTTGAGAAAACACTCCAACTTGAGAAAAGACACTTTTCTATTCTCAATTAACCAAACATGTCCAACTTGAAAAAAGAAAAAAATATTTTCTTTTCTCATGTATTTTCTCTCTACCAAACACACCCAAAGGAAATGTTGCTCAACAAAAGGAAATCAGACAATGAATTTCACTTAATTGGATTCTCAGACACTTGAAATAGGACAAAGATTCCAATGAATACTATCAATGTGAAAGATCCAAAACAAAACCAGCAGGTAAATCTTTAAGTTAATGTACCATACCATTTGACTTTCTATATGGAGAACCCATAAAAAGAATAAAGGAAAAAACTCAATCTTTTTACATATGAGGTCCAAGGGGCATCCTACTCATTACTTGTTGATAAATGGATGAAGCATTAGGAAGACTCAAGCCTGAGTCAGACACCGGTTCCACCTTAGGTTCTCCTTTAGGCAACATTAGTTCCATTTCATTCACGGGGCGCTGTTGTTGTTGTTGCTGTTGC
Organism: Gentiana straminea; assembly: GCA_036785695.1. Taxonomy (NCBI): domain Eukaryota; kingdom Viridiplantae; phylum Streptophyta; class Magnoliopsida; order Gentianales; family Gentianaceae; genus Gentiana; species Gentiana straminea. The sequence continues at coordinate 19,624,778 of JAVUPR010000266.1, read as the reverse complement.
TGATGCTGTTGTTGTTGCTGCCCCGGGTACTGAAGACCTTGGAGAAAAGGTAAACCTAACCCACCTTGGCTATGGTTAGGTCCCCCCCAGCCACCAAGAAGAGACAGATTAGGCATGTTTCGTTGAGTCATACCGTACCCAAAGTCTTGTGGTGGTATAAGAAGTGGCCTGTTTGGCAAGCCAAAGGAACCAAATGAATTAGAACTCCTATCAAACTGTGACATGCTGTTCCGAAACTGTGAAGGCTCGGGTTTGAGTACTTGGCTCTGCTGAACATTGCTGCTTGAATTAACATGACTGGTGTTGCGCGCTGCAGGAACATCGTGATTGTGCTTACCCTCGTATGTCGTGATCACAGACTTGAGGTCATGTGAGGCCCTTTCCACATGTTTCCTAACTGAGCAGCCAGCACTTGTGCATTTATAGTAACTCCTGCACAAATAAAACAAAAATTCATTCATTCATTTATTTCTCTTCTTTTTTGATCCATTGAAATAGAGATTTCAATGATAAGTTCGAATTACTAACCTCGGATTAGGGTTCCCTTTCACTACCTTTTGCCCATACTTACGCCATCTGTATCCATCATCAAGAATGTCCACCTCGCTGGTGGTTTGGACCACCACTCTAGGCTCTCTCATGGCTCTGGTGGCCCCACTCATGTCTGCTGCATAAGCCTCAAGTTTCCTACCATACGATTACGAAAAAGAGTACTACTTAATCAGCATCACATATATATACTTCTGTAAAAGCTGTGCATAAATACAAGAAAGTAGTTAAGTAGGTCAGTAACATAAGGAGTGCAAGAACCTTTTCTTTGACTCGGATTCATCTCCTCCACCGTCATCAACAACCACAGATGCACTGCCATGTGTCCCACGTTCATCGTCATCCTCATCATTTGAATATGTTGAAGAAGCATCCCCTGATTCAAACTGGTTGCCATTCTGAGTAGGTAACGGTTTAGTTCCGTTACCATATTGAGAACCAAACTTGGTCGATGATGTCACATCAAGGTTATCATGCCTCCATTCAGAAGCCATGTTTCCTCTTTGCACGTTTCTCCAAACTGGATCGCCGCCACCTCCGGTAAAACCACATTGACCATTCTCTAGCTGCATATCACCAAATGAAGCCGATGATTTACGATGTGGCAGAGGTTTCGGGTGATTATGTACCCCTTTGTAGATAATCTCAGTAATATGACCTTGCACTGATCTTTCAATCTTTTTCTTCACTGGACAATTTGTATGAGTACACTTATAATAGCTACGCGGGAAATCGCTTCCTTTTACTTGTTTCTGCCCGTATTTTCGCCAATTATATCCATCTTCAGCAGGGCTTTCAACACCGTTGAGATCACCACTGCCCTTTTGATCTGCCTCCTCATCTTGTTGTTCATCAAGTGGCGATGAATGCTCCAACACGACGCTCCCGGTTGTAGTTGTCCTTTGTACTGACATATTACCACTTCCAGTATCCTTTTCATTAGACAGTATACATGAATCCTCTTGCTGGTTTTGTGCAACTCCTTTGGAATGTTCAAGATTTTGAGGCGGTACCGTGTTCTCTGACTGTACTGAGACCTCAATGCTCGGAAACTGAAACGATTCCTGAAAAAGAACAGCACTAATAAAATCACACAAAGAGCAATGTACTGTGTGTGAATTTACACAAGAACCAAAAAGGAAATTTACCCGGTCAGAAGAACCGAAAAAATGAATGGGATCAGGCCTAAAAGCAAATGATGAAGAACCCATGCCCCCAAAACTCTTTTCATTGCTTCGATCAGCAGACTCCGTAAATAATCCGGAGCTTCGGCTTATGCCACTTGGCGGCACAAATGATAACTTCCCAGTAGTTGGAGATGGTTGTGCCTGTGACTCAAAATGCAAGTCATTAATCAATCTCCAGTGCTGAGATTAAAATTTAAATTAAAAAAATAGTATAATATAAAGATATCTTGATTTTCAACAGAAATTCATGTACAACAATACAAGAAACCACCGGCCAGATAAAATATTTAACTTGTTTAAAAAACTTTTTTTATATGGTCTGGTAGTGGTTGTGTATTACACAACAAGCCATTTCCTAATATATTTATTCTTATGTCTGCAACATTTTAGACACTTCAGGTATACATACTGATTATTTGTTCATTAAAATAAGAAGTCAGGATGTGTATTGTTTAATTTAAAAATTCATCCACATGGAACAGTTTTAGAGTACAGACAATTTTCCTTAAGAAAAGCCGTCCAGAAACACTTTTGCATGTTCTTTTATTTTCATTATATGAATACAAATTATGGGTTATGGTCAAAATTTCATTTAGACTTCTCACATGCATAGTTTTGGCTTGATCCCAAAAACTTTTGCATGTTCTTTTACATTTTTCAGATGATTCCAAATTATGGATTATGGTCCAATTTTGATTACAATCTTCACATGCATACTTTGGACTGATCCTAAAGCACAAATTTTGGGATGCTTGGAAGTGTATGTTTCGTAAATTACAACAAGATGTGTGTGAAAAAAACACTACACTTTTGGCAGACTGAAATTGATCTGCATGAAACATTAGACAGATAACAGCATATCGAAGATAACGTCTAAAGTCCAAAAATTGAAGCTTTTGGAAACCCAAAAAAAAAAAAAAGAACGAGGAAAGTTGGCCATACCCGAGAATTGGAGACGAAAACCGGAGATTCTAGCAGGGTTGTGGGACTAAGGCCAGTAGGGATTGTAAAGAAAGGAGATGGAACATCCCGGTTCTGTGAAAGATCGACAGATCTGATAGTTTCGGTATTCAACCTAGGGGCGTTAAACCCGGCCCTAGCTGCCATTCTTTCAAGAAGCCCCCCATGGAATCTAGTTGTTTGATCAATAGCTGACTGAGCTTGTGATTCATCACTGTAATTAGTATGTTGCTCTGGGTGGCCATTAAAGGAGAACCCACTCTCACCTTCATTAGTGGACTCGGAAGTCCGTGAACCGATATTTTCGCCCAACATTGAGGATAATAGAGTTTGTGGATTTGGCCCTGGTGGCATCCAATCTGCCATAAAAGCTACCTAATCATATAAGCACCTTAAACTCAGATGAACTCCAAAATTAAAGAAGCTTGTAAGGTAGAAAATCCAAAAAAAAAAAAAAGCAATTTTATATTAAAATGCAGAACAGATGCTGAAACCAAAAACAATCCCATTTCCTTTTTATTTCTTTGACATTTGTACTGTCCTTAACTAATTTTTCTAAAGATTTGTTATTAACATTCATTTCTAAAACAAAGAGGTCCCTTTTATAGAATTCCAATGTAAAGTCTTGATCCTTTCTTTCCTTGCTTGTTAACAAAATTCAATGTGCAGTTAACTCATGCAAAATCACATATAAGGACAGCATAAATCACCCTCTGTAAAGAAATTTCACATTAAACTCATTCAGAGTCAAAACAAGCATGGTCAGTACATTTTTTACAAACTAATTCCTATTATTGATTCAATCCATGATATAACACACTTACCAAAAAAAATAAAGATTAAAGATATCTAAGCCAATAATCATTCAATAGCAAAATGAACTCAAAAGAGAATTACAATGAAGTCTGAGGCTTTAAAGATCTAAACCATTCAAGCAAGAATAATTTAGAGGCAAAAAAGATCCTCTCCAGTTTAGCACCCATTTTCTTCAAGATACAGGGGGTAATAGGAGGGGGGAGGGGTCAGAAAAGAACTTCCTTGCACAAAAAATGGGACTTTTTATTTTTATACAGGAAGGTTCAGAACAGAAATAATTGACAACCCAGAAAAGGAAACAGCAAAATAACCACCAAAACTCAATGATCAAAAGAATGATGATAAAAAATAGCTCAAGAGAGAGTTTTTGCAGTACCTGAGAAAAGCAAAAGGCCAGTCAAAGCAAAAGATGATTGAATGAAAGAATGAAACTTTCCTGTGGCCCTCTTTAAAATTTTAGTCCAATTTCCTTTTGAAAGCAATGGAGGAGAAAAGCATTTCCATTTTCAGTCCTTTCTATCAAGATTCTCCCTTTCTTTTCTTGTGAAAAAATGGGTTATGAGTATTAATAGTTGTAGAAACAAATTATGATAGCTTGATAAAGATAACAATAATAATAATTAGAAAATTGGCATGTCAAAAAAAAAATTTAAAAATTTGGAAAATTGCTGATTGAAATGGAGATTGGAATCTTTTGAGACACAGATTGTGAGAGAATAGAAGAAAAACTCTTCTTAAAAAAAATTTGTTTTTTACACTAATTGTATACACTAATTTCTGTTTTAGGCATTAATTAATTGTGGTGCCCAAAACTGGGGTTTTGTGAAGTTGGTTTCTATGAATTTGAATAATAACTGCCAAGTTTGACTGGCCAATAATGGCCTGCCATCTGGATTTAAGGGCTGACCGGCAATTAAAGAATAATCATCATTGGTTAATTAAAGTAAAAGATGAGTTACGCATAATTTCAGGCTAATTAATTGTTGTTTTATCCACTTTTACAGGCAAAAAATAGTTGCAACGCTTGTTTTATTCGTATATGAGCAATGATAGTACTATTTGAATTTTATAATTGCATGTTCCAAAACTTAGGTTATTACCGAGATCCTTGAATCATAATAGCTTCACAATCTACTCAGACTTATTGTTCTCGTATAATTTAAAATCGTTAACCTTAAACCTTGGTAATTAGGTTGCTATGTCTCAACTTTATATTTTGATAATATTACCCACATTTTAATATATATCATATTTTCGCCCATTTAAAGAATAACGGTCGTCGTAAATACCCTATCTCAAGATTTTGGTTGTGCCCCCACATTCTCAAATGGTGATGATTCTGATAACGGCTCTCTAACGCTGTGAGACTTGTCATTTTTAATTGTATTATAATTAATTCTATCTGATAGTTGTTTCTGATATAATATATGAGATTATGCAAGTTTATTGTTTTACTTGGTTTCAATTCATATAGTTAATCTAAGTTTTCGAGTCAATTATGTCTCAATCATATATATTACTAATATTTCTTCCGAAATTTCAATTTGGATATTGCATTAATAGCAACAAAACTCTCTATTTGCACAAAAATAAGGCATTGGTTAATAATATTACATTCCTTGCAATCTAGCAAACTATTACATTAGTAATAAGAAAACAATTAAAAAACTGTCAAATCAAAATAGCGGTCAAAGAGATGAGGCAATTATTTCCCCTAAATAATGGAAACTAACGAAATTTAAGCGTCTTGAAGTATAGTTTTGGAGAGTTCTCATGGTAATCTTAATAATAAATTTTAAATAAAAAACAAATGCTGGAGGGCCAACTATATATTCCAGTAAGAGGGTGGTGTTTAGGCTCTAAGTGAGTTGAGTTATTCATTACACGATTCAGTTTTTACAAGCTCGTACTAAAACTAAGTGATTCGGATAATAAATCGAGTTAATTTTATGCTTAAAAGTTTAGTAACGGAGTAGCTCAAAATTTAATCGAGCTCCTTTAAGATAAATTCTTTTTTGACAGACTTTAAGATAAATTCTAAGCCAATACGTACAACCAAGTAGCTTGGCTCAAGTGGTAAGTGACTTGAGAGTGCTTAGGAAGGTCACCGGTTCGATTCTCCTCTTAGGCGTCATGTTGAAAGAGCTCTTGGTCGCTTTATCCCCGAGTAAGTAGTCGACTGCGCGCACGATCCGGCCGAACTCCGCATTCGGATCGGATACGCTAAAAAAAAAAGAAAAAAAAAAGAGCTAATACGTACTCCATCCGTTTATGTTTATCTGTCACAATTCAGAATTTATTATGTTTTTATTTATCTGTCATTTTATATTTTCAATGCATCATTTTTTTTTTCTTCCTTTACTAATAAAGTATTTACATTTTCGATAAAAAAAATAAATCTCCAATACTAAAAACTCTTTTGCCAAATTTCCCCGAGTAAGAGTCGGGCTGACTCGAGCGCGACCCGGCCGAACTCCAGATTAGTCGGACGAGTGGGTTCCGGATACCGGAGGCTTTAAGCAAAAAGAAAAAAAAAAAATAACTAATACGTACTACATCCGTTTATGTTTATCTGTCACAATTCAGAATTTATTATGTTTTTATTTATCTGTCATTTTATATTTTCAATGCATAATTTTTTTTTCTTCCTTTACTAATAAAGTATTTACATTTTCGATAAAAAAAATAAATCTCCAATACTAAAAACTCTTTTGCCAGCGGAAAATTTTATCCTGGTCCGGCCACAAGTATAATTTGGTGGTCCGGAACCAATTAATTTTTAGTATTTTAAGTTGGACCCACCTGTGTAGAAAATAACCACCAATTTAAAAGTTTTTAATTGGAGGAGAAGGTGATGACGTGGTGGTCCTGGACCACCATAAAATCGTTTGTCAATAAATTATTTACATCTTCAATAAAAAAATACATCTCAAATACTATAATTCAGACACATTAATCACTATTTTAATCAGTGTGAATCTTCTTTCAGCTAATATAAAAAGAAACGGAGAGCGTATAATTTTTTGTTTTTGTCAAAAATCCAATCACGTCTTGTCTTCCATATGTATCAAGTGTAAAAATCAAAGCAACATTACAGTTGTCTTCCATGCTCAAAACCGAGGGAAGTTATTGTGTGGTGAGGGAATTTGAGGTGAATTGACGAGTGAAACGATCAGAACCACATAGTTTAAATATAGAATAAAACTGTGTGGTCTGGAAAGTGTCACACGGTATCTCCACTTCCCCAAAACCGAGTCCAAGAAGTGTGAAAATGTGGTACGGTGAACAAGGTGGCGTTGAAGCATAGAAATGTAAACTACTCCATATCGACCAAGGAATCTCGCAATCAAAGAAGCAATTGTCTTATAGATGTAAACCGGAACTCCCTGGACCCTAGTCTGTTCAAGTTGACGATTATTGGAAAGACAAATTTTACGATACAACTGTAGTATGAAAGTTGTACTAAGTGATATACCTTACAATTTTTCATTTCTAATCTCTCACACACGAAAAAAATATAATACGTGAAAGAGAGTAAAAATAAAAGGCTCTAACCAAGGGTGGATTTATGTATATCTAGGGAAGGTCACGTGACCCCACTGAGATCCGGGTAATTTTCTTTAGTATTAAAACGATGTAGTTTTATTGTTAAAAATATCGTTTTGTTCGTAAAAAAATATAGTTTTAGGCTCCGATGACCCTACTGGAACAAATTTTTGATTAAAAATATAGTTTTACGATCGGGTGACCCACTGAAGAAACTTCCTGGATCCGCCACTGGCTCTAACGTATGTCGCTTGGTACAACCTTCCTACAACTGTTAATTGCATTATAAAATCGTTTGAAAAGACAAATTTTACAATACAACTGTTGTATGAATGTTATACCAAATGACATCTGTAAACACATCGCCGGATAAAATGGATCTTGGGGTGACCTTTTCCAAAGTAATTTCTACATATTATTAAAGCAAATTATGACATAGGCATATTAAATTTGATTTGACTTGTTATAGAATTAACCCCACTTATATCACATTATAATTGCAACTCATTTGAAATCCTTTTGCTTCCTTTTGATTTTTGATAGGTAAAATTACAGGGGAAAAATATAGATAAAACAATAAATCAGAGTACCTGAATAAGCGGGAGCGGAAGAGATCATCATGATTGTTTTCCTACATCTATCGTTATTCGACTTCTGCTCTGTTTTGCCATTATGTTGTTTCCGCCTTGATGAGGATTCATATATCTCTCTCCTTGCCTACAACTTTGATGTGTTGGCTTATTTCGTATACTTTATGATGGAATAAATCATTGCTTTTATAGAAGGAAAGAGTCCGAAATCCGAATTGACCTAGGGTTTTGTTTTAATCTCGGTCGTACATCAAAGCTGAGTTTTAATTGGATTAAAACTCTTTTTAATTACCTATTAAATAGAATTAGCATATTTCCTATGAAAACAAATTTCCTATAAGACCACTATTACGGGAAAGAAAATTACTTGGGTTCAAGAAATGGGCCGACATAATTTTCTTACATTCTTCCACTTAATCGATAGGAACATTCGTTAATGCTTTTCTTTTAAGGATCATAAGGCGCACATTATATGCTATACTTTTCCTTTAGTCGGTTAGTGTAAGTGACGTCATTAATCTAGTTGTCAATGTGAGTCATAACGGTTATACATCTTTCTGCAACCAGACTATAACCGGAGATTACATAACGGTCCCACTATGTATGAGCAAAATACAATTTATGTTATAATATATCCATTCGTATGGTGTGTGCATAATGGAAAACAGAAAAAAATAATGAATGTAGAAGAGTGAAATTAAGAGCTCAACAAATATCAAACATAAGTACAAAATAAACTGCAGAAGACGATAATTAAAAACTATCATCAAGACCCATGCTTTCAGTGTGTCTGTGGAATATTTTTGGGGTAGTCCTTTCGTAAATATGTTTGCAATCATAATTATCCCTATGTGTTCAATGACAAACATATTTCTTCTAACACCTTGCTTCAGTAATAGATATTTAAAGTCCATGTGTTTTGATCACTTAGATATCTTGTCATACTTAGAGAAAAAAGGTTGCCGTTTCATTGTCACAACTCACAATAAAGTGTCAATGGCTCAAAGACGAAACTCGAAGCTCCGAAGTTGGATACAAAATTGCGCAACCATGTCCTCTGGATTGCAGCCTCATAACATGCACGTACTCAGCCTCCATGGTGGATAAGTAAATCAAATCTGACTTCTGGCTTTTCTCATGATACGACACCTCCGTTTAGAAGATACACGTAGCCAATAGTACAAAGTCTGGTGTCAGTACATCCTCCAAAATCTGAGTTTGGATAACCAGTCAACCTTTGGGTATCTTGATGTTCTATATGTGAGCATCTAATACCTTGTTCAATTAAGTATCTCAGTACTTTCTTAGCAGCTTTCCAATGAGCCGTTCCTGGATTGCTTCGAAATCTACCGAGCATGCCAATAACATGGCTAATGTCAGGTCTTGTACAAACATGTGCATACTGTAAACTCCCTACAAGGATATCCTTGATTTTCATAATATACACTCCATAATTCTTTATGTCGTGATGTTAATAATGAATGAACAATAATAATAATATTTTTTTGAAGAGCATAATGATAATAATAATTTTCTTCTTTTTACGCATGGTAAGATGAGTTTCAATAAAATGAGTATCAAGATAGATTTTATAAAAACCATCCATCAAAATCCGAGAACCGTTTTTTTTTTTTTTTTTTTTTGGAACAAATGGAGAGAACCCATTTGTTTCTCAAGTAATGACCGACATAATTTCCTTAAAAAAAATAAATTAAAACTCTATGTTTCTACTAGCTCAAATGGTTAGTACACTTGAGAAATATTTTGAGACGTTACATATTTGATTCTTTTGGGTGTCGTCAAGTTAACAATATGTCATACATTTATTCCGAAATAATAGTACACTCCACCGATAGTATCAAAATCGAACTTTGAATTAGTCGAGACACTTGTCTACATTCTAAGAACAAGAAATACTGCGTTTTTCTCAAACGTATTTATTAAAACATATATTATATTTTATATAAAGGTCCAGTGAACCTAAAAAGAAAAAAGTAATGATATCGCTACGATCACTTAAACATAAAATATAATATAACATTTTCTAGCAACTTAATAAGAACACTTTGAACCCGACTAGCTTTCACTCCAACATATGACCAGGCCTCTGCAAAATTTTGATTGTATCACTATCCATCATAATCAACGGTGTTAAAAGAAGTTTTCGAAAAGTATGCAAACAGAGGAGAGAGAGGGAAATGCTGGAATTACTTCGACGAATGTGGCCTCATGCTTATGGTCAGCTTTAGTTGGTATCACAACATGGGTAATTTGGCTGCATAGAAATAAAGTCATTCTTCATTCTCATGTTCTAGATTCAGAGTTGATTTTCAGAGATGTACAGAGATTATCCTGCTCTTGGTTGTCAAATTCCAAATCTCTAAGAAAGTTGGAGTGGGAGGAATGAAAGGCAAATCCGATGAGAACAGCAAATTAATTTTGGAAGATTGATGATGAATCACTTTTTGATTGGAGAAGAATGGCTACCGGCTTTTGATCTTTTTTCTTGCGGTGGTTTGTGTTTTAATTTTCACTGAAGCTTGGTTGTGTTGCGTTTTGATGATTTTGGACAAATTATGTATTATTTTTAGCATCTTGTTGATTTATGATAAAAAAAAGAAGAGAGGGGGAAAAGAAATGGGGAGAATATCAGAAAAGAAGATAGAGACCGTTTGTGTCCTGATAACGTGCATAGTGTAATGGAGAAAAAGACAAAGGTGCCAAAAAGCCAATTTAGACCATTTCTTTTGGAACATTTACTTAAACGACAAATTTTTTTATACTGTTTACCACCCAGGATTCACTTAATGATTAATAAAAATGAATGTAAATAAATGCAGAATCAATTTGAAAGAACATACAAGGTTCATTAATCATTAGTAAATTGGTTTTTCATTTTTGTTAGATCATATATATATATATATATATATATATAATTTAAACATGAGGGATTGTTTAGTTATTTTAGAGCTTGGACAGAATGTACCTACGTGAACCGACCATTTTCTATGGCTATAAAACGTCTTAGAATGTGTGAGACAGATCCTTAAAGTCATAACTTGAAACCATCAACCATAGAGCATGTTTTCCTACATAAACGTTCTCTCATATCCTTTGTTCTTCTTTAATTCGTAGATAACCGGTACTAGCGTGATCCCCATGGAGAGGGCATCGTTTCAGTAGTAGATTCTCAGTTGTTTGGTGATTTGCAATTCCAATAGCAAAGTTATGATCTTTTCACGATCTGACCATGTTCATGTCATGTATGAGTTTGTAAAGTTGTCGGGAAATTTCTAGGAATTTGCTTGTTCAAGCTCGAGAGCCGTTTTATCCCAACTCATGTCTCTATGTTCTGTCACGCCAGCAAGTAAGTCATGCATTTCACTATTTTTCAATAGCTATGAATTTACAGCTTTCCAATAGAGTCGATGATCTTTTATATATAAGAAGTTAGAGTTAACATCAGTGGTTCGTGAGGTGAATTATGCACAATGGTTCTTACCGTATAGATGTTGTGAAAGTTATTGTAAGACTTATGTGGTTCTAGTCATACATTGTAGGTTCATTAGACGGAATGTATCTGATAGATTTAATAGAGTTATAAAATAGAATGATTTTATTCACATAGGAATGAATGATGTACACTTGTTTATATAGGCTAAGCTAGGGGTATAAACGGTAGATACAATAATAATTACAAACCCTAGGATATATATATATATATATATATATATATATATATATATATATATATATATATACACACACATACACATACATCGTTATTACCACCCCTCAAGTTGGACGAGAGAGGAGACCTAACTTGCTTCGTTGTTGTTGAAAAACCGTGCGAGGCAAAGACTTGGTCAAACAATCAGCAAGCTGATCTTGAGCATTAACATGAGCAACACGCAAGAATCCACGTTGTACCTAATCACGAATAAAATGATAGTCTATCGCAACGTGCTTCATACGAGAGTGAAACATAGGATTAGCACAAAATTGTGTGGTGCCCAGGTTGTCACAGTAGATGACCGGAACTTGCTTGGGAGGAAAACCAAGATCACGAAGAAGAAAAGTAACCCAATTAAGCTCCGCAGTAGTTGAGGCTACCGAACGATATTCAGCCTCAGTAGAGGACCTAGCAACTGTAGCCTGCTTCTTGGAGCTCCATGAGATAGCGTTGCGCCCGATATAAACAATATAAGCTCCAGTGGATGAATAATCATCTCAATTACCACCCAGTATGCATCGGAAAAAGCATGAAGAACCATAGGAGAGTCACGATATAGCTGAAGACCAAGATCCAATGTCCTAGCCAAATACCGCAGTGTACGCTTGGCATGATCCCAATGTACATCCGTAGGGGCATGCATAAACTGAGACAACTTATTGACAACAAAGGCAATATCCGGCCGAGTAAAAATCAAATACTGAAGGCTGCCAATAACCATGCGATACGGAGAGGGATCAGGCAGAGGCGTGCCGGACGTAGCGGTGAGCCCAGAAATGTCAGCCGGCAGAGAGTGGTGACCGAATTAGCACGATCCATGCGAAATTTAGCCAACAATTCAGTGGCATATCTTTTCTGAGACATGATACACCCAACGGAATTGTAAATCACCTCAATTCCCAAAAAATAAGAGAGTGAACCCAAGTCCTTGAGAGCAAAGCGACGACCCAATAGGGCGATGAAAGTCTCAAGCGCCTTGGAATTATTCCCTGTAACAATAAGATCATCCACATATACAAGAGATAAATTATAATGCCACCAGAGTTATAAATAAACAGTGACGAATCAGCATCCGCATTCCGAAACTGACTCGCCAATAGAAAACCCTTGAGCTCATCATACCAAGCTCGAGGTGCCTGTTTCAAACCATAAATTGCCTTACGCAATTTGCAAACATGAGTAGGATGGTCCAAATTAATACACCCAGACGGCTGAGCTAAGTAAACATTTTCCTGTAAATGACCCTGTAGAAAAGCATTATTAATATCAAGCTGCCTCAGAGACCACCCCTGCGAAAGAGCCAAAGTGAGCACAAGGCGAACAATAGTAGGTTTAACCACAAGACTGAATGTCTCAAAGTAATCAACACCAGGGCGTTGAGTGAACCCCTTAGCCACAAGACGAGCCTTGTACCGATCAATAGAGCCATCCGGATTACGTTTAATACGAAAGATCCACTTGGAACCAATGATATTATAGTGATGATGCGGGGGAACTAGTTCCAAGGTGTCATTACTCATTAAAGTGTCATATTCCTCTTGCATAGCAGTTTTCCACTTGGGATTTTTAAGGGCCTGAGTGACAGTGGTGGGTTCAGTGTCAGGAGAGGAAAGCTGAGTATGAAGGTTGAGTTTCTGAATGGGTTTACGAATATTGTCTTGAGCTCGAGTACGCATAGGGTGAGTGGGAGGAGGATTCGGAGGTGAAGAAGGAGGCGGTGAAGCCGAGGGGGAGGTGGGCAGGGTTGGTGGTGGGGAAGGATCCGGAGGGGGAGGAGGTGGAGAGGAGGATGCGGGCAGGTGAACATGAGGAGGATGGGGATCCAATCCAAGGTAGGTGTGGTGAAAGTAGGAGGAGGAGATATAGCGGGATTAGCAAAGGGAAAGATAGACTCTACAAATTTAACATGACGAGAGACATAGATACGAGAGGTAGTCGTGTCTAAGCAGTAGTAGGCATGTTGGTCTAGAGCATAACCAAGGAAAACACATGGCTTGGAGCGAGGTTGCGGCTTATGATCGGTGTAAGGGTGGAGCCAAGGATAACAGAGACAGCCAAAGACACGAAGTTTGGTATAGTTCGGGGACGCATGGAAGATAGACTCACAAGGAGAGTGCATTTTGAGAGTGGGAGTAGGCATACGATTAATCAAGTAAACCGTAGTGGAAAAAGCATAGGGCTAGTATGTGTTTGGAATGGAGGCATGGGTAAAAAGAGCAAGACATGTTTCAACAATGTGCATATGCCTGCGTTCAGAAATGCCATTATGTTCCGGAGTGTGAGGTGGGATGGTGAGAAAAGAGATTCCACGTGTAGAAAAATAGTCATGGAGGGAAATAAATTCACCCCCGTTATCGGAATATAGCACTTTAATAGGTTGATCAAAGAATTTTTCAACGATGGAGTGGAAGCGAATAAAAGTTGAGTGAACCTCAGATTTTCGAGTCAATGGGTAAAACCATACATAGCGAGTGAAATGATCAACAAAAATCACATAGTATTTAAAACCATTCACAGAAAGCACAGGAGATGTCCAAACATCACTAAAAATGGTTTCAAGAGGTCGGGAGGAACATAAGGTAGACTGGCCAAAGGATAGTTTATGGCTTTTACTTTCTAAGCAAGCAGAACAATGCGAAGAGGAAGAAACTATCGAGTCTAAATTATAGTTGAGTAAAATGGTAGATAAAATCGGGCTGGCAGGATGACCCAAACAATGATGTCATTCCTGAGAGGTGGATTTTGTGGAGGCAAAGACAACTAAAGGTTGAGACGGCCATTCATAGAGCCCATTTTTAATTGGGCCATGAAGTAGGGTTTGATTCTGTCTTAGGTCTTTTACAACAAATTTAGAGGGAAAGAATTCAACAGAAAGATTATTGGCTTGACATAATTGAGAGACAGAGAGTAAGTTACGAGACATGCTCGGGGCACACAAAACGTTGCGTAAGGGAAGGGATTGTGCAGGGGAAACGGGGAGTGAAGTACTGCCAGTATGAGAAATAGAGATACCTTTTCCATCACCAACGATAATATCATCGGTCCCAGTGTACGGGAAGTGAGGCGAGAGATTCCGAATATCCGGAGTCACATGGTGCGAAGCCCCACTATCAAGAAGTCATGTGGATGTAGACGAATCGAGCTGAGCCGAGTTACCAGATGAGGCGGCTGAATGAGCCTGTGGCCTATCCGAATGAGCCGGGTTTTGGCCAACCGATTGAGCATGAAATAGAGTGCAAGTACGAGCCGTGTGTCCAGGCACATAACATAATTGACATGTACCGAGATACGAACGTCGAGGACGGGAACGTTTACTGCGTGTTTTATTAACCATAAAATTCAAATTGCTGCGTTCAGAAATTGGCGGAGATAATGGCAGCGGACCACAAAATTGCAGCGGCTGTTGAAATGCCCCCACTACCTCATCAGAATTGATCGGCTGTCCGCCGTTGATATTGCTGTGGCTGTGCTGATAGTTGTTGCGGCTGTGCTCATGAGGCTGAAGATGGTTGCCGCTGCTTCCATTGATGGCGGCGAGAGCTGCTAATGGGAGGGGCTGCCATGAGTTTCTTGTTGTGGCCATGGTAATGTCGGCTTTTGAAGAGGAGGGAGTGGTGGAAGCCATGGATTCCGGCGAGGAGAGGAGCTGCCGTGCTGAATCAGGGCTTAAGGAGATTGCAATTAGGTTTTAGGAATCGAGACGCTTTGATACCATAATAGAGTTATAAAATAGAATTATTTTATTCACATAGGAATGAATGATGTACACTTGTTTATATAGGTAAGTTTGCAAGGGGTATAAACGGCGGATACAATAATAATTACAAACCCTAGGATATATATATATATATATATATATATATATATATATATATATATATATATATATATATATATATATATTAGTAACAACCAAATCTTTTAATTATTTTAGCTTCCGTATTTAATTATGTCGCAGTTCGTACATAAGGCTTTATGATTCGAAATATAATATTTCAGGTAATGATCGAATCATCTAAATACGAATTAAGTTACTCGAGTTTACTCGAAATTACTTTTTTTGTTGGTTGTTTAAAAATGAAGAACTTAAGAAGAATGATTTGTCTCTCATATATCACACAATCTTTAATATATACAAGGACACCTTCTTTAATTAACAAGCAAACTGACACTAATACAAAATAGGATATAGGTCACACTTAAGATAAGATAACAATCACAGTTTTAATAAAACCGAGACTACGAAAAAATATATATCACACTTACAACTTTCTATCACACTTATTGAAAAACTGAGATAAGTTATATTAATCAATCTCATTTTTAAAGTGTGACTTAATTGATATGATTTTTCAGTCACAGTTATTGGAAAACCGAGATAAATTATTTCAATCAATCTCATTTTTAAACTGTGATTGAATTGATATGATATTTCTGTCACATTTTCTAAAATGCGAGATAAATTATATCAATCAATCTCACAAACAGTGACATAATTGATATGATATTTTTGTCACAGTTATTCAAAAAACGAGATAAATTATACCGATCAATCACACTTTTAATCTGTGACTAAATTGGTCTGATATTTTTGTCACGGTTATTAAAAAAGTGAGATAAATTATATTAATTAATCTCATTTTTAAACTGTGACTGAATTAATGATATTTTTGTCACAACTATAGAAAAAGTGAGACAAATTATATCCACTAATAAGAAAAGAGACATAGATCACACTTATCTAAAGATAAGGATCACATTTTTAAAAAACCGAGACAAGTAAAATGTATATTTATCACACTTAATTTTTTTATCACAGTTATTAGGTGTGAAAAAAAAATGATCACACTCTTTTAGATGTGACTGAAATAATAATAGATCTCGGCTTTTAAGTGTGATAACAACTACTAAAATATATCACAGTTTTTAAATGTGTTGAAATTATAATCGATCTCGGTTTTTAAGTGTGATAACAACTATAATAGATCACGATTTTTAAGTGTGATAACAACTAAAATAAATCACAGTTTTTAAATGTGTTGAATTATAATAGATCTCGGTTTTTAAGTGTGATAACAACTAAAATAGATCACGTTTTTATTATCACGGTTTTTAAGAAAACTGAGACAAGAACATCAATCAATCACGGTTTTTAACTGTGATTAAAGTAATATGATATTTTATAATGATATTTTAGATTAGTGTGGTCGAAAATGATAATAAAGTAGGCATCGACCCAGCAGTAATTAGTGTGGTTCCTCAAACCAGAGTATCCAGGTTCGAGTCCCAGTGGCAACAAAAAATATGTGTGCGTTTATTTTATTTTCGAAAAAAAAGAATGATCACACTTTTTTAGGTGTGATTGAAATTATAATATATCTCGGTTTTTAAGTGTGATAACAACTACTAAAATAGATCACAGTTTTTAAATGTGTTGAAATTATAATAGATCACACTTTTTTACGTGTGATTGAAATTATAATATATCTCGGTTCTTAAGTGTGATAACAACTACTAAAATAGATCACAGTTTTTAAATTTGTTGAAATTATAATAGATCTCGGTTTTTAAGAGTGATAACAACTATAATAGATCACGGTTTTTAAGTGTGATAACAACTAAAATAAATCACAAATTTTAAATGTGTTGAAATTATAGTAGATCTCGGTTTTTAAGTGTGATAACAACTAAAATATATCATAATTTTTATTATCACGGTTTCTAGAAAAAAATGAGACAAAAACATCAATCAATCACAGTTTTTGACTGTGATTAAAATAATATGGTATTTTATAATGAGATCTTAGTTAAGTGTGGTCGAAAATTAGAAGAAAGAAAGAATCGGCCTAATGGTAAATAGTGTGGCCCGTTAATTCAGAGTATCCGGGTTCGAGTCCCGACAAAGACAAAAATATATGTGCGCATATATATTGTTTTAGAAAAAAAACACTTTTATTGGTGTGATTTAAATTATAATAGATCACGGTTTTTAAGTGTGATAACAACTAAAATATATCACAGTTTTTAAATGTATTTTAATTGTAATAGATCTCGGTTTTTAAGTGTGGTAACAACTATAATAGATCACGGTTTTTAAGTATGATAAAAACTATAATAGATCACAGTTTTTAAATGTGATGAAGTTATAATAGATTACGGTTTTTAAGTATGATACCAACTATAATAGATCACAGTTTCTAAGTGTGATAACTATTATAATAGGTCGCGGTTGTAATCGCGATTTGAATTAAAGTACTTTATGTCACACCTCAATATGCCACACAATGGATGCCGTGACTAATGTGAATATATCACACTTAAAAACCGTGATCTTTATGCTTTTTTGTAGTAGTGTGAAATGAGCATTAATCTTCATTTGTACTTACGAACCGACTACCTTCTATGGCTATAAAACGTCTTGGAACGCGTGAGACAAATCTCTAGTCGTAACTTGAAACCATCAACCATAGAGCTTGTTTTCCCACCCACCCCACAAAAAAGCAAACAAAAATAATAATAATAATAATAATAATAATAATAATAATAATTTTATAAGAAAAAGGAAAAGAAAAGAAAGAAAAAGAAGTAAGAAATCAAAGAGAAACGAACCTCAAAATCATCATAGGAGAGATCTTGATGGAGGTTTGGGATATACGATGGAGACAGGTTGGTCCGGATTTGTTAAATAAGAGTTGAAAGAATAAGGTGAGATCTAATTGCTCCTTATTACATTCAACAATTAATATTGAATACTAGTATTACTTTACTTAGTCTTAGTTTATAAACTTGTTGGATTATTGCCCTTATGTCAATACACTGTTGGCTCAACTCTTTACTTTCACTTCTTACATTGACTTGACTTATTCCTATTACATATGTGCTTTCTGTGCATTGTTTCGCAGACACACCCCGACCCACACATACATACATACATATCTATCTATATATGTATGTATCTAATTTAAAATCTACCCTTTTTTTTATTATCCAATTGTGATGGGAAAAAAAATCATCTTCATAGAGTTTAACGCAATATTGTGATTTTCTTCATAGAGTTTCGTACATTGTTGTTTAATTTAATACTCGTGGAATCATCAAATACTAGACGTATTGCATGCCCTCACGATGATAGCCACCGAGGCCGCGGTGTCGGTCATTCATGAATATGATTTTTGGTAAATTATGTGACTGTACCTTATATGTTTACCAGTAATATATTGATGATGTCGAAAATATCATCTTACTTTTGTCAGTGTTTGTACGGTGGATATCTGGCTATAAAAGTGTATTAAAATGATGTCTGCCGGTGGTGCTCGACGGTGCCAGAGGATTCCGGCGGTGACGTGCTTTATCAGAGAAGAGGAAGGGGACAATTTGGCTTTGCCATCTGTTTTATATATTTGTTGTCCATTTTTCTTAATGAGGTTACATAGCTCCTCCATTTATAGGGGAGTCACCGACTAAAGTCGGTTTATTTACAAGTAAGAACATACAGTACATAATAGATATTTAGCTACAGTAGCGGGCTCGTAGTGAAGACGATAGGTTGCGTTCCGGATGGCCTCGCTGATCCGTGTATCCTTTACATCATTGTCTCGCCGAACTCGAGGTAGTTCTTCCTCTAAATAGTATGGTCGAGGTCGCTGACGGACCCGTTTATCGAATGAGATCGCGTGTCGGCCCCTAATCCTTTTTGTCACCGCATAGGGTTAAGGGTTTGGAATTGATCCGAAGACTCGCGGTCCTAATTTGGCTTGCGAGCTCGCGCGCAGTAATGGCCGGTGGCCTCATCCACTAATATCGGTGGCCGGTCAGACCTGAATAAGGATCCGCGGACCGAAGTACGATTTAGACACATCATATATGTTTTTGGAAAATATTATGCCAAACTCAACCTGATTTCATGTACTTTGATTATATACACTTAGTTGGACCTATATATATAGTAATATAGGTTCGAGAGTTGACGGTTATTATGGATTTCATGTGCTCATGATAGGTTAAAATTTATAAACTGAAAATAAACTTTAATTTATGTACAAATTTGTTTTTGGGTCTCATTAGTTATGATTATTCTTGTTACACCAGAAGAGATTATTTGACTGTAATTTTGTCCTAGGCCATTTATGCTATAGCCAACCACGTAACCTTAATCGGTTTGTCCCTCCCCCCTCCCCCCTCCCTACCAGGCCACCACACCACCACCCCTAAAAAGGGAGGGGTTTTGGTTTCTTTTAATGTAGTAACTAGTGATAGAGTATGCCGTGTAAGGCACGGCATGCCCGTTTTAAGTAAATCAAACTCTATATTGCATTTAAATGTATCTATAAGCAATGTGAGATGTTTGATACGTAAATCTTAGATATATTCAGTTTGTTTGAGAACATCATTGAAACCATAACCAATACAATACTAAGTCATACATATGTTTAAAGATGAGTATAATACAATAAAAGGCCATGCATATATTAGGAAAGTAGTATTGTCCATAATAGGTTACAAATGCAACAAAATATTACATCATTGGTGATCATGTTTGATCGAAAAAGTTAAGCAAAATAAGTAAAGACATTTTTTCAGTACACAAAAGAACAGCTTTGCATATTATCCAAAACCATTAATTGTTGATAGATGCACAATTAATGGGTATAATATGCAAATATTTTCAGTAGTTAAAATAACTAAAACTTAGGCACATATGATACGGGCTTTGGCATGGCTTCAAAACGCACAACATTATTCCTTGATTTTTTTTTCTTTATTGTACAAATGATGTAGCGAATGACTCACAATAAAAGCGTGGAAACAGCTCACACCTAATCTTTTTTTTTCCGAGAAAGATGGCACCTAATCTAATACTAATATACTTGGTCCTTTTTTTGTGTGAACAATATAAATATAAATAAAAATCAAATAAACAAATCAAATATAAGATATGATGTACCGACGGTCCGACACTTCAACACAGGCGTCATGCATCGTATACGACATATTTTCGACACGACATACGACCAACACACTCCAACACCTGTTTGACACGTGTCGGCTAATAAAGATACTATTAATTAGAATTTTAATATCTGACACACCTTCAATGCGATGTCGGACATTTCGATTTTTTTCAATGGAAACGTAAAAATCCACGATGTCTACTTTTATAATACTTTAATAAAGAGTACGTCATATTAAGTTTATATGTTTGACATGGTTGGTTTTGATTTCATATTTTTGTTTTTAAAATAGTTTAAACTGGAGTAAACCGAACGGTGACACTCATAAAGGAGGAAAAAAAACGGGCACAGTTGTTTTAGATATTCATAGAGTTTATGTATTATCTATATTATTTTATCTAATCTTGTAGATCGGCACAATTGTTTTTTTTTTTTTGATAAATTGGATATTATTTACATAATAACCGGAACCGACTAACCGAATCAAACCAAACATATTCATTCATAAACCGAATCAAACTAAACCGTGTATGATATATGGTTGGTTTCGATTTCAATTTCAAATTTTGGTTTTGATTTCAACACAAGCGCCATGCTTCGTATACGACACATTTTCGACACGACACGCGACCAACACATTCCGACACCTGTTTGACACGTGTCGGATGATAAAGTAATATTAATTAGAATTTTAATATCCGACACGCCTTCAATGTGATGTCGGACATTTCTATTTTTTTCAACGGAAACGTAAAAATACATGATGTCTATTTTTATAATACTTTAATAAATAGTACGTCGTATTAAGTTTATATGTTTGACATGGTTGGTTTTGATTTCATATTTCTGTTTTGAAAATAGTTTAAACCAAAGTAAACCGAACCGTGACACCCATAAAGAAAAAAAAAGACAAAGTTGTTTTAGATATTTATAGAGTTTATGTATTACCTATATCATTTTATTTAATCTTGTAGATCGGTACGATTCTTTTTTTGGATAAATTGGATATTATTTACATAATAACCGGGACCGAATAACCGAATCGAACCAAACCTATTCATTCATAAACCGAATCGAACTAAACCGTGTATGATATATGTTTAGTTTTGATTTCATTTTTTGGTTTTGAAAAAGAGTTAAACCCGAAGTAGCAAACCGAACCGTGAACACCCGTAAATAAATACAATAAAATACAATATAGGAAACCGAAGTAGTAAATCGACCGTGAACACCCGTAAATAAATACAATACAATACAATACAATATAGAAAACCGAAGTAGTAAATCGAACCGTGAACACTCGTAAATAAATATAATACAATACAATATAGGAGTATGCAAGAAAAAAAAAAAAAAAAAAAAACAAAAAACAAACCTGGACACGTGGCATGAAGGGGACGTGGCTCAATGTGGGGGTTTCATGCCCAAGCTTTTAATAGATAGGTATAGGTAGATATGGAGATGTGCATGCATGATTATATATTACGGTTAATGTGAAATTTTAAGGTGATCCAGGTGCAAGTTTTGGACCCCCAAGTCAGCACTTTGAAAGGGATACATTGGTGGAAAGTTTTTACAGGTAGGGGCCCATTTTAGAATGTTGGATTCCTATTGGTTTTGGTGCACCAACTAGGATTTGCACTGTGGATCCAACATAAAATTTGTGACGGTTAATAGATAATAACAACCATTAGTTGAGGTTTAGTTGCTTTTAAGAGCGCATAGCGTAATTACTTAAACCCTTATAATTGCGCTCATTAAATCAAGACCTTATTGCGTTAAAGCACTTGAATCACATAATGAATCCATAATTTTTACATATTTAAATACATATTTTTCTAAATTATAAAATCTAATAAAATACATCTGATTCTCTAGTTTATATTATGAGGATGTCAATAGTACACATAAAAGAAATTTTACAGAATCTAAATAAATACGATAAAAAATAAAGTCTTTGAATATTATTTTTCTATATTTAAAAGCCAAAATCTCTAAAATACAGTTTTTAAGACATTTATAGTATATTATATAGGACAACATAAAATTTCAAGTATATGAAAAGTCATTATTTACCGCATAAAAAGAAAGAGCATTCACATTTAAAAAGCAATAGGTCAATAAAAACACCTAGCTTGTGTTTGTTTTCGTTGATATTTTTTGAAGTTTTTTTATATCACTTCATCAATTATTTATTACAATTTTCTCATCAATCATTATTTTAACTACAAATAAAAAATATTAAATTATTTTTAACTATTTCACTTTATCTAGTTTATTAATTTTTTTTATCATTATTTTATTCATTATACTACTTTATTTTAATTTCTCTCACCAATTATTTTTTTATTTACACAAATTTTAAAAAAACATTTTAAATTTCTAATTATTACTTCAATTATTTTTATTATATTTTATTAAATACTAACATATAAAAAACCTCCAAAATAAACTCCAACAAAAAAAAATAAAACGGAACCCTAGTAATTAAATTTTTTTAGTGAGTCAGATGTTACAAATGTACCTTTTAAAAAAAAAAAAAAATTACAAAACATATTAAAGGTGAGGCGGCCATGCATGCTAGACATCAATTTTTTTTTAAGCATTTGTTTTCTAAATTTTTCTATGTATAGATATCAAAGCTACACAAAAGAATGAAAAGATCCAGAGAGTCTGAATAGGGAAAGTAAAACGTTGCCTTTCCTCTTTAAGATCCATAATTATATACTATTTCTTTTTGGATTTTTATTTTCCATTAGGGAAAAATAAAGCTAACAGTACATAAAAATGTACTCCTCCTAGTTGCTATATTTGCCCTTTCTTGTGTTTACAGAAAGCAAGAACATTATTAACATTGAGACCACCAGTGAAAGAAAGAAATAAAGGAAAAAAGGGAGGGCGAGGGGGGGCGGGGGGCGGGGTTGTAAAGGGACAAAGTGTGTTAAAGAGAAAGACTGGCTTGTTCCAAAGCGTGTTGTGTAGATGGTTGACCAGTCAAGACCCCACATTGGACTTAGTCCTACTCCTCCACTCCTCCACTCCTCCATCTCATTGGGACCTACTCAGTACTCATATTATTCCTAATAAGTAGTGATAGAGGCACAACAAAAATTACATAACGGATGCCACAACATGATCTCTCACCTTTGATTTTAATGGGTCCACATCACAATCAATTAAGACTCATTGCAATCAAAGGTAAAAGATCATGTTGTGGCATCCGTTGTATAATTTTTGTTGTGCCTTTATCATTACTCTATTCACAATACTGCCTCCCTTGTGAAGTTACTACTTACACATAATTAAAGAATTAAAATGAACGATGCACATTAAATAAGGCCGGTGAATATGTTCCTTCCCCCAAACCCTAATCCCACTCACCTCACACAGTTTGAAGAAAGGTTATTATACCATACTGATTTTATATTTGATTAGATTTTATATGTGATAAACAAGTAGAGGGTTGTGATATGTTTTTACGCACCATTTCTCGCATAATAGAAGTATGTAATTGAATACATATCACCTATCAATCACCGATATATCATAATTCTTCTCCATAGTTTGTCGAACAAACAATGAGTACGTAGTACAAGTGAGTTTATAAGGGAAGATAGTGAGCTGGTGCAAGTTGTAATGCACGATGTCGTGAGGTTACTTAGTCCAATCAGTGTCAATGTCGTGAGTGAGGAATTTACCAGGAAGATAGTGGGCTGGTACCCAATGGTGGCACTGCAAGACTTGTGCAGGTGACAACCTGCATCATGTCTGCTGTAAAAAATTTAAGGGACGACTTGCGTAAGCTCTTCAGCTGGAAGAGCCTTTATGCCGAGCTGGAGCTAGGTCGGCCTGGGTTTCGGTGCCGAGTCCTGGATACTTGGACAATAATTAGGGCTAATGTCCATGAGAGATCAGCTCGAACTATATTTATAGGTGGATTTATATATGCTCGAAGTACAGCTGGATGAGTGTTATGTGTACTGTGGTTGATCTCACCTATGTCAGAAGGCTATGGTGATGGATTTGTTTGGTGGTAGTGGGTGGTGAGTGGTGTGTAGTAACGAGTGATGGCATTGTATGCGGGTAAGGATGGGTGGCATGGTAGCGCGTAGATATATGAGAGTGCATGGGGTGGTGATGTTAGCCGGTTGAGACGTGTGGTGGTGATATAAGTCGATAGCGATGGGTGGTGGTGTGAGTCGTGTCGTTGGCACCCAATGATGGGATGACCTATGATGAGTGGTTGTGGGATGTGCAACAATACGTGTTGATGGAGTGTGCATTAAGGCGTGCATTGGCAAGTGGGTGGTGACTGTAATAGGGAATAATAGAAAATATTTATTGTGTAGATATTCATTTATACTGTTCACACGTGGTGTATATTTGTGTATATCTCCTTACTATTTATTTACTTATTTATTGTGTAGATATTCATTCATACTGTTCACACGTGGTGTATATTTGTGTATATCTCCTTACTATAATTAGGTGGACACAATCCATGATATTCAGTTACTAGGACCTTCCAACTGTACCTATATAATATTGTAGCTCTCATTTGTAATACAACACACGATTATTCTTAACCTATCATCATGACCTCCTCTCTCTCCTTTTCCCTTCTTCCTGCTGCTAACTCTCGTCCTCCTTTCCTCCCAAATTCATTTTCAGTTTACCAAGCTCCACCAAAAACAAAAACACAAAATCCGATCAAACCTCCATGGCTACCGATCAAACTTCCTCCACCCTTTCATCAGAAAATACGCTTCCTCCATCCACCCGTCCACCCCACCAACCGAGACCCTACCCTAGGTAAGTGTCAACTTTACGGCGTTCAAGGTCACCCAGCCAAGAGGTGCCCCACATATCCATTTTTTCAACAGATGCAGAACTCCCCGGCACTTCTTCCTCGTCCTCAAGCTCATCCTACTCAGGTTGCACCAAATTCCTGGCTTCTTGATAGTGGAGTGTCCCACCACATGACTTCTGAACTGAGTCTACTCGCACTCTATGAGCCTTATCATGGTTCTGATGACATCATCATAGGGGATGGCCGAGCCCTGCTCATCACCCACACCGGTTCTACTTCTTTACCTTCCTCTCATTCTTCCTTTCAGTTATCTCATGTACTATGTGTCCCACAACTTTCTCATAATCTTTTATCCGTTTTCAAATTCTGTGTTGATAATAATGTCTTTATTGAATTCTTATGTGACTCGTTTTTTGTGAAGGATCCAAGGGTAGGTCAATGCCTTCACCAGGGTCCCAGTAAAGATGGCGTTTATGTTTGGTCACCTGCCTCTCTTTGTGCATTTTCGGCCAATAAAGCGTCCACCTCCGTTCGGAACTCTGGATGTGGACATCCTGCCTTACCTATTATTCATTCAATTATAAAAATAAATGTTCAGACCTTAATTCCACTTTTTTTTCGCACCGTGATTCCTGTTTAAGTAATAAAAGCCATCATTTATCTTTTTCAGAATCTACGTTATCTTCTTCCCAGCCCCCAGAATTAATTTATTCTGATGTGTGGACTGCTCCTCTTTATTCTGTGGATGGCTTTAAGCATTATGTCTTATTTGGTGATCATTATACTCATTATGTTTGGCTTTATCCGTTATGTCACAAGTCTGATGTGTTTTCGGTTTTCCAATAATTTAAATCCTTAGTTGAACACTTCTTCCAAACCACTATTAAAGTGTTCTTTTCTGATAATAGAGGTGAATTTATCAAACTTCGTCCTTTCTCTCTGAACACGTTATCACCCATCTCACAACTTCTTCTCACACTCCCCAACATAATGGCATGGCTGAAAGGCATCACCTGCATATTATACAAATTGCCCTTACTCTCCTTATACATGCATCTATCCCTACCTTCTATTGCTCCTATGTTGTTGCTACATCAGTCTATCTCATTAACAACATGCCCCACTAAAACCATTAACATGCTTAGTCCTTATGAAAAACTCTTCTCCCTTGCACCTAACTACAACAAACTTAGGGTGTTTGGTTGTCTATGCTATCCATGGCTTAAACCTTACATGCATCACAAACTCGAAACCTCATCGGTTCCATGTGTTTTCTTTGGCTACTCTACACAAAGTGTCTTCTAAAAAAAAACTACACAAAGTGCATATTTTTTCTATGACCTCTCCTCCCACCGCATGTATGTCTCGTAAGACGTTCGATTGTTGACGATGTTTTTCCCCTTTGCGTCTCGTTCTGACCCTAATCCTCCTGCTTCCATTGACTCTTGGGTCCTTGTCCTCCTTCTCCTCCCACCTCCACCCTCCGTTCCCCTCCCCTTCCCTTCACACCTCCAAGCCCGCACCCACCTTCTCCCCCTCGGCCATCTCTCCATCCTTCACCCCGCAGTCACCCTCCCCCGACGCATCCCCTCCTGTGACTGATACTTCCCCCTCCTCAACTCTAACTCCTCACCCTATGGTCGCTCGGGCTCGTAACAACATCTTCAAACCTCGCACTATCCTCAATATTCATGCCAACCTCGATTCAAAATGCTCTGATATTGAACCCACCACGTTAAAACAAGCTCTGCAATGTTCTCAGTGGCGTCCTGCCATGTGTGAAGAATTTGATGCTCTAGTTCGTAATGGTACATGGTACTTGGTCCCATTTTATCCATCTCTCAATGTGGTTGGTTGTAAATAGATCTACAAAATCAAACGAAAACCCGATGGTTCCATTGACAGGTGCAAAGATCAGCTCGTTGCTAAAGGCTTTCCACAGCGCCCTGGTATTGACTACTTTGATACGTTTAGCCATGTTGTAAAGCCTTCCATTGTCCGTCTATTTCTCAGTTTGGCGGTCTCCTCAGGTTGGTATCTACGCCAACTCGACGTTAATAATGCTTTTTCTATAGGGTACACTTACAGAGTATGTCTTTATGGATTAACCCTCTGTCTTTGAGGATTCTAATTCCCCCACGCATGTTTGCAAATTGAATAAAGCTATTTATGGTCTGAAGAACACACCTTGTGCTTGGTATCGCGAATTAAAAACATTCTTTCTCAAGCTTGGTTTCACTAATTCTACGGCGGATTCATCATTATTTTTGTATCACTCTGGTTCTCTCACCACACTTTTGCTTGTATGTGTTGATGATATTATTGTAACAGGCAGTGACACTACCCACGTCCGGCGGGTCATTGATGCTCTTGGCGCCAGGTTCTTTATTAAGGAACTTGGCACCCTTACTTATTTTTTGGGAGTTGAGGCGCATCATAATTCTCATGGTATTAATTCTCCTCACTTAGCAAAAATACATCCTTGATATTTTGCATAAGACCAACATGCAGGAGGCGAAGCCTGTTTCCACTCCCTTTCCTCCGGATGCTATCTCCCTTATGATTGCCTCGGCTGAACCACACTCTGACGTCACTCAGTACCGTCAAGTTTTGGGCTCGTTGCAGTATTTGTTGTTCACTCGTCTGGATCTATCTTATTCTCAATATATGCATGCACCTACGGTTAATCATTGGTCCTTGGTCAAGCGGCTTCTCGGTTATCTGTTGGCACTCTTAATGAAGGCTTGCAGTTATTTGCTTTATCCTCCCTTCAACTTCATGCATTTTCTGATGCTGATTGGGGTGGCAACAAAGTGGACTACTCCTCCACTAGTGGGTACCTCATTTTATTAGGCAAAAATCTTATCTCCTGGAGCTCTGAGAAACAATCTTCCATTGCCCGCTCATCCACAGAAGCGGAATATCAGGCAGTTGTTGCTACCATTGCTGAACTCAATTGGGTTATATATGTCTTACACGATCTTGGATTGTCTTTCACCGTCACGCCCGTTATCTTATGTGACAATGTGGGAGCTACTCAACTTTCGGCCAATCCCATTTTTGACTCTCGTTTGAAGCACATTACGATTGATTATCACTTCATTCGGGGTCAGGTTCAAAAAGGTTTGGTTCGTGTGGCTCATGTCTCTAGTCCTGACTAGCTTGCCGATGCTCTCAACAATTCAAGTTCAAGCTTGGACTTCAATCTGCATTCAGCTTTAGGGGGCGTAATAGGTAATAATAATAAAATATTTATTTATTGTGTAGATATTCATTTATATTGTTCACACATGGTGTATATATGTGTATATCTCCTTGCTATAATTAGGTAGACACAATTGTAATATTTTAACTCTCATTTATAATACAACACACAATTATTCTTAACCTATAAGACTGGGAGGTGGTAAGGTGGTTCTGCCGGGTGGTGCAGGAGGTGGTTGGGACATGGTGGGTGGTAGAGTTGTGGTGGGCGGATGGTGGTGACAACATGGTGGTAAGGTGCGTTGTGAGGTTAAAAAAATATTAAGGAAAAATGGCTTCCTATTTTCTACAAATTTTAGGTTGATTATGGGCTAAATCCTAATTGATATACAACAACCAATAAGAATTTTTATATTTAACCACCGATCAATTATTTTGAAATTGATGAATTGATGGTCCAATATTTACACATTGACCTTAAAAGTAGTTTTCCAGAAAATATTTCTGAATTCAATATATGTATATATATATTTCTTTACCACTCAAAAAAAAAAAAATCTTTAACTTAAGTTGAGGAACGAAAATTTTGAGAAAATATATCTTGTGGTTATATATTTTTTATTTCTTAGATAACCTAACATGTTTTTTTTTTTTTTTTTTTTTTTTTTTTTTTTGACGAAACCTTTTTTATTATTAAGAAAAAAATAAGGTTCGTACAAGCCGTATCCTGGTCCTCCCTTTATACCAAAAACGTAGACGAAGCGTAGCCCTGCCCTCTAAAAACCTATGAGTGGCAAACCCAGTGTGGGAAACCTAACATGTTTAAATTAATTAAATAATGAAAATATTTTTTTTTGTTTTGAAATTGATAGTTGATGTAATCTAAACATCTTAATCAAAGTCGAAATGGACCTGAAATGACTATATATGGTTTGATCTTATAAAAGGTCGTTCGTCGAAATTAGGGTGCCATTTTTATCTGTTTAAACCCTAAACATAAGGGTACGCATTGTCTTATGGAATGAGTGGAAATATTAATAAGTGATACGTCAAGTCTATAAAAGAGCCCGTGAATCCAAATCAGGCCCACATACAGGCTCAACAGCGGATTGAGCCATTGGCCCAACCAGCTCACATCTTCATAAGCCGAACTAGGCCAGGGAAAATCCAACCTGTCTCGCCCCTCTACGATTCTTATCATTGGCTAGCAAACGGGCGTCGATAAAGCGTTACATCCAACTTGGCATGAAACACTGAGGGCCGACCTGCTCGCCCCTCCAGCTCGCAGTCCGTCGGTTCGGACCAAAGCCCCGCTTGACTAGGCATCAGTTCACAACGGTTACAGGTAAATAGCCCGCAGCGGTCATGATATAAGCTCACCTCATCAGAGCTCGCAGACGACCTTGTATTTTTGTTTCCCGACTTTGTAACCGCCGACCCTATAAATAGCGGTGTTCCCTCACACGCCATAACGCCGTTATTTTTTGCTTGATCTCTTGCAATCAAAGGGTACGTAGTCAGTCCCTCGCGATGCAGCCATATCACACACCACCCCCCGTTCTTCATATTGTTCTTCATCATTCAACATAAAAACCGGAAATATTACTCACTTTGATCTAGATATCCACCGCATAATTAAACAAATACGTTTGTGATAAGTCAGACATTATCAATAAGGTAACCTAATGGCTAAGAATCATGTGTTTGCTCTTTTAAGGCATCTAAATTCTTTACCACTGGACCATATCCCGGAGACGGGTGCCAGTTTTATCAAAACATATATAGCTGTCTCAATGAAAATACAAGAGCATAATAGAAAAAAAGGAAGTGATTGTGTGGAATATTGGAATATAATGATTCTTTCAAAATAGTGAAAAGCGCCAGAGCACCACATAGTGATAAAAGCAAATGGAGAAACCGATGATATGTTACCATTTCCTTCCAGAAAATTGGAATAATAACCTGCTTAATTAAAGGTGGCATTAAATCAATCATATCAAAATCTCATACAGAGTGCACAGCACTAACCTGTATGCCTGTATCTTCCTCAACCAAACATGCACCAGAATAAACGGGAACTTATTGTGTGTTGTCTCCATACGGTATGGAGATACCGTGTGGCAGCCTCCAGACCACACAGTTTTATTCTGTATGTAAACTGTGTGGTTCTGATCGTTTCACCCGTCATTTCACCCTCAAATTCTCTCACCACACAATAACTTCTCCAGAATAAACATAACGAATGGGAGAGGATCCCCTACGATACACATAGTGAGGTACAAGATGCTGTGCACCATTTCCGTCCAAATTTTTGCCGGATCTGTAGAAATAATTTATTTTTTTAAATTTGCTTCACTCCGTCCAAATTTGAACGGATCCGTCAAAAATTTAGACGGAAATGATGCACAACACCTTATAACTCACCATGTGTACCGTAGGGGATCCGTGTCCCATAACGAATACAACGTGTGGGAATAGAATATATATATTATGTCCAGTCATATTTTATCTGTCACTTCGCAAACAAACTAAGAAAGATCTCAACCGTTAGATCTTTATTCATTCATTAACCAAGCGAGCGATTACTTGACATATCACAGCACCGGCGCTCACTGGAGAGAGATACGAGTTCATACAGTTCCTGTCTTCCTGACATGCATCAATAGGATACAAAACTCTAAGGGATATACAGACAGCGATAAATGGGGTAATTCTTAGGCGGGGACTCCCTACGGTGAGCATTCGTGCGCGTCGTGTGTGTGAGAGAAAAAAAACGCATACACGCGCGCACACGCGCGCACATCTACGAGTACTCACCGTAGGGAGTCCCCGCCTAAGAATTTTCCCGATAAATGATGATCAACACTGTAACTTTTACTGTTCTGTATATCCATAAGTATTTAGGATACAAACATGAAACCTTTTGAATTTTGAATGAACATTTCACCATAACTTTTGAAGTCGTCATTTTGTATTTTGAAATGATTCTGAATCACTATTCTAAAGCAATTAAACTCCCATTATATTAACCTAACCTTCAGATATCAGCAAGCCCATTAGTGGAATGACAAAAAAGATTACATCGTTATGTGCAAGAAGATCATCATTAAGAAATAAACACTTCATCTAATCAGTTCAACAAAACTTTAGAAAAAAGACAAGATAAACAACAAAAGGAAGAATCACAGGTCTTTGTCTTTTCTTTTTCATCTTCAATGTCCGGTATCTACAATGGCGGAAATGCTAATTCTGTATCCAATACATATACATTACCTAGCTGAATCTGTATGGATCATATAGGGCTTTGTCTACAATGGCTCTTTTTCCTGTGATTCTTCAATAACGGGATTCTTAACCGACATCCCATCAAGAATATCGCTTTCTGAATCTTTATGTAGCTCTTTAAACATGGTCATCACTTGAATCATAGTTGGCCTACGAAATGACTTGTCGTCTAGGCATTGGAAAGCAATGTTCAAATAATGCAGTAATTCTGTGTTATTTGATGAAGCTGATATAAGTTCTTGATCCAGTATTTCATGGCTTCTCTTTTCTCTGTACAATTGCTTAGCCCATCCAACAAGATTATTGTCATCACCAAACTCTAATGTGTCGATCGGCCTCTTGCCCGAAAGAAGTTCCATTAATATAACACCGTAACTGTAGACATCGCCTTTTGTTGTGCACCGGAAGCTCTGGTAATATTCAGGGGGCACATAACCTGGAGTACCAGCCAGTGTGCTTACACTAAGATGCGTGTCGAGGGCGTTCACGAGTCTTGCCATTCCGAAATCAGAAACCCGGGCCTCGAAGTTTTCGTCTAAAAGGACATTGCTTGATTTCATGTCTCTGTGAATTATGTGAGGTATACAACTATGATGAAGAAATGCAAGCCCTCTTGCTGAACCTATGGCAATCTTTTTTCGGGCTGCCCAATCGAGCCTCGTGGCCTCATCTTCACCTTTTTCATGTAGAACAGACTCGAGACTACCCCATTTCATGTATTCGTAGACAAGAAGCCGTTCTTCCCCAATCTTGCAGTAGCCTAATAAGGGAACGAGGTTTCGGTGTTTGATTTTCCCGATGGTTTCCATTTCCGCTACGAATTCCCTATCTCCTTGAAAAGTTACATGTATGAGTTTTTTTATCGCAACTACGCACCCGTCTTTGAGTTGAGCCTTATAGACCTCGCCGAAACCTCCTGATCCAATCAAACTGTCTGCACTAAAGCCATTTGTTGCCTCAACTAAATGTGCAAATGTTAGCTTTCTTAAAGGCTTTTCAAATGCTGCAACATTAATACTTAAAGGCTCGAGAACACCGGATAATTTCCAACTACTACTTCCTGAGGTTGGAAGGCTTTCAATGTATCTGTCCCTCTTTTTATCCTCCTCCATTTTTTGATGTTTCTGGACCCTATAAAGAGCAAATGTAAGCAATAACAAGGAGATCAAAGAGGCCATAATACCGAAAAACACGGCAAAAGCCATATGCTCCTTTCTTTTTTGACTGTTTGAGGATAATGAATGGTGTGCATGTCCAGAAGCACATGGTGGCAGAGGAAGCCCACATAGCCCTGAATTATTCTCGTATCTCGAAGCTGGAAAGGTTATCAATTGGCCACCGGTTGGGATAAGTCCAGAAAGTTGGTTGTTTGAAACATCAAAGTCACTAAGAAACGAAAGACCACCTAATACCGGAGGGATAAACCCTACGAGGCCATTATGTGAAAGATCAAGTACACCAACCGCTTTCAATCCTCCAAAGCTAAAGGGTATACTACCGGTTAAGTTGTTGTGTCCCAAATTCAGAACCTGGACAAAGCTCATGGATCCTAATTTGTCAGGTAAGGATCCAGAAAAGCTATTATAAGAGAGGTCAAGGTATATCATACTACCATTTGAAGCAAATGTATATACCGTTAGACCGTTATAAATCCTGATTGATGGACAAGAATGAACCATAGGATAATTAGCTAGCCTATCGTTACGAATGCCCTCAAACTCAACTAGTCCTCCGGTACCCCTGCATGCTGTACCGCCCTCGTTTCTTACAAACGCAAATTTCTTTCCAGAAACGGCTCCCGGCTGAACATAACCGGATCCATCAGCTAGCTCTGATGGGATCGAACCGGACAAATTGTTGCTATTCAAATCAAGCCATATTAGGCTCTTGCAGTTGCCAATTCCTGATGGGATTGGCCCGGTTATCGAATTATTTCCTAACTGAAGGATTGCTAGGTTGACAAGGTTCCCAATACCGGAAGGGATTTGACCCGTGAGCCTGTTGCTAGACAAGGAAATCCAAATCAAATTTGTGCAACTAGCAAGAGACTCGGGTAGGTTTCCGGTCAAGAAATTGTTATTGAGAATCAAAGTCTGTAGATTTCCACTATTCACACATATGTCTTCTGGTATTTCACCAATGAGGTTATTTGCCCACATAACTAAGTCCGAAAGATTTGGCAGGGACCATACTTCATGAGGGATACTACCAGTCAAAAAGTTGAAGCTAAGATCAATTGACTTTAAATTCCTGCATTGCCCAAGTTCCGAAGGAACTTCACCGGTTAGATAATTGTTTGGAAGAAGCAGCTTTTCAAGGACAGAATTCGTTATATTTGAACATAATACAGAAGGTACATTCCCTGTAAAATCATTCGAGCCAAGATCAAGAACCTTAAGCTGAGTACAGTTAGACAAGGATAGTGGAATCGAGCTTGTCAAATTGTTGACCGCTAAGTAAAGGTATTGGAGATTTGTAAGCTTGCTGATAACGGTATTGAGAAAATCGCCTGAAAGCTGATTATTGCCAAGGTTGAGTGTCGATAATGACGAGCATAAAACGAAATTTGAAGGAATCCCACCACTTAACTCGTTCCACGATAGATCAAGCTCTTCAAGAGTTGAACACAATTTCCCTAACTGAACCGGAATCTCCCCTGAGAACCGATTATTAGCTAAATGCAGCCTTTTCAAGCTTTTTAACTTTCCCAAAAAATCTCCAGGGATCTTTTCCCCTAATGCATTGTGGCTTAAATCAAGCATTTCGAGCTTCTGGCAATTACTCAAACTCGATGGGAATCCGTTCGCAGATAGAGAATTGAATGACAGATTGACCACACTAAGATTAAAGCAATTTCCAAACACAAAATTACTGAAATTGCCTGTGAAGTTATTGTGTGATAAGTCAAAAACTTCCAAAGATACCGGCGCATCTGATACTAATGTTGCTGGTATATCACCGGATAAGCGGTTGTCAGAGAGATCAAAAATCGAAAGGCTCTTGCAAGAAGAGAGAGAGCTATTTAACCTGCCTGTCAGGCTATTACCTGAAATGTTAAAAAGCTTCAAACTTTGGCAGTTTGACAGTATTTCATTCACAATGCTTGAATCCACAATCCTGTTTGTAGAAAGGTCAAGCCGAGACAAAGAAGGTCCATACTTGAAACTACCACTTGGGATGAAATTCTGAGAGAGATTCAAAGTGGCTAAACGGCTACAAGATAGCAGCAAGGAATCTAAAACAACAGACTCTGAAAATTTGTTGGCAGATAAATCAAGAATCTCAAATTTACATAATTGATTTGTTGATGAAGAAAGATTTCCAGAGAAAGAGTTGCCACCAAAATAAAGCCTAGCCAGATTAGACAACCCCATGAGATCAGACAAGTGAAATTTACCAATTAACCCTGCATTTGCAAGATTGAGTTCGACAACTTGACCATCAGGAGAGCAAGAAACACCTTTCCAAGAACAAGGGCTTGCAGATAAAGAAGACCAACTGTTCAAAAAACCATTAGGGTCAGATTGAACTGAACTCTGCTTAAAGGCTAATAACCTGATTACTTCATCATTTCTAGCATCCAACACCAAAAAGCAACAACCCAAAAGCAAAAGTATGAAAAAGACTTCATCTTTGACCAACCCACTTGCTGATAATACCTTCAATTGCTTCTCTTTCTTCATCTCGTTCAACTAAAGCTACTAATTGAACTGACTGCATAAAATTCTATTTCCCTTTCACTTGATCATCTGCATGTAAAAGACCTGGGAATATGACATTGGCAAGCATAGAAAATAAGAATATTGATATAAAAAGAATAAAGCTGATGAATAAAAGAAACAAAACAAAAGAAAATCTGGTTCCACATGCAATACCTAAAGGAAGACTAAGAGGAAAAGACAGAACAGAAAGTCAAAAATTTAAAGGTGTTGCTAAATAAAGGAGAATAATTATGAAAAAAGAAACAAACACAAGAGAATGAAAGTACCAGGTGCTTGTCATGTGGCAGTAAGTATATTCTGGAGCTAGGGGGGAGGAGGAGGAGGAGGAAGAGGGTGGGGTAGGGGTAGGGGAGAAGCTAACAAGACTGCAAATAGCTAAAAGAGAAGAGCAGAACGCTGTGACAAGAAGATCGATTTTGTTTTATAGTTTTAAATGTACGATGTGCAGAATTGTCGGGTGTCACGGGAACGTTGTGAAAATCAATTAATATGAGTGCTTTGTGGGAAGAGGGAAACGAAGAAGAATAAAATATGTGAGTGTGCTGTTTGCAGAGCAGAGGTTGGAAAAAGTTGAAAGAAGAAAAAGAAAGGAAAAAAAAATCTATGGATGGAGCCATGGAGGGTGGATTGTGGAAGTCGAAGTAAAGAAGCAAAGAATACATACAAAAAGTTTAGAAAAATAGTGCCAATACTAATTCTCTATTAAAATAGAATAGTCGACAAACTAGAAAAAGTTTGCTTTCATTGGTTTTGTTTTCATTAGTTTTGTTTATACAACTGTTATGTCTGAGACGGAAAATCTGATCCAACCAATCTCTATTAGAACGCATCTGTGAGATAAATATTACTTGTAAAAAAAATACAAAATTGTTTTATTTATTTATACACAGTGATAGTTATCTGACAATCTGTTTTAACTTAGAGTCCCAACAGCAGTATTACATGTATGAGACAAATTATTTTCCATTCATTAACGAGTCATACATGATAACCTATAATATTCTATGTCTTGTTATTTTTAATTTGATCATTTTGTGATGTACACAACAATATTGTTTTGTATATGTACCTTGTAATGCAAATGCTACAATAAAATTATCATAGAAAGTTATATAATACTATATATTTTTATATCATTCATTATAATATAGTAGACACGACCCTTGCTACATCCTAATGATGTTTTGAGATGTTTGTCGTGGTATTTCATTGTGACAAATAGTATTATTATTTGTTTCTTCCGGTTTTGTTTTACACAATTAATTATTTGTGATTCTGGTCAAATTATTATAATTTTGATTAAGCTTTATTTAGATTATATCGGATTTTGTGTCGAAAAAAAGGGATATGATGTATTAGATAAATTATGTAGTCACAACAATTAACGTTACATATTTGTACTTTTTTTTTATTGCGTGTTACAAATTGATTTATATGTCACATATAATCAATGATATAACAATATGGTGTGACTCAATTGTTGTGGTTAGAACGGTTAAACAAATGGACGTGCTCGCAAACAAGTCGTGTCTGGCTCGTTAGTATTTTTTATCGTTCGTTTGTTTATATCAACGACAAACTTAAACGAAATTATAAGCTCGTTTCCTAAACAAACGAACACAAGCTTGGTTCGTGAATGTTTGTTTATATATGTTCATGAACCTACAAATTAATGCATAATATAACTTCAATACATCATATGATAAGTCATATCATCTATAGAGTAATTATGTATAATACTTATTGATACGCCTAACCCATAAAAGGGTTCGCGGATCCACAATCGGGTCATTCCGATGGCCTGAACAAGGATAATGCTCCAAGTCTGACGAGTTCGCCTATTCTCTAGATTGAATAGCGCTTGGAGGCCCGCCAACAAGCCTTCAAACCGCCATCTAATCGGCGCCGCCAGAAGCAACCCGAAGTCTTATATACGAGGGCTCGTTGTAACCTTAAAGCAATCGAGTAATATACAAAGCAAATAACATATTGCCAAATTGTCGACTATCTAGTCGTCTTATTGCTTAAGTCCGACCACCACTTATTCGAAACCACCAAAACTCTAAAATCTATATAAAGACAACGTTAATTTTCGCATCATGTATTAAAGAGATTTTCATTTAATCCCTTGGAGCTTCTTAAAAGACAACGTTAACGTGCCTTGGAGTTTCTAATTCTCTGTCAAATCCTAAGTATTACATTTTTTTTCAACACTTATCGCGTTTTTAACATTCGTAAATACAAAAATTAATAAAACTTGTTTGTATGTCTATTTTTTTTGGGCCAAGTAAATTTTTTTATTGGGACCTTTATCGATTGGAGTAAAAAAATTGGGCATTTATCAAAAGAAAAATTAACATATTATATTAGATTGGATCGGATTGAATCTACACAGAATTTTTTTTCTTTTAGCGAAACATGTACCGTTGGGCCCTTCCGGCACCGTTGGACTTAAGACGGCGGTCTCCTTGGTCGTTTTTCATAAAACGAACGATCACAAACAAACTCATGAACTAAACAAATCAAAAACATAAATTTTTTTCGTTTATTAAATTAAAGATCATGAACAAATTTGTGGCATCAGCGAACCAAACTTGAACAATAAATACTCGATTTGCTTGACTGGTTAACAACTATAGATGTAGATGTAGTCGTATGTATCAGTGCTCGATGTATTATGGGAAGACAAATAAAGAAATGAAATTATTTTTATTTGATGTAACTTAATTCATCATGTTCTTGTCCAAACAGCCTGAACATATCTAGTAGTGCAAGACTATGGAATTTCAAAACGTAAATACTACTAATAATATTCAAGATCCAATTTCGTCACGCATTCATTTGTCAATAAAGTCAGATTAATACATTCATTTGTCAATAAAGTCGGATTAAACCTGTTAGTACTATTTTTATGCACTCTCCCTCTTTTTTTTTTTTTTTTTTTTTTTTTTTTTCTTTCGTTACGTACGCGGGGGGTTGCGGGGCATCTACGTCTTTCTTCAACAACAATTTTGATCCTACTTATTTTCAACTACTACTACTTTGTACAAAATGTGTACTACCGGAAATTTTATTATGGTTCTGGACCAAGTATGACTTGGTGATTCAGAACCAATAAAAAAAACAAAAACAAGGCCCTACCGTGTAAAATATAAACGTCATATTTTTACATTTTTACCTTTCTTATAAGAATATTTATTGGTGGACCAAGTGTGATATGGTGATCCTGGACCACCATAAAACCACTGACTACTCCTACTCCTTTGTATCACAAATTCACCATGCCTAAAAAGATTATATATTCAAATTTATTTTAATATGACAAACATGCGCAGCTTCAAGATTTTTAACATGGTCAGAAATCTTTCAAATTTTTTTTCTTTAAGACAAAGATTTGTATATTCAATTTTATACATCTATTTATCGATAAAAAAATAAATATTAAGGGGTTAATTTCATATATATATATATATATATATATATATATATATATATATATATATATATATATATATATATTATATATAAGAAATATCTTCACTAATTATAACTAAATTTTTTAAGGGGGCCTGACGATGCTGTGAATCGTCTATTAATTAATTCGGGCTGTATTTCTTTTAGTGACAATAATTCAAGAACAAATAAATCAAGGGGATGATGTTTAAGGTGAGTTTTAGATTAAGCCTGAGAGTTATTTCTTCCAAATTGCATACGTATCCAATGACTACATTGGAATCAAGTCTCCCGTAATTCCTTAGGGTTGTTTATATAGGGGATGACTCATCCCTTTCCTTGTTCTACTAGGATTCTTATTCTTAATCCTTAAGGATAGTCACGTGTGGATCCCTATAAGTTAGGGATAATTATGGGCATGTTTAAATGACAGGATCAATGTCAAAACATCTTAAAATTCTTTTCATGTTTATCCTATAGTATAGGAACATGTTTAAATATTGGATAAGGAAGCTCTTGCCGACCTGGGTCGAGCCTCCTTAGGTCATCTCCGACCCGAGTTGCGTTACCCGACTTCCAATGTTACCGAGATGACTTGCGGTGGTAAGCTATGAAAGGTCGAGCTGACCTCTCACCTGGGGTTCAGGTCCGATTTCTTTAGCCAGGCTTTAAGGCTCTTGGCCTTT
The DNA here is from genome assembly GCA_036785695.1 of Gentiana straminea. Lineage (NCBI taxonomy): Eukaryota > Viridiplantae > Streptophyta > Magnoliopsida > Gentianales > Gentianaceae > Gentiana > Gentiana straminea. The sequence goes on along the minus strand of JAVUPR010000266.1, from coordinate 19,585,286 downwards.
ATTACTTGTTAATTCTCTTTCTTCAGGGTCATTCTATGGATGACACATGACTGAGGTTGGTCCGACCTCGTCAAGGTCGGTCGCCCAATCCATCATAAGGGTGGATCCGTCCCTGATGACAAGTTAAAGAGTTTTGATAATTATTATGATCATAATTAAGTAAGAGACTAATTTGTATATATTGTAGTACGTATACTACATCCGGTCTAAAATATAAGTCATCCGACATTTTTTGAGTTGTTCCACAATATAAGTCATTCAACGTTACCAATGCAACATGTATCTTATCCGTAATTTATTATCAATCCAACAACTTTTCACCACTTAACAATTATTGCATTAATGATAGTCAAGTGCTATTTTAGACATTAAATCACTTTCTTAATTTTTATAAAAACTTTTCGGATGACTTATATTTTGAATCGGAGATAGTATGATTTAGATATAACTTGAAATTAGTGGAACCAATTGGTTTTGGACCATAGGGTTTTTAACAAAAACGCTTAGGAGAAATACACCGAGGTTTATGCGAAAAAAACATAAAGAGTACGCCGTACCGTACTAGGGGTAATATTTGAGTACACGAGAGGCAATCTACCCCCACGAAACATGTTTCTCGAGCTGTGCAATCTTGTTTTAACAAACCAAAAAAAGAAATGAAAGGATTATTTTCTTTTTTTTGGGAAAAAATTGGAAGGAAATTGTAATTCAAATTATGTCGACACTTTGTTCTAAATAAATATATACTAAAAAAAACGAGGGAATGGAGTCACCAAATGCAGTGGCTGACGTACGTAGAGTGTTGTGGATTGATGCATGCGTAGTAAAGCAAGAAAACCGTGTGGAGACACTACAACCACACTGTTTTATTTTGTATTTAAACTATGTGCTTCTGATCGTTTCACCCGTTACTTCACCTCAAAATCTATATCCACACAATAATTTCCCTTAAAACAAAGTGTGTGTATGACTGTATATATGACACAGGGAGGAGAAGAGAAAGTTTTTGTCTAGTATCTCCATATGCATCGAAGTGATGGGAGAAATGATATGAACCACACACTTTGAATTCAGTTTAAAGAAAATCAGAATAACGCAGAAATATAAAACCACCAAAATGTTGTTTTATTGGGATTGATCTAAAATGTTACAATCGTTTCCTTTATATAGGAGTAAATGAAATAACAAATAAACTTAAAAATATTATTTAAGATAAAATCTAATATGATCCTAACATAAATATATAATCTTTTATTTAAATCAAATCTTTATCTATAATAGCTAATCTATAATTTTGACACTCATTCATATCTATTCAATTTTTTTCAAATATTGTCTTCTATTACCCTCCCTCAAACGAGGCGGGTTTGGAGGCCGAGTTTGTTTGATGATAATATTTTTGGAGGCGTCTCCACTCGCGTTTTTCCGGAGTCCATAGTTGTGATTTTTTTTTTTTTTGGTTGTTGTTGTTGGAGGCATCTCCACTCCGGCGCACGTCTTGTTCGGCTTTTCCGGAGTCCATAGTTGTGTAGTTTGACTTCATCGGCTCACGTACATATTTCGGGCTCTTCCGATGTCGTCTTTTTTTTTTTTTTTTTTTCCGATGTTGTGATATCAGCCTCCAATTCTCCAATTGCTCGTTGTTCGGATTGGATCTATCTTGCACCTGCATCTAAAAACAAAATGAAGAGATAGAATAGATGTTTTATTGAAGATATATATTTTTATTTTATTTTTTTTGAAAAATAACATTTGACTCGAAAAATGACGAGGGACTCCCCTTTTTTTTTTTGGACTAAAAAGGTAAATAATCATGGACTAAAGGAAAATAAAAAAATGGACGTAGGGGTTGGGGCTAATATATTGTTTGTTTGTTTTTTTTTTTTTTTTTTTTTCTCAATGGAATACTCATGGATCAGTCACGGTTGGATTATGGATCTTCGTGTAGGGTTTTTGCTTATCAAGGAAAAGATTTTATTATTTTTGGTGGTGATGAGGCTAGGGAAACTGAGTTATGCATATATATAAACATGAGTGAACAGAATTTGAGATCAAACAGGATGAAGGAAGGTAATTGGGATGCTTTGGTTTGAGTTGACAAAAGAAGATAGGTTTACAGGGGCTGCAACGTTTAATTGATGGAAAATTGTGTTCATGTATGAGGGTTACTGGGGGACTGGTAGGAACAGCACATGATTGAGGTTGATATGAAAAATGAAATGTTTCGATAATGAACCGGGATTTGGTGATCAATTATATTGATTTGGCCGAGAAAAAGAACTGGATTGTTGAGCAACGATCAGAGATATTGTTTAATAGCGGAAGAACGGAACGGGCGAGGGTTCGCCAATGTTAAGCGCTTTCGAACCCTCGCCCCCGCTCCGATACCATAAAGAAAATCGAATAACGCGAAATATAAAACCACCAAAATGTTGTTTTATTGGGATTGATCTAAAATGTTACAACGCTTCTCCTTTATATAGGAGTAAATGAAATAACAAATAAACTTAAAAATATTATTTAAGATAAAATCTAATATGATCCTAACATAAATATATAATCTTTTATTTAAATCAAATCTTTATCTATAATAGCTAATCTATAATTTTGACACTCATTCATATCTATTCAATTTTTTTCAAATATTGTCTTCTATTACAGTTTAAAAACAGATGGTCAATGTGATGCGACACGTGTCTCCACACCGTATGAAGACAGCTGCTAAAAACCTCCCGAGGAGAAGGGGGGGAGGGGGACGTGGCAAACGTTTCAAAGCTCAAGAGTCATAGAATGGCGGGTCTGTTGCATAGTTCATACTAAGTGTACAAATACCTTTTTTTTTTCCTTTTTTTTTTCCTCTTTCTTAAAGCCCTCCGTATTCGAAACCTACTGGTCCGACTAATTCGGAGCTCTACCCGGGTCGAGTCTGCAGAGTCTGACTCTTACTCAAAGGTAAAGTCTGGCCAAGAGCTCTTTCAACATGCGCCTCAGAGGAGAATCGAACCGGTGGCCCCCCTAGGCAAACACAACATCATTCGGTATATTTGAGACATAATAGATTTATTAAATACTCCCTTCATTCATATTTAACTATCTTTGTTTTCAAAAATATTTTTTTTGTCTGTCGTAGTTACATTTTCAAAGCATTATTTATTATATATTTCTACATCTATCATTATTTATTAATGAGTGGGAGGTTGAAAACAAAATTGCATTAATTATATTGAAATGGTGTCATTGTCATTTTGATGTTAAGTCAAAACATTAACTATTCTTCTTAATATATGTGTTTTTGAAAACTACGACAGTTAAATAGAAACGAAGGGAGTAATTAGTTTTATCGTCTTCATACTGCCTAAGTAGTTAATCCAGGTTATATATCAAATTTATTATAATTCAACCTTATTTCTTGGAATTAATTTCTCACATTTTTTCACTGTGAGATATTACATTCTCTCCCTCTAAAGAAACTAGCGTCCTCTCTTGCACACTACCAGGGGAATTTAGCGATTGCTCTCACCATCTCAAATGGCGTGGCACTTCCTTCAATATGGTAATCGACTCTGATACCACTTATAACGTCCTAGAAAGTTGGGTTAACCATTTAAGTCGAACGAGAACGATAAGCCTAAGTAGCTACAAGACCATTATGACTCAAATAACACCAGTTAGGCCCAAGTTTTGAGGCGTTAATAGTAATAATAATGTATCAATTTTGGGTAAATTACGATGCAAAACTAACAAGCACATGTTTTTCTTAGAAGAAAAAGGACTTTTATTTCACTATATCAACAGAGCAAGCCATGATTATATTAGCAGGCAGCGTAGAGTCTCATTGTTTAAGTCCTGCCAAAAAAAGATCTTCATTTGCCATGATGTGAGCCGGAGGCTTTCTTTCTCTCTTAACAAAAAGAGAAAATGCATTTAGAAAAAACGGGGTGCATAACTTCACGATCATCAACGATACTTTTCGGGTGTGATGGCGAATTATATTCTGGTCCTAGTACAAGTATAACTTGGTGATCCAGAATTAATAGGATATTACATATATGGATGAGCCCCTTATTTTTTACATTCTATTTACGTGTTTAACTCTGTTTTAAAAAATGTAACTGGTGGAACATGTATGACATGGTGTACCTGGACCACCATAAAACTGTTGAGGTGTGATAAATTCATCTCATCCGTGGTTAACTTGTGGTATACTGTCATAGAGTCTCCTTCAAAGACGACACTGAATACACCTCAATTTATAGCAAAAACGGTAGCTTGGTGAATCGCGAGAGTCTCACGTATCACTACCTCATACCTTTCCACTAACTTCACTGACAAACATTGTAGAATTTCACTGCAATAAAAATACCTTCAATAGCGATTGTATCTCCTCTAGTCGTGGCGTCTACATTAAACTTTACTAATGTGACTTGTGGAGGCTCCAAATGCCTCTTTAGACTTTGCGAGATGGGACGCATAATAGAGCCATCTTGGGCTTCTAAGTATGTTGTAGCTTCGAACTCGTCGAGGGCCAACATCAAATCTGGACGAGTTGGTTTCTTCTCGTAGATCAATTTACATCGACTTTTTCATAGCCATTGTAGAACACAAATAATTCTTGTGTTTTTAATCGTAGAAACAAAATATATGATATATACGATACACATGTAATATAATTAAAATAAAGTGAATTTATGTAGTGCTATAGTAGTTTAATCTAATCAATTGTGAGTCATGATTTTTTTTATGGTTTCAATGTCTTATTGGGCAGTCATGAATGCTTACACGAGTTCCTTTTCCGATTTAGATGTTTGTGCAAGATAAAGATAAAGAAAGATTTGATGACTAGCATGAGTTATTCAATGGTGTGCAGTGAAACATCATATGATACGTGGATATTTTATATTTGTGTAATCGATAAATATAGATTCAATAACATATACTCTCTCCTTTTTAAAATAAACGAGACAGTTGTCAAAAAATTTGGTCTAAAGGCTGAACATTTTCCAAAACAACATTTATTGCTAATTTTCCTATTTTACTCTTATTTAAGTACTAGATAAGAAATTAAAAGAATATTGCATTAATTGTATCATAAGGATTTTTTGGTCATTGTCATCTTTAAAGCATAGCATTAAATCACATCCTTAATAAGTGTGTTTTTGACAACTGCCTCGATTATTTTGAAGCGGAGGGAGTAAGAGAAAAATCATCAACCTCAAAACATCAGTTATGCAGTGAGTAAGGTTTAGCTCTTAATATAATATGTGAGAGTAACGAATCTTAGTGTGAGACAAAAAACAAATTTAATGATCCATTGCTGAGATTCAACCCTATACATCACACACTTGTTTTGCCCTATTTTCAGCATTTTGAGCATCATTTCCACCGATTACACTATGCCATTTAGTGAAATATATCATTTTTATCGACAAAATGTGGACGTTTATCGCATGTACGAGATGATTTAATAATACCTCATGAATTTACTTGGGTACTTGTGTTGTGTTTTCAAGTGTAAAAGACCCAATATAAATAAATTATTTGACGAAGCAAGTTGAGTTATATATACATTTATAAATGCTATATGCCTACGCTCCTAGTTCCATTCGATTGGAGTTAACATGAAGACATTGTGTTCGTTTAACAAGATCAAGTGCTCTTTGAAGCAATTGATCGAACACTTAGCTGCAGAATCAGTTACTAGACTGTTAGGGTAGTTAGGGACGGTTATTGAGTGTAACCACAAGCTGTTACACTTCTATATAAGTCCAATTCATTAAGCTGAAGAAAAATCATCAGAATTATTGTGTAAATCAGTCGAATGATGCTGTATTGCTTTCCTTAATCACTATTGAATAAAACTTCTCTCATTGATGGTGTTCATCACCTTTCTTGTTGCTTCCTTCTCTTCTTTCTTCTTTCTTTCATTCTTTTAGTTAAATTATACATGGTATCAGAGCTTTTGCTCCGTTTGATTGCGTGATTCTCTGATAGAATCAGCAACATTATACGTTTTTTTTTTTCTTTCTGTTCTTGCGTTAATTTCTTGAAGGAACTTTTTGCTTGTTTGCTCTGTTCCTGTACTTACGCATCCTTTTGAAGTTCTATTCTGCAAATTATGGAGGCTGCTGCACAGAATCAAGGTATTCTTCCTACCAATCCGTTGTATCTTCATCCCAATGAAAACCTCACATTGATATTGGTTTAATTTGTTAACCAACAAGAATTATCATCCATGGAGCTACTCAATGAAGATGGCTTTAAACACTAAAAACAAGATAGGATTCATAGATGGTTCTATCACTAAAGCGCCGGTGAATGATCCACAGTTTCAGGTTTGGTTACAATGCGACACTTTTGTGAAAACTTGGATTCTAAATTCGGTTATGCCAAATATTGCACAAAGTGTTATGTACAAGGAAACTGCTAGGAAAGTATGGCAAGATTTGAAATCCAGGTTTTCTAGATTATATGTGTTTCGTTTTGGAGATCTGTTGGATCAGGTTCATGGTTTGAAGCAAGAAGGTTTGGATATTACCACCTATTTCACAAAGTTGAAGGCTCTATGGGATGAAATTGCAATTATGAAGCCTGATCCGGTTTGTTCCTGCAATCCTAGGTGTACTTGTGATGTTTTTAAGACCTTTACAGGCTAAGCAGAGACTGAGAAAGTTGTCAAGTTTTTGAGAGGGTTAAATATTGAATACTCTCAAGTTTTGACTCAAGCACAATTAATGGTGCCTGTGACAAACTTGGAGACTGTTTTTGCAATGGCTTTGAAATTGGAAGATCAAAGAGAGTCTGAAGGTAGGTTTCCAGAGAGAACAACCTTGTATAATAAGACTTTTCATGGGAATGTGAAAAATTCTGCACCTGTTGGGGGTACAAGTTCACAAAATCTTGGATATCAACAGAATCTTTGTAGACCGGCAATTGGTAACACTAGAAATTTTAAGAGAAATGGTGGGGGGTATACAGGGCAATAAGAAAGTGCAGTGTACTATACACAGGTCACGCAGTAGATAAAGGCTACAAAAAGCATGGTTTTCCACCAGGTTGGAAGCCAAGAAGTAAAGTGAATATGATAGAATCGGTGTCAAAGGATACAAGAGTGTTTCCAGCTAATAATTCTCTGTCTAGTGCCCCGGATTCTGACAAATTTACTCTGAGTAAAGCTCAATATCAACAAATATTGCAGTTGTTGGAAGCCCAGAAGTCAGGATCCTATGATCATGTTGCTAATCAAGCCACTGTCCTGTCTACAAACTTTGTTCCTACCAGTGTTGTGTCAGGTTTGCCTAAATCTGGTCATTTTTTAACATGGATTGTAGATTCTGGTGCTACTGATCATATAGTCAGTAGTAGTGCTTTTCTACAACATTCTACGCATGTACATGGTATGTTAGTTGGTTTACCTAATGGAACTAGTGTCAGGGTTACACATGTAGGTATAGTCTGTCTCAATGACAAGTTAATACTTGCAAATGTTCTTTGTATACCATATTTTCACTTCAATCTTATTTCTTTGGCTAAACTAACTACTAACTCTGATTTGAGTATAGTCTTTGATCTTGATTCTTGTCTGATACAAGACAAGAAACTTGGGACACAGATTGGATCAGCTAAGAAATATAAAGGTCTATATGTTTTGCATGCTGCATACCGAAGTATGATCAAGCCTGGTGCTGTTAATAGTGTTTCTTCTGTTTTAGATTCTTCTGTTATCACAGATGCCCAAGTCTGGCATTACAGACTTGGTCATCTGTCTAAGAAGAGGTTACTGGATTTGAAATTTATAAGTTTTGATGGTTTACATGATACATCAATATGCCATATTTGTCAAATAGCTAAACAAAAGAAGAATTCTTTTCCTTTAAGCCAAACTTTTGTACATGATGTGTTTGATTTAGTTCATTTTGACATATGGGGACCTTATAGGCATTCTATTGTACATGATCAGTCTTATTTTTTGATTGTTGTAGATGATTTTTCATGTTTTCATGATTCACATGGATTTATTTGCTAAAATCTAAATCTGAATTCATGCAACTTGTACAGTCCTTTGTTCAATATGTATTTGTGCAATTTGGTAAGCATGTTAAAATAATTAGGTCTGACAATGATGCAGAATTTGACATGCATGCTTACTATTTAAAGAAAGGTATTTTGCATCAAACATCTTGTGTTAATACTCCACAACAGAATGGGACTGTAGAGAGAAAGCACCAACTATTTTAAATGTGGCTAGGTTTCAATCAAATCTGCCTATTAAGTATTAGGGGTATTGTATATCACATGCTGTGTATTTGATAAACCACACACCCTCTCCTGTCATTAATAATGAGACACCTTACTCTTTATTGTATGGCAAGACTTTTGATTATAATGAGTTAAAGGTTTTGGTTCCCTTGTCTATGCATGTACTTCTACACACAATAGATCCAAATTTGATCCTAGGGCTAGACAGTGTGTGTATCTTTGTGTTCCACAATTCACCAAGGGTCACATTTTACTGGACCAGCAAACTAGGGACATATTTGTATCCAGGGATGTTAAATTTTGTGAGAAAGTCTTTCCTTTACACATACCAACAGATACAAATAAGAACATTGTGCCTTTGCCAGTTCTTTATGAAGCTGCTACAGAATATTTTTGTAGAACACTTCAACAGTTCCACAAGATCAAGAAGTAGGACTCCACACAGATCCAATTATCCAAGATGCTCTTGTTCTTGTCCAGACAGTACAACAAGATACTAGAAGATCCATCAGACAAAGGACTCAACCTTCTTATCTAAGAGAATATGTGGTTTCTACCAACAAGTCACCACACTCAATAAATAATGTGGTCAATTATGACAATCTTGCCAACAATTACAAGCAATTTATATGCCTTACAGATCATATTTAAGAGCCTAAGACCTACAATCAGGCCATTAAACATGATTGTTGGAAATAGGCTATGCAAAAGGAGTTAGATGCTCTCCAGACAACCAAAACTTGGGAAATAGTAACTCTACCACCGGGAAAGTCTACAATAGGATGCAAATGGGTATATAAAGTGAAATATCATGCTGATGCTTCTATAGAAAGATACAAATCAAGACTAGTGGCTAAAGGCTACACGCAAACCTATGGAATTGACTACCAAGAAACATTCTCCCCTGTGGCAAAAGTGACTACAATAAGGACTATTTTAGCACTTGCAGCATCAAAACAATGGCACATCCATCAAATGGATGTAAACAATGCCTTTCTTCATGGTGACTTGGATGAGAAGTGTACATGGACTTACCTTTGGGTTTTAAAACAGATAAACCCAAACAAGTGTGCAGATTAACAAAATCCTTGTGTTAAGGGTGATTTTATATGATTTATATCATTATATTTTATAATGATTTCCTCCATATTCGTATTATTTGCATAGAAATTAAGGGTTTAATCGAATTATTGAGCAAATGAGTTTTAAAAGTATTTAAGTGTAAACTTGAGCTAATTTCGTGATTTTATTGGTAATTATCTATGGTTTTACACTTTGCGTGTTCTTATGGTTTTGAAGGTACATTTACATGTCATGGAGAGGGATGAATGAGCTTAAAGGATGTCCAACTGAAGATTAATTGGAGAGAAAGATGCATATTGAACTTGGAGTGAAGATAAGGAAGCATTGAAGACTGAACGCACGTTTGCCATGCGTCCAACCTGGACTGGCGTCCAGAAGCATGGACTGGCGTCCACTGGAGCTGATCAATTCAGGAAAGCATGATTTTTACCCAAACGGGCGTCCAGAAGAGTGGACTGGCGTCCAGGAAGAGAAGTTGGATCAGGATGTTCAGATTTTTAGTGAACGAGCGTTTGAAAATGTATAGGACGGGCGTTTGAGAAGACTCGGCCCGACTCGAAGAGTTTACACCATCTGAACTGGCGTCCAGAGGTATCGGACGGGCGTCCACGGCCGACATCAGCATAACCGACCTAGTTTTCTATAAAAGCAGCCGCATTCTCAACCCTAATATCATCATATACACATTACAGCAACCGCAGAAAACCCTAAATTCTGAAGCCGAGTTGTGCTCGGTCGGCCAAGCCTTGGTGCTTGGTCGACCGAGGGTTAGATTAGTAGTTTTATTTATTTTGTTTCGTTTTCCTTCCGGATCATGAGGATGGCTGGAAGCTGATCAAACTTGGGCAAGCATGTGAAACTTTTATGCAGCGTTTTTATTCCTTCTTTTGGATGATTTCGTGAGTTTTAATTAAGTTGTTTCTTTTCTATGATTTCCGTGTTATGCAAATTTAAATCGAGAGATGTTTTGCTATTGATGTTTGCCATATGATGAGAATCGGTGTAAACACTAGATCACCATAGGAAAGAATAGATCCTTTTTAACCTAAAAATACGAGAGTTGCTAGGTTAGAATATCTAGATTGTTAGATTGAGAAATCTTGCACCTTGGTTTGAAAGCGTTAATCTTTAAGATCGAGAGATAAAAGATTGATAGGCGAACTTTTCTAAGAGATTAGGAGTTCATACCTTTGATAGGTGAATCACAATTTTAGTTAAATCATCATAAGATAATCTAGAGAGGAAATTAAGGGTTGCGGGATGGTGGATCATTGCTTGTTCTATGTTTAATCGCTATAGTCATTATCATGCTTTTATGAGTTTTATTGTTTTTCTCGTTTATAGTTTAGTTATGTTCGCAACGATCTTTCCTGGCTTTGGACTGACAATCCTCTGTCCAGTTTATCTTTTCGTTTTGTTATTTTAGGCTTTAATAATAATGGTATCAAACTTAGGAAAATTAATGAACTAGATACCTCGATTCCCTGAGATCGACTCCGGTATCAATCGCTATACTACGATCCCTGCACTTGGGGTATGCCGGATTTATAAATTTATTACTTGTTTATTTTCATTGCAAAAAAATCGGTGACACCTTGTATGGTCTCAAATAAGCTAGTAGACAATGGAATTCAAAACTCACTTCTACACTAACAGAGATTGGTTTCACTCAATCACCACATGATCACAGCTTGTTCACTAGAGGTGCAGGTGCAAGCTTTATAGCCCTACTTGTTTGATGACATCATAGCTACTGGTGGTTCTATGGAGGCTATACATGAAGTCAAGGCGGTACTACACAAAAGGTTTCAAATCAAGGACATTGGCACTCTAAGCTACTTCTTAGGGATTGAAGTTTCTAGATCAGACAAAGGTATATATTTCAATCAAAGAAAATACACATTGAATCTCCTAGAAGAATTTGGTTTTCTGGAAGCCAAACCAGTCAACACTCCTATGCATTCTAAGAAAAAGATAGCATCAGGAGACTATGAACTATTGACAGATAACATAGTGTACAGGTCACTAGTTGGCAAGCTGATATACCTATCTTTTACCAGGCCAGATATAGCATACACTGTTAAACAACTCAGCCAATTCTTATCCCATCCAATTGTTAATCATATGAAGGTTGCCCATAGACCTGTTAAGATACCTAAAAAGTAATCCTGGACAAGGTATTCTGTTTGAAGCAAATAATGATTTACTCCTAAAAGGTTACACAGACTCTGATTGGGCAGGTTGTGAAGAATCTAGGAAATCTTTTTCAGACTATCTAATGTTCCTTGGTTCAGTACCAATCTCTTGGAAATCAAATAAGCAAAGCACTATTGCCAAGAGCTCCTCGGAGGATGAATATAGAGCTATGGCTAATGCCATCTGTGAACTTCAATGGTTGGTCTACTTAATGAAAGATCTACAAATTCCAGTCTAGTTGCCTATCCTACTCTTTTGCGACAATGCTAGTGCAATACATATAGCCAAAACCCCCATTTTTCATGAAAGAACAAAGCACATAGAGCTTGATTGTCACATTACTAGAGCAAAAGTCCAAGCAGGGTTTCTACAACTAATGCCAGTTAGAACAACCAATAGCAGACATATTGACTAAACCCCTGGACTTCCCTATATTCAATTACTTATTACAGAAATGGGAACCTTTTCAATATTCAAACCCAAATGAAGACATTGTGTGTGTTTAACAAGATCAAGTTCAAGCCTCACCATAGTTATAACAAACAAGTGGGAGAGGCAGGATTCGAACCTACGTAGAAAAACTTCAACAGATTTACAGTCTGTCGCTCTTGATGGGGGTATTGGATTTAACATGAAGACATTGTGTGTGTTTAACAAGATCAAGTGCTCTTTGAAGCAATTGATCGAACACTTAGCTGCAGAATCAGTTACTAGACAGTTAGAGTAGTCAGGGACGGTTATTGAGTGTAACCACAAGATGTTACACTTCTATATAAGTCCAATTAGATAGCTGAAGAAAAATCATCTAAATTATTGTGTAAATCAGTCGAACTGCTGCTGTATTGCTTTCCTTAATCACTATTGAATAAAACTTCTCTCATTGATGGTGTTCATCACCTTTCTTGTTGCTTCTTTCTCTTATTTTTTCTTTCTTTCATTCTTTTAGTTAAATTATACACATTCAGCAACCAAAAAAAAGTAGTAACTATATACAATTATGTTGGAATAGTGTCCTAAACCCAATCGGGTTGGACCGGATCCAACCGGGTCGGATCATTTCTACTATTTCTTTATGTTTATACATATATTAAATGGTTTTTCTGTTGTCATATATTTGTTCTTTTAAGGAACCAATTATGAATTGTTAAATGATAACGTCCTTAGTATTAAACTGTGATAGAGAAACCATGATAGGTGATTATGGTTGATGAGATCTCTAATCACTTTAATAAGTTTGATACTTAAATGTCTCTAGGCTGATGTACTATTAAACAGGGCATTGATAGTATAAACAGACTAGCACGTATTAGATGTCTTCTGTCTTTAAGGTCAGGGATAGATCTCGTCTATCGAAGTGTAGAGACACTTGGACTATACGTGGACGTGTATTAGAGAATGCGTACGTTAGACTGACCCACCTACATTAAGTGTCGCACTATGTGGAAGTTGTGTAATTATCCTTTAGACCGGAGTCTTCATGGCATCACGGTATGAATTGTCATGCTTTGACACTATTGAGATTTCCCATAGCCACCGGGCGATCATGCGGTAGTGATTGAGTATGATATTGAAGCATGCGGAGTATACATGATTGGTCGTCCGGGAATCGCGTATCCTATGATTGGGATCGAATATCCGAAATGGCCTTCTTATAAGGAATGTCTAGCTCTCGAGAATCTTTTCAAAGTGGGAGTAAATGTGTTATCCCGAGAGAGCATAATATCCAGATTATAAGATATGATCGTTAATGTATTGACACTCGAGATACGATCGTATGGATATTATTACAGCGATATGATTGTAATTTACACCGTAACTGTTTCACATGAAAGGTAGTAGTCATTGCGTTTGACTCTTCTGATGAGTGGGGGTCACGGTGTGTTGCTGGACGCTATCCCGTGATCGTTAGGCATGAAGGGCATTTTCGTAAAATGCACTTTATGTCTACGGCCAACATATTCGGAAGTCTATCGGGTCACACACACAAGAACATCTAGCCGGATTAAAATGTGGTTATAGATGATAACAAAATAAGGAAAGTTTATCTCGTACTATAAAGGTTATAGTGATAAATTAATATGGTGGTATTTATTTATTATGAATAAATATAATACAAGATATTAATTATGTTGATTAATTAAATATGTATATTGGTACATATAATTTCGAAATATATATATATATATATATATATATATATATATATATATATATATATATATATATATATATATATATATATGATATACATGTATTTTACAAATTAATTAATCATAGCATTGTATTAATTAAAGAATATTTCGGAAGCCAATAAAAGGCTATATGGGGCGCAGGATTAAGTGTATTAAGATACACTTGGATTGTGCAATTTAATTAATAAGATTACCATATATTAATATTAGATATTAATAACTATAGATTTGCACACATGCGTAAATTGATTTATGGTAATGAGATAAATATAGTCAATATAAGATATTGACAATATATTGGAAATATTTAATATAAGATATTGAATATTAATGAGATAAATCAATCAAATATATTTTTCTTATTTTATTGGGAAACGGTTTTCTTCTCCTACACACATATGGGGCGCCACCTTCTACTATAAATAAGATGTGGGTGTCAAGCTCTTTTGTACATCACAATTGCAAGAGCTCATAGTTCTTGTGTAAAATAGAGAGCATCCTATAGTGAGTTTGTGAGAGAGGAAAAAGGCCGGTCTAGCAACTGGAGTTTTCCAATAGCAATCCAAGGAGGATTCCGGCGAGGAGTTCGTGTGGATTAGCAATAGAGGCCGGACGCGTGGATGGCTTGCGCACTATACTACTCTCCGTTGACGGTCAAAGCGACATTCTTATAGATCATCAAGGTATAACCGTCAAACTACTTAACGTGTTTATTACATTAAATGAAGAACGATCTAGAAAAGGGAAATCAAATTTTAAATTCCGCTGCGTTAAACTAGTGATTTCCTAACAAATTATAAAAACAAGAATTATTTGTGTAGTTAAGCATCTAAACTTAGTCAAGATGTGAAGGCTTGAAGTAATATTCTTGTTTAATTGTATTCACATTAGCTCTTGTTTTTATAATTAATGTGTAGTTAAGCATCTAGACTTAATCTTAGCCGATAGTCAATGAAGTAACTATATAAACTGTTAATGCGTGAGAACTATTAGTCATTATAATTAGAATCATGATTGGTGCTAGAGTATACTATTATAGAACTTGAGGGACTGGTTTGTAATATCTGAAAGTGTAGTATCTATCCTAGATTGTGTGTGTATGTGTGGCATGGTATAATTGGACCAAGTGTCCTAGCAGGTATCGATATGTAACAGCTATGGGTGACTGAATTCAATAACAAGAAATATTCCCAACATTAAAATTTTTGTAAGTTGGTAGCAAAGCCTCTCCTCCTCCGGCTATGGCCGCCACCGGGAGCACAGCTCCGGCGGGAAGCACAGCTCCGGCGGGAAGCACAGCTCCGGCGGGAAGCACAAAGATAGCTTCTGCTACACCCAGCTCGACCCCAGCTCCACAATTTAGTCTGGACAGCTACTCCACCGTCTTTACAATCCCAACCATTCCTTCATCAAGTACTTTAGCCTTACCTTCTCCCTTTCTCCGGCCACTACCATTGTTTCCGGCAAGCTCACATGCACCACCATTTGGTGGGAATCTCACCCAAAATTTCACTGTCAAACTCAGTCTCCATAACTATCTGCTCTGGAAATACTCCATCCTACCTGTAATCCGTGGTCATAGACTTGAAGATCATGTGTTTGGAACAAAACCGAAGTCCCCCATAATATATCTATGCCACTAGAACCCCAATGCTGCTATTCCGGTCAAAAATCCTATTTATGATGAATGGATGGCCGTTGATAACCTTTTTCTCGGTTGGTTACTTGGATCTATGTGCATCAGCTCCCTCCAGAAGTGCATTCCCCTGACACATATCACCAGGTCACACCTATGCACTTTCTGCACCGGTGTTTCCCTCTCAGTCTTATGACAACTCTGAAGCTGCATCATCATCTACTTCCACTCAGTCTAGTACAACACAACCTCATTAGTCGGATACTTCATCTTGTAGTGACTCATATGTGTCTCCACCCAAACATCAGATCCAGACAAGATTGAAAAGTGGCATTGTAAAACCAAAGAAGATGTTCAGTTTAAAAACAGAATTGACTGATGCTACCCTGGAACCTAAGTTTGTGTCACGGGCTACTGCTGATCCAAAATGGCATAGATCCATGAAAGAAGAGTATCAAGCCATGTGTGACAACCATACTTGGGACATTGTACCAGCAAATCCATCTCAAAATCTAGTTGGCCATAGATGGATCTTCAAAACAAAGCTTAAACCAGATGGCTTAGTTCTCAAATACAAGGCCAGACTTGTTGCCAAGGGGTTTGACCAGAAGGAGGGGATTGACTACAGTGAAACCTTCAGTCCTATGGCTAAAGCTGGTACAATCATAGTTATCATGGCTATAGCAGCTTCTTTGAAATCGGAATCCAACAAGTGGATATCAACAATGCCTTTTTAATGGCACATTGTATGAATCTGTGTTCATGCCTCAACCTGAGGGGTTTGTAGACAGTGGAAAACCTACACATGTCTATCATCTAAAAAAGGCCATCTATGATCTTAAACAGGCACCTAGGGCCTGGTTTGACTGAGCAACCAGTTGCTTCAATGAGGTTTCACTCAATCAGTGTCTAACACGTCACTGTTTATCATGAAGCACAACAACACTCTTCTTTATGTATCGGTCTATATTGATGATTTTCTGATCACCTGTAACAACACAAATGCAATCCAGCAGTTTATCAAATTCTTAAACAATAGGTTTCCCTTGAAAGACTTGAGGCAACTAAGTCACTTTCTTGGTGTGGAAGCAAGGAGGGACAAGACTGGAATACTTCTCATACAGAAACATTACCTGAAGCAGCTGTTGCACAAACTTGTCCTGGAACATGTGAAACCCTGTCCTACTCCCATGGTTACAGGAAAATCATTCACCCCAGAAGATGGCACACCCATGGAGACTCTCTCTCTTTACAAGAGTGTCATAGGGGCCCTTCAATATGTGACTTTTACAAGACCTGATGTAGCTTTTGCTGTGAATACCCTCAGTCAATTCATGCTCTCACCCAAGGATGTTCACTGGTAGGCCTTAAAAAGAGTATTGAGATATTTAAAGGGCACTGCAGACTTTGGACTACACTTCAAAGCTCAGGGACAACTCAATCTCACAGCATATACTCATGCAGCTCCCTCTTACTAGCTATAGTGATGCTTACTGGGGGTGCTGTAAACATGCAGCTCCCTCTTACTAGCTATAGCTCCCTCTTACTAGCTCCCTCATTTGAGCCATTTGCAACATCATTTGTTGATACTGTTGTATAATCTGATTCGGATCCGGCTGGTGTACCGGCTGTTGCATAAAAAGATTAAGATTTTGATTCATACCCTGAAATTGAGGCATCGGTTGAGGAGCACGTGATGGAGGTTCAGGTTGATTAGGATCTTGCCTCGGGCGTAGAAGTGGTTCCCGGAGGCGTATATGAACTTCAGCCCCACCCGATGTTCTCGAGTCGACATTTTGCCCAGTTGATTCATCTTTCTCAACCCGAGGTTCGGGTGATTCCCTCCCAGATAGAGAGATGTTTCCAGCGGATGCCGATGTATTCATAGCCATAGAAGTTTCGATATCCGGTTCCAAAGACTCGGCTTGTTGAGTAGATAACCGTTCAATCGTCTGATTTCTCAACGCCAACTGTCTATGGAAGAAATTTTCAATCTCCGGATTATATTCAACCAACTTTCTGTCGCTACTTCAGGTCATACACTGCACACATTCAAACAACAACAAACAATAACAAAAACAAAGACCTAATCCTAAAGATTAGACTGGCGTACAAGATATTAACTTGAGTCCCCGGCAACGGCGCCAGGAAACTTTATGGCCATTTTATATAGTAACCAACTTTGACCGGCAGAGTACCGAGTCGGTTGTAATATAAATTGGCAAGGAAGGTCGTATCCCTCAGGGACACGAGTTAAGTACCTCGGCTAGCTTCATCTCGAGTTTAGATCGATAGCCTTTTAATGTGTCTAACATGGAACAATACTAAATTCTTGCCACAATTATCAAACTAGTACACTACGACTATCACGGTTCTATCACAATACGAGGCTTAAACGATTAAAAGAGATAGCCTAGAGATGTTCTGAATGCTTACTCTCAAATCCTAGCTCATTCCCGGGAGAACTCAGACTACTAACCCTAATTGATATTGATTGAAGGATGTCATCTCCTAATTCCGAACCTAGGCGCCAATTTCAACAACCTAGCTTCCTATATTGAGTTCAACAGTCCGCAAACCGGATTTAACTGACTCGATACGGTCTACGCTCGAGTGAGACGCTTGTTAACAACAATAAAAACATTACACACGAAACCGAATCTAAACACTTAGTCGGTTTTACACGGCAATCCTAAAACCCTTTTTCCCGCAACCTCTCGCAAAATACATATGTAAAGAGAATGCGTAAAATACGATTATTAAGTCGTGAATTCAACAATCGTCGCTAGGCATAAGTTTTAGGACAACAATCAACATCAATATGAACTACAACACATCACAAATTCTCCCAAGATCCGAACTAAGGCTCGATTTTAACATTCATCGCATAAACCGGCTATAGGGAAGTTAGCTAATCATTCTATCCATGAAAACACTAGCAAACAAGTTAAACATAAGTAATTGAACTAAATAAGAAGATTAGAGATACCTCTTATAGATGAAAATAACCGAAAATCAACGAAATAGAAAACCGTCTTCAGATCCGTACAATATACAACGATCAACGAACGATTAGTACTTGAAATTAATCCAAAATCATGAAATCCAATTTCACATAGCTTATAAAATTCTGAAAAAACGAGCTGAAAGTGTTGAAGAAAAATCTATCTAAAGACATGCAACTCTCCACTAAGTGGAGAGTTTTTATAAGTTCCCACAGGCGGGCGCCTGTGCTTACAGGAGGGCGCCTGTAAGATTTTTCCCTTCACAAACTCTATCAGCAACTTTCTAAGCCAAGAAACCGCATTTTAGTCAGCCGCCTATGGTGACAGGCGGCCGCCTGTCATCTTTTTTCACCAAAAGACTTGATTTCTTTATCCCGAAGCTCCGGTTTACATTCCACGACATTCCCGAGCACCTAAAACCTGAAAATGGATAAAAAAACATACCAAATATAACCCCCACGGGACTTTGGGGTGACCGAGAATGACCGAAAGTGTACAAAATTACCGGAATAACCCCGTTAATCACGGAATATATATATCCGGCTCTCGGGATCCACAAAATATACAACCTATATCAAAACTAAGGCGATTACTCCCGAAAATAACCTAAACTAGTCGTTACGGTGCACAAAATGTATATATAAACCGAGTCAATTCGACTCTTATCAACTACCCCTACTTAGCGTTTGCTCGCCCCCGAGCAAAACTGAGCATTCTAAACAGAAATAGAGCCAGTATTATAAATATATACAACGAGACTACGTATTACTCAGTTAATACACTAGTCGAAACGCGAGTATCATCAAACGTTAGTTCTACCATGTGTTGAGCAATGAATGTGTGTGAAATAATAGCTTCTTCGACATCGACTACTACAACCGGTTTAGATTATAGATGAGTAACGAACCAAAACTACACCATAAGCTTATAACTCGTAAACATCTCCACTAATCGAGGTCAACCGATGTTCAATACGGTCAGGCAGGACTTGTACGGCTATAACGTTTAGCTAGGGTCGGGGGTAACGAAATGGAATTTGGGACAGGAGAAAGAGAAGTACTATTGAGCTTACTTAACACGACTCCCGTCTACCATTTCATCAACTTCAGAAACCAAAACTATACAACCCCGATTACATACGATGTTCCAACCAAACTATACACTTTTTCTCTCTCTTTTTTTTCTTTTTTTTCTTCTTTTTCTTTTTTTTTTCTTTTTTTTTTTTATAACCGAAACCAGAAAAACGAAGTTGATTATCTATTCCATTCCCAACGCCTCAACAGTCTCTTGGGAGGATTCTACACAATTGAGGGTGTACCACAGCCAAAGATTCTTTCGATACGAGGACACCGTGTAGTAATACCTTTTAAGGGCAGAACCACGGCTTAAGCCGTCTGGCACAAATGAATGGTTAATAAACAACCGAGGCTTCTAGAAATAAATATAAACAAACTCACAATATTTACTCAACTCCAACCAATACCCCACTAAACTCTTACTTCCCGAACATATTCAAAAAAAACTTTTCACAACCCAAAATTTCACATGATTCAACATAAAGCTCAAATAGTAGGGTGAAAAAGGAAATGTAGATCACAAAGAGCTTTAGGGTTCCGTAAATACGGGCTAGTAACAAAATCGCCGTCTCGGGCGGGGATCTAACCACCCTAACAAGGCTTAGAGGGGGTACGATGGATAATGTACATGATGGCTATATGGCAATGGTCGGGTCAAAAGAAGCGCCAAAACCGTCATACCATACCAAACTACCGGTCGACCTTTCTATTTTGCCTCGAAGTTACTAATATAAGTTCTAGGTAGATAGGTCATACAACAACTATAATCGATCACTAGTCGAGTTATCGAAGATGTCGAAGCTATACGTGAAGTTGTGACGGTTCATTTTTCTCAACACACGATAAAAGCTATAACGTAAAATGCACTCGAGTATTAACACATGTCTAACTATGCAATGCGAGGGATCGTTATAAATATTGACAACATTGGCACTACAAAAATTATATATAAAAAAAACGACTCATATTTCACCTAAGGGGCGATCAAAACTAAGTAACGACTCGAAATTAAATACCGGGAATAACAAACAAAATGCGTAATAGGGCAAGCCTTCACCCCGTAAATATATATATACACAAAAATAACAAAATAAAAAAAAACAACGCTATAACGCTATACGGGCAAGCCTCCACCCCCTACTTAAAATTTGACACCGTCCTCAGTGTCTAAATAAATACAAAGGATGGAGAAAAAGCTTAACTTAAACCCGGAAAAAGGCGTTTCTTCCGGATCGTGACATCCATAATATTACTCCCAAGGTACCTGTATGGTTAGTACATACACTACCAAAAACAACACAAATAGATACCGGGGATGTCACCGTTATTAATAACTAAAAATATATACACACACACACACACACACACACACACACATATATATATATATATATATATATATATATATATATATATATATATATATATATATATATATATATATATATATATATATATATATACACACTTAAATAAGAGAGCTATAAATTATAAAAGGAATTAAAAATAACTAATATCCGAAAAAAAGAGGTTAATCGTTTGTCCAAAAGAGTATTGTAATGCCCCTCCGGGCGTGCCATGAAATAAAAACAAAGTACATCCGAAGTCTTGTTTCAGAAAAAACAAGTACCGTCATTGTATGATTACAAAATAAAAACAAGTCCGCAAAAATATGTCGGTCTTGTCATTGAAACAGCCCCTCCAAGTTTTCTACTCGTCTTCCCCTTCGTCTTCCATATGAGCATCGTCGTGCGGCTGTTGTGCACTTGGACTGAAATTAACGAAATCTTCCGCAACGAATCCCAAAGTTTCTTCAAGCTGTGCATCAAGCGACATCCGCGCCTCTGAAGTACCTGTGACATCTCTAACACTCCCTCCTCCACCAAAACTGTCTACTCCACCACCTCCCTCACCATGACTACCCCCAACCCCACTAGACGAACCTGGAATAAAGGTTTGAACAAACGGGTTGAATTCATAAGGTTGAGTCGGCATGCGGAAAAAATTGTCGGTTGGTATTCCGGCTTGATTTGCAATGTGATCAAAAACCGGCTCACGAGATTGTTGAAATTGTCTATTATGTTCAAACCAATCCCGAACTTGACCAATAGATTGAAACAAAGCCTGAAACTGGTCATTGTAATCCATCCTATTGGGTTGTCGGGGTGGTGGTGGACCTTGCTGAGCTTGCGGTCTACGACGGGCTAGATTTGATTTCCTTACTAAAGATTGGATTTTGAGAGCAACCAGAATATCACTGGGAAACTATGGGATGCCCTTAGCACATGCCAACTCTGTTATAAGTCTAGGGAAAATCAAGTTTGGCTTTAGATTGTTAAGAAAAGATTCAAGCTTGGACCGAATCTCCACAGCGGGATTAATAGGCAAATCATGAACAAAGGCATAGACAAGTCTCGGGATTTTAATGCTTATCTCGGAGAATTTGGAAGAGGGATGAAGTCGGCTAGTAATGAATTTGACTACGATGCGTAGGGAATCGTCCCACTCGACTATGCTTACCCCACTCCTAGAGTCGTTGTCACTCGGTATCCACGCACAACCAGGACAAATATCCTCACAAATCATATCAAGAACATCGAGGGGTGGATTGTGCTGAGCAGCCCTATCGCTAATGAGTTGCTTGTAGCTGTCCTTAAAACTGACCAAGGGCGTACCTAGATGAGCGGCTATAGACGGGGCGGAAAAGGCGAGCCTCTGACCCCTCAAGAAAAAGTCTCGAGTGGCCGACCCTTGGACTTTAGCATTAGCAAAAAATTCACGCACCAAGGTCATATTGATGGGGTCCTCACCCACTGTCAAAAGACTTCCCCACTGCCTACTCGTAACTTTGTTAAAGAAGTCGCTACCCACTTTGGCTTCCTCGGATGGTTGTTCAAATAACGCTCTCCTTAAACGAAACCTAGTGTTAAACTCTTTCAAAGCTTCTTCATCAACAAAACAACGAAAGCCATGATGATCTAAGGTTTCCCTAGGCGGGTCCTCTTGGGCTTGTAAGACGGGTGGGTTCAAAGGCACGTCTTCTACAGGCGGGGGACTCGGGGAACGACTAGGAGCTTGCCTCCCCCTACCTCGACCTCTAACGGGCTTACTCTTCCCTCTAGCGGAACGGCTCGACTCACCTCTCTCGCGTTTCTCCCTCACCATGTTTTCTTAGTCTAGGATACCCAAAAACTCTCCAAACAACACCACCAACAACAAAAGACCACCAATACCAACACCACAGCAATCAAAACAACACAAAAACAATATTTACATCAAAATTTAAATATAAATATCTACAAATTGCATCTACAAATTTTTATTTTTTTTAACAACGGAAATTTAGGAATAAAAAAAATACTTACAAACTTAAAGGTAAGAACCCAAGAAAATGGAGGTTGCCGGAGTAGTTGGTGGTGGTGGCGCCGGTGGTTTGTATCAAATTCAAAAAAAAAATCCGCCTTAACCGAGTTGGAGTTCCAAGAATTGGTGAAATTAAAGAGTGTAGAAGATGTGGGGTGGTTTGGTGAAAGAAGGGAGTAATTTTGGTGGGTGTGGTGTGGTTTAGGGTGGTCACCGGAGGCGAGGGAACCGTAATTCGCGGGGGGGGGGGGGGAGATGGAGCTAGGTTAAATGATTTGGGGGATTTGGGGAAGAAGGGAGATGAAACCGTTTTTTTTTAACACATACAGGCAGGCGCCTGTCAAAAAAAATCATGAAGAAAACTTATCAGCAAGTTTGTACTTGAAAAAAGGTTTCACAGCCGGGCGCCTGTAACCAAAACAGGGAATTTTCAAAAAAAAATCTTATTTTTTCCCGGGGTTTTCGAACTATGAAACATCCCTGAGATGCCTTAAGACTTAAAAAAGAAGATATCGTGGGTTGCTTCCCACGAAGCGCCGCCGTTTAACGTCGTTAGCTCGACGTGATGATTCGGTAGAGAGAAAGATGGAATGACTTAAAGGGACGTTAACGTAGATTATTCCGCTAACGTCAGGCGAAAAAAATTTGGATTCAACGGGAGACGAGAAATTTGGATACTTAGGGAAACAAAAGTGAAATGAGAGATTCAGAAACGAGTCAACGACATGACTCGCAACCCTCGGGACAAGAAGGAGGGTCCTCTAAGTGGACTATCACAGTCTTCGCATCGAAGTACGATTTTTCATATTTCTTCAACCGTAGGGCGTTTGTCAAAAACGTCTCTTTGGTCTCGTTCGTTACTTCGACTGCTCCAAATGGATAAACTTTTAAAACTTTAAATGGTCCCATCCACCGGGACTTCAACTTTCCTTGAAACAAGTGCAAACGAGTGTTGTATAACAAAACATCGTCTCCAACTTTGAATTCACGCTTTTTAATCTTCGCATCGTGGAGAAGTTTTGTTTTCTCCTTATAGGTACGAACACACTCATAAGACTGAAGTCTGAACTCATCGAGCTCAGCCAACTACGATAATCGCTTCTCTCCTACAGAGGCCTCATCAAAGTTAAGGAAACGAGTAGCCCAATAAGCTCGATGTTCTAGTTCTACAGGCAGATGGCAAGCTTTACCGAACACTAGCATATAGGGAGACATCCTATCGGGGTTTTAAAAGCCGTTCAATGTGCCCAAACAGCATCATATCATCGAGCTTCTTAGCCCAATTCTTCCTACTTGAGTTCACCGTTTTTTCTAAGATACGCTTAATTCCTCTATTCGAGACCTCGGCTTGGCCGCTAGTCTGTGGATGGTACGAAGTTCCAAGTTTGTGTTGAACTCCGTACTTACTCAAAAGCTTATCGAATATCCGATTATAAAAATGACTCCCACGGTCACTTATTATAGCTCGGGGGACACCAAAACGGGTGAAAAATTACTTCTTAAGAAAGCGAGTTACCACATTACGGTCATTCGTGAGAGAAGCCAAAGCCTCGACCCACTTTGAAACATAGTCCACTGCCACAAGAATGTACTTGTTATTGAAGGAAGACGGGAATGGTCCAATAAAATCGATTCCCCAAACATCAAAGATCTCACACTCGAGAATTGGTTGCATAGGCGTTTCAAATCGTCTCGAGTTTCTACCCAACCTTTGGCAAGCATCGCACATACTTACGTATTTGTGTGAGTCTCTAAAGATTGAGGGCCAAAAGAAACCACTTTGGAGAACTTTTAACGCTGTTCGGTTTCTAGAAAAATGGCCACCGGCCTCTTTGTCATGACAGAATGACAAAATGCTTGTTATCTCGCTGTCATGAGCGCATCTACGAATTATGCCGTCAGAACATCTACGGAAAAGATACGGATCATCCCAATGGTAAAATTTAAGATCACTAAAGAACTTCTTACGTTGTTGATAAGTTAGGTCAGGTTCTAAATAACCACACGCAAGATAATTCACAAACGGAGCAAACCACGGATTACCGTACTTACCGGGAACTAGAGGACTCTCTTTGATCTCCGGAACATCTGTATCAATAGCAAACAAATGTTCATCCGGAAATTCATCGTGTATCTCTCTCTCTCGTGCTAGCACATCTGGGGTCAGTTGTAAGCGGCTGAGGTGGTCCGCAACCACATTCTCACAGCCCTTACGGTCTTTTATCTCAACATCGAACTCTTGGAGCAATAAAACCCATCGCAAGAGTCGAGGTTTAGCATCTTTCTTGTTCAAAAGATACTGCAACGCAGCATGGTCAGTATGGACTACGACCTTTGAACCAATTAAATATGACCTAAACTTATCAAAGGCGTAGACGTTGCAAGTAATTCTTTCTCGGTGGTTGCGTAGTTGATTTGAGCCGGATTCAAAGTATGGCTCGCATAGTAGATAGGCTTAAACAATTTCTCGCATTTCTGGCCCAACACGGCCCCCATAGCCATATCACTAGCGTCGCACATAACTTCAAACTCCCGGTTCCAATCAAGTGCTATTAAAATAGGGGCAGTCACAAGCATTCACTTAATATCTAATAAAGCATCCAAACATTTAGCATCGAACACAAAGGGCACATCTTTTGAAAGCAAATGAGTAAGAGGTTTAACACGTTTCGAAAAGTCCGGTATAAATCGTCTATAAAAACTTGCGTGTCCTAAGAAACCTCTAAGCGTTTTCAAGTTCACGGGAGGCGGTAATCGCTCGATAGCCTCCACTTTTGCTCGGTCTACCTCAATACCTCTCCTCGAGATTTTATGCCCTAACACGATACCCTCTTCTACCATAAAGTGACATTTCTCCCAATTTAACACTAGATTCGTATCCTCACAACGTTGCAACACTTTATTCAGATTATCTAAACAATCATCATACGAGTCACCAAACACACTGAAGTCATCCATAAACACCTCAAGAAAGTTTTCAATCATTTCAGAGAATATGGCAGTCATGCAATGCTGGAATGTTGCTGGGGCATTGCATAGCCTAAACGGCATTCGAGTGTAAGCAAAAGTGCCATACGGACACGTAAAAGTGGTCTTTTCTTGGTCTTTAGGGTCGATTAAGATCTGGTAATATCCACTGAACCCATCTAGAAAACAATAGAAAGCATGGCCACTCAAACGTTCAAGCATTTGGTCAATGAAAGGCAAGGGAAAATGATCCTTACGTGTTGCGTCAATGAGCTTCTGATAGTCGATGCAAACGTGATATCCGGTGACAAGTCGAGTCGGAATAAGCTCATTCTTCTCATTGGCCTGAACCGTCATCCCTCCTTTCTTCGGGATGACTTGTGTCGGGCTAACCCACTCACTGTCACTGATTGCATAAATGATCCCCATCTCGAGCATCTTGATCACGTCCTTCTTCACGACCTCCTGCATATGAGGATTTAACCGTCTTTGCGGTTGCCTTACCGGCTTCATTTCATCATCAAGGATTATTTTATGTTTGAAAATTTCAGGGCTTATACCCCGAATATCAGCCATTTTCCATCCAAACTCTTTCTTATGGCTCCTCAGAACTCGAAGTAGCTTTTCTTCCTGCAAGTTAGTTAAAATAGACGATACAATTAACGGAAGTAAATCATCTTCGAGAAATACATACTTCAGATGAGCCGGGAGTTGCTTGAATTCCAAGTTCCGTGGCAGATCCTCAACCGAAGGCTTCGCTTTTTCTTCACTTAATTCAAGTTCCAGGAACTTGTGCCATCTCGTATCAATAAAATCAGTGATTTCGAGTTCACCGGCGGCTTCGGCCAACTCTTCGTTCTCATCATCAGCCGTACTTGATTTCATTATACATTCCTTCATAGCATCATCATCTTTGTAGCCCTGCGTGTTAGCATTCTCGACAACCAAAGGCACAATAACATCCAAAAAATTGCATTCGGACTCATCATAAGGATGTTTTATAGCGTCGTAAACATTTAATACGACATGCTCCTTATCAACCTTTAACATAATCTCACCTTTCTGGGTGTCAATTGAAGCTCTCGCGGTTGCTAAAAACGGTCTTCCTAGCAACAACGGGGTCCGGCTGTCGGCCTCCATTTCAAGTACTACAAAGTCCGCGGGAAACATGAACTTGTCTACTCTTACTAACACGTCCTCGGCTACCCCTAATGGCTTTCTTAAGGATCTATCTGCCATTTGAAATGTCATTGTGGTTTGAGTTAACTTACCTAAACCGAGCTCATCATAAATATGACGGGGCATAAGACTCGCACTCGCACCTAGGTCACATAGCACATTCGGATACATCTTAGAACCTATGGTGACGGGAATGGAAATACTACCCGCATCCTTAAGTTTTTGGGGTAACTTATTTTGATATACGGCTGAACAATTCTCATTTAAGCACACAACCTCGTCCATTTTCGTCTTGTTGGACAATATCCCCTTCAAAAACTTCACATACGAAGGCATATTCGCAATCGCATCAACAAGTGGGATATTGATCTCAACTTTCCGTAAAATGTCGAGAAACCGATTCTGACTCTCAGACAACGCAACTTTACGAGGACCACGAGGGGGATAAGGTAAAGTATTTAAATCAATAGGAGTAGAAGTAGAATCGTTACCCTTTTTACCTTTGTCGCGTGCCTCGCTCCGTCGTACCGGTTGACTTATGCTAGCATCCTTCCTCTCGGGGTTCGGGATCTCCGCGACCTCATCAGAATCATCATTGTTGTCCATTGGTTCAATCTTCACCTTGATCAACTCGGGATCACTACCCGCAGCCACATTATCACTATCAAAACCCGGTGTCTTCTTCGACTTACCCTGACCTACATCAACTTCTAAA
The DNA here is from genome assembly GCA_036785695.1 of Gentiana straminea. Taxonomy (NCBI): domain Eukaryota; kingdom Viridiplantae; phylum Streptophyta; class Magnoliopsida; order Gentianales; family Gentianaceae; genus Gentiana; species Gentiana straminea. The sequence continues at coordinate 19,557,618 of JAVUPR010000266.1, read as the reverse complement.
CTGACTCTCTTACCGCTTCGAGTGAAGATAGCATTGACCGGATTAGCTGGCCTAAGATCCCTTCCGAGACCTAGATCATCATCATCATTATCAACTGTCGACTCCTCAATAGATACCGCACTCTTACCTCTCAGATTTCTAACCGTATTACTTGGCAAGCCACCCGTCGGAGTCAATTTCTGATTCTCGGCCAACTGTCCAACTTGATGTTCCAAGTTCCGTATCGAGGCTTGCATTGAAGTCATTGAATTTGGAATCTCTCTATTACTATCTCTCATCTCCTTAGCATTGTCATAAACCATCCTCGACAATTGATCCAAAGTTGGCGGTTGTTGATTTTGATTCTCACGTCGCAGAACGGGAGTTCGTGTGTAACCTTTTCTTTCTGGCGTAACAGCGGTAAAACGTAAGAAAATATTATGGCCGCCTAACATAGGGGCTGAAGGTACAGCAAACTCGGCCAAAATATGACACCCAAAGGGCCTGGCACGCACAATCCTATCCGAGTCCGAGTTTTCAAGACGGTGCATACGGATGTTGATAGATGTTTTGTCTCGGATTAGAAGGTCCGGCTTGTTGATGTGGCTGATATGGCATATTAGAAGGTCCAGCTTGATTCGGATTCCGGTTCCAATTTTGATTCTGTTGCCACTGATTCGGTTGACCCCTCCAATTCTGATTCTGAACATAATTCACATCAAAAGTAGGATTCCCCGACATCACATTCGGATCCATTGGTGGCATTTGAGATGCCATCCAAGGATTTGAGGCTAACTGGTTTGCAAACGCTTGATGGATTTGATCCGCAAACATTTGACCAAACTGATTCGGATCGAATACCTGTTGCACCGCAATATTAGGTTGAACCGAACCATCTTCAACACCAAGCTGATGTACTTGAGCTTTAGTTAAGATTTTCTTCAGATTTGCGTCGACATTAGTGCACTCCGATGACTTATGAGCACCACCGCAATATGCACATTTATTCGCCGCTCGTTGATCAAGTATCACCTCCCGCAACTGCTTCTCTAACATAGTAACTTTGCTCGAGAGCTTGCTAGTCTCTTCTTCCATCGATTGATCGTAGCCCCCGACTTTCACTTCTCTTTCAGAATTCCTCCCTTTTTGCCTTTCCCTCGGTTTCATTGAATTCCATTGCCGATTATTCTCGGCAATCCTCTCAATCATAGCCAAAGCAACATCCGGCTCTAAGCTCATCAAATCACCACCGCTAGCCGAATTCAACGTTCTTCTTGACTCCTTATCCGCCACACCATAAAAGATGTGAATCTGATTCCAAATCTCGAAACCGTGTTGCGGACACTTTCTCAACATAGCTTTATAACGATCCCACGCCTCGTGTAATTCTTCGCTATCCCATTGCTCGAAATTAGAGATCTCGGCCCTCATATCCAATTTTCGACCACGTGGAAAGTATTTTGATAGAAAAGTCCTCGTCACCTCATCCCAAGTATGCAACGAGTCATGTGGTAGAGATTCATACCACTCGGTAGCATAGTCTTGCAACACGTGCGGGAACAATAACAATATAATAGCTTCCTCCGAAACACCGTTAATCTTAACCGTCTGACACACTTGCATAAAGTGATTTCAGAACTTGTTCGGATCCTCCTTGGGTTTTCCTCAAAACTGAGCAATATCTTTCAACAAAGTCCAAACATGGCCCTTAATCTCCATGTTATTAGTTTGAATGGGCGGAAAACGAATAGGAGAATGCCCCTCACCGACCTCGGGCGTTGCATAATCACGTAACGTCCTACCGGGCTGTCTCACAACATTAAGAATAACCGGAGGTCTGAACGCTTGCGGTCGATAAGGTGGAACATTCACCTCGGGCTATTGTACCGGAATAGGTATCGGTATCGATTGTTGAACTTGCACATACGGTTGTTGATAAGGATTCTGATACTGTCCCAATAACGGATTCATAAGCACGGGATTGTACTGAGCTGCCATCGGTTGATATTGATTCAAATTAGGATTCATTTGAGCCATTTGCAACATCATTTGTTGATACTGTTGTATAATCTGATTCGGATCCAGCTGGTGTACCGGATGTTGTACCGGCTGTTGCATAAAAGGATTAAGATTCTGATTCATACCCTGGAATTGAGGCATCGGTTGAAGAGCACGTGGTGGAGGTTCAGGTTGATTAGGATCTTGCCTCGGGCGTAGAAGTGGTTCCCGGAGGCGTATATGAACTTCAGCCCCACCCGATGTTCTCGAGTCGACATTTTGCCCAGTTGATTCATCTTTCTCAACCCGAGGTTCGGGTGATTCCCTCCCAGATAGAGAGATGTTTCCAGTGGATGCCGATGTATTCGTAGCCATAGAAGTTTCGATATCCTATTCCAAAGACTCGGCTTGTTGAGTAGATAACTGTTCAATCGTCTGATTTCTCAACGCCAACTGTCTATGGAAGAAAGTTTCAATCTCCGGATTATATTCAACCAACTACCTGTCGCTACTTCGGGTCATACACTGCACACATTCAAACAACAACAAACAATAACAAAAACAAAGACCTAATCCTAAAGATTAGACTGGCGTACAAGATATTAACTCGAGTCCCCGGCAACGGCGCCAGAAAACTTGATGGCCGTTTTATATAGTAACCAACTTTGACCGGCAGAGTATCGAGTCGGTTGTAATATAAACTGGCAAGGAAGGTCGTATCCTTCAGGGACACGAGTTAAGTACCTCGGCTAGCTTCATCTCGAGTTTAGATCGATAACCTTTTAATGTGTTTAACATGGAACAATACTAAATTCTTGCCACAATTATCAAACTAGTACACTACGACTATCACGGTTCTATCACAATACGAGGCTTAAACGATTAAAAGAGATTGCCGAGAGATGTTCTGAATGCTTACTCTCAAATCCTAGCTCATTCCCGGGAGAACTCGGACTACTAACCCTAATTGATATTGATCGAAGGATGTCATCTCCTAATTCCGAACCTAGGCGCCAATTTCAACAACCTAGCTCCCTATATCGAGTTCAACAGTCCGCAAACCGGATTTAACTGACTCGATATGGTCTACGCTCGAGTGAGACGCTTGTTAACAACAATAAAAACCTTACACACGAAACCGAATCTAAACACTTAGTCGGTTTTACACGGCAATCCTAAAACCCCTTTTCCCGCACCCTCTCGCAAAATACATATGTGAAGAGAATGCGTAAAATACGATTATTAAGTCGCGAATTCAACAATCGTCGCTAGGCATAAGTTTTAGGACAACAATCAACATCAATATGAACTACAACACATCACAAATTCTCCCAAGATCCGAACTAAGGCTCGATTTTAACATTCATCGCATAACTCGGCTATAGGGAAGTTAGCTAATCATTTTGTCCATGAAAACACTAGCAAACAAGTTAAACATAAGTAATTGAACTAAATAAGAAGATTAGAGATACCTCTTATAGATGAAAATAACCGAAAATCAACGAAATAGAAAGCAGTCTTCAGATCCGTACAATATACAACGATCAACGAACGATTAGTACTTGAAATTAATCCAAAAGCATGAAATCCAAGTTCACATAGCTTATAAAAGTCTGAAAAAACGAGCTGAAAGTGTTGTAGAAAAATCTATCTAAAGATTGACATGCAACTCTCCACTAAGTGGAGAGTTTTTATAAGTTCCCACAGGCGGGCGCCTGTAAGATTTTTCCCTTCACAAACTCTATCAGCAATCTATCTAAAGATTGACATGCAACTCTATCACCATAGGCGGCCGCATGTCATCTTTTTCACCAGAAGACTTGATTTCTTTATCCCGAAGCTCCGGTTTACATTCCACGACATTCCCGAGCACCTAAAACCTGAAAATGGATCAAAAACATTCCAAATATAACCCCCACGGGACTTTGGGGTGACCAAGAATGACCGAAAGTGTACAAAATTACCGGAATAACCCCGTTAATCACGGAATATATATATCCGGCTCTCGGGATCCATAAAATATACAACCTATATCAAAACTAAGGCGATTACTCCCGAAAATAACCTAAACGAGTCGTTACGGGGCACAAAATGTATATATAAACCGAGTCAATTCGACTCTTATCAACATAGATTTTATAGTGTAATATTTTTTTTTCCGGGCCCCTTTGCCCATATGGTATTTCCGCCCTTGTGTGTGTATATATATACGCGGAACGTGCATGTAAGAGGAAGGAAAAATACTTGTGTGGAATATATATATATATATACATATACTTGGGTGGAGAGTGTTTTTTGAGGTGGGATGACGGGTGAAACGATCAGAATCATACAGTTTTAATACATAATGAAACTGTGTGGTTTATATTACTTCACACGATGTCTCCAAAAATGTAAAAACACCACATAAGTGTTTCCCGGATGGGGAAGACCATACGATAGAGAAGAGCGGTGCTAGCCATTTTCAGTGTTTTGTCGTTTAGATTTGAGGACAAAACTATAAGGAGTGAAATAAGGAATAATGTTTGAAAATTTGAATTAAATACAGCGTAATCTCCGCAAAGAAACGAGGCGGCCATTATTAATTTGGACTTTACTTTCAGAAAGAATGCATGGAAGAGTAGTTGTGTATTCAACTTCATTTTTAATTTTGTCAAGGATTAGATACTTATCTCCTGCATAAAAATCTAGCTAATTAATGCCACGTCCTCATTTAGTTAGTATTTCTATCTTGTCTTCATCTCACAAAGTTAGTCAGCGTATTGAATTTCTTTTTTGGCCAAATCGTATTGTATTTCTATCTTGTCTTGATCTGGTCAATAATAATTATAATATAATTTATCGAAAATGCATGCTATCCACACAATAAAATAATCATATTAAGTGGCTTATGACATAATTTTATTAATTGTTAGTTAACAGCAAAAAACATTGCAGAGGAAAACTTATCCATTAGATTCTCAATTCCGGTACAAATACAAAAGGATAGATATTCTAGATGGGAGTGATAGGTTTACTCCCTCAAGTCTACACCATTTATACACCATCATCATTTCACCACATATTTTTTACTTGTAAAAAAAATTGAAAAAACTTGAATAAATCACAACCACAAGATTATCTTGGGTGTAAACATGGTGTAGAATTTAGGGAGTAACTCTATCATTACCCATTCTAGATAGAGTTTCTAGGACACATGGCTCACTAGAAACATTACACTTGGCACACTAAAACAGTGACACATGTCATAAAGGTGAAATACTCAATTCTTAACATCCCTCACAAACTAAACGTGGGCACAACAACCACATTTAGTTTGGCTCAGAAATTCTACAACTGAGGAGCAGGCAATGCTTTTGTAAAAGCATCTGCAATCTGCATAGAGGAAGGAACATACTGCACTGATAACTTCTTTTCCAGAACTTGATTTCTGATGTAGTGGATATCAACTTCAATGTGTTTTGTTCTAGCATGATAGACAGGGTTCTGAGCCAGAAATGTAGCACTTAGATTATCACACCATGCTACATGAACAGCAGGCAAACCAACTCCCATTTCCCACAATAGTTGTCTGATTCAAAACATTTCTGATGACAAATTAGCTAGAGCCCTGTATTCTGACTCGGCACTTGACCTGGACACTACATTTTGTTTCTGGGAACTCCAAGAAACTAGTGAATCTCCAATGTACACACAGTAACCTGCAAAGGACTTTCTGCCTGGGGGTAACAAGGCAGTCTGCATCACTAAATCCTGACAAGTGCAGGGTCCCTTTAGATCTAAAAAGTATTCCATAGTGCAATATAGCTTTTGTTGGAATAGTGTCCTAAACCCAATCGGGTTGGACCGGATCCGACCGGGTCGGATCATTTCTACTATTTCTTTATGTTTATACATATATTAAATGGCTTTTCTGTTGTCATATTTATGTTCTTTTAAAGAACCAATTATGAATTGTTATATGATAACGTCCTTAGTATTAAACTGTGGTAGAGAAACCATGATAGGCGATTATGGTTGATGAGATCTCTAATCACTTTAATAAGTTTGATACTTAAATGTCTCTAGGCTGATGTACTATTAAACAGGACATTGATAGTATAAACAGACTAGCACGTATTAGATGTCTTCTGTCTTTAGGGCAGGGATAGATCTCGTCTATCGAAGTGTAGAGACACTTGGACTGTACGTGGACGTGTATTAGAGAATGCGTACGTTAGACTGACCCACTTACACGGATAAGTGTCACACTATGTGGAGGTTGTGTAATTATCCTTAAGACCGGAGTCTTCATGGCATCACGGTGTGGATTGTCATGCTTTGACACTATTGAGGTTTCCCTTAGCCATGGGGCGATCATGCGGTAGTGATTGGGTATGATACTGAAGCACGCGGAGTATACATGATTGGTCGTCCGGGAATCGCGTATCCTATGATTGGGATCGAATATCCGAAATGGCCTTCTTATAAGGAATGTCTTACTCTCGTGAATCTTTGCAAAGTGGGAGTAAACGAGTTACTTCGAGAGAGCATGATATCCAGATTATAAGATACGATCGTTGATGTTTTGACACTCGACTAACGACCGTATGGATATTATTACAGCGATAGGATTGTAAGTTGCACGGTAACTGTTTCACATGAAAGGTAGTAGTCATTGCATTTGACTCTTCCGATGATTGGGGGTCACGGTGTGTTGCTGTACGCTATCCCGTGATCGTTAGGCATGAAGGGCATTTTTGTAATTTGCACTTTGTGTCTACGGCCAACATATTCGGAAGCCTATCGGGTCACACACATAAGAACATCTAGCCGGATTAAAATGTGGTTGTAGATGATAACCAAATAAGGAAAGTTTATCTCGAGACTATAAAGGTTATAGTGGTAAATTAATATGGTGGTATTTATTTATTATGAATAAATTAAATACAAGATATTAATAATATTATATTAATTAAAGAATATTCCGGATGCCAATTTATTGGCATATGGGGCGCAATTTGTGTGTGTATAAGATACACTTGGATTGTGCAATTAATTAATGTGTGTGTATAAGATACAAATATTAATTAAGTATTAATATAATTAATATATACCAAATATTAATATAAGATATTAATATATATATATATATATATATATATATATATATATATATATATATATATATATATATATATATCCAACTTGTGTGCGTGTGTGCATGTTGGTGATGCATGCGCATATTTGTGGAATATATATTAATAGATTTTTATATGTGTAATATATATGTGATATATACACATGTGTAAATTGATTTATGGTAATAAAATAAAGATAGTCAATATTAGATATTGACAATATCTTGGAAATATTCAATATAAGATATTGACAATATCCTAGATTTATTTGATATAAGATATTATAATAAATGAGATAAATCAATCAATTATATTTTCTTTATTTTATTGGGAAAATGTTTTCTTCTCCTCCACTCTAGAAGATGGTGCCACCTACACTATAAATAAGAGGTGGGTGTCAAGCTCTTTTGTGTATCATAATTCCAAGAGCTAATAGTTCTTGTGTAAAATAGAGAGCATCCCATGAGAGTTGGAGAGAGGGGAAAAGGCCGGTCTAAGCAACCGGAGTTTTCCAATAGCAATCCATGATGGGATTCCGGCGGGTCGTTCGTGTGGACTAGCGGTAGAGGCCGAACACTTGGGCGGCTCTATGCGAACTACTCTCCTTAGACGGTCAAAGTGTCGATCTTTTAGATCAACCAAGGTAATCACCGTCTACTAACTCGTTTGTTTATTGCTTAAACGAAGTCGATCCTGGTTAAAAGGAAATAAAATTTTAAATTCCGCTGCGTTCCCGCGTAGATTTCCTAACAGTGGTATCGGAGAGAGCTTCGAGCTTAAGCAATAAGCATGTTATTTTGCGTAGTTAATTTTATCGTTTAAATCACGTAATTAAAAGATGAAAGATTTTTAATTTGCAAAATTGATACATGAAAAGAAAAAAAAAAAAAAAAAAGGAGAGATCGGGTGGTGCTCGGCCGACTGGCGGCGGCACCACCACCGGCGGCGGCTGGGCGGCGGCGGCGGCAGCAGGGCAACCTGCTGCCGGCAGTCGGTTGACCGGTCAATGCTGGCGGATCTCCAAATTTTTGTTTTGTGTATTTTGTGATTCAATATGGTTCATAGTTGTGATTGGTAATTCCTCCTTTGTTTAGTTGTGTCATGTGGCTAACCAATGGTTCAAATAGTTTGGGCCATTGGGATGCCACATGGCATTAAAATAATAATGGCCTTTCCAATATTTATTTGGAATAGCCCTAGGCCATTTCCAAATATTTGATTTGGGAAAAGCGCTAAGTGCTAAGGCCACTTCCAAAATTTTGATTTTGGAAAGTGACTAGGCCTAAACCAAAATTATTTGGCCTTTCCAAATATTTGATTTGGAATAGTTTCAGCCCTTTCCAAATATTTGATTTGTAAAATGCCTAGCTTGCCCACTTCCAAAATTTTGACTTTGGAAAGTGGCCGAGCGCTAAGCCAAATTTGGTTTAGGAAACCAAAGCGCATCCTTTTGATTACGAATCAAAAAAAAAAGAAACAAAAGAGAAATAATTTTAATTTTGATTTATTTTGGAATAGTTCTAATTAATTAAAATTAAAATCGGTTTAAAATTAATCGTTAATTTTATTTCGATTAAATCATTTAATTAATTAAATGTTAATTAGTTAATTGATTGGATAAAATTATTTAATAGATTAAATGTTAATTGATTAATTAAGACGCAAGTAGTTATATTTTAATTTTATCTTTTTCATAAGATTTTATTGTATGGATTAGATATAGTAGATATAATATGATTATATGGACCCCGATTGATCATGGACTCGACCGATATGATAGATGTGAATGATTTAATTTTCTGTTGGTTTAAAAATTGTCCTAGGCCGTTATGAAGAACGTGACCTAGTTTACTTTCTGCATTCATCCCATTCCCGGTAGCTCCCCCCGTGTGCGGCGGGTGTATTTATTTTATTAGATAGAATTAAATGTAACAAGAATGGAGCAAAATATGGAGACCAAAGAAAGACGAAAATAAAGATCCCATTGGAGAATGGGGCATTAAAGATCCTATTGGCGGTTGCAGCTACCCTTAGATTGTGACCCGCGGTTTCGTCAGTTTGTATTCGAAACCGCACCTAGGAAAAGTCCATGATCATACCGGTTATTTTACGCATTTATTTATTTTGTGCTTGTATTTATTTTATATGATACGATATATGCATGACTAGGCACGATCTAGATGAATGTGTAGGATGTATGTCTATAGAGATAGATATACTTGATGAGACCATAATTAAAATTAATTAAGTGAATTAATTTACATAAATACTTCCACCTCAAAAGAATCAAGTTGGAATTGCCTCCCTATATTATAATGACGGTGAAGAGCCCTTGTTCGGATCCAACTCATCAGCCAAAGCAGGGGGTTGACCTACCTCGGGTATATCGTCATTATCGAGATATGATCGTATGAGATCTCACGAATATTGGGGTTATGACTTGACTAAGAATTCTCTCGGCCACCAAACAAAGCGGGGTCGTTTGGATTTTAGAGGCAAGGGTTTGACTACTTCATAAGATGAAAATTGTCAAAGAGTTGACTAGTCAAACAACAAGAGTCGTATAAGATACGATTGACAAAGATGTTGTCTACCTATTAGACTATTTTCGGCCCACCAGCCAAAGCGGGGGTCGCGGTAGTTTAGTGGGATCTTGTCCACTAAAGAAATTAATAATTCTTGAAAGTCAATTGGGAGTAGTTGACTAGTGGGAGCAAAATCATAAATCAAAAGACCATTTTTTATTTTGCGTGTATAAACAACAACACTCTTTTATCTTTATTTTTATGTTGTAGCTTTAGCAAACTTTATATTTATGTTTAATTCTCGATTAGTAAAACCAAATTATGACTGTTACCTTTTGAGAAACATTCTCAAATATGGTTAAGTAATTTTAATCCTTTTAAAATGAGCAATGACACGAGAGATCCCGTAATAGTAGTTAGAGACAAGGAGATTACATAATTGATGCAGTGCTCCGAGACTTTAATTATTAATGAAAGCGGAAGCTCATGATATGATTAAATCATTTGAAATAAGTTTCAATGAATTAGTCATAAATTGGATACGATCCAAGATGATCATTCAGTAATACGATGACAATTAATTCAATCATTGAATAAGAATGACCACGTTTAATTTTGAAAAAGGTTGTTTTCAAAATTGTAAGATTTAAGTATCGACTTAATTCTATCATTGCTTAAAGGTTAATTAAATAGTCAATGTTTTGAATACGATTCGAAAGGTTAAATAAACTATTTAATAAACATTAGATTTTCTTTATGAAAGGAAATCAAAGACATAGCTCTTGTGATCTTTCTTAAGTCTTATGAAGACTACACTAAGAAACATTTTTCAAGTGCTTAAAAGGGTTGAAAAGGAAAGTTAGGGCATGTGCTTAAATAGAGAACTTATTGAAGTTTCTATTCTAGGCAAGTGAGTTGAGATAAATCTGTCTAAGTTCAAAGTCAACTCTAAGATATATGATATCTTACGAGTGTGATTAAATTAGAAAGGTTAATACAGATATGGAAGGTGAAGCAAACGTTGTAACACTTACCACATTCTGGATCTAGTAAACTGATAAGGGAACTAAATAAATGTTATTATGTTCCGGTTCTTATGAAGAACATACTTTTAGTTATTTGTTAGGATTTAGTATACATATTCAATTGTAAAGAATAAATGTTATTCCGATAAAGTTGAAAGGTCACTGAATCTAACATACTAGATAGATGTCACTATATAGTTGATATATGTGATGAGATCTCAACTAAATATTTGAATGGCTGTTATCCTTGATATTTGTAGTTGTTCTAGGCATAGTCTCTCTGGAAGGGAAGCGTGTAATCAAACGTCATTCTGATGATGTTGAACCATATGATTATGAATCATATAGGTAATACGTATCTTATCTAAAGATGACTAAAATACCCTTTTATGAAAGGGTTATAAAATCTAGAAAAATTGTCTAAAGCCTAAACATACTGATGTTTGTTGGCTTATGACAATTAATGCTACAAATAATTGTTTGTTAATCTCTATGACTATTTTTAGAAATAGTTGAATGTACTTATTGAAGTACGACAATTTGGAAAGCCCGAAAAGTTCGAGCTAGTACGAATATGAGATTTATGAGCTACTTAGGAATTAATCTTCAATTGGATTGAAGTAATTAATGCCTGAAGGGTGTTTCAGAAGTCGTCTGAAAAGGAATAAGATTCTCTCTTGAAGGATACCATCTTTGGGATACGCAATTAGATTGTGTTCCCAAAATGGAAACAACACTTTATATGATAAATGTGTGACGCAGGCCGCGCGAAGTATCCCTTACCCGTTTCGGGATAGTGCCCTTATACTTAACCGAGTTCCAAAGATAAAGGTTGAATAAATTCCATATTAGATATGGAAGAAGATAATGTCGAATCTATCTTAACCGATGATTTGAAGTTTTCATAGGCACAGTCAGAAAGGCTTGGAGCCTAGTACGACATATGCAACTTTGTGGAATATCTTAGCAAGTACGCTGGATATTGTTTACTTGTCCGTGGAGCAAAATGTTTGTCTTCAAACATGCTGTCTTCTAAAGGAAGTGTTTCTTCCAAGAGAAACAATGGGAGTGAATCAGATCTCAAAAGAGTTTGAGAACCACAAAGATATATTCAACCATAGGAACATGAGCAGACGCCGCATAGCGATGAGATGTGTAGAACACTTTGCTCGGTGCACACAAAAGTTCGTAAGTTTGTGGATAACCTCAAGCCCGAAAAGGTCATTTGGTATGTTCATCTTGAAGAATGAATATCTCACGACTTATGAAAGAATGTTTGAAAGGCAAGATTGAGAGATATGGCTAGGAGCCATAATATCGAATTAAATTCCATCGGTGACAACCGGGTTATGAACCTAGTCTCTCTTACCTGTAGGAATGTCCCCGTAAGGCCGAGCCCAGTTCTATTCAGATAATACTTGTTATAACTTTGTATCATGACTATATGATAGTGTTGAAGACGTTGGGCAGACATCTCGATGTTCATAGACGATAACATGATATGTAAGCCCACGAGATCTATTTATGGACTCAAACAAGTTTCTCTAGACGATTTCTTTGTTTGATAATCAAAGGAGTTTGATTTAGTCAAAAGAAGGATATGCCAATGTGCAAGTTGGATAGTGGGAGTGTGTTACGATTTTTGAGTAAGGTATTGGATATCTCTCTCGAGAATTATCACCCTATGTCACAGTCAATTAATGTTTGGTAGTTCAAGGTCTTTGTGAAAGCACTTGGATTAGCGATCTTATTTTAGAAATAAGAATCTATAGCGATAGATTTAACTGCTGTTAGATTATAGTTTACCTATATAGATGTGATGCTAAAAGAAGTTTAGCATAGATCGCGACAGGGGATACTGCTAGTCGGTGTTCTCAAGATCTATCTATGTTAGGACGTTAGTCCTAAAGATAAGGTGAAAGATGATGGTTATGAAGGTTTCCTTTGCTACTGCGATAGGAACCATCATAAAGGTAATGCCAGATGTTCATAGTTCATGAACTGTCGTGAGAAATTAATGAAAGTAAATCTGGTGAATGTCGAGAATATCCTTAAACAAGTTAAGGATGGTTTCCTAGTTTATTGAAACTTGGAAATAAATAAATGTAGATATACAGACGTATATCCTGAGTCTTACGAAGGCGAGTGGGAGCTACAGTCTGGGTTTGCAATCACTTTGATTAAGTGATACAGTGAGCTGGAAATGTTCTTAGCTATGGGTCACTGTAAACTCTACAACTTAGCCAAAACACAGTAGTGCCTTAGAGGCGCAGCGGGAGCAGTACATGGATCTAGAAGGTTTATTCCTGAACCTTGTGCGGTTCTTCCACCATTTCTATATAGCTGATATAGTAAGTGGATTCATTGCTTAAAGCAAGGACCAGGGTCTCGTCGGAGATTCGTGTGTGTGTTGAGGCGGTTCTTTTGACTTGGTCATTTGGAACATGATATGAAGATAGTCTGAGTCCTCACGGATAGCGATCCGTTTATGGCTAGGGCTGGTTGCGAGTATTGCATTAGATTCTTGTGTATCAACTTGGTCTTGTGTGTGCGAGTGATTGGTTTTAGGCCAAGTGGGAGATTGTTGGAATAGTGTCCTAAACCCAATCGGGTTGGACCGGATCCGACCGGGTCGGATCATTTCTACTATTTCTTTATGTTTATACATATATTAAATGGCTTTTCTGTTGTCATATTTATGTTCTTTTAAAGAACCAATTATGAATTGTTATATGATAACGTCCTTAGTATTAAACTGTGGTAGAGAAACCATGATAGGCGATTATGGTTGATGAGATCTCTAATAACTTTAATAAGTTTGATACTTAAATGTCTCTAGGCTGATGTACTATTAAACAGGACATTGATAGTATAAACAGACTAGCACATATTAGATGTCTTCTATCTTTAGGGCAGGGATAGATCTCGTCTATCGAAGTGTAGAGACACTTGGACTGTACGTGGACGTGTATTAGAGAATGCGTACATTAGGGATCGACCCACTTACACGGATAAGTGTCACACTATGTGGCGGTTGTGTAATTATCCTTAAGACCGAGTCTTCATGGCATCACGGTGTGGATTGTCATGCTTTGACACTATTGAGGTTTCCCTTAGCCACGGGGCGATCATGCGGTAGTGATTGGGTATGATACTGAAGCATGCGGAGTATACATGATTGGTCGTCCGGGAATCGCGTATCCTATGATTGGGATCGAATATCCGAAATGGCCTTCTTATAAGGAATGTCTTACTCTCGTGAATCTTTGCAAAGTGGGAGTAAACGAGTTACTTCGAGAGAGCATGATATCCAGATTATAAGATACGGTTGTTGATGTTTTGACACTCGACTAACGACCGTATGGATATTATTACAGCGATAGGATTGTAAGTTGCACGGTAACTGTTTCACATGAAAGGTAGTAGTCATTGCATTTGACTCTTCCGATGATTGGGGGTCACGGTGTGTTGCTAGACGCTATCCCGTGATCGTTAGGCATGAAGGGCATTTTTGTAATTTGCACTTTGTGTCTACGGCCAACATATTCGGAAGCCTATCGGGTCACACACATAAGAACATCTAGCCGGATTAAAATGTGGTTGTAGATGATAACCAAATAAGGAAAGTTTATCTCGAGACTATAAAGGTTATAGTGGTAAATTAATATGGTTGTATTTATTTATTATGAATAAATTAAATACAAGATATTAATAATATTATATTAATTAAAGAATATTCCGGATGCCAATTTATTGGCATATGGGGCGCAATTTGTGTGTGTATAAGATACACTTGGATTGTGCAATTTAATTAATAGTATTACCAAATATTAATATAAGATATATATATATATATATATATATATATATCCAACTTGTGTGCGTGTGTGCATGTTGGTGATGCATGCGCATATTTGTGGAATATATATTAATAGATTTTTATATGTGTAATATATATGTGATATATACACATGTGTAAATTGATTTATGGTAATAAAATAAAGATAGTCAATATTAGATATTGACAATATCTTGAAATATTCAATATAAGATATTGACAATATCCTAGATTTATTTGATATAAGATATTATAATAAATGAGATAAATCAATCAATTATATTTTCCTTATTTTATTGGGAAAAGGTTTTCTTCTCCTCCACTCTAGAAGATGGCGCCACCTACACTATAAATAAGAGGTGGGTGTCAAGCTCTTTTGTGTATCATAATTCCAAGAGCTAATAGTTCTTGTGTAAAATAGAGAGCATCCTATAGAGAGTTGGAGAGAGGGGGAAAAGGCCGGTCTAGCAACCGGAGTTTTCCAATAGCAATCCATGATGGGATTCCGGCGGGCTGTTCGTGTGGACTAGCGGTAGAGGCCGAACACTTGGGCGGCTCTATGCAGAACTACTCTCCTTAGACGGTCAAAGCGTCGATCTTTTAGATCAACCAAGGTAATCACCGTCTACTAACTCGTTTGTTTATTGCTTAAACGAAGCCGATCCTGGTTAAAAGGAAATAAAATTTTAAATTCCGCTGCGTTCCCGCGTAGATTTCCAAACAGCTTTGACATACCTCAGTAACCTTTTAAGAGTTGTCCAATGTAGGGTTTTGCATATAAGGACTCAGATAATTGACTGAGTAGGCAAGATCAGGTCTGGTGCAAGTTAAATATTGCAGGCCTCATATGGCACTCCTATATATGGTAGGATTCTTCATGGCTTCACCTTGGTCATGCATCAGATGTTGTCCAGGCACCATGGGGGTATCACATGGTTTAAGATGCTTAAGTTGTAACCTTTTTAAGAGTTGTGAAGCATAGTGGCCCGGTGTAAGGAACAATCCATCTGAGTTCCTGTGAGCTTCCATTCCCAGAAAGTGGGATCAGGTCCCAAATCCTTCAAGGGAAACCTTGAATTGATCATTTGAATAAATTTATGAATTAGCACCTTAGAGTCACATGTCACAAGAATGTCATCAACATATATTAACACATACAAAAGATTTTTTCAGTTTTTAGGATGAACAACGAGGAGTCTGCTGTTGATTGAATAAAACCCCATTGTATCATTTGTGACCTAAATGCTCCAAACCAGGCTCTAGGAGCCTGTTTAAGACCATAAAATGCCTTCTGCAATTTGTAGACATAATGTGGCTTTCTTTGTCAGCAAAGCCCTCAGGTTGACTCATGTACACATTGAAGGAGCAGGAGCTCAGATCTAAACGAGTTAGATCTACGCGCAGCGGATGGATCACGATTTATACATCACAATACATAATTGAAGGACTTAAACTACTACAAGGGGGTTAAGATCATGTTACCAATATTAGGAAGAGAAGCCAAGATCTTCCAATGTGTTCTCCAAACGGCGGTTGGTGGACACCCTTCTTGATACACGAACCTCCTCGATATGCAACACCAAGAAAAACTTAGAGTTTTTCTTCTTCTAAAACCCTAGACAAGAGAAAACTAATTTTTCCTCTCCTTTTTATGTGGTGGTCGAAATTAAGCCATCTCTAAGGCTTGGGAGAACTCTCTTTATATAAGAGAGTAATCATTGTCCTCCAAGGATTTAATAATTAAGAGATAATTATTACATTAATCCTTTATTCCAAATAAAAGATAAATAAAATGATTATCCCAAACAAATTAGGATAAATCATATTATTATCTAATATTCCATGAATTATCATTTAACAAATAAAAGATAAATCACATGTCAAATAATTATCCAAGAAAATTAATTTCTCTCTAATTAAATAACATCATTGGCGCCACCTTTAGGGTTTTCAAGCCCACATAAAATGTCTTTTATGTGTATTATATTATTTAGCCCAACTAAATAATATCTATGCATATCAATTAATTAGCCCAGCCAATTAATTATCACTGAGGCCCAAATAACAATATTATTAGTCCGAATTACAGAAGCCACATCGGGGACCATGGACCTATAACCAGTAGCTCCAATAATTAATTATTCATCAAACCAGAATAAGTACATTAATTATTAATTCCGGGATTACGCCACCATAAACCCGAAACTGAACTCTACCGATTATAGATGTATACTTATACTCAACCCATAGAGTGAATAAGCGTCCATTGATATAATCACTACATACGGATTAACCCTCCATAGACTCGTCCATTCGAGTGGGAAGTCTCCGTGAACCCGACTCGGAATATCTTATCCTTATTTACCATTAACCCCCAGTGATCAATTAGTTCACATATCGACTAGTAGCTAATTAGTCTAACATGAACTGGGCCCATCGATCATTTTCTTAGGGCTAACAAATAAGGGGATCGTCTCTCTACTTCCCGCGAGGAAGGAATGGATTCCATGTCCGTGAAAATCGAACTACTCACTCATCCTGAGATAGTGCCAATGAGAAGTGGCTTGGAACACATATTTAAGTGAACCGTAACTAACACATCAAACACTACCCCGGGACAAGCGGCACCAGTGAACACCTCGGGATTAAGGTTGATCCATATATGATCATCTAATGATTTAATAAGATTCCTCGATTAAGGAATTATACCGAGAAATACGATTAAATCGGTCCGATCCTATATGAATGCCATCATATATAAATGCCCCACGTAGGTACCCTCTACCGATAGTCCGGATAAGACTATCACACCCTAAGGTGTTACGGGCGCATTATTGGTGTTTTAATCAAGAGACCCTAAACTCGATTAAGTTCACCACGGACTAACGAGTTAAGTATATCACCACTAACTCAATCCTCACGTGTAATCCATACACCGAGTTAAGTGGTTACATACGGATATACTTAGGGTTTGCAGCAGTGTATTACTTTACAAGCACAAAGCAAGTAATAAGGTGAGATAAATTCTGTCATTCATTATTAAAAATAATTACACAAATTGTCTTTCGGGCACTACACCTAACACACATCTTCTGACAAGGGACCATTGAGAAGGCATTATCTATGTTTACCTGATGAATGTGCCAACTTAAATTCACTGCTAGGGCCAGAACAACTCTTATAGTGGATGCCTTTGCCATTGGGCTTAAAGTTTCAGTGAAATCTAATCCATATGTTTGATGAAATCCTTTAGCAACCAATATGGCCTTGTGTTTCAAAACAGTTCCATCGGGTCTCAATTTCAGTTTAAAAACCCATCTACTACCAAAAAGGATTTGATTTCTCAATGGTGGCACCAGTTCCCATGTCCCATTCTTTTTCAAGGATTCATATTCTATGATCATAGCTTGTCTCCATTCAGAGCAGGCTAAAGCTTCTGAAACTTTAGTTGGTTCAGAAAGTTGATAGGTAGAACAGAGGACTGGATTTGTGTAGAATATGTCTTAGGTATAAACATACCACTCTTAGACCTAGTTTGCATGGGATGGCCTTGTGTAGGTTGTGTTTGCTGAACACATTCAGTAGGATTTTCATCAGAAAGAGAGTGCTGTGAACTGAAAGATGTGGAACTACTAGGACTTTGTCTCACTGGTGTACCAATAGGACTAGAACTTGGACTTTTGTCTACTGGTGTACTACTAGTAGGACTTGGACTTTGTGTGTGTAAATCAGGAAAGGAAAAGGAATGTGTAGGTTGTACCTCTTGTGTAGGCATTTGAACATGAGTATCCTCCCCTGCAAGTCCTCTCTCTTATGCACTAGTATCAGATAATGTAGGTTGATCAGAAATACTAGTAATAGGCAAAGGAAGAGCAACCCTAAGAGCAGGATCAGTGTGTATTTCTCTGTAATGTCCTTGAACAAAACCAGTTTTAAAGAACTCACTTTCATTAAAAGTAACATTTCTGGTAATATAGACTCTTCAAAGGGTGATTTGTGATGTAAGACAGGTGTAAGAAGTGCATTAATAACTAAAACAGCTTCAAGAAAACTGTCCCACCAGAATCTGAGAGTGAGTGAGGTTTGAGCCAGTTGTGTGAGACCTAATTCAACTATATACCTATGTTTCCTCTCAGCTCTACCATTTTGTTGGTGAGCATGAGGGCAGGGGTGTCTAAACTTTATGCCTTGATCTTGAAGATATGTTTCAAGACTTCTATATTCTTCCCCCTAGTCAGATTGGACATATTTAATTTTAGCACCAAATTGATTTTCCACTAATTTTTGAAACTGAACATGTTAGTAATACCATCCGCAACGGAAGCGATTTAAGGATCTAGATCTATAAATTACACGTAATAAAATAACTAGATCTACATCTACAAGGGGGTTGTAGAATATACCTCTTGGATCTCAAAATCCAAGTAGAAGAACCGCAATAGGAAGAACAAAAGTTAGTGTGAAGAGCACCACGATCTTCCGCACGTGTGATCCGAGCAACTCCCGGTGGAAGGAAATCCTCGTCTCGAATCCTTCCGATATGCTACCCGGAAAACCTCCAAGATTTTCCCTCTTACTCCCCTTGGCCGAAATTTATCTTCTTCTCTCTAAGAGATAGAAGTCGAAATTTGTAGTGTGTTTTAGGCTTGGGAGAACTCTCTTTATATAGGAGAGTAATCCTTGTCCTCCAAGGATTTTGTTTTGCAAATAAATAAATCCAATAAATAAAAGATAATCCCAGAATATTCTAGAACAAATCTAGAATAATATTTATATTTATTTTTTACCATAAAATATTTATCCAATAAATATTTTGTGCACATGTCTTATTAATCCACAAGAAAACAATTTATTGCTCACTAAGACACTGAGGATGCCGAAAATTCTCCTTCCCTCCTAGGGTTTGAGATTTCGGCCATGACACACAAATTGGGCCAAGATTATGAAAAATGTCTTTTTCACATATTTAATTATTTAGCCCAACTAATTTAATAGTCCACTAAACAATTGATTCACATATCGTTTTAATTAAATTCTAATAAGAACTAAATTAATATTATTAGGATTCGACGTCCGAGAATAGCTATGCTATATTGGAGGCACGTCGGGGACCATGGACTAATAATCAGCGGCTCCGATAAATCAAATATATAATTATCTTACGAACAGAATAATTATATTCGATAAATCAATCACAGGAATATGCCACCATAATCCCGTGACTGCACTCCTCCGATTATGAGATTATATTTATCTCCTCACGAGAATGATAATAAGCGTCCATTGATATAATCATTACATATGGATTAATCCTCCATAGACTGTTCATTCTAAATCGGGAAGTTACCATTAACCCTTTTTAGAACCTCTTATCCTTATTTACCATTAACCCTCTAGTGATCAATTAATTCATACAACTCACTGGTAGCTAATCAGTGTAATATGAACTCGTACGATCGATCAGTTTCTAGGATCAACAAAAAAGGGAACTGTCTATCTACTTCCATAAATGGAAGGAATGGATTCCGTATCTGTGATAACACAGACTACTCACTCAATCCAGTACAATGCCAAGATGAGGTAATTCAGATCACAGACTCAGTGTAATCCTTAACCGTCAAGTCAAACCTCATACTAATTCAAGAAGTTGACTGTGATCACCTCAGGATTAAGATATATCCATAAATATGATCATCGATTGATTCGATAAGACTTCTTGATTATGGAATTATATCGTGAACTCTAATCAAATCGGTCCAGCCCTATATGATATATCTATCATATATAAATGCCCCATTAGGTTCTCTCAACCGAAAGTCCGGATAAGACAATCACACCTATTGTGTTCTGGGCGCATTAATAACACGTTAAAAGAGAGATCCGATACTCTCGATTAACTTCACTACGGGCTAATTGTATTTTAAGTACATCTTCACTAACTCAATCCTCCCGTGTATATCCCATACACTGAGTTAAGTGATTACATAAACGATATACTTTAGGGTTTCCTGTAGTGTAAATAGTATTGTCACATCGGTGAATATGAGAATAATAAATATGAATAATAATATCATTTCATTTATTAAATAAAACAATTACAAAATTGTCTTTCGGGCATTACACCTAACAATCTCCCACTTGCACGAAAGCATGTGATTAATTGTTTTAGAGCACACCCTATTATTTAAAATACAGCAAACTACATCTCCCACTTGCTCTAAAGCAATGGAGATCCATCCCATAACCATTTCAGATTCCAAAGTATACTCCGAGTATGCCGGCTTTAGGATAAGTCAGTGACTCAGGGAGCATCTATATCTGAATGCATGAGTCTTAATGATCAGTTAGGTTGTCGGGTCGAGACGATTCGTAGAATCGAAACGTTGCCGGTCCTTCTAATCATTTGGTACTTTCCCAATATGCTTTTGAACTCTAGTGATTTCGGAAATCCTTATAAGCTACCCCTTCATCGTTTGCACAATGATGTGGTATCGGCTTCCAAATCTAGAATCGCTCCCAGATATGAAAAAGAAATCCGCAAGCTATCTCGCCTCCCTAGCCGCTACGAAAAGCCGTTAATTAACCAACTCGTTAAAGTTGAAATGGCGATACTGGATTTCTCCACTCAATAGCTTCAACACATGAGCTAAACACTGAGCCCGAGATCGACTTAACGATCATCCTTAATCTGGTTAAAGTCAGAATCAGCGTATCATACATATCCAAGTTCACACCCGAATATACTCGCATATTATTCCTCGTTCTCTCAAGATACTAAAGGACATGCTAAACTTTCTTTGTTAACCGCCGAATCTAAGATTCGATCAAAATTGACATTCAATAACCTGACCATCTCTTGTCACAAAGAGAATCCATCCCATTTCCCTTTATCCGAAGATTTAGAGAGTCATCCCTGAGGCATAGGGTAGAACTTCCTCGTTGAATGTTGCATACACAGATGCATCATCTTAACCAATAAGATGGATGGGAAGCCAGTGATTGATTCTAGTGAGTTTGACCGAATCAAACTCTTTAGAATGTTGTCCAAACTCTGTTACAGAGAATTGTGGCATTGTCAGATTCTGACTTCAGATAACACACCCATGTTGTTGCCAACTCGGTGCGTGTCATCCTTCACAAACACTAATATATATATATATATATATATATATATATATATATATATATATATATATATATATATTCACTACTTGTACTAAAATTGATATCCAGTCAACAAAAGGCCTATCAGTATTCTGGTCTATGCCACTGTTGGGAGGATTTTGCATCATTAAAACAAAAGAAAATTTATAAACCTATACTTAACATGCAAACTAACTCCTAACCGACCAAATATCGGGTAGTTGATAGCATAGTAGGGTAAGTACAGGGTCGATCTACAGGGAATTGGGATGTTGAATCTAATTTCACTAATTCCTTTCAATTGTTACTTAGGAAAAACGAATAAACGAAAGAACAAATAAAATAAACGAAAGAGCAACTAAAATAAATCTAACCTACGAAATAAAATAACACAACCTAAACTAAACTAAAGATACATGGGATCAAACGGTTGCACAAACCAAGTGATTTCAATCCTAGTTCATCTCATGATTTTAATTCAAATTGTGGTTTCACCTTTACACGAGATACAAATCCCTAATTCCTTAGTGAATCTATTTCTCAAGCTATGAAATCCTACTCTCGTAGTGAATTCAATTTATCAATCTCTCCTCTCTCGAATGTTGAGACCGATATTCCATACAAAACGAAGGTGTAGATTCAAGTTAACTCTCGTATTTTAGAACCTAACAACCTAGATAATTAACCAATTAACTTGTCATCATTAATGATTAAAAATCCTATCTTTCTATGGTGATCTAGTTTACGCAACTTCCGTATGTTGTAAACGTATCAATAGCAAACTGATCTCTCGATCTAATTCACATCATAGCATCAAAATCATAGAACGATACAAAATAAATTAAAGATCATAAAAAACGAATAAGGACTGAATAAATTAAATAAATAAACTCACGTAGTTTGGTACATGATTGAATCCATGAATCGAAAAACGGAAGAAAACTACATCTAATCTAACCCCGGATCACCCGAGCACAAGGCTCGGGTGACCGGCCTTGAAGCTCTCAAGTTGCCGCCCTGCTGCTGTGATTTGCGGCTGGATAATTTGTATGAATTATATGATGTAGGGTTACAAGCTGCTGCTTTTTATAGAGGAGTATGTCGGCTGTTTATAATAAATTGCGGCTGAAATAATTCCTTTTTCAATTAGGATTGTATGTCGGCTGGAATTAATTGGTTTTAGGAATGAAACTTCTAAAATTCATATCTTGAGTTGTAGACCTCCAAAAATTATGATCCGAATGTCATAAAAAAGCTCTCGGAAAAATCTACAACTTTCATTAAGGACTCTTCTTCAGAAAACGCCTTTTTGATTAGCCCGTCGTATTACGAGTCGTTTTCGGGATTTTCCCAAGCTTTATTTCATCTTCATCCTCTTGTATCTCTTTCTTTCCTTTTTAATCTTCAAGCAAACATCATTTAGACCTCTTCCATTCCACATTTGTGCACCTAAAAGATGACAAAACCGAGCAAAACGTAAAACCATACAAAATAGATAATAAAACCACGATATTTACTCGATTTTGCATTTTAACTATTCAAAACGTCATTTGCTCAATTAATCGATTATAAGCTCGAATTCTATGAAAAACATCCATATATGGGGAATATTGATATAAAATATATCCTTATAAAACACTACAAATTGACCCTTAACAACTCCCCCACACTTATATTTTGCTCGTCCCGAGCAAAACAAAACAAAGTCAAGCTCGAGACAAATAAACATCCATACAAATATGAAGTATATTCAATAACTTAGAAGTTCACCCGTGTAGTGTGTGCATAGCCATAATAAACTTCCACTAAGTTCCACAATTTGAAAGTTATTCAAACCAAAACTAGCCCGGTTTCCCATCTAAGTTAGAAATATTCAAAAATTATAACAGGAACTTTACAAAACATACATATCCCAAAAAGAAATAGTAAGGAGGTTGATACCGGGTCGATCTTACGGGGAACTAAACGATTGTGATTCTAGCTTTTGTCTAACCTAAACTATGTCACGAAACTAATCTAAACAGTGAATAAAAATCGAACAGAGCAGAAAATAAAACTAGACAGAGGATATAATCCAAAGCTAGGAAGAATACGGGCTGCGAACCAATTTAAACTAACTAAACTAAGATGCAACTAAAAGTAAACTAACTAAACGAATTTAAGTTTTAAGGATTGATTCAAGTGTATAATGAACAAACGAGGATTGATCCACCTATCCAACAAGCATTGATTTCCTATCTCGATTCTATTGTGGTTTTTAGCTAGGTTGTGATTCACCTTATCTAAACATGAACCCTAATTCCTTAGAAAGTTCATCTATTAATCTATTATCTTTCAATGAAAGATTAACACGTTTTCTAACCAAAGGTGTAAACTTTATGTTTATAATCTAGCAATTAAGCCTACTAACTTCCATTACGATAGATTCAAATCACTACTCTTATTCATGATGATCTAGGGTTTATTAAGATTTCCATCAACAATAAACAATCACACATGCAGATCTTCCGACATAAAAGCAATTAAACGTAATAAACATGAATAAGAAACAACCTTTAAATAAAAACTCACAGTATAACCGAAGAAAACGAAATCAACAATCGTTGGATGGCTTCACAATACTCGTTTGATGAAGCTTTTAGCCTCTGGACATCCTCAGCAACTCAATTTTGTATAAATAGTGCATAAAAAGTAACTAACTAAATCTAGATCTAAAGTGCATAAAAACTGGAATAAAAAGGAGAAAAACGCAGCCTAAAGCCGCCCCTAGGTTTAGGGTTTCGAATAATGAGTGTATTGTATCCTTGTGTGGAGAAAACAGCCGACCATATATAGATTTTAAAGTCGGTTTCAGTAAGTCGGCTACCGGACGCCCGTCTGGATCCTTGAACGCCCGTCCAATCTTCTTATGAACTTCAAATCGGGCCGAGTTATGATCAAACGCTCGTCCAACCGGCGTCCACCTCGGCGTCCAAACTTCCCGAATCAACTTTCCATCCCCGGACGCTCGTTCGGTTTCGAAACGCCCGTCCACCGGACGGGACACGACGCCGATCCAACATAACTGAATCTTGATTTCTTGATCTCTATCTCTTTTTCATCTTGTCAATTCCTTCATTATCTCTTTTAATCATCATTTGAGCCTTGAAAGATGCATCTACATCATATAAAAACACCACAAAATGTAATATCGCTCAAATAATCGTAAAATCATAATTAAAGCACATAAATCAACCTATTTTGCAATTAACTCTTTTGAAATATCATTTACTCAATATATTCATTAAACACATGCTTCTTATGCAATTTAGTACGAATACGGGGAAAAATATCATAGAATATAGCGTTATAAATCATATAAAATCACCCTTAACAACTCCCCCACACTTAAGCTTTTGCTCGTCCCGAGCAAAACAAAACAAAAATTAGGCTCGAGAAAAAAAAGGACATCTAAACATACATAACACATTTCCAATAAATCAGAAGTTCACCATTGTGTGTGTGCATAGCCATAGAAAACTTCCACTATATCCAAACTCGAGAAACTCAAAGCAAAACTAGCTAATACCCCCTTGCAGACTAGTAATAAATGACACTCATAAGATGCACCCTACAAACGTGATATATCCCGAAAAAGATGATAGAATACATCTAGGGCCTTTCTGAAATACTCAGAGGATAATCCCTACATCATATCTTTCAGTTTATACTGGGGATAAGATTAACGAAAACTAAGTCTTATACACATTTCATAACACTTCATTAATTGATTTAACTTTTTCACTTTTAAACACACATCAGAATGAGCTATTGCCCTGTCATAGCAGAATAGGACATTTCAAGATAATCCCCTACCTTACTCAAATCATAAGGCAGCTTCTTCTGACTGTCGTGAGCTTTTAGTCATCATAGTGGTATAGGACATACGTGGCATACCCTATCGCACTCAAATCATCGACTAGCTTTCGACACACCCAATTAATTCATATTTTTCAACTTTTTCATTTGACAATAAGTTACGTGTTACTTATCACATTCAAACTTCTAGATATTCACAGTATGTCATACTTCGGAACTAAATACAAACTATCATAAATCGCGAGATATATACGTAGCACTAAGCACATGACTTATAAGAAAACAAAAATCACTAATCCAAAAGGGGTATAACTTTATAAATAGCTCATCATTTACTATGGCTCGTGAAAAATCGATCTCAGGTGAAACAACTAACTCATCAAACATATGATATATAGCTTACATGACTATAAAAATAGCGAACATTGAATCGAATTGCCTACTCGGGACAAAACAAAAACAAAAGTGTCGTAAAATTTCGAAAATTTTAGCTCATTTGCATAGAAACAAGATACGAATTAAGCACATGTGTAGACATATCGAAACATTCCCCTCCCCCACACTTATAAACTCAACATGTCCTCATGTTGTGCGGATCGAAAGAAAAAGGAAAAGACTTAGGCGATTTAAATCGAAATGCGAATCGTCGGTCGAGCCGGAGCCTACATAATGACACTTTAGAATGCGTAACCAGTCAATGTAGCTCGACGAAACCGCTAAAAATATACCTGCACATCTTGACAAACATGGAACCATCTCGGGGAAAACGGGGAGTTATACCAAAATGAAAAGAGATATCAAAAATGAATATAAAGCAAAAGTGAAAACATTCAATACATCCAGAAAGTATAAACACAGTAGAAGTGAAAGTACTGGGGCCTTATGGATTACATGATCCATCGGGAAAAGTAACAGTAGCAATATGAAAATTACAACGAATCATATAAGAAAAAGTATCAATAACATACATCCATCGAATCAAAGAAAAAGAAGAACTAAAATCAGCAAAATAAAATCAAGACTGGCTCGGTGTCCCAGAATCATCGGCTGGAGGATCGGAGGAAGGTCCAGAAGGTGGTGCCGTATCCCTAGCTGCCGAGTCAGGCTGCTCCTCATCTGATGATGTCTCAGAGTCGTGTAGAACATCTGCAATGACCTGCTCGATCTCATCGGCAAAAAGAAAATCAACGGAGCTCGGATTGAACGTCCTTTCGTCCCTCGGCTGCCGGCCCTCACAGATACACTGAAGAATCGATAAAATATTGTTCTGTGTGTCCCGGATATCACTCAGCCATTCCCGGAAACTGTTGGCCATGCTCAACCGCATCCGAACTGCGGGAGATAAAGTAGGAAGGGAGGATGCACGAGGCGGTACCGAAGGACCAGGCTCCTGAGGTATCTCCGTCTCAGTCTGTCCCGAAGGCTTGCCTTTTTCTCGTTGTATCGGCCTTGGATTCTTCGGTTTGTGATCGGCTCCATACTCAGGCACACCGGCATCGATACAGAGGCTGTGGATCAGGTGAGGGATAATCAAGCATCGGGTATAGACCTTCTGATTAATAGCCACCTCTTCATATAACGCCTGTCCCACATCTACGTTCAGGCCAAATGTCAATGCGTACAACATGCTTAGGTCACCAATGTGAAAGTGCGTCAAGTTGTTCTTAGGCAACAACCGATTCTGAATAAACCGACACTGGACCTTCCAATCCTCCGTCCAGGTCGTGGTAACCAACTCCTTCCGGTCGCCTCCCGGCCTTAATGTCCATGACACATCCGGACACACTCTAAGTCGCAACTCCTCCAAAGGATCCTGCCCCAAACTCTGCCTATGTACAATCTCTTCCTTGTAATCCCTACCTTCGAAAGCCGCTAAGTTGTATTTCTGATTGATCACTTCCGGTGTAAAAGGAACTTCTACCCCTCGAACCACGACTACCTTCTTCCCCAAATCGGTTTCCGAACATCTAGCATAAAATTCCCGAACTAGGGAGCTATTCACCGGGGTAGTCGGGATTGTCATCAAGGTTTCCCATTTCCGATCCTTGAGCAACTTAGTGAACCCCGGATCGACTTTGGCCTCCAAAATGGCCCGCTCAATCAACATCGTCCTCGAGAAATAATGCTTTGTTTATACACATCGTGAGCTCTGGGTTCACGAACCGACGAGGTAATGGCATAGGAGGTACGGTTTTGGATTTCTTTCTAGGGGGGGCAGCCCTAGGTACAACCGGT
Organism: Gentiana straminea; assembly: GCA_036785695.1. Lineage (NCBI taxonomy): Eukaryota > Viridiplantae > Streptophyta > Magnoliopsida > Gentianales > Gentianaceae > Gentiana > Gentiana straminea. Next base: position 19,529,897 of record JAVUPR010000266.1, on the reverse strand, counting down.
TCCTCTTCCCGGGTAGCATCGACGCTTCCTCGGCCACAGACGAACCTCCACCTCTCGAACTCTAGGCATCCGTACCAAAGGCACATCGTCATCGGTCCTCGAGTCGAGGTCGGCTCATCTCTCAAAGTAGCCCTAGTTTGGGTGGCTCAGGAGGTTGTTCTCGTATACTCACACCCCGGTTAGGATCGACCAAAGTAGGATCAAACTCCTTGCGTTTCTTTCCGGCCTCCCTAGCCACTTCCTTTCCATGCCTCTTAACCACTCCCTTCTTATGAACCATAGTCAAGCTTAGACTAACCAAAACAACCCCGATTCACAACAAGATACCCGTTTAACATCTAAAGCGGGATTTCAAATCAACCAAACCACAACCACAACCATAACCATCACCAAACAACCCCAATGCAGCACCCATCACAACACCATATCACCAAAACAAAGCAACAAGAAACAAAAAAAAAGAAAAAAAAAACGAATTAAGGCAATATTCAAGTGAACAAGCCGACCCGAAGATCGTACTCGCAAAAACGTGAATAAAAACTAGAAATTTTGCTACGAACTTACCAAGTAGGGTGAGTGGATGTTGATCGAGGTGAAAATCAATCCAAACAACACCAAAATGGACTCCAAAATCGAATTTTTCTTCTGAAAAGTCGGACTTGAATGGGGCCTGATTCTCCAAAAATATGGTTTGTTGGGGAATTTGGTTATGAAAATCAAAGAGAGGGGATCAAGAGCGGCCTGTAGCACTTGGAATCGCTGAAAATGGTTTAGAAATGAAGATTTTAGGCCAAAAAGAGGGAGAGGAAACGGTTTGCGATTTGAAAAAACTGAAAAGTGAGGGTTCATCGAAGCAGGGGGTATATATAGACAGATGTTGGACGCTCGTCCAACTCAGTGGACGGGCGTCCACTGGGAAATCAGATGAACTGGACGGGCGTCCAGTTCAGTAGACGCTCGTCCAATAGTTTAAATCACATACAGGATTGGGGGGAAAATATCGGACGGGCGTCCAGGCTTTGTGGACGTCCGTCTAAGGATTTGTCATAGCGGACGGGCGTCCAGTTTTCTGGACGGGCGTCCCAGAAGGCAAAAAGTACAAAAATCATAAAATTCCATATAACCCAAATTCAAAAGTACATCTCTTATTAAACTCAATTAAAACTTCAAAAATACAACTTTAAATCAAACAAAGTACATAAAGTGACTAGAAGATAAAGAAAAACAAATAGAAAATAGTGGGTTGCCTCCCACAAAGCGCTTTTGTTTTACGTCGTTTGCTCGACGAAACAAATCTAACTAACGCTAGTCCGCATAAATCTCGTCCCAATCCACCAAACGGATGAGACGACGAAGCATATCAATAGCAGGAGGGAAATCAAAGTCGTCTTGTACACCCCAGTCATCTCCAGCTACCTCTAAACCTCTAAAATGTGAATCATGTAGTACCAGCGCTAGATCTGTCAGCATAGGGTCATTTAGGATCGTATATGGACGTCCTATAGCTTCCTGTAGCTCCTCAGTGGTGAAGTCACTACCTCCCGAACAACCGGGGTACAATGAGAACATAGGTGATGGTCTTCGTACGGGTACTAAGCTCAAAATCTACGTGCAAGATTATAGTGCCTCCTGGTCCATCAGCTCCTGTAATCAGTGGGATCCGACTAATGATGGGGAACTTCTCAGGAAGAACTCCGTAATCCATATCTAGGAAGCACATTAACTGACAGATATAAATAGAAAAACTTAGTCAGCTAAAACTTAATTAAACTAAAACTTAATAAATAAAACACTAACAGCGTGAACAGAACTTAACTAATATAATAAGGGATATCTAGGATGCCTCCTAGTAGCGTTTTTGGTTAATGTCGTTAGCTCGACACCGTTGAGAACTCAGCCTGGGTCAGGCCATTTGACTTTTCTGCCAGCCACTACCTCGTGTAAGCTCGATCGGTAGTGTGGTCGCGAAACGACTCACACACGGGGTGAAATCTTTAATAGCTTTCCACATACGCTTGAACTTCCCCATTGGTGACCTCTTCATTCTCTGAGTCCTCTGATAACGCTTCAACTGACGCTCCCTCTCCAATTCTTCCATATCCCAACTACCGGCTAGAACTTCTTCGGAAGGACCACTACAACCATCCTCTCGAAAACAAAGTTGAGTGAAGACTCGTCGAATTCTTCGACTTCCGTAGCACCACACCCTAGGATGTCGAGGCAACGGACATTCGAAGGTCTCTCTTTAGGTTCACCAATATAGTGCTTGCACCTCGGCCATTTACTCGAAACGGGTCACCACTATAACCACGAAGTTCTAGAACGCCTCCGGGAATGATTTGGAGAATCTCGAAAGGGCCGGACCAACGTGTCCTTAACTTTCCGAAAAACGAGATGTAACCTAGAATTGTATAAAAGAACTTGTTCGCCGACTAGAAATTCTCTCTTCTTAATCTTAGCATCGTGGAGTAGCTTCATCTTATCTTTACTAATCCTAGCACTTTCATAGGCCTGGAGTCTGAATTCGTCTAGCTCATGTAACTGCTGTAGCCGATGTTGTCCACAAGATTGGGAGTCGAAGTTCAGAAACTTTGTAGCCCAATAAGCTCTATGCTCTAACTCGACAGTGCGATGACATGGTTTCCCGTAGACCATTTGATATGGAGATGTCCCCATAGGGGGTTTTATAGGTGGTTCTATAAGCCCAAAGTACATCATCCAATTTCAAACTCCAGTCCTTTCTATGATTGTTTACCGTTTTCTCTAGGATTTTCTTAATGCTCTGGTTGCTCCTTTCAACCTGACCACTAGTCATCGGATGATATGGTGTGCCAGTTTTATGACGAACACCATACTTTTCAAGTACTTTCTCTAGGGGTCGGTTGCAGAAATGTGTCCCTTCATCACTGATCAAGGCACGTGGACATCCAAACCTCACGAAGATATTCTTCTTTAGAAATTTCATCACCGTCTTATGATCGTTGTGAGGAGTGGCTTGGGCCTCCACCCATTTAGACACGTAGTCTACGCGAGACTAAGATGTATTTATTACCGCAAGATGATGGGAATGGTCCCATAAAATCGATACCCCATACATCAAAGACTTCGCATTCGAGGATGGGTTTTAAAGGCATGTCAAAACGCCTTGTCAGAGTACCGGTTCTTTGGCACCTATCACAAGCTTTACAGAAAGCTTCTGTATCTTTAAAGATCGTAGGCCAATAGAAACCGGATTGAAAGATCTTAGCAACGGTTTTCCACGGACCAAAGTGACCTCCTGTGGGTCCACTGTGGCACTACTCAATAATATCGCGTTGCTCGGACTCTGGAACACATCTCCTAAGCAACCCATCTTTACAGATTTTGAAAAGATAAGGTTCATCCCAAACGAAATATTTCAAATCAGAGAAGAACTTTTTCTTCTCCTGATAAGACATTTCTGGATCGAGATAACGGGCATGAAGGTAGTTCACAATGGAAGAATACCATGGAACATCAGGAGGACAACCGTCTATCAACATAATGTTTTCTAGAGGAAAGTAAAGATCTATATCATCCGGTTCATCCTTTTCCTCATTTAACATTCTAGACACGTGATCCGCCACTACATTTTCACTGCCCCTTTTGTCCTTAATTTGAACGTCAAACTCTTGTAGGGTCAGTATCCAACGCAGTAGGCGCGGTTTAGCCTCTTTCTTAGTCATCAGGTAACGCAAAGCAGCGTGATCAGTCCACACGATCACTTGAGCTCCTAACAAGTAACTATGAAACTTGTCCATAGCAAAGACTACGGCCAGTAGTTCTTTTTCAGTAGTCGTATAGTTAACTTGAGAGGGTTCAATGTGTGACTTGCATAATAGATAGGCTGGAATTTCCCTTTGATCTTTTGCCCTAGAACAGCACCAACAGCATAGTTTGATGCGTCGCACATAAGCTCAAATGGTAGGTTCCAGTCAGGCGATATAAGAATTGGAGCAGATATTAAACGATCTTTGAGCTCCTCAAACGCTTGCTTGCGCTCTCATCAAAATTAAACTCAACGTCTTCCTTTAGTAACGTGGACGGGGGCTTGGCTATCTTGGAGAAGTTTTGAATGAACCTTCGTAAAAGCCGACATGTCCAAGAAAACCTCTAACTTCCCGCACATTCTTAGGGTAGCTCATCTTCTCGATAGCTTCTACTTTTGCCCCGTCAACTTCTATACCTTTGGCGGAGATCTTGTGGCCAAGAACTATCCCCTCATCTACCATGAAATGGCATTTTTCCCGAGTTCGGTACTAAGTTCTTTTCCACACATCCGGATAACACTTGATCAAGATTGTCGAGGCAATCATCGAAGGATCGACCAAAAACCGAAAAATCGTCCATAAAGATCTCCATACACTTCTCTACAAGCCCGTCAAAGATAGCCGGCATACATCGTTGAAAAGTAGGCCGGGGCATTGCGAGAGACCGAATGGCATTCGTCCGTAAGCGAATGTACCATAAGAAGGGTGAAGGTGGTCTTTTCTTGGTCTATTTGGATCAATGGGAATCGGAAGTATCCCGAATATCCATCTAGGAAGCGTAGAATGCGTGCCCCGCCGGACGCTCAAGCATCGATCAATGAACGGAAGGGGAAAGTGATCTTTCATGGTTACCTCATTGAGCTTTCGATAATCGATGCGTACTCGTAACCAGTGACAAGTCTCAATGCTATCTCCTCTCCTTTCTCATTCTTCTCAATCGTAATTCCACCTTTCTTGGGAACTACTTGAGTTGGGGAAACCCATTTACTATCCGCGATGGCATAAATGATTCCCATGTCCAGAAGTTTAATGATTTCTTTCTTAACCACCTCTTGCATATGAGGGTTGAGCCTTCTCGAGGTTGTCTAACACATTTTGCACCCTCATTCGTCTTGATCTTGTGCATACGGATGTCCGGAGATATCCCTCGATATCTCCTACTTGCCAACCAAAGGCTTTTTCATTCTTTTTCAAGACGTTGATGAGTTTCATTTCCTCCAAACGAGAAAGCTTGGCAGATATAATTAGTGGAAGCTTGTCACCTTCTCTTAAAAACATATACTTGAGATGTTTAGGCAACGGCTTTAGCACTAAATCTGCAGGGGGGTCTTCTAAACTAGACTTGAGATCTCCACTTTTCAACTCAACATCGTTGAGTTTACTCTGTGGTCCCACTGCCAAAGCTTCTCCTTCAAATAATTCTTCCTCAAAATCAGCTGCTAATTGGTCTAGATTAATCACACCATGAGTATTCAGGTTGTCAACCAATCGCTCATATTCTGCTTCTACAGCCATGACTTGCTTATCCATATAATCGGTAAAATCATCCGTCATATAATCAATGGAAAAGCCGGTTGGGGGTCCAGAGGGTACTTGAATGGACTTTAAGACATTGTAACTCACCTCTTGATCACCAACTCGGATAGTCACTTGCCCACCATCGCAATCGATGAGGGCCCTAGCTGTAGATAAGAAGGGTCTTCCAAGAATCAGGGGAACGTTTTCATCTTTCTCCATATCTAAAACATACCAATCGACTGGAAAGGTAAATCTATCAATCTGAACCAAAACGTCTTTTAGGATCCCTGAAGCTTTCTTAGAAGATCTATCAGCGAATTGTAAACTCATAGTAGTGGGTTCTAGAAGGCTTTGTAGACCGAGCTGTTTGCATACAGACATTGGCATAAGGCTTATAGAGGCACCTAGATCACACAGAGAATTAGGGAAGACTAGACCTCCCATTACTACTGTAAGTACGAACTTCCCAGGGTCACCTCTTTTAATTGGCAAGTCTTCATAATTAATCATGGAACAATCCTCGCCCATTTGCCTTTCCATGCCTGCTAGTTTCTTTTTTGAAGACACAACATCCTTGATAAATTTTGTATACTTAGGCATCTCGACCAAGACGTCTGATAATGGAAGATTCACCTGAGTATTTTTTAAAAGGTTTAGCACCTTTTCATACTTTTTGTCCTCAATCAAGGGAATGTTGCTCTTTCTTGGTGGAAATGGAAGTTTCTTAAGGTCATTCTCAGAAAAAACTTTCTTTGAGGATGCACTTACACGGCTTGTCTTCTTCCGGATCCTTCCATCGAACGACTTTCTCGTATTTCTTAGTAGTCGGGGATCGGCCTCCGACTTTCGATTGCTTTTTCAGTCCTCAAGGGATCAGCCACTTGAGGATCACCAACTTCTTCACCTCTCAGGGGATCAGCCACCTGAGTTTTCTCTTGCAGTTGAGGGGAGTGTAGGTGCTCAGCTTCCCCTCCTGCCTTATCAATGGCAGGAGGGGCTAGTGGTTTCCCGGATGGGAAGGACCACTAACTTGAGTACCGCTCCTTAGATTCATTGCACTGGCCTCCTCTTTACCGTATTGAATTGATGGCACGAGGTCAGTACATGGGCCTTTGTTCAAGTCAGCCTGAGCAACTTGACCACCCTTTGGATTCTTCTCAGTGGAACTGGGCAGCCTGGGGGTCTAGAAGCCAACTGCTCAGCCAGTTGCCCAATTTGTCTCTCGAGATTCTTCATTGACCTGCTTTGCTCCTCTAACTTGGCTTCAAGATTGTGAGATTGGGAGGAGCTTTGAGAGTTTTGGAGATTTGGGGCATAGGGCTGGCTGGGCCGACTTTGAAATTGAGAGTTTGAATTGGAAGGCCAACTTTGATTGAATTTTTGCGTAGGATTGGAAAAATTCGAGTTTTGATTCGATTAAACCCGGGGTTTCGTTGAAATTCGATTCGAATTAAAATTCGAATTAGGATTGAAATTTGAAGATGGATTAAACCCTTGGTTTTGAAAATTGCCCTGGCCATGAAACTGATTGAACCTTTGATTGTTCTGGCCATAGAATGCATTCACTTCCGCATTCTGTCCGTTCATAGGGCAGAATTTAGAAGTGTGCCCCACCTCGTCACAATTCTGACATGTGACTTGATTGTACTGTCCATAGTCATGAACATCATTTACTTGATAAGGTGCGGGGGGATTAAATTGGCACCGGCCATTCATATGGCCAATCGTCGACAATTTTTCACGGTACGAACTTGAGGGTTCTGTGGAAAAGAGGAAGTTTGATTTATTGGATTTGAAACTTGAGTTGGTACCATCTGCTTCTGTAGCATGGCGATCAAACTTTGCAAATTGACTTCCTCAACCTTGGGAGGAGGAGGTGCTTGAATTGCTTGATAAGAGGGGGCATAGTTATACTTTGCAATGTCCTCAAACAATGCCCATCCCTCATCAGGCGTTTTCTTAAGAAATGCCCCATCAGAAGAGCTATTAACCATGCCTTTTGTAAGCTCGGTCAATCCACTAAAGAATGTATTGACTTGCCTTTGCAGTGGCAAGCCATGATGGGGACACTTTCTGAGAAGAGACTTGAATCTCTTCCAACATTCAAAGAACGACTCATTTTCTTTCTGATAGAATGTAAAGATGTCGTTCAAGCACCGGGTTTCTTTGAAGGCGGAAAGTATTGACTTAGAAATTCTCTTTCAAGTTCGGCCCGGTGGTGATAGATTCGGAGGGAAGAGAGGTGTACCACTCTTTAGCCTCTCCCTTCAAAGAAAATGGGAAAAGTTTCGGCTTGATAGCGTCCTCACTTACACCTTGGATGCGTGTAGTCCCGCATATCTCTAGGAATGTATGTAAGTGGGTATGCGGATTCTCGATTGATAACCATGAAAAATAGATGCATGCTTTGCATCATCCGAATAAGTCCTGGTTTTAACTCAAAGGTTTGTGCGAATGGTTTGGGATCACAATAGCCGGGTTGACTTTGACTTCGCCGGCATGGCGTAGTCGCAACGTACGTCTATCATTAGCGGCCATTATCACAAAGTCAGTGATTTCTCTTGCTAGTTGTTCTTCAAGATCTCGCTCGGCTCTGTCTGCCAGAACCGCAGAACGGAAATTCCGCCTGTTTGGCCGGACTACGGTTCGCTCGGGGTCAGGGGTGTATATTAACGGTCCCTTTTGACTCCGAGTTTGCATAAACCGGACCAAAAACAAGTGGAACGAAACCTAAAAGCTAAGAAAGTAAAAGCCTAAACTAAGAATTAAAAGCCTAAAGAGAAGAACGGGAAAGAAGAAAAGGAAACAAAAGTGTTGAGGAAAACAAGACCAGACGGACGTCCAAAAGATTGGACGGGCGTCCAGATGAAATTGAGATCGGACGGGCGTTTAGTAATTTAAACGCTCGTCTGACAGACGGAATACCTGAACGGGCGTCCAAAACTTATGGACGCTCGTCTAAGTGAATAAAAACGAACGAAATTGATAATTTTCCAGCGGACGGGCGTCCAATATCCCAGACGCCCGTTTGCTCACGGGAAAACTAAAACAGAAGCAGAGTTTGCAGAGAATAAAAGAAGGTAATAAGGAACGACAGAAAAACAGAAAGACAGACGATCTAATCTCCAAGGAAACTACTAAGGGAAAGTTTTAAACCCTAATTATCTACTTCACAACTACCTAAAACAATTATCAACTAAAGACAGGAATTTAAAACAAAATAAAACAGGAAAAACAAACAGAAAAATAGAAAACAAAAACTAGACAACCGTCCGGTTCCCCGGCAACGGCGCCAAAAACTTGTCACGGATTTAACTAGCACAGCAAACAAGTAATAAATATTTATAAATCCGGTTTCCCTCAAGTATAAGGATCTTAGTAAGGAGGTTGATACCGGGTCGATCTTACGGGGAACTAAACGATTGTGATTCTAGCTTTTGTCTAACCTAAACTATGTCACGAAACTAATCTAAACAGTGAATAAAAATCGAACAGAGCAGAAAATAAAACTAGACAGAGGATATAATCCAAAGCTAGGAAGAATACGGGCTGCGAACCAATTTAAACTAACTAAACTAAGATGCAACTAAAAGTAAACTAACTAAACGAATTTAAGTTTTAAGGATTGATTCAAGTGTATAATGAACAAACGAGGATTGATCCACCTATCCAACAAGCATTGATTTCCTATCTCGATTATATTGTGGTTTTTAGCTAGGTTGTGATTCACCTTATCTAAACATGAACCCTAATTCCTTAGAAAGTTCATCTATTAATCTATTATCTTCCAATGCAAGATTAACACGTTTTCTAACCAAAGGTGTAAACTTTATGTTTATAATCTAGCAATTAAGCCTACTAACTTCCGTTACGATAGATTCAAATCACTACTCTTATTCATGATGATCTAGGGTTTATTAAGATTTCCATCAACAATAAACAATCACACATGCGAGATCTTCCGACATAAAAGCAATTAAACGTAATAAACATGAATAAGAAACAACCTTTAAATAAAAACTCACAGTATAACCGAAGAAAACGAAATCAACAATCGTTGGATGGCTTCACAATACTCGTTTGATGAAGCTTTTAGCCTCTGGACATCCTCAGCAACTCAAATTTGTATAAATAGTGCATAAAAAGTAACTAACTAAATCTAGATCTAAAGTGCATAAAAACTGGAATAAAAAGGAGAAAAACGCAGCCTAAAGCCGCCCCTAGGTTTAGGGTTTCGAATAATGAGTGTATTGTATCCTTGTGTGGAGAAAACAGCCGACCATATATAGATTTTAAAGTCGGTTTCAGTAAGTCGGCTACCGGACGCCCGTCTGGATCCTTGAACGCCCGTCCAATCTTCTTATGAACTTCAAATCGGGCCGAGTTATGATCAAACGCTCGTCCAACCAGCGTCCACCTCAGCGTCCAAACTTCCTGAATCAACTTTCCATCCCTGGACGCTCGTTCAGTTTCAGCAAACGCCCGTCCACTGGACGGGACACAGACGCCACCAACATAACCGAATCTTGATTTCTTGATCTCTATCTCTTTTTCATCTTGTCAATTCCTTCATTATCTCTTTTAATCATCATTTGAGCCTTGAAAGATGCATCTACATCATATAAAAACACCACAAAATGTAATATCGCTCAAATAATCGTAAAATCATAATTAAAGCACATAAATCAACCTATTTTGCAATTAACTCTTTTGAAATATCATTTACTCAATATATTCATTAAACACATGCTTCTTATGCAATTTAGTACGAATACGGGGAAAAATATCATAGAATATAGCGTTATAAATCATATAAAATCACCCTTAACAGCCACATATTTTAGAAACATGTGACTTATAATGACCAAGAGGTTTCTTGTTATCCACAAAGGACAAAAGCCTTGACAGTCATCCTGTCATAAGTTCATAAGTCACAGGGAATCACCCCTATTTTCTGCTTTCGAACGAAATCATGCAATACTAAGTGGTAAGAGAGTCGAAGGTCTGATTAACTCTCTACTTCTTAGGGAATCACCCATAGACCACTAAGCTTTGCACTGAAAGATGAACTTTCCTAATCATTCTTCTCTTTTCCATGTAGATCCAATTACCCACTGGGCCTGAGATACTCAGGTGGTTCTACAAGAGTATGAACAGCTCTGGAGTACCAAACTCCATTCACGGGGTTATGGCTTGTAAACCAACCTCTATTATCAGAATCCTATACAGCTCACAAAAGAGCCATAAGTCATCAATCGATCCTGTAGACCATTAAGTCCTCAGAACCCGCAATGGGCAATGAAGAAATCACACTCCCACTACATTCTAGGTGGATCGACTTTCTGATCTAGTTCAGTAGTATTTTAGTGTCAGCACCAACAACCAATGTTGGATGTGGCCTGATTTTAATCAGTTAGTAACTACCTTGAGTAAACGTACTTCAAGGTTTAAGGTTTTACTGTTCATAGACTCTATCAAAAAGGATGCAACAGTATTACAGTCCCTTCCCGATCTCAAGAATCTTATAACAAACCTTTTTCTCAATGCTACAAGATATATAACGATTGGTCACTGGCCGAACGTGTACGCGAAATTCCCAGACCTACCTTCAAGCACCGTGTGCTAAATGCTTATATTTATGGAAGTGGGGTGAACCGAATCCACACCTTATCCGTAAATTCCAAAGTATATTCTAGGTAGACTTCTCGGTCTTACACTTCAATGTAAACCGAAATTTTGCTTCTAATATCTTTATTGAGTTAAGCAGTGTATTGTAGCACATCTACAACTATGTAAAGCAATTCAACAGTTTCTCCTTTAGTGAAAGCATTTCACTATGAGGTAGGCCGAGCATCAGTCCCTAGGACTATGTGATGGCCATTTCTGAGTATAGAATACTCCATCTCCGAAAAAATCAGAGACACCTTAGAATATTTTGGATAAACTTACCGGAGTGTTTGAGTAGTTGTCAGACTAGAAGTCACTACTCATAAGCTCCCACTAGCTTGTTTTTTTTTCATAAGACTCCGAAGGTCATCATGAACAAGCGGTGTTACTTCTTTATAACCATTTTCCTTTCCCGGTTGAAAGGAAGTTTAGTCATTGAACCTTTGAGACAATATAACCAGACTGGGAGAAAGGAATCACCCTGAGCCAGTCTTCAGGTCTTGTCTTTTAGGGACTATGCACTAACTATGAAGAAGCGTTTATCTAAATATAGAAACCAATTGCTTTTAATAGTTCTTAAGATGTGTTATCAGTTATGTATACATATTTCAGCAGTTCTTAGTGGTTTTTGACTTTATCAAACAAAAGTCCGAGTCTTGGATTCGTACTACAAATGGTATATTCACTTTCTGTAAGACAAACAAATTATCGAATAGAAGGTGAATACATTCGTTCAAACGAATTTTGAAAACAGAAAAATAAATCTTCTGCGATATCCAAGGATTGAATCCGAGATTCGTTTCCTCATATCACTCCCACTATTTTTGCTAAAATTACTGCCCGTTGTCTGCTCTATTAATCGTTAAATGCATTGCTACCTTGTTCTTCCAAAGAACTTAGCTCAAAAAAAATCGCCAAGGATTAATAGGTTAGTGATCCGAAATCACTGTCCTTATCCTATGATTAATTTTTGGTTTAGCCTTAAAATCAACTCAATTTTAGATGACTAACACTTTTAGACATACTCTCCCATTCTTGACTTTCCGTAAATGGAAACAGCTTTGAACTAGCAGTTCGTGTGAGTAGACACTACTCTTGAACCGTGGGATGTCTATTTCGAGTGTTACTTGTTAGGACTTCTCGGATTTTCTAATATACCAGAAAAATAACAAATCATAACATTAAAGCTCCCATTGGTTTATCGGTTCCAAATTCCGTCTAACGAGCAATGCTTCATTTTATGATTTTCCAATTTTTCAATTTGAAAATCTCTCGTGTAAACACTTATACAGTTCTAATGTTTCCAGAAAAATACAAATCATAAAACTCCACTAGTTCCTTGATTCCAAATATCGTCTAACTAGTAACAGTTCATGACTTTCCGATTTTTCAATTAGAGTGATTACGTGTGTACTTAGTTACACTTTTCTAATGTTCTAGAAAAAAACAACAAATCATAAAGCTCCCACTAATCCATCGAATCCAAATATCGTTCAACTAGTAACACTTCATGATTTTCCGATTTTTCAATTAGAAAATTACTTGTGTAATCACTACACACTCAAAATTCACTAGAAGAATTTTTAAAGTCCGAAATTATCTTTGATCAAACTAAGATTGTATCTTGTTTAACACGAGTGATGCTAGTGACATACCTATATGTCACTCTAGTTTTAAAAAGGCTTAAGATGAAATATCTCTTCCGAAAAATTAATTGCATTATCGATTAACTAATTCAACGTCCTAGTTACTTTCCACTTTTTAAAGAAGTCAATACTAGTCAATTATAAATTTTAAGCAATTTAGTAAGGGATATAACATATATTAATTCAAGTTTAACACTACTATATTATTTTATTTTAGGAATTGTAAACTATAAGTAAGTCTACTCTACCATTCCAAGGTTTTAACCTCGCATCTCAGTGCCGCCGTAGAGTAGGTCAAGGAGATGACGGTTAAATCGAGACAATCTCATCAATGAATAACTTGTGAGAATCGAACATCCCACGAGAATCGAACATCCATTTATTCATTGACTACCTTCCTTTTTTAGCCTAGATATTATCAAGAATACCTATGATGAGTGTGACCTACTATATCGGATCTCTTAGGTATGCCCCGAGTGTGCCGTCGTAGGATAGGTCAGTGACCCGACGAGTACCCGGAAATCCTATCCTTTCGGAGACCAAGCCATGAATGTTGATAGGGGTGAACACCATCCGTAGGGGGACGAAATCAAAGCGCCGCGAGGCGTCACCCTTCTCTCACTTACTTGTATCTATAGTAGAGGCCGTGGGGTTGGCTGTCGCCTCCCCCGCTCCCACTCAATATTTTGGAAGTAGTGGTGGGTTAACTAACCACGTCTTTTTGATGTTAACATAAAAGCTTATAAAATCAAGGATTCCGAATGGTATCGGTAACGTAGGCAAGCCTACCCGTCCTATTCGTTGGAACATATGTGACAGTCGGACGAAATCGGGTCAAGACAGCCCCATTGAGATAAGAAGGAATCACCCTCCGCTCTCCAGGTGTAGCTTAGTCTTGCCGGACCCCCGTGCATACATCACACTAGGAGGGTTAAGTCGGTCTAGCGAAGCTCAGTTGACCACCCAACCTATAGGCGAACCGTTTTTATCCAAGATTTATTGTTCTTTTACCATCATTCAATCTCGTAGACACTACGAATCGAAAACGTGATCTCGTTTGGGCTTTTAAGGCGGTTCACCGAGAACACACACCGAAAAAGCTTAACGATTTCATAACCCGTCCTCGGATCTTTAATTAGTTACTAAATTAATTAATTACCACGTATTAATTAAATTTCAACTAATTACGCGAGTTTGTATACATGCCTATTTTAATTACCAAAATTAAAATTCTACATGTATGCATGGAGTGGATTTATGATATGATGCATGTCATGGCAATTCCGATTTTATATCTATTTTATGATCAAACACATAAAAAATAAATTGCAGAAAATTTAAACACTCAGATGGATCGTTGGTACCCCCGTATCTAATCTATCATAGGAAAAAAAATAAATTACAATCTTGTTGTCTTCATGTCTTCGATCTTCGAACCTTGAACCACGAACCGCGAACCCGAAAGGAGAAGGGGCCTTTATTTTATAAAATAAATAAATTTTATTTTTTCCGAAATATTTTTTTTTTTATAAAAATCCTACTGTTTTATTATTCCAGAATCTTTTTAATTTATTAAACAACCGATATAAATATAAAAAAAATTGATTTTTAATAAAATCCAAAACCTAACCTAGTTAGGAAAATTATGAACAAAAAATTTTCAGCCCCAACTCCTATTCATACCTCGAGTTCCGTCTTCATCTTGTGTTCATCATCGTTTTCGTCGTTTTTCCGGAATTACAAAAAAAAAAAAAAAAAAAAAAACCGAAAAAAGAATAAAAAATAAAAAAAACAACTTTTACATCAATCCTTTGCTCAAACGATCTAAATCGAGAGAGCTTACATAGATCTAACGAGTAAACAGTACCAACCCCAATCCATCTCTTCAAACCACAACAATCGCAACATAAAAAAAATAAAAATGCATTGGCCCCAATGAATAAAAAAAATTGGGACACAAAAACTACATGTTTTCCACTCCTAGATCTAATATTTTATACGTATAAATATAGATCCCCTGGCGACTGATACCACTGTTAGTAATACCATCCGCAACGGAAGCGATTTAAGCATCTATAAATTACACGTAATAAAATAACTAGATCTACATCTACAAGGGGGTTGTAGAATATACCTCTTGGATCTCAAAATCCAAGTAGAAGAACCGCAATAGGAAGAACAAAAGTTAGTGTGAAGAGCACCACGATCTTCCGCACGTGTGATCCGAGCAACTCCCGATGGAAGGAAATCCTCGTCTCGAATCCTTCCGATATGCTACCCGGAAAACCTCCAAGATTTTCCCTCTTACTTCCCTTGGCCGAAATTTATCTTCTTCTCTCTAAGAGATAGAAGTCAAAATTTGTAGTGTGTTTTAGGCTTGGGAGAACTCTCTTTATATAGGAGAGTAATTATTGTCCTCCAAGGATTTTATTTTACAAATAAATAAATCCAATAAATAAAAGATAATCCCAGAATATTCTAGAACAAATCTAGAATAATAATTATCTTTATTTTTTACAATAAAATATTTATCCAATAAATATGTTGTGCACATGTCTTATTAATCCACAAGAAAATAATTTCTTGCTCACTAAGACACTGAGGAGGCCGAAAATTCTCCTTCCCTCCTAGGGTTTGAGATTTCGGCCATGACACACAAATTGGGCCAAAATTATGAAAAAAAAATTTCACATATTTAATTATTTAGCCCAACTAATTTAATAGTCCACTAAAAAATTAATTCACATATCGTTTTAATTAAATTCTAATAAGAACTAAATTAATATTATTAGGATCAACAAATAAGGGAACTGTCCATCTACTTCCATAAATGGAAGGAATGGATTCCGTATCTGTGATAACACAGACTACTCATTCAATCCAGTACAATGCCAAGATGCGGTAATTCAGATCACAGACTCAGTGTAATCCTTAACCGTCAAGTCAAACCTCATACTGATTCAAGCAGTTGACTGTGATCACCTCGGGATTAAGGTATATCCATAAATATGATCATCGATTGATTCGATAAGACTTCTCGATTACGGAATTATATCGTGAACTCTAATCAAATCGGTCCAGCCCTATATGATATATCTATCATATATAAATGCCCCATTAGGTTCTCTCAACCGAAAGTCCGGATAAGACAATCACACATATTGTGTTCTGGGCGCATTAATAGCACGTTAAAGGAGAGACCCGATACTCTCGATTAACTTCACTACGGGCTACTTGTATTTTAAGTACATCTTCACTAACTCAATCCTCCCGTGTATATCCCATACATTGAGTTAAGTGATTACATAAACGATATACTTTAGGGTTTTTTGTAGTGTAAATAGTATTGTCACATCGGTGACTATGATAATAATAAATATGAATAATAATATCATTTCATTTATTAAATAAAACAATTACAAAATTGTCTTTCGGGCATTACACCTAACAGAACAAAGGTGGAAAAACATATGATTTAGATTTCAAGGGAAATATCCAAGTAAACCTAGACCAATCATCAATAAAATGCACATAATATGAAAAACCAGACACGGATTTAACAGGGGCAGGACCCCAAACATCAGAATGGATTAAGTCTAAAACATGAGCAGCATGAGATTCAGAATTGGAATAAGGTAGGGCATGACCCTTGCCAAATTGACAGTCATCACAGAAATGTAACTGATCATTCAGTTCAATATTACAAGATTGTAGAATTTGATTCAAAATTTGTCTAAATGGATGTCCTAAACGTCTATGCCAGACATTAGGATCCTTATTGGGATTGGCAACACTCAAGTGTGCACTTAGAGAAGTAGGAGCAGACTGACTGATGGAGGTCTTGACTTTGGAGTGAAGGGAGGTCTCATTTGAAACCATGATCTGGTACAGGCCATCCTTGAGAGTTTCTTGCAGGAGGAGTGTCCCTGTTGGTTTGTTCTTCACATAGAAAGAGAAAGAAGTAAATTCCACATTAACATGATTATCATAAAGTAACTTAGATAAACTAATCAAGTTCTTAGTGATGAGAGGTACATGTAGGATGTTTTTCAAAGTCAATGTGGTGTCTGGGCATTGTGTAGGAAAATAGGTTTGGCCAATATGAAGAATGGACAGTTTCTCACCATTTCCAATAGCTAAGTTTTCAAAACCATTATAACTTGAACTAATAAGAAGATTGTTAAGATCAGTAGTGAGATGATTTGTAGCTCCACTGTCCATATACCAGGCAGCATCTCCAATAGATTGTGGTGAGGCAATATAGGCTGATGCTTGCTTTTGATCACCTCCAGAAAGGTTACTCGGAGGAACAAAATCTTCTTCAAACCTATGCCAACAAGAAGTCACTATGTGACCAGTTTTTCCACACAGTTGGCACACCATTTTGTTCCAGAATATCCTTCAGATCCTCTACCACTGCCACTCCTACCTCTTCCTCTACCACCTCTGTCATTGTTTCTACCTCTTCCACCAGATCCTTGTTGATTCGGTGATCTACCTCCAAAGTTTCCATAAGTAGAGTTAGGCCTAATTGTTGTCCTTGAACCGGATTGGCAACAGGACCAGTGCCAGAGTATCTTGTTATGAGTCTTTCATGAGTTATAAGTTGAAGCTGAGTTGTGGCTGCTATGGAGCTGACGAGAGCTGCTCCTTCCATGCTTCCCGTCGCCGGAGGTTTAGTGGTGGCCATTTTCGTCATTAGAGCTCCGATACCAAGTTAACAACACAAAAACATTGCAGAGGAAAACTTATCCATTAGATTTTCAATTCTGGTACAAATACAAAGGATAGATATTCTAGATAGAGTTTCTGGGACACATGGCCCACTAGAAACATTACACTTGGCACACTAAAACAGTGACACGTGTCACAAAGGTAAAATATTCAATTCTTAACAGTGTTATAACGAGTGATACATATTCTAAGACAAGGTTGTTGACTGGGTGGGTCGGGATTGGAGGTTGCATTGGTCTTTAGGAGCAAGAGTCATGGTCCTCGGAAATTTTTGGTAGTAATATGAATTCTTCATTTATGTAGGATTAAGGAAATGTCTTTTTTCCGATGCGAAAAACATATAGCGAGTTTTAAGAAAAAAAAATTTGAAGAACCTAAATGCATTGGAATGTGATTTTCCTGTCGACAAGTCTTTGGTTTCAAGATTTAGGAAATCGATGAGGTTTTCGGAGAATTTTAATTCATGCTCTAAATCCTCTACGCATAGTCATCCCGTGATACGGATTGGAGTTTTGTATGAACATGGTATTTGAAAATTTTGTGGTCCGAGTCTTTGTGTTGTGTCATGGCGGATGAGTTTCTGTAGGCGTTGTGTTTCTTATATCGGATCGGGGTTGTGGATGCTAGTGGGAGTATTTTATTTACTTTGTATTGTATCAGCATTTTGTTGTGTTTTAAATAACAAAATTAACCTTTGTTGTTCGAAAAAACAATTTAATCCTACAACATATCAACGGCATAGAAGTATAATTTGTCATTCGTAGTGAAAACAATAGTATTTATAACTTAGCTTATAACAATAGTATGACTCTTTGGAATCTTTAGAAGTCGCGTTGCAGGTTTGCAACAGTGCTTATGAGGGCACCCATGTCTACATCTCGCGCATTGTTACGCACTCTTGGGTGCAGGCTTGGGAGTTTATGGATGCGGTGCAAACTCCGCAAGGTCTTGCCCTGGTGCAGAGGGCTCCGCTGCAGTGGGCCAGCAGAGATCTAGTATGATTAAGTGCAACATTGATGCCGCGTCCACATCGCATTCGGTTGGAATTGGTTTTATCTTCCGGAATTCTTAAGGCCGGATTGTGGCGGCTTACTATTTCCATCTTGACCCGGGGGTAGGTGTGGATATTCTGGAAATGAAGGCGATTCTTTTGCCACTAGTTGAAGCACGTCGTCTGGGGCTCTCTTTGGGTGAGGTGGAAAGCGATAGTCTTGTGTGTGAATGTTCAGTCGAAGACCTCTGAGATTGAGAATCTCTCAGTTTTTGGATGTCTTATTATAGATTTTCTGTCTTTAGTTTTGCTTTTTTCCAGGTTTGCGGTTTTATTTTACTAGGCGTTTAGAAAATATCCCGACGCATCACTTGGTCCGCCATGGTTTACAATCTAGTGGTTTTGTTGTTTGGGATCTTAACCCCTAAATAAAGTTCTCTCCGCGTGTTTAGCAGACGTTGCTTACTAAAATTTATGGCACCTTTAAATAAGCTTACACACGTGTGTGTGTGTATATATATATATATATATATATATATATATATATATATATATATATACAAAATTAATTATTAGAGCATCATTTTGATTACTTAATATGAATCACACAATATAAGCATTATATATACTTATGCATGACCATTAATTTTAATCTTAATACTTTTAAGACAGACTTTGCTTATAATAGCAACTAAAGTTGGTCTAATTAACGGGCTGTTGACTTGACTACGCTTCAATCTCTTCCACCACTTTTCTTGATGATTATTCTAAGAAAGGTGTCTGGTTTAATTTCCAATTTTATAACAGGGAAATTGTTTGTTGATTTATGTCCATTTAACTATCATCCATCCTAAAAGATTAAGCTGGTTGGAGGTAGATAATTAACATTTTATATTGAACACGCCTCCTCAAGTGTAGACTTATTATATTTTAGAGGTTCAACACTTGTTTTTTCATTTTTTTGGATGACTCTGCTTGGAGCGGGGTTTAAACCCTGGACCTCGCATTCTGATACCATGTTGAACTACTATTTCTCCCAAAAGCTTATTGTAATTGGAATCAATGAATACTTTTCATTGAATTATAATATGAGTACGACAGAGTTTATATAAGCTCACATATATTAGTGATGGCTAAATTATAGCAAATCAACTTTAACCGGCAGAGTATCGGGTCGGTTGTACTACAACGGAGAGCAAGGTCGTATCCCACGAGCAATCCGTCAAGTATCACAATAACGGTCGTATTTAGTTTAGGCTCACAAATGATGTGAAAGTAGTTATAAATATGCAAATAAAAACGATAACTGTAATTGTATGATAAACGAATAGCTAAATTATGATCAGGACACTACTCTCAATACCCTTACCGAATCACTAAGGACAAGCCTTAACCTACCAGCCAACCAATAGCTTCTAATGAATGTGTTGTGGGTGCAATCTCCTAAACAAGTCCCTAGGTGCTAATACCACAGCCTATTTACCCTATATTCGGTTCAACAGTTCCCTTTATGAGATTTAATTGACCTAATATGATTAAGAACTATGAGACGCTCCTCATCCACCGAGTTCACGGCATAGCTAGAAAAACCTTACCAAGGAACAGGCTGCGAAAAACTCGACTAGTTCGTGCATAGCAATCCTAAAACTCTAGTTCGCACACTCACTCGCAAAATACATTTAAAAAGGTTGTGTGTTTGATCAATTAACGGTTAGCAATTCCATTAAAGGCATTAGGTTCAAGTTTTAGAACACAAACATTCAAAAGGTTCAACTTTTAAGCCCTACTCGTCCCTAGATCATCGTTTAGGCATCAATTTAGTGATTCCATCATATAATCTAGCTATAATAAATTTAGCTACTCATAATCGAAAGAACAGAATAAGAAACTATAAGAGAATTGCAGGAAATCATGATAAAAGAGAAAGAAATTAATTTACCAATAGTTTGGAGCAATCCACAATGAAGAATTCGCCAAAAGAAATCACAATCGTAGCAATCTTGAAGTAATTTGTACGAGGAAAATAAATTTATCTAATGGTATTTGAAGGTAACAAACCTAAAAACTGAGTAGCAAAGAAATGAGTATAATATTTGACCTAATTGGCTTTTATAGGGCAAAAATCCGACCCCGAATGGTAAAAATCCGTAAAAATCAGCGCGTTCCATGTGCGAGCATGGGGAGAGCATGCTTGCGCATGATATTGCTGAATGTCACCGAAATTGGCCTTCTGATTCCATGCCTGCGCATGGACTCTCTGATTCCCTCCAACATTGGCACACCTTCAGTAATTTGATCATATATTTGCGTGTAGAGCTTCGATTTGACCGATTGAAATTGCGTTGGAAATATCATTCAATTATTTACAACTTTTATGAAGAACACTTACCCAGAAAATGCCTCTAAAGTAGCTAAAAATGCAGATTAAGTCACAGAAGCATGATAACATCAACGATTCTTGATCCGTTTCAACTCTTTATCTTCGGGTGCATGCTTTCACCTCTCAAAATCATCTTTCCATCATCAATGCCTCTTTTTCCGGGATCCCAATGAACCTATATCCTGCAAGTATGAACAAAAATACCGCGCATAACTCCCGCAAGATAAGGTATGAAATATGCAATATTCACCAAAAATGACGAGATTTTCGGACTAAGTTGTCTTTGACCTCAAGGTGAATCAAATAGTGAAAATGCATCATAAATCACTAAAACTACCCCAAAAGTGCATCAAATAAGTTATATACGGGGGTAAAATCATATAAGAAATAAAGCAAAGTTGACTCTCATCAATTAGCCAACGAGTAAATGATAAATGCAAGAAATATGTAAATAATTATTTGGTATTGATAATATTCTCAACACCCCCCCCCCCCGCAATCCCTATGGGAAGTGAGTGAATGCGGAGATTGGCCTTGAGCAACTCGAAGCGTGGGCGGGCAATGGCTTAGTAAGAAGATCGACAAGTTTGTCCTTGGAACTGAGGAACGAGATGGAAAGCCGCTTGGAGGCAACTAATTCACGAACATGATGAAAATTAATTTCAATGTGCTTTGCGCGAGCATGGAAGACGGGATTATGAGCAAGGTAAGTGGTCCCAATGTTGTCACACCACAAGGTTGGAGAAGAAGGAAGGGCGACATGCATTTCGACAAGCAGGCTGCACAACCATTGAACTTCGGCAGCAGTGTTGGACAGAGTATTGTATTCGGCTTCAGTACTACTTTTGGAGACAGTAAGATGTTCCTTGGAGCTCAAGCTAAAGAGATTATGGCCAAGAAAGATACAATAGGAACCGGTGGAGCGACGATTATCCGGCACGAGGGGCCTGACGAAGGCCATAGAGACTGTGTTTGAGGCAACAAACATAATCTGGATGAACAAAACCTTGTGGTTGTTGCATATAGACAGGTTTGTTTAGATGCCCGTGAAGAAAGGCATTATGAATATCAACCTGACAAGGTGACCATCCTTGAGAAACAACAAGAGCAAGGAGAAGTTGAATAGTAACCGGCTTGAAAACCGGGCTAAACGTATCCGTGAAACAACACCCTCAGCTTGATGAAAGCCTTTCGCGACCAAGCGAGCTTTATGACGATCAAGGCTACCATTCGCATGATGCGTCATGCGATACACCCACTTGTTACCTACAATATTCATGTGAGACTGAAAAGGCACAAGATCCTAAGTATTAGTACATAAAAGAGTATTGATCTCCTCTCTCATAGCATTACATTGAATTTGATGTTTAGAAGCTTCGGTGTAGGAGGTGGGATCAGAGTTAGTGGCGGTATGAGGGCCTGAGGAAGAGGATAGCGGATGAAGTCGGGCATTTGAGTAGGTTTGAGGGAGTTGGTTTTAGTGTGAGTCACCCTGGGATGTGGTGGGGGAGGGTCACGTAGCGTGGAGACGGGGTGGGGGCCGCAGATGATGGCGGGTTGGAAGGGGCAGGTTCGGCCATGGAGGGTGGAGGGGCCTAGGGAGCCGAGTTTACTGAAGGAGGGAGATCTAGTAAATCCGGTAAGGGAATAGTGATATTTTGAGGAAGAATAGTGGTAGGGGATGAAGTATACGGGAAGGTCGTTTCATTGAATACCACATGACGAGCAATGTAAACACGGCATGTGGATAAATCTACGCACTTATAGACATGGTGGGACGGGGTGTATAATGCAAGACTTAGAACGTAAGCCGGTTTTGTGATGATTATACGGGCGAAAATGAGGCCAACATGCACAACCAAATACACGGAGTAAAAAATAGTCGGGGGACCTGCCAAAGACCATTTCATAAGGATATTTATTGTTCAGGACACGTGTGGTAGACGATTTATAATGTAGGTGGCGGTAAGAAAGGTTTATTGCCAATAAGGGAGAGGTAGGTGGGACTGGGCAAGAAAGGATAGGCCGACTTCAACAATTTGGCGGTGATGCCTTTCAACTACGCCGACTTGTTCATGAGTATGGGGGAATAGGCGGTGGATGATTTCAAGGGAAGTAAGGAATTGCGTAAGATAACAATATTTGCCACCCCAATCGGTTTGCAGCGCTTTTAATTTAGTATTGAATTGGCGTTCAATCATGGTAAGAAAATCGCGAAAGACCGATTCAACATCAGATTTACGTTTTAGGGGGAAAAGCCATAAAAAAATTGGTCAAATTATCAATAAAGCTGACATAATAATGGGAACCATAAATTGAAAGTTTCAGTACATGGACCCCAAAATCGGAGTAAATTAAGTCCAAATGCGCAGAAGAAGTAAAATCAGAAACATATTATGGTTTACGATGACTTTTGACTAATTGACACGGTGCACACACAGTAGTGGGTGCTTTATTCGGTAAAGAAATATACATGCGGCCTAAAATTTGATGAGGCACAGGGATAGAGCAGTGTCCAAGACGTTGATGCCAGGTGGTGGAGGGATTAGTGGTGACGGCAAGAGCTTGATCTAGGGAGTGAGAGAAGGAGGTGGAGAAACGATAGAGTCCATCTTTGACGTAGCTCCTAAGATGGACGCGGCCCGAGCAATCATTCACAAGAAAATAGTTTTTGTGAAATTCAATATACACAGAGTTATCATTGGTAAGCTGACGTATAGACAATAAATTTTGTGTAAGGGAGGGGGAAACGAGAATATTATGCAAAACATAAGTACGAGTAGGAGCAAAATAAGCAGAACCAATTTGGGAATCGCTAAACATGTACCATCACCAACATGAACTTTTTCTGGACCATCGTATGGCTCATAGGAAAAATTCAAGTTGTTGAAATCATTGGTGAAGTGATAGGTGGCTCCGGTGTTGGGAATCCAGTCTTGCGTGCATGGGATGATGGTATGGTTGTGTATGATATGCCTGAGGAGGCCGAGAGGTGGGGGAATGCAGGGGGTCGGGAAAGACTGTTGGTGTGGCAGGATGTACCCGTAATAGGGAAGACGGGGAGAGCCTCGGTCACAGCCACGCCCTCGTCCTCAGTAATTAATCAAGCCACGCCCCCGTCCTTGGTAGTTCAACAATGTCAACTGACCGAACCACATAAAATTTAATGTCTCCTCTAAATGCAAGGAATGCAAGAGTAGGTTTTTTTGTTTTTGTTTTGACACAATAGTTTCTTTTCTTTTTTGTATGTTATTGTTGTTATGCTATATCTCGAACTTTGATCCCTTAAAAAAAACCTATTAGATCTTATTAAATGGTGGTTTATGTTTTTTATATCTTACTTTTCATGCAAAAGAACTCGAATAGATACAAAGCAATCTTTCTGAAACAAACAGAGCATGTTACATTAACATTTTTTTCTTTGGGTGGCGGTGGAGGGAGGGGCAGGGGAGCGGAAGAAGAGGAAAGATATTATTATAATATTGAGAAAAGTAATGTAGATTTGAATCGTGGTTAATATCAGAAAATACAATACAATGAGTTTTATTACTAAATCAAATTCAATCCTCAATCTTCATAACAATAACAATTTCCATAGCCAAAGTAATAAATAATATAATAAAAATGGGTGCTTAAATCATATAAATAAATTCATGATGTATACTATTGATCCATTTTGCTAGGAATCATATTACTTGCTCATATATATATATATATATATATATATATATATATATATATATATATATATATATATATATATATATATATATATATATATATATCTCTCTCTCGTTCCACAATAATCGAAGCGCTTCAAAAACACGCGGATTTATTTTGACTTTGATTAGATAAAGACTACAATACCCTTATGAAAAATGAAGTAAAAATGTTGATGTATTTAAGACAATATATGAGAAAAACAAAGAGATGAGTAAAAAGAGAAAAGTGTATTAAATTTTGCATTGGAAGATGTTCTACATCAGTTATTTAAAACAATTTTTTAAAACTGTGTCAGTTATTCTGAAAAGTGTAGATACGTCGTAGAATGTGATATTTATTATATACATGTATTTCTATATTCTTCTACGTAGTTAGAGTACACATGATAAAAAAGAAAAAGTAAAAAAAAAATATATGAGTATAATGCATTGAACTTATTCTAGCATGAAATGTAATAATTTTTACAACACCATAGGGCACTCATAGCAGAGGCCCCAAATTCTATCCCTAAAATAATATAAAATAATACATATCTCTATTTTACAACATCTTAATTCAACAACCTCTACAACAGCATCCATATCCTTATCCCTATAACATTTCAAATAATATTAAATAATACATATTCTACCTCACAACCATATTTATACTCATTAAATATTTATTATTTCACTCCAGCAGCATCCCTATCCCTATAATTTTTAACAATTAAATATGTTTAGGGCAGTGAACAGTGCATCTCCACAAGTAGGGATGCATCGTTCATATCCCTAAAAATAAATAGGGATATGACTCATTGTAGTAGCTATTTGAGCGCAAAACTCTATTTTTTATATTCATTTTTGGGATAGGACACCGTATAGGGCTTCTGCTGGGAGTGCCCTAAACCCAACTTAATTCAGTCCCCACCACCCACCTACACCTCATTTTTTTCACTTCCTTAACCAACCACCCCCCCCCCCCCCCCCCCCCCCCCTCCTTCCCCTTCACCTCTCTTCTGAAATAAAAAATAATAGTGAAATATATACATAAATTTACATCCAGAAAGAATGAAATATTTATGGTTCCCAAATTAAAATTGGAAAAAGACAAATAGAATGAAAAACAAAGAACAAAAATTGCACGGGTGTATATATATAAAATAGAATAAAACCCTATACTGTACGTCGTATGTGTTTGTTTAAAATGATATACAAATAACATTCCAAAAAAAATGATATACAAATAAAAACTAATATAAATTTAATTAGATGATCCTGTTAGGTAATGGTAATATGACACCATTCTTAAAAATAAAATAAAAAAAAGGTAATATGACACCAGAGTACCAGACACGTCCAAATTCGGGTTATCTTCAAAAATTAAAAAACATCTGGTGCATGATGGGCCCGTAGCCTGATCGCACGGGCGGTTGTAGGACCCGACATGAATATTATTTGACTTTTCACATATAGTAGGACCCGACATGAATATTATTTGACTTTTCACATATATATATATATATTACATATATCATAATTATAATTTCAGGTCATAAATTATATCTTATTTCATATCGTCGGGTTAGACCTGATATTCCTTTTGAGTTACCCATGTAAAATTATACGGCCCGTACAATTTATTGCACGGGCCCAAAACACAGTAGTGTGGGAAAAATTGAACGGGGCACTTAGTTGCACGTGGGGGAGTAAGGTAACTAAAAAAAAATTAAATGAGGGATGTCGTGGGGTTTTGCACTTGGCTTGTGCTCAACCTGTGTAATTTGTACGGGCTCTCTCTAAACACTGCACATGTAACTAAAAAAATTGTCAGGTTTGACCCGACCTGTAATAAAATATGGAGTGTTACGGTAACATGAATTATAATTTCTCATCAAATCTAAGAAAATATAGAATCAGGTTTTTGTATCCCTCCGTATTTATTTCCAAATCATGTCATACCTAACATTTTTTATAGGTAACCCGTGCAAACTTGCAAGAGCTCAAGACAAGCCACGTGCAATTGGATTAGTTAAAGATACTACTCAACCCATGCATATAGTCAGTTTTTAAGTGTGGCAAAGATATTACCCCGTCCGTGTAAAAAGTCAAAGAATTGTTTACCCAGTCCTTTCTAAATTTTACGTGACTTATGTTGAGTTCGTGTAAATTTATACGGACTACCTAAAATAAATATTAGGTCTAACACGACCTGAAAATAACTACGGAGGTATACAACAACATGATTCTATATTTTCTTAACAAACGTTAGGCAAAAACTCGGCGGCTACGACAAATTGAATAATATAATACTTTAAATTAATAGTGTGATATTATTGTCACAATCACTCACACATAA
Organism: Gentiana straminea; assembly: GCA_036785695.1. Classification (NCBI taxonomy): domain Eukaryota; kingdom Viridiplantae; phylum Streptophyta; class Magnoliopsida; order Gentianales; family Gentianaceae; genus Gentiana; species Gentiana straminea. The sequence goes on along the minus strand of JAVUPR010000266.1, from coordinate 19,503,113 downwards.
TCAGTGAATTGAAACAACAAGCTGGGTCTATTGATTATAGATTAGTCATAATCACTCATTTAAATGCATTGTGTCTGAATGTAACAATATTAGTTATAATATATTGTAAGGTTACTTATTAGTTACCAACTAAATCATTTACTTTCATTATAATCCTAGTGTGTAAACATTATCATAAACTTGGATTCATGATTATGTGCCTCAAGTCTCAACCTAACACTAACAACACGGATGTCTCTCTTTGTGGATGTGTGTGTAAGGTTTTGTATGATGCTGCTACAAAGAAACATAAATAAATAAATAACTATAAAAGGCAGTAGTAAAAGAAAAAAGAAAAAAAGTGGTTGCGATAGGAGACGATTAAAACAAATATATATGAGTATTTCTTTTGTCGTTGCTGTTACTTGCTCTCACACCTTAACGTTGCTGTCACATATATGTTGATGGTTATCGTCATCACGTTGTTCTATAAATAAAATAAAATATAAATTTAAAAAAGTTAACAATCCAAGGCTTTGAAGCATGTTCGCTAGAAAGATGAAGCTCCCATCTAAAACATCTCATTGTTCTGTTCTATCCAATGACGGATTCAGGAATTTTGTTTAGCGGGATCCGTAATATTTTTTTAAAGTAAAATTTTTTTTACGAGGTCCGAAATATTTTTTTATAACTAAATATGTAGTTTTCTAGTTTTCAGCTAGGGTCCACGGACCCCGTATACGATAATGTGGATTTGCTTATGGTTCCGTCGCTAGAGTTTAGTTGATAATGTAAAATTTAGGGGTGAGCAAAAAAACCGAAAAACCAATCCGAACTGAAAACCAATCCGAACCAAACCAAGAAAATCAAACCAGTAATAAACCGAATGAATTGGTTTGGTTTGAAACCAAACCGAAAAATACTGGTTTGGATTTGGTTATTTTTATTTTACCCGAACCCAAACCGAAATCATTAATACAAAAAGACGTATTTTTGTTATTGATATATATAACCTTATAAGCTAACCTTGAACCCAACCAATTCCATTCATCATTAATCAAACCTATCAGTGTCTCTCCTTTATCTGCTCCATTTCAGCTTCCATTATAATCGTTTGTCTTATACACCACGTTAGTGACCCTTCTAATATATTATCATCATCAGTTAATGTGCTTTTTTCCCTCTTAGTAATTTTATTATAGTTTTACTTCAATGGATTCTTAATCCTGAATGTATCTTCTTTGTTTAATCTATCGAGTCTTTGTGTAAAACAAATGGTAAACATATAAAATAAAAAATATGGGTTTCTTCTATTGTGTAATATTTTCTCATCCTTTGTTGCAGCTGATTGTTAATTGACTGTTGATAAAGTATAACTTTATTCAAGTGTCTCTGGGTGAATGTTTTATCTTGCAAATTGGTCTTCAAAGTTCTAAATGATCAGATATTGTCTTGAACCATTAAACTTTTGTACTCATTTTTTTCATGGATAACATTGCTACCTTTCACATCTTCTGATCTTTTTGTTTTCATGTCCGGTCCATTGTGTTTTGTAGATAATCATGCATCATATATTCTACATATCTTTTCAACTAATTACATGAAATAACAACAACCTTTGCAGTACCAAGTATGTTTTTTACAACAACGTAGACTTTAGTTTTAACAATTAAGATGAAATTGCTTGTTTGCCTTAAAAGTATATCTTTTAGAAAACTAGGCATGCATGCTAAAACCGAACCCAAACCGAATCCAACCCGAAACCGGTTTGAACCAAACCATTGGTGTTGACTTCAGTTTGATTTGGGGTACAAAGTATAGCCCCAAACCGACCTCACGCTTTCCAAACCGAATCAAACCAATCCAAACCAACCCATAATCACCCTGTAAATCATGTGTTGCATATTAATAAATGTAAATCACATGTTGCGCATTAGTGGGCCAGTTTGCAAATGAGATATATACATATATACTCTCATAACTTAAATACAATGTTATCTCTAAAACATTTTGTTTTTTCATCGTTGAGTTATATCTTGGAGGCTTAAAGCGTTCTACATCCGTCATCCGTCATTGAATATAAGTCATTTCGTGGTCGTTTTTTTTCCTTCTTTCCAGATATAGGTCATTTAAAGATTACATATGAAACATTTATTAATTTTTTTTATCTATCTTACACATAATTTATTAATTCAACTTTTTTTTTAATCGGTGTAAAACACCCCCACCTTGTTTGTTTTGGGGGTTTGGTTGGGTTTGTTTTTGGGGTTATTTATATATCACATCATCAATTATTTCTTACAATTCTCTCACCTATCAATACTTTTTTTTTTGAAAGCCAACACATTTTATTAAATCAGATCCGCTAAGGAGGCGGAAATTACATCAGACGGAGGGAGAGTCCCCCAAGACACGGGCCCTGCAGCCGCAACACCATGCCTAGCTAGAAGGTGTGCCGGGACGTTGCCAGCTCGCTTAACAAAAGAAAACTGACAAAAAGCGAGCCTAATCAATTCTTCAACTACAAATAAATAAATATCAAATCACATCTCACCATTTCACTTTATCTATTTTATTACATTTTTTAATATTACTTTATTCATCATACTACCCTATTTCAATTTCTCTCACCACTTATTTCGTTATCTACATAAATTTTATAAAAAAAAAACATTTTAACTTTCTAATCATTACTTCAATCATTTTTATCAAAAAAAAAAACCTAAAATATGCTCTTCTTTTAGTATCCACTAGTTTATAAATAAAAAAAACGCCAAAAAAAACTCTCAACTCAATAATATTATTTAAGTCATACTATAGCCGGTGGGGTGGGGTGGCGTGACAAGCACGTTTTCTTCTCACCTAAGAAATTTCCTGTAATGTCGAAATTGTCAAAAAAAAAATTACAATGCTGTCATGTATCCATCACCGTGTGTTTTAAAAAATTAATAAAATATTACTTCCCTTCGCGACCTATTTCTTTTATTTTTACGGTGAACCAAACGGTTTTACAAGCTAAATGCTTTTTATTAAAATAGTAATAAAATATTGTCTAGCATTTGCTGCTCTAAGAAATTTCCTGTATTGTTGCGACCTATTTCTTTTGGCTTTTGCTTTTTTTGTCAATTTTAACCACCGACCAAACTATTGAAGGAATTTCAATGTAACGATCCTCCTCTGTTAAAATAATAATGTGAAAGATTTTATTTTATTTTTAACAAATAATAATGTGAAAGTTAACCGGATATATTGACTCAAGTTGTAATGACTTGACAGTTTACGTGAAAGATTTTATTTTATTTTTAGGAAATAATAATGTGAAAGGTAACCGGCAATATTGACTCAAGTGGTAATGACTTGACCGTTTACGTAGGTCACCAGACACCATAAAAATAAAAACGGCCAGGAAGTAGAATCAAACATAACACAAATAATAAACAAATGAGATATATATATATATATATATTTTAAGGCTCATCATAAGAAGATTTGACAAAAGTAGTACTACTCGGCCGGCCAGTGCCTGTTTAGAAAGAAGAGCAAAAATCATCGGGCCCCAAACACAATGCGGCCTTCCAGTTCCAGAAGAGAGATCTAGGTTAATTTAAAATATATAAATATAAAACTACTAATAGTTGATTTCGTTCCTGACATTGACAAACTGTTCGACAAAACGACCCCACCAGAATTTCCAAGCCAAAGCTACTGGACAAAGAAAACCAACCCATTGTACAAGAGAGATTGAGGGGGGGACTCACTCAGCATCACCAAACCAACCAATCCAATCCAATCCAATAATAATAAAATTTCATATGTAGGCACTTCTCCCTCCTCGCCTACTATGTCTGTCAAACGCCGTGTTGATTTTATCCACCAGCTCGTTCATCGTACTGTATAATAAATTACATAAATAGCTTAATCGGTTGAAAGCTCAAACCATAACTCAAAGTTAATGCCCCATTCAAAAAAATTACCATTGCCTGGGGGCAATTTTTGGTAATGCCAGAGTAATATGTTGTAAAATTCAAAAAGTTGCTGTGGCATTACCAATTTTTGCTCTGACACTACCAGTTGCCTATTACAAACAATGTACCTACGTGGAAACTTCATCAACTGCGTTTGTGCAATTATCATAGACATACCTTGAGCAGTTGGTGAACATGGCCAGATAACTGATCAATAATGTATCGCTGTATTCCTGAAAAAATACAACAATCAAGTCATTTAAGTATCTCAAACAAACTCAATCACAATGTGTCAGACAATGATGTCAAAAGCATAAACAGAACAATAATAATACTAATAAAGATAAACCAATATCAGTAGCCGGTATGGCCAAAGTATGGCAAGCATTGACATATTAACTTAGTATGTTGTTGTGGTTTCAGCTAACAGAAAAAGCACAAAAGCGATGCCACACAACTTCAACAATCTCAAGCCTTATCCTACTATGTGCTATGTGGGATCGGCTAAAAAAATTGCTCGTCTCCATTGCGCTTCATCATAAACAATACACTTCAATGCTCACATAAGTAATCATACCATGCTATCTGTCACCTTTTTTCCAATGTTAGTTTATGTATGCTACTCTGGCTTTTTTAAGAACCCTCCCATAAGATTTAGTTACCAACTCTATCACTTTCCGTCTTCTCAAGGTCAACAAATACAATGTGCAAGTCCTCAGTTTTCTCTTCTATAGTCTTTCAAAAGATGCAAAACATCTATAGTCAACCTTCCCTGCATAAATCTTGATTGGTTCTCAGATGCAAATGTTTTTCCATCACTCGCTCCTAAAGCTTCATTATACAGCTCAATAGCTCAACTATTTGACCCATGGAATGATATTCTAATGATGCAAGAAATGGAATACAAATTCATAAGGTTTCACAAAAATTTGGCAACTGTATACTGACCGTATCATCCCCTGTTAACTACACAATGAACTTTTGAGTAGTTACCATTTACCAAGTTACAAAGTTTCAATACCAATGCAAAAGTTCAAGCGATTTTCTTAAGAAAACGAATTCTACTCTAGTGTTGAACAAGAGACAGAAGATAGAAATACTGACCATCAAGAAGTCATCTTTAAACTTCTGAGATTCGATGACGGGTAATCTTTTCAAAAGACTGGATACTTGCCTAAGCAATGAATTTTCACAAGGAATGTCACCTGCAGTGTGGGCAAGAACACAGCATTCAGACACTATTACAAATTCTTTATTGGTAGCGAAAATGCAAAACCAGCAACTTGTAGCCCAAGCAAAGAGCCAAAGACTCCAAGTTTCTTCAAAGCAACCTCCGGTGCCCAATTTAGTAGAAGAAATTATACTAATGCGTTGCGTTGAAAATTCAAATCAACCAAGTAATCTGTAATGGAAGTGGCATCATGCAAGAGAAAAAAAATTGTAGGAAATATCCAACGTAATATCTGGCAAACCACGTGTATTTGATTGAAAAATAAAATAAGTTTACGTTAAGGCTAGAAATAGTAATAAGCAAACTATCTACCTTTTTCCATGGCAACAAGTTGGTGGTGCAACACTTTGATTCTACTATTAAGCATCTTGATGGCGCTGTGTATGCCGGTCAGATGAGCAGCCACTATGCAAGGAAAACAACAGGGTGAGGGAGCAACAATAAAAATCTTTAGTCCAAAAAATTCAACCAAAAAGACAACACGACACCAACAAGATGTGACACGCCACTCCTCCTACTCATATATAAAAAGGAAAAAGTAAAAGGATTCTCACACTGAGTGGCTGCAGATCCCCCATCAGAAGGTTTTAAATGTGCAACATGATCAACAGATATCCGTTCAGCTTCAACAGTCTTGAAATAAAATGAACAAAGATCAGCCAAGTGCCATTGAGCGTGTGACCGCGTGAAAAGCAGCAGGGGAATGGGGATTACACTAAAATACATACCTCAATGTGATAGCTAGCATTGACAAATATAAGTTGTGGGATGCCATCGATGACGTGCAATTCTGCCAGGTGAAATCGCAGAGAGCAATTCAAAATAATGCTTTATGACAAGAAGCATGAAACATAGGATAAAGAAACGAGAACCCCGCACAATTGAGGAAATCTTACTAAAGACGAAAATGTTCTTTAGGAAACCCAACATTAAAACAATTGACAACGCCTTTGAAAAAATCCAAAAGGTGTGACCTCACCATTATCAACAAGCATGGTGACATATGGAATAGTTGAATAAGTACAAGCCAAAAACTCCTAATTGAGACCAGAATTTCATGAGATGGGTCAAAAGGGAAACAATTAGATTAAGGGGACCAATGAGATTATATGCCTGGTTTAATGCTGAAATTGTTATGTGAAAAGTTGCAACACACTATCACCTCACCAAAAAAATAAAATAGTCAATATTTGATCATTCGGTATATTTCAAGAATACATAGGATGAGGCTTAAATCTGTACAAGGAAGAAAAATCTAAACGGAGACTGAAACAAGTGATTTGCTGTAAGAAAAAGGTATACCTCTTCGGACCACTCAATATGACCCGAAGTTGCTAAGCTGGAACTCAAACACTTATTCCATCAATTTCAAACCTTTTTTTTACTACTTTGTTAATATTCTCCGTTCTTTTCTGAAATTTACTCCTTCAATTCACCACACACACAATTTAGTGATTGGGTTCACTGAAGAACTGCAAATTCATTCGCTAATATACCATGAAATGGTTCAAAAGAACTAGATCGGAGATCGCTGGGTTATCAGCGAGATTAACTTATCAACAAAACATTAAATTTGGAAGGAGTACATTCAAAAAATGAAGAGTACGTACCACTTTCAAATATGGTAACAGGGAGGTCCTTTTGTGAGTGGTTGATTGACGGATTGAGAAGCACATACACAGGGCTCTCGTTTATGTCCATCAACTGTTAGCCAGAATAAATTCAACAGTGTTAACATTGTATGTAGGTCAAAAAAACATAGTATCTCAAAAGAGCAAAGCAAAGCAATTTCAGTTAGAAACCACAAACAGAACAAAGAAAACATGGAACCCATTTAAGAGATTACTGCAATAGATAAATACAAAACACACCACCCGTTTCCTCCCCATCCAGCTCAACAAACAAAAAAAGGCATCATCCTTCAGGTATAGCACTTTGAAAGTATGGCGTGACCCTAAGCTGGAGGTCAACGGTTCGATTCCCGTAAAAGGGGTTGATTTCCGATTGATAACACCCTTCAGTGATGGGGAACCAGCAAAGCCCCTGACTCTAAGCTCTAGGTTACTTGATTAACCTCTCCCCACATTCCTGTGGGATCGGGGTGGGGGGCCCTCACGGTTAGGGTTTAACCGTTTGAAAGTATGGCGTGATAAGCCACATATAAGATCTTGCACTGCAAATATGTCTATTCAAGTCATGTGTTGGTCATTCCAGCAATTTGAGTCCTGAGAACCTCTAATAAAAGCAAGTACAAGGCAAATCACTTGGTAGGTTTAGCCATTCATCAAGCGCACTTGTTGGGGAACGAATAATACTAATTACTAAAATCCCTGACTCCTAATTCACATGACCCAAGATAGAGGGACACGAACAACACAAAAAGCCCCAGAACCCAAAAAAAAGGTTTATTGACAGTCCCATTATTGTAAGATGATGTGATATCTTCTTATTTCCTTTTGTAATCATGGAAGTCAGATCAATAGGTGAAATAATGATTAAGAATAATTACAGTAATGAATCCATGATTTACTGATCTGCCAAAGCAGTTGTGCATTTGTAAGAACACACAAGTACTAGCGGTGTGGCAGAGTCAAAAGCCTAACTAAAAGAAGTGAACACTCTCCCTTTCTACAATGCTGTTAAAAATCACCAACAATGGCATTCGTGTATGCATTAACATGATGATTGACCTAAACTAACAAATCCTGAATTGTTCATTCTAGTGCCTAACAGTTGGTGAGAAACAACCAAGTACTTCACAGTTCATAGAATCCATTAACACAGATCCATTAGGGTAGATAATTTATCTTATTAAGCTGAAGTATTAGAACACAAGCTCAGAAAAGTAAACTCACCGCTCGGTGAATATTCAAGTCTGACTCTTCTGCATCACTTCCCGTTGAATACCATCCTAGTATATAAAAATTTGGAAACACTTTCTTATCTGCACAAATAGTTTAGCACGTTATAATTTGGAGAGAGAAAAAAAACAGAAAAAGTCATCAATGCAGTACAAAGATGAAGCCGCAAGACTCACAAAGCTCTTGCTTCTTCTCAAGGAAGGCGCGGTCAAGGGAGTGAGTAGCAGGATCATACAGAAGCTCGAAACTGTTGAAGATCTCGACGGTACGGCCTCTCTGAACACCGATAACACAGCCAAAAACCCTAGGAGGAGATGAAGGTAAAGCAGAAGAGGAATCGCCGCCGTTAGATGCAGCATGAGTAGAAGCGATAAGCGGCTGTGACTGGGATTTGACCCGGGTGTAGTGATCCGATATGTTGAGTATAACAAGCGGATGAAGCTTGAATGTCAATCCGCTGCTTGAGGATGAAGCCATTATCAAAGACGCTGTGGTTTTCACGGCGGTAGACGGTGGACGGTGTGACGGGGAACAAGAGGGTTTAGGCCTTTTCCTCCGCCCTTGCTTTGGATACTCCTTCGCCTAAAAGAAGTAGGGCTAGTATTTTACAGCTTCTTGCAACCCTTGTTCAAGAAAAAACTCTTTGCAACCCATATAAATCCTAACTAATATTACACCTTATCATTAAAGCTAATTTAATCTAAATAAGTCACGTAAATTAAGAATTTCTGGACTGTTTGCATTAAATATAGTAAAACAAAGTAAATTTGTAAAGCCTGAGTTAAAAATAAAAAATAAATATAGGTAAATTTGTAAAGTGTATGAAAGATAATCTATACTCACACATGTAGAATACATTATCTAAATTTCACTATAAGTATAAATATGTAAAATAGAGAAAAATAGTATTTTAATGTACTTATAGAATGTGATTAAAAAACCGTTTCAGGTGCTATCGTAAGATGGTGTATCTTTTTTCATGATACTATATTTCAGAACGTATAATTTGAATAGAGAATCTATATATAAGTTATGTTCGCTTGAAATGACTTAGAATTAATATGTAATTAATATATATCTAGGAAGATTTTGCGGCATATGACATTTGATGAATTTATATGATTTAAATATACCACCAATGTATCGTTTTAGTGTTGAGCACTGGGGTATAACCTGACATGTGATTATTGTTCGAGTCATGTTAGTGATAAAAAATATACGTGTTAAACCTTTCGCTTCCGTAAAAAAAATGATTTGAATAAATCTCATATTAGGTAACTTATTTTCGTATTATAAATTGCAAGTGCTATTAAAAATTGGACTAAAACACTTGGGGTATTGTACTTCATTTTTAGAGCACATGTAGTGGTCTTTTATTTGGCATTTTTTTTCTGACAACATATGAAAATATAAGCCCTTTTAAAATAATATTTGGGTAATGGTTCAAATTGAGGAGGCTTTTCAGTCCAATACTTCTCCTTCGGCCTCGGTACAGAGAAAGAATGAGAGAAGGCTTTCTTTTCTACTTAATCTATCTAAGGCCAAGGAGGAAGGCCTGGTGTGCAGCCACGTTGCTCATTTCCTTTTCAAATTGACTTAATCTACTAAGAGCAACCGTAGTAAGGGGAAAGTAACCCCTTCCTATTTTTATTATGTTAGAAAATAGCTTTTTTCTATCTTAAAAGTGAAATAATGGTATCCAAATAGCTGGTCATCTCCTTCACAGCATCCCTCTCCCCTTCCATTTGTGGCTGTTGGAAGGGCGTCCACATTTTTTTATCATCACCACCACATCTTTTCTTCTCTCCCCACCGATGACCTTCTTCTTTCCTCTCTTCCATAGAAAATACATCCCATGCTTCTCTCTCATGTTCTTTCATATACTTGCAGCCTTGCAGGAAACACACAAACCAGATCTGTTCATGGCGAAGCATTTTTTTTTTGTTTTGATGATGTTAAATAGAAAATCTCAGTCACAAATTGGGAAATACAAGTTTTTTTTTATGATTTGAGATCTAAGAAAATTGATTTTTGAGTTTTATTATCATACGAAATGTAATTCGTAAGTGTATTTTCCATCAATTTTCATTCTTGGTGAGCATCAATGAACATATATGGTTTTCTGATACATAATTTTTTAGATCTGTACTGTATTTCTTTTTTGTGATTTTGAATTTTATATATCAATTTCCATAGGTTTAAATTTTTTTCTTCAAAAAAAAATTTCAATTGTCCAGTTATTTCTGCTAATGGATCAACGTGAAAGCACTTGATTCAAAGAATAGGTCTTAAAAAATCTTATATTCTATTTTTGAGCATTTGTATTTATGATTTTCATGTTTTTTCGTCATGGATTCAAGATGTTAATGTTAAAGGTTTGACGTTCTTGAAATTTTCCAGTTTTTCACTGTTCTTGCATTGTGATTCAGTCAGTGTCTTTAATTTCTTCCTTGTAAATTTTGTACCCAAGAAAATGAAATTATTTCAGAACAGAAAAGAAAAAGTGATATGCAAAAGGAATTAAAAAATATAAAGTTACATGAATAAGATAAAAAAATGTGAAAACATGACCCAAAGTATGGGAAATAATTTCACACCATTAGGACATCTTTTCAACCAAATAATTATTCACCATCTGTAAAATACAAACCAATAAAAAGTTGCCATGTGTTAAAAAATGACAGTGTGGCTGGCTTTAATTGCCCAGACCAGTACGCTTGCTCTAACTACAATGGCTGCCACGTTGCTTGGTTTTTGCCACATAAGACAGGTTTTATTTATTTTTATTTTATCTACTAAATCTTCCGGTTGTGCTCCACTTTTCTTTTTTTCGCAAAAAATTAATAGAGAAAATGGAAACACAATTGAAACCCTTTCAGAAAGAGAAAAGGACGAAACCTAGATCTGCCCGATGGTAGCACCGAAAATTCCGGCTGCGCTGCATTACCCGGCGGTCCTGTGCTTATTCTGCTGGATATTGTGTGTCTTTGGTGTTGGATGTAGATGTAGGTGTCATATCAGTGTCAATCCGAATGTTAATGAAAAGATTATGTGGCCTGTTTTCCGTCCAATTACGCCGCCCCAAGAGGGTTTTCAAATCGCCGCCTGTGTTTTGATGGATTTAATGGAAGATTTACTTAATCCATTTTTCAAGAGGGAAGATTTTGGGTCTGGTGATGTCATTGATCAGCTGAAGCTGCGCACAGACCGTTGGTCTCGAACTGGAACCGGGTAAAGGAACTTGATTTAGTCATTCCTGCTGTCTTCCATAGGCTGAATTGCCTTACCTACGCCTGTGACATAAGCATGTAAGTATTATTACTGCATTTTAATCTATTGCATGTTGGGTAAAGATTAATTAGTCTAATAGGTTTTACACCGTTTTTCAGATCTAAAATGGCCTTAAATACCCCTCTGATGCTAACAGCTCCTCACAAATTCTCTGCACTTTCAGGTTATTCATAATTTCTTCTTTCTTCTCATCTAATTTGTAATTTACTTATTTGTTTATTAATTACTGCCTTTTTCGGTTCAACTAGATATTCAATGCATGCTCATTTATTTGCATTGAATATACATGAATTATGGGTGATAATGATTTTTTCTGGTTTGTCCTGAGCTATTTATTCCTACTATGATGCCTCCGTCAATCCTAACATAAACTTGTGCTTATACCTACCTTTACTGCAAGAAAATGTTGTGGACTCTGTCCTGCTCGTTTGTGTTAATTTTACAGACCTCTGGCTTCTTCTTATGTGCTGATACATGATTTCTAGCATGTGTTTGCCTGAGCTATGAGTATTCAAACAGATTACTCATTGTATATACTTTGTTTTGCCAACATCTATTCATATCAACGTATTGTTCATAGTTTTTTACACTGGTGTTCCCATAGGTTGTTGTGCATGGAAGTATAAAAGTTGCTGGCTTGTAGACTTGCTTTAAAGTTTTTGCCATTGCTATTTACAGTCTAAATATTCATCGACATGGATTGTTTTGGGATATTTTTTGTGCTGGTGTAACATCTTCTCTTAGGGAACTGTGTAGTATCTACTCATGCCACCATACTGTTCAGTGTTTTCTTACTTATGTTTCCATGGGTTTCTATGCATAAAAATCTTTCGAATGCTGGTTTCTAAACTCATTTTAATGTTTTGGACATTGGTTTTTACGGTTTATGTCTCCTTGAACATGGTGGCTTTGGGATACTTTGTGTGCTTGGTAGCCTCTTTTCTGTTGGAGCTGTGTAGTATTCAGGTTAATGCAGCCTCTGTTATCATGTCAACACTCTGGTTCATATATACACCGGCATTAGCCTGCTTGCTTTGTATATGCTCCATTGGTTTTCTTGCTCACAGAAAATATCAATATACAATTTGTAGTTATATTATCAATAGACAATCTGTAGTTACATTGTGTACAAATAACTTAGTTGGCTCTAAAGTATGGGAATGGATTCATTTCATGCATGTTATTCTGCTTTTAATTTTTTCTCCTCTAATGAATATACAGTCTCATGTTTGGCTTTGTGTATTGCTTTTGTGTTTTATATCAGTTAAGAACAGAAAAGAACAACAGTCAAACGCACCACCGGAGCGCTTTTCGGGTCCTTATGGCTACTTTTCAGGTGTGTTGATTTAGATTCTTTACGTTGTTGTGGGTATTTTTGTTCCTATTTGGGTTGTTCATTCAGTGTTCAATAGTAAAGTTATTCGGTGAGTTTTCATCCAGTATCTGTTGTTGGTGCTAACACATTTTTATAAAAAAAAAAACTTAACAATAAGACATTAATGTCTTCGACTAACTGTCCTTCTCTTGACTTAAAATCCACGCTTGCAACAAGAAACTACAGAGCTTACGCTATTTCACGGTGGAGGGCTAAGAAGATAAAAAAGAAAATATTAAACCAACAAAAAATTAACTTTGAAGTAGACCGTACGGCGTATAGACGTTTAGCGATTGACAGATGGAGGAAGAAAAAAAACCTGTGTATCGGGGATAAAAAAATAGAAGACAAAAAACATGTAAGACAACCACGGTTTACGCCGTTTGTGTCTGCCGGGGAAAGTGGACTGCCATTGTTGGCTTCCGGATGGCCCAAAACACCTAACGCCTCACTACCGTCTACACACATGCCTGATCCATGTGTTCCTATGCCATGCTGCCCTTCGGATGAAAGTATCGGCCCTTCAAATCATTCTCTTAGTTTCCTGCCTGCTCCTGAGCAATCCTCTTGCGTCGATAATTCCAGGCTAGCTCTTTTAGAAAAGTGGAAAGCAAAGCGTTCTTGCAACAGAAAAACAGACACAAAATCTAAAAGTAGGTAGGGATTTGCTAGACATTATTGCCAAACAGGCTGACATGCTTAGAAGTGTGCCTGATTGTAAGCACTGTTTAGCTAAGAAGGTTATACATGAAACTGAAAATTTTTGTTGCTCGGCGGGTAACGTTGCTCTTGTTAGTACTAGGCTGCCATCAGTTCTTACCGGTTTGCTTACTAGCCAAGCACAAGATGCAGTGAACTTTAGGGCATCCATTAGAACATATAATAATCACCTCGCCTTTACATCATTAGGAGCAAAATATGATAAGCATTTAGCATGCCGTAACAAAGGCATCTACACTTTCCGCGTGCAGGGGCAAGTTTACCATTTCATGGATGATCTAATAAGCACAAGCGAGAACTGTAACAACCTACAGTTTACTTCCACGACAGTGACTACGAGATGTCGAATAGATTAGCTAAGTGTCCTCGGCTTTATGAAATGACACTTACACAGATATTGACAGTCCTTAGTGAAAATCCTTACGCAAGGTTTTTTAGAGATCTACGTCATACCCCTAACCTTCATGAGCTTGACATTGTATTATACTGCAACCCTAAGATTGATCAAAGAATTTACAATAAGCCAACCGTGCTAGAGGTTGCTGGAATACTGGTTGATGGCCAAGAAAATCAGCAGAGAAGCATTAAGGTTTATACTCATAGTGGCCATTCACATCCAATACAATATTATTTTGGCCGTTATGATCCTTTACAATATCCTCTTATGTTTCCTTATGGTCAGTTAGGCTGGCACCAAGGAATAAATAAGACCGGATTAAAGATTAATACACGTAAAAGAAAAAGGAATTCTGAGAGCCCCAAACTTCTTGACCCATGTAATGCTGCTAATGCCCAAGAACTGCTTGACCGAGAGAACGAAACACTGAATTTTATTGTCGATCATCCTAACCATGTTTCGATAAGAGAGTACTACTGTTATAAATTTCAGATTAGAGAAAACGATGAGTCTTGCCTCTTACAATTTGGCAGGCTTTTTCAACAATATGCTGTTGACATGTTTGTCAAACTTGAGACCCAAAGATTGGACTATTTTCGGGTACAGCAGAAAAATATACGGCAGGAATTCCTGCAAGGTATCGTCGATGTTGTATCCACTGGGGAAACAGACGCTGCTAGAATTGGTCAGCGCACTGTTTTACCTGCATCATTTACCGGTGGACCTAGGCATATGAGAAAAAAATACTTAGATGCAATGTCATTGGTTCGCAAGTTTGGTAAACCAGACGTGTTTCTAACGATGACATGTAATTCTAACTGGCCTGAAATCAAACGACTTTTAACCAAAGGTGAAGAAGCCCAAAACCGTCCCGATTTGTTATCTAGGATATTTAGAGCTAAGCTTGAAGAATTAAAAACAGAACTGTTTGAGAAAAACATTTTTGGTAAAGTAGCGGCTTACACATACGTCATTGAATTTCAAAAAATAGGTTTACCACATGCACATTTCCTGCTCATCTTAAAGCCTCAGTACAAGATTTATAGACCCGAAGAATTTGATAAGCTTGTTTCAGCCGAACTTCCTGACAAAGAACTTTATCCCCACTTGTACAAGTTAGTGACAAAACATATGCTCCACGGACCATGTGGTGTGTTAAACCCAGCAAATGTTTGCATGAAAAAATCGGGTTTGTGTAGGAATTCATACCCCAAGGAATTTAGTACACAAACTACGATCAACTCAGATGCTTATCCAACTTATAGAAGACGAAATAATGGTGCAAGGGTGAAAGTTAGAGGCGCTTGGCTAGACAACAGATGGGTGGTCCCTTACAACCCATACTTACTGGCGAAGTTTGACTGCCATATCAATGTCGAGATTTGCTCCACTGTTAAGGCAGTCAAGTATATATACAAATACATATGCAAGGGAAGTGATAGAATAATGTTTAATATTTCGCAACGGAGTGGCCGCACCGAAATAAATGAAATAGAACAATATCAGTCTGCTCGGTGGATTTCCCCACCGGAGGCTGTGTGGCGGATTTATAAATTCTCTCTAGGTGAAATGAAACCAGCGGTTATCCAACTACAAGTACACCTTGAAAACTACCAGCCCATAAACTTCAACCACAACAATAAACTGCAAAAGGTCTTGGACAATCCAATGAATATAAGAACTATGCTGACGGATTTTTTTATATGAATACTACAAATTCCCATGCAAGAGAAAAAAAAATGCATGTATAGTGAATTTCCTGATTTCTTCGTCTGGGAACCTGAACGGAAAAGATGGAAAGTGCGGGTCAAGGGCAACCCGGTAGGCCGGATAGTCGCCGTAAATCCAATAGAGGGTGAGCGGTATTACCTAAAGTTACTCTTATCCAAAATCAGAGGGCCAAAGTCATTTGACGACCTGAAAATGTTTCAAGGTCAGGCATTTGAAACCTACCATGATGCAGCTTTAGCCCGGGGTTTTTTGGAAGAAAATAATAGCCAAGAAAACTGTTTACGCGAAGCATCCATGTACTATATGCCTTACGAACTTCGACGTTTGTTTGCTACGTTGTTGGTATATTGTTCTCCCAAAGACCCTGTAAAACTTTGGGAGCAATTCCAGTCCCCTTTATCGGAAGACATAGCCAAACAGACCAATCTAACAAAAGAAAAAATTACACAAATTTTCTTGCAACAGATCAACTCGTTCTTACAATCAATGGGAAAAGATATTGGCTCATACGGTTTGATACCGTATGGCGTTAACAAAGACCAGTTTGAAGATCAAACAAAAGAGCTAAGGTGTGAACAAAATATCATAGTTTCTGAGGCTGATATTAACTCAAAAAAATTGTTAAATGTAGAACAACAAACAGCTTTTAATTGCATAACCTATGCCATATACGAAAATCAACCAAAATGTTTTTTTGTCGATGGTCCTGGCGGCACGGGTAAGACTTTCCTATACAGGGCATTGCTTGCTGATGTTCGTTTAAAAGGGCATATTGCTCTAGCAACAACTACATCTGGCATTGTAGCCTCGCTATTACCAGGAGGTAGAACTGCTCATTCTAGGTTTAGAATCCCTGTGGACTTGGAACCAGGATCTACGTGTAGGATAAGTAAACAGACTTCGCTAGCACAAATGATTAGAGAGGCTAAATTAATTATATGGGACGAAGCGCCGATGTCAAAAAGGAATGCAATAGAAGCACTTGATGATTTGCTGCAAGACCTTATGAGCAATTCTACTCTTTTTTGGGGGTAAGGTCGTTGTGTTCGGTGGAGATTTCAGGCAGATTTTGCATGTTGTCCCCAAAGGCACAAAATCTGAAACTATAGATGCATCCTTGATAAGATCACCTTTATGGTCTAGCTTAACAAAAATTAAACTTGTGGAAAATATGCGGGCACGTCTTGACCCTGCCTTCACTGAATTCTTGTTGGAGATCGGTGAAGGACGGCGGCAAGAACATGATAGCGAGCCTATTGAACTGCCAGCTGATATTGTTATTATGAACGAAACTAACAATGACGGTTTAGACTTTCTCATAGATAAAGTATTTCCACACTCTGAATTGTCTTCTAATCTTTCAAGCCATTATATGAACAAAGCTATTCTTACAACAAAAAACTTGTTTATGGATGAGATAAACGAGCAAATGATCCACCAGTTTCCAGGCACTGAAACCGAATATACAAGCTTTGACCAAGCATTGAATGAGGATGACCAAGGCCAATATGAGGATATGTTGAATAATTTAACTCCCAGTGGGCTGCCACCACATAAATTAGTTTTAAAACCTAATGCACCAATAATTTTGTTGCGAAACTTGGATCCATCTGAGGGTCTATGTAATGGTACACGTCTAATTTGCAAGTGCTTAGATAAAAACGTAATACAAGCGGAAATAGCGATAGGAGACCATGCCGGTAAAACTGTTTTCATACATAGAATTCCAATGAAGCCTACTAACAGAGAATTTTCTCCCGTTCCATACAAAAGAATACAGTTCCCAATTAGACTATGCTTTGCAATGACAATAAACAAATCGCAAGGTCAAACTCTAGATTTTGTGGGTGTGTATTTAAAAGAACATGTTTTCTCGCACGGACAGCTTTATGTTGCCTTATCACGTGCAAAAACGGCTTCTTGTGTTAAAGTACTTATTGCACCTTCCTTTTTCAAAACAGGAAATAAAAATACAACTAAAAATGTCGTCTACAAAGAAGTATTATTAGACTAATAACACATTATTCATTTGTGACATTATAAAAGCAATTGTACAGATTTATAAGTCTAGAATATCTGTTGATGTATACTTTTGTTTACTACTGAGACTTAAGATCAAGTGACTGACTGTTTCGCTCTGCTGCTTGATATTAAAGACGCACAACAACCGTCCACTGTCCGATGCTGTTCAGGTGAATCCTGATCTAAGAGATTGGACTGTTTTGGTCCAGTGTTTATTCAAGTCGAAGCTAAAGGTGTCTCAATATGGTTCTGATTACAGAAACTACCTATTATGTGACACAAAGGTTTGTTGCATTTATTCACCGTACTTTGTTTATGAATGTATGCCATGTAAAATACTTATCTGCCATTATAAATTGCTCATATTTTTCCGTTTATAATCACAGGGCACACTTGTATCTGTGATGACTATGACCAGGCAGTTGCGAAATTTAATAGGCTTTTGCAGCCTTATAAAAGATATTTCATATCCAATGCCACTGTTAAACTGGCCAAACCAGAGTACCAGGTTGGTGAGTATGGGTACACATGGACTTTGTATGGTAGGACTCCTGTTGACGCCGTGCGCGAGCCTATTCCTCCAAATATTCCTTATGCTTTTGACTTTATCAACTTTGCGGACATGTACAAGCACGCTGACTCTGACACAGGCATTGGTATGCACGATATACTCTTTCGCCATTTTCTGTTGTTAAATACAAATAGGTTGATTTATACTTTTACTCTTTCCCGTTACGTAATTCATCCCATGATGAAGTAAGGTTGCTAGAAAGCAAGTGTTTGGGGATTTTTTTTACAGTTTTCCTACTATTGCTACTGATTTTTGACATGAACTACTTTTCCACAGCAATTAAGGCATTGGTTATTGCTTCATCCTCTGTGCCTCATCCTTCGTACAACTCAGTCCGAGATTACGTTATCGTCAATAAGGAGTAAGTGTGTTATTCTCAGAAATTTCATGTACCCCATATTGCCATTACTAATTCCCTTTCTTGTAATAAGTGCTTCAGATTATAACCAAGTAATTTTGGTTATACTATTAAACAGAAAACGGATGACGCTTTTGCGCCTGTGGGATGACACATTGGACAATGATGAGTTCAATGTTTCGGCAAAGTTACCCGAACCAACCATCATTGTTGGTATTAACCTGAAAATCACCACGCACCACGGTATGTAAAAAAATTAAAAGGTCATGTTCTCATATACTTCATTTTCTAACAGGTTTTTACATTTCTTTTACAATTGTCTCATGCCTCGCATTTAGGTCTGTCTGTAAGCACCAGGAAAAATTCATTTTTCCTGCGTGAACCGCCTTCGGCAGAAGATGACTTATTGCTTGACTGGTATGTGTCATGTTCTTCATTATGTATCCGCTTTTGGACATCCACGTTATAACCAACCCTTTCGTATTACCCTGATTGGAAGTGTCTCCTTCCGAAATAAATAGATCCATTCGTTCACTTTAAACAGGTATGCTGAAAATGTTGAGGCATTGAAGAAACTTCTGGATGAAAAAGCTTACGTAGATACCTACAAACTGCTTCCTCCACCAGATGACATGTTGCTTGTCCGTTTGGAAGACTTTGTATCTAACATTCGTGTGGTACGTAAAAGTTCCCCAAATAAAGAAAGCTCCTTACCAATTGAACCACACAGTTATATATATATATATATATATATATATATATATATATGATATATATATATATATATATACTTTGTAAACTATGATTCTGACAAAAACTGCTTGGGTGGCTGCTACTATGCACATGCTTCCCGCTCAAGAAAAGCTATGGTATAGTGCTTGTGAGCATTGTGGTAAGTCCTTCACTGCAGCGGTAGGCTTTGAAACATCATGCACAGCATGCGGCAAGGAGACAAAACTTCAACCTCGGTATATCCTTTGTATATGTTATGCTCTGTCAGATAAATCTCATAAACTAACATGTTCTGTTGCCAAAATGCAGCTGCCATATCGGAGTGTTTCTGAACGATGAAACCAGAACACTTACTGCTATGTTGTTTTCGCCAGAAGCTGACAAAGTTGACAGGATTCACAGGGTTTCAGATTAAGGAGGCAGCTGATAAGGTACAAGTCTTCATCTTCAAATTAAGACCCTACTGGATTATATATCAACAATGCCATATTCTTATTTTTGTACATTATGAGTATATATTCCTGTATTAAACATATTCACATATACTTATAATATTGCAAAACAAAATAATACATTGAAGTTTCCATGGAAATTAAAACCTGCAAAAAATTATGCATATGCTACGATTGTGTGCTTCCTTATTGTCATTCCAAGTAATCCGACTGCATTCATTTAGTTCAGTGGTATGTTAATACTGAATTATTATCTGCAATTGTTAACACTTTTTGCTCTACGCAGAACACTCCTTTGACAGATGCTATTGGTGCAAAAATCGACAGAAAGCCTGTCATTTGCTTTGTGAAAGGCTTCGACAAACTGTACCGAGGGAACACTGAAATAAGCTACCCTATTGTGAAGGTCTACACTGAACAAGAAATTGCGTCCTTCAGAGCCTCCCAAACTCTTCAGGCAACAGCACCTGCTGATGTTATGTTGCCAACAGTTGCTGCACCTTTTTGTGGTTCCGAACCAGGAACAACAATTCTTCAGCCCTAAAACAAAGCTGGTTGTTGAAGAGATTGCAAACACATCTACCAACCTAGAGACAACTTGTGCAACCTACCTTTCTCCCAAGAGAGGGCTAATGTTCACAGTTGGCGGTTTAGGTAAAACTCCTTCTGATGCACCTTCCGATATTTCGCAACCAAATGCTGTTGAAACCTCCTGCTCCAGTGGAAATGAAATTCTGCAAAGTCCAGGCAAGAAAATCAAAGGCAAGGAAGAAGAAAACTAAGGCGTAGGGAGGTACTAACGATCCAGCCATGTTTTACCTTGGATGTAGTTATTAGAATATAACTTTTTGTTGTATGCTTTCTTGCAAAGAACAATCTACATATTAGAACCATTAGTTTCAACATCAAGAAGACTAATGGCATGATAATATGCAGACCTGTTCTTGCTTGGCATGCTTACTCCCAACTTTTATTTGCTGCCCTGTATATGGTATGTTTGCCATTTTCTTTTGGGAATCTTGTGCTTTAGACAAGCACATATTTTGCTTTTTATGCTGTAAGGTATGTTGGGGTTAACTTCAAGGTGATATCTAAATAAATTGGCTGGTTATGTGATTATTCCTATGTTTTCTACTATTGTTTGTGCATTGTCATTGATAAAATCAATGCTACTTTGTTATCATTCATGTATCATACCAAGAACAACATAACAGTACAATTGCTCTGTCGTTACATTGTATGCATTACTTCGATGGGCGGCCGTGCCTTGCACGGCGTCCATAACACTAGTTTTACCAATGAATAGGAAATAGATATGAGCTATTACGTCAAAAAAGAATAGATAATTGAGAAAGGACTTTAGAGGATTTTTAGTATGAAACCACTACATATGTTTCTTCATTAGTCATGTGATTCACACGGAAGGAGTGATGTGCATGTAATTTTTTGTAGGTTCCAAATGATATTGGCCGTCTAATATCGGCTTCTCAAACTGCCATGGAGGAATTAATAGTTGAATCACACGAGGGTAGAAGTCGTGATGTTTTCATGCCTCATCCCTTGGTATGGGTATCTCCGAGCATGGATAATGTTAAATGCAGTGTTGATGCACCGGTCCATGGCGACTAGCGTGCGATTGTCGATTGGGGTGCTTTTTCATGACCATGATGGACGTGTCTTGCATGTTGTATCGGAGCTAGTTGTTTGCCTCTTTTCGGCTGATGCTTTGGAAATGATGGCCATTATGCGAGAGTTACACTTGGTGGAGCAATTGGGTTATCACTCTCTTGTACCTAAGAGCGATGCTCTTTTGTGCGTTCAGCGGCTCTGGCATCAATCCGAGGATCTTTCCGGTAGGATGCTTAGGCATGGATTGTTTAGCGTTGTCTTCTTTCTTTAGTTTGTGTACTTTTTCATTAATTAAATGCAGGCCAATGTTTCAACCAATTTGCTTGCTAAGGCATGGTTAAGTGTCAATGATGTGCATGTCGGAAGTCAAATCCTCCGGATGATGTTATTCATGATTGTACTTGTCATCTGATGCAATAAAAAATTTTGGTTTCGCAAAAATATTATTATGTGTGTTGTTTTTTTTTTTCGTTCTAAATTTAAGGTTAAAAGCTAGTATAGGCAAAATAATATCAGATGCATTTGAAATCGAGAAATCGGAAAAAAAAAAAATCTTAATAAATTACGAAATTTCAATGAATATCATTCCTTCGAAAAAATAAAAAAATAAAAAAATTCAATGAATATCCAGCTATATCTCTTTCATTTCGATTGAATAATAATACCCTCTCTCTAAAAATAAAAATAAAAAGAGCCATACTGTACCGTAGCATAGCACACAGAGGTAGAAGATAAAACTTGTAATCAAAATCGCAAGGCAGAAGATCAAAGTAAGTAATCATGGCGATGAGGGAGCTTGTTACCGGCGGTGCGGCTTGTGCTGTGCCTGGCTCTTCTTCTTCATCCAATCCTCTTGGTGCTATCGCCAACGCACTTATTGGCTCTTCCTCTAAAACCCAGGTCAAACAGATATTTTCCTTCTTTTTCCCCCAATAATTTCAGCTTTCTGTTTAACTGTAAACTGTAATACAAGATTACCGAAGTAGCATGTAAGTGGAATAATTGGGAATAATTAGCCCTGTTTTTTCGTTTACCATTTGTTGTTCTGCTTTTGAATCTTTCGAGCTAAGGGAAATAATCCGAGCTTTTTAGATTTTTGTGTGAGTTATTTGTTTACTATGCGATAAAAGAGCTATCTTTATTCAGCTTAATTACTCAGCTGCTATAATATAACATTTTTATAACACCCCAAAGTTACTGTTGCAGCTCATACTGGCAATCGACTTTTCCTAAGAACACAATAGACTTGATTCTTAGCTCTAGAATATACTTTCCGTTGGTTGATTGTTTTGGTGTGTTGCTACCCTAAAACACTGTGGTGCCACGCTAAAACACTGTGGTGCCACTTAAGGGATTTTTACCACCGCGTTACTTGTTTATTTCTTAGCCATTTAAGTCAAATTGAAATCTCCTTGACATACCTCGAACCGGATATGGATTGACATTTACTGAATTCTGTAAATAGGAGAGGCTTAGGGAGATTCCTACGTCAACATCAACTCCATTAGATGGAGGCGGTGTTTATGGGAGCGGGCAAGATCCGCTGGCAGCACTTCCAGGATCAGAATTTGATCACGCTCTGCAGCATAATGCACAGGTAAGAAGCTCTTACTTTCTGGGAGTTGCTTTATTTTTGTGTTGAATCGTACTAGTGATAGTGAATTTGGGCAGGGATCAGAATTCCTTCAAGGGTTCCGGGCTTCTGATCAGAACAGATTTGCACATGCTTGGGACGAGATACAAAGACCGCAGATTCCCGTAGCTAACTTTCCTCTTGAGCAAACAAGATTTCAACCACCTGAATTGAGTGGTAAGGTTGATTGTACTTGGATCGTCTTCATGTTCTTATGCACAGGGCTCCCCCTATCTTGGAGAACTTTAGAGAATCCCTTCCCATTAATTCTACATGACATTAAGCACGTCTGGTTTCAAAAAATCTTTGCTTTCAACGTCTGGGTTGACAGCATGGGGCACATGCTGGGTGGGTCCCAGAATAGTCTGACCACCTTGTATCTTAGTTATACAGCCTTGCCTTGTCCATCCATTCAGATGCCGTTTCAAGAATCCAAAAACTAATAACTCGACTAAAAATCATGTGGTGACACCTCTTACTTTTGCATCAAGACAGTCATTTCAATGACTTCCGCATACACCATACTAAAATTCAAAAGCACGTGTACTGCATGAGTGGACATAATTTTTATTACCGATTGTCATGATTTTTGTTGGAGCTTAATTGCTAATTCATTGTTCTTTTGGGTTTCACATCCATGTACTCCCATAATGCAGGCCCACCCCAAAGAGTATTGTCTGGCTTCTTGCATTCCTTTGTTAGCAGTAGCCATGGTGGCATTCCTTTTAGCCCTGCCCCACTTCCAGCATTGGGGTTGTCTGAAAGTGATAAGCAATGTATACGCAATCGAAGCAGTATAATGGCACGGCATTTCTTTGCTGATAAGAGTGACGACTTTATAAATTCACAGGTTTGGTAGCTATGTACATTCTTTGGATTCAGGTGTATTATTTTGTTCCAAGAGTGTCATTCTTATCTCCGTGTGCACAGCCTTATTTTGCTGAGTTTTCCTGAATCGTCTGAGTTCTGTTCATGGGAAGAATACCGTAGTCCATTCAGACCACTAAACTGTAGTATAATTGATAGTTGACACATCGCAAAATATCATTATTGTCATGAAAACGATAGCAGCATCCCTTGGTAGGTTGTCCATGTTATGCTGAAAAGTGATGCATGTTTTGCTGACAGCAGACCTTTATCAAGATGCCATATTTTAATGTTAACAATGAATGATGGACACCAGGATTGTGTCAGACTTTGCATCATCCACTTCTATTTTGCAAAATATAAGCGTGTCTGATTGGTTACAGACAGCTGAGTGTATGGGGAAGTATCCCCTTGCATGGTCCATCGAACGTCGGACCATTTAGGTCTCATGTGTCGTGTACGCGCCTTATATTTCTGTATGAGTCTGTCTTGCATGGCTAGCATGTGACCTTTGATCTCCTGGCGATTGCTTTTACCATTGTGCCAAGGCTTCCCTTTTAAGCATGCTGATAGGTTACCTTGAAGCTACTGTGTTTCTTTCACACCTAACTGCTAATGAAATGCCATTGGTCCACTCAGGTTAATGCTCTGTTGTCTTCGTTAGACATTGATGGTGACATCAGAGCTATTGGTCCTGCTCGTGGAAGATTTCAGCAAATGGAGGAATATTGGAATGAGTCTCAAGCCATGAAAGTCAGCCCTCTTGCTGCAGATGGATGGGTTGCCGAATTTTCACAGCAACCAATTGGACATGGCGACCCCAGGAATTGGGTTCAATCTTTCGAAAGAGAACATGGTGCAAATGGGTGGGCCTCTGAGTTTGAACATGTAAGAAAATGAAGTTGTTTGGTTTTCATTTATAACCTCCAATCCATCATAAATCTTGAATTCTTAGACACCTGTAGAATCTGTTGTATGTCAAGGGACACTCATTTTTGTGCTTCTATTTTCTCTTGAGAGTTGTGGAGTATTTACCAAGTTGTTGTAACTGCTTGAGTCATAATTTTTTCGTGCAACTTTCAAGGACTGAGCATTTGGCTTCTCCTGGATAGTTTCCATCTGCTGAGCTAGTTTATGTGAAATGCTTGGTTAAACAACCAGAACTTTTATTGCAAGAAAGACATAGGTATAAAAAGAAAACACAACTAAGACACATGCATTACCACAACATGATATTATGGCTGCCTCTGGTTGGTTTCTAGTTGGCCTATTAAATTGTCTGTACTTTTGCTTACTCATATGTATATAATGCTGGGCCCGGTGTAAAATTCTTCTTCCACTTATCTGATGTGATGTGGGTTTCTCAGCTACTCAGCTCTATGTGAATGGCTGATTTTACAACATTCTCAGATTACAGTTTCTAGCTCTAATTTACAAATTTCACACATTCCTCAGGAGCATTCACAACTTGCTTCTATAGATCAGATGAGAGGCGGAAACATTCCCAACTTAGCTACCATGCAGCATTCTCAAATGCTTGCTCATACTTTAGCCCAGAACAATGACCCAAAATTTCAGGTTTGGTTTGTTGCATAAAGTCTATTCACTAATGTCTACTCGTCTATTCACTTACTTTATAACCACTCAGTTGTTTGAACATTTGTGGTACTTATTTGGTCCTTGTAGAATTCAAAGTTTCTACAATTTGTTTCCAAGATGAGTAGTGGTGAACTGACTATTCAAGATAATGAAATAAAGCCAGCAGGAATGTCAAGACCTGGGGATTGGGCAAATGAATATCAGCAACAATTTAGCGGTGGGCAGACGTGGGCTGATCAGTTTGCACATGAGGAGGTCAGTACTAATTAACTACTTGAAGTATTGTCTATTATTCTACTATGACTTGCTATGATAAGTTCGAAAAAAGATGCTGACCTGTTTGTTCGCTTCCTTGTGCATGCACAAATAAGGTCATCCAGTTTTGGTTGTCCCTGACCCCCCGCGTCTATTTTTCTTCCCCTTTATTGCATCTTTCTTTTTAAATTATCAGTTTGTACTTGATCTGAATCAATTGAAGGCACAGTTTAGTTGTTTCCACACTTAGACCTGGGCTCCTATCAAATGACTTTATTTTCCTTTTGAGTGCCCGACCAATGAACTTTTTTTTTAATCCTTTTCCATGTGACTCTTATTTTCAGCTTTCGAGAGGACCAGATGGATGGGCAAATGAGTTTGCTGCTCAGCGTGAGTCAAAACAACTGACTGATGATGGGTGGGTTAACGAATTTTCGAAGCTGCATGTTGATGACTGGGCTGAAGAATTTGGGCAGCAGGTTGCTGATGGAGTGCTTGGGGACGCTTCTGCTGATAATTGGGCGAGTGCATACGATGAGTAAGCCTCTCTAGAAGTTTTATTTTTTGTTTGTTTGTTTGTTGAAAAACTATAGCTTTTGCCCTTTACTTCTAACTATTATTTCTTTCTCCATTGTCTTGTCCTTAAGTTGCTGCTGAAATTCGTTTCCCAATCATCATTATTGGTCATTACCATTTTTTGTGTTCCTAGATAATTGGTGTCCTGAATTGGTCCCCCCCATCACCACTCCACACACACACACACACACACACACACACGTCTCTGTCCCTTCTACGTCACTTAATCAATAGGACTTTTAGGGGATACCAGTTATTATCACCCTCTTTCCCCCCCCCCCCCCTACTTTCTATACCTGGTTGTGCCTTCAGATTTCTATGGTATGCTTATGGGACAGTGCTTATGTGCTTTCTTGATGCATAGGTATTTAAATGAACAAGTTTCTCTCAAGCAGCATGGAGAATCATCGAGAGGTGTATACGAGTTTTCTGATATGAACCCTTATGTTGGTCACCCCAACCCTCTGAAAGAAGGCCAGGATTTGTTTCGTAAGGGTCTTTTGAGTGAAGCAGTTCTTGCTTTGGAAGCTGAAGTTCTGAAGAATCCTGACAATGCTGAGGGCTGGCGGTTGCTTGGCATAGCTCATGCCGAGAACGATGATGATCAGCAGGTGAAGCTACATGTTCCATTTTATCATTTATGTGGAACTTAGCTATATCATAGCCATTTTAATATTTCTTTACATCCGCATGGTGTTGCATTGATTGTTCTGATCTTA
Source organism: Gentiana straminea (assembly GCA_036785695.1). Lineage (NCBI taxonomy): Eukaryota > Viridiplantae > Streptophyta > Magnoliopsida > Gentianales > Gentianaceae > Gentiana > Gentiana straminea. Next base: position 19,476,150 of record JAVUPR010000266.1, on the reverse strand, counting down.
ACAGGCCATCGCAGCTATGATGCGTGCTCAGGAGGTTGATCCAACAAACCTTGAGGTTCTGCTAGCCCTTGGCGTCAGTCACACTAATGGTCAGTAATTACCTCAGAAGAAGCTAATGTAAATCTGAATGGCTAACTGAATATAATTTGCATTATAGTTAATCTAGGTTGCATGGGTACATATACACATATATGGGATATGCAGGTGCGATTTTAAAAAAAGAAGGATATAGGTACAACAGGCATATGTGGAAATACTATAAATATAAAGGATCAAGCGTACATAATAAATCTGTAAGGACCAAATAATTAATATTATTATAACACAATTTTTTGTGGTTCTCTGAATTTTTGGTCGTTTTTCATCATTTTGGACAGTTTTTCATTCATTACCTAGCGGTATTTACTCAATTTTCAACACGGTTCTTCGTTTCACGTATCCGAGTTATGGTGCATATACATATCCTGTATTATGAAAATTACAAATTTGCCCCCAATCGTGAATCCGGAGCATCTGGTGTGTATCTATGTCGGATACATATCATAAATGGTACACACGCCACCAGACAAAAGCATCCATGCATCATAGTAGTTAATTGAAGTCTCTACGCTTCTGCAAGAAAATAAAATAAAAGCGCATTTTCACATCGAGATATTAGTAGTTAATTGAAGTCTCTATGCATTGGCAAGAAAAGAAAAGAAAAGTGTGATTTTCACACCAAGATACTGTGGCCGTTGTTTAGTGGTTTATATCAAGGATACTTATCATTATAAATAGGTAAACAATAATAAAGGTTTTTTTTTGGGAACGATGTACTTATGTCATCTTTTATAATTCTCAGAATTGGAACAAGCAGCTGCACTGAAGTACTTGTACAGCTGGCTACGGCATCATTCAAAATACGGGACAGTGGTGCCTTCTGAACAGCCTGCTTCTCTTTATTATGCAGATGTAAGGATCGCAACATACACTCATAGTCTGCTTTCATGGAGCACTTTGATCTAGATTTGCACCTGATTACTTTATATCCTCTACCTGAGAGCTGCATTAGTGGTTTTTTGAACTGCTCTATTTGCTTTTTTGCATCAGGTGGCTAAGTTATTTCAGGATGCGTCAAAAATGTCACCTGAGGATGCTGATGTACACGTGGTACTTGGCGTGTTATATAACTTGTCTAGAGAGTATGACAGAGCTATTGAGTCTTTTCAGACGGCTTTGAAACTCAAGCCACGTGATTATTCCCTCTGGAACAAGTTAGGTGCAACACAGGCCAATAGTGTGCAGAGCGCTGAAGCAATTTTGGCCTACCAAAAGGTACTCTCTTGTGGTCTCTTTAGTTGCTTTGGTTCCTTCCATATCCATGCCCTGGCCCCCACCCCCACACACACTAGAAAAAGTTGTGCAAATGGAAGGCCAATTATTTGCTATGGTATCCTAGCTGTTATATTTGTAGAACCAGCAAAACCTTGTGGTCTCTGTACTAAGATGATTTGTACTTCTTGTTCCAGGCATTAGATTTGAAGCCAAACTATGTACGTGCTTGGGCAAATATGGGTATCAGCTATGCCAACCAGGTAATAATTTCATGAACTTGATTCGCATGTTACTGGATTCTGGATTTTTGGCATACTAGATTGTATTATACTGGCTTGAGCAATTGCTGTTTGAGCAGGGTTTGTATGAGGAGTCCATAAGATATTATGTCCGAGCGCTTTCAATGAATCCAAAGGCAGATAATGCATGGCAATATTTGAGAATATCTCTCAGGTAGTTCTTTGAGACCACTTGCATTGCACTAGATACTTTAAAACAAGATAAGTCTGTCTAGGGAGTCTTTAGGGTCACCATAACGAGGTTCAACCTCTGGAAAGTCGAACCTCACACCATGAGGTTCAACTTTCCAGAGGTCGAATGTACAATTGACCTCTAGAAAGTTGAACCTCACACCCCCAATATGGTGCCACGGTGTATGTTGCGTGGTGCCATTAAAGGCGTGCCCATCTGTAAAATAGAGATCAAAATCATCCAGATCCATAAAAAACCATGCAGCAGAACCTCTACTTGGATCTTAAAATACAAAATCTCTAAATTATGCACTACATTTACAGCACAAAATACATGTTCTTTATCCAAATGATGTGTTGTAGAGATTCTCAAGCATTTCACTCTGCTGTTTTGTTTTCAAATTTCAGCTGTGCCTCACGAAATGATATGGTAGAAGCCTGTGACGCGCGGAATCTTGATGTTCTTCAAAAGGAGTTTCCACTCTAAGACTCGGAAAATTTGGAAAATTCATTGAAGTGATAAAAAAAAGAAAAAAAAAGAGAAGGAAGTGCTGGCTGGGTTGTACCTGTTGTAAAATGGCTGGCACAATGTACCTTAACCATTATTAGTGGTTTTAAGATTTTTACAATTTATAGGCCGGAAATCTTTATAGATGAAATAAGCAGAAAAGAGTGATTTGCTAATAACCCTTGCGTGAGGAACAGTAAAAGCGTGGAGGGTTTGTAACCTGTTTCACTTTACAAATAAGCATTCTTTCTATTTTCCAGAAAATTTCAACTTTCCCTTTACTATAACTATTGTTTTTGTTTCTTCTTTTCTTGTATGTACTTAAAGCTCCAAATGAAAAAAAAAATTTGTCTTGAAATTCAGTGTATTTGCACTGAGATGATGATCAAACTGCATATTGTAACTCTGCTATCTATGGTAACGGGAAATTCTATTGCAGAGACTACCTATTGAGGAGTATCACATTTTTTTCTCTTGCATCGCAATGCTAACGTGATTTAACTCAAAAAAGAATCCAAGAAAAAAAACTGGTGAATAAATGCAAGCCAAAAATAGAATAACCACTAGCAAAAAATGTTTTTGATTTGATCATTTACATATTATCATTGTCTCCCAGAAGCAGCAGCATTCAGAACCAAAAAGCACAAGGTACAAAAAATACATTTTCCCAACATGACACCACCAATTGGCAAAATGCAATAATATTCACACTTTGGCCATTTGTTGCCATTCACACATTTCGCCTTCAGATGAAAATTAAACAGCAGGGAGACTTGAAGAAATGTTAGCTCAAAAGCAGCATACCTCCATCTTCTATGGAGTCCTTTCCTTTCGGGCATTTCACAACCACTTGCGCCAGCTTCCTGTTCTTTTCTCAACGGATAAGAACCTAGGAATACTTAGGAGACTGTTTACCCTTGTAATACCTTCAAGTGCTGACCATTCTTCCTTTTCAGCAGTTGATATGCACTCACCCAGGCTTCTTTTTGATTGACCAACACCGTTTTCTGTCAGCTTTTTCTCTGATGATTCTTCAACAGACGGTTTTATCTCTCCCGAATCTCGTACATGAACAGAAATTTGAGAAGCCACACGGTCCTTTACATTAGCATTTGTACTGATTGCTGTTGTCATTCTGTTATTTGTGGATTCGGTCAAAACATTTTCTTCCCAAGCTAAATCACCGTCACTTGGATGATCAAGAAATAGGCAGACGGCGGCACAGTCATCCATTTTTGAGGTGGGATATTTCAGCCTCCATGCTCTAGTTGCAGAATCAACAAGGGCTCTTGTTGCTGTCGAACGGCTAGGAGCCGAGTCCACCACATCTACAACTTCTTGGTTAGATAGAACATCCCAAATCTGCATAAAGTAGTAATAAAGCATTAAGAAGGAAATGAAGTTTACGAAATTTCAAAATACTGACTGAAAGGGCAAACTATTACCCCGTCGGAGGCAAGTACAACAAACTCATCTTTAGGATTAATCGGATGATGATAAACGTCCGGGACAGATATCAGCCCAAAATCCTTCAGACAGAAGTCTCCAAAAGCTCTAGCCATAGCCAAACCTGGTGAATCACTATTAGGCAACCAGACACGAGAAACATCCGGTTCATCTTGCAATGCAAAAACCCTTCCTTTACATTTCTGTATCCGAGCAGCTTCTCCTGGTTCAAAGTGAACAAAGAAAAAAACCTCAAGTTGTTAGAATTTAGAGTGATTCTTATACAACGTGATGGATTTGTAGTTTTGGCTTGCAACGCTACATGAGCAGGAGATAACTTTTTGAGTTGTGTGAGCATGCCCAATTAATGCCTTGGAGAGAGAGAGAAAGAGAGTTACTTGGAAGATTCGGTTTCAAGTCAACGGTCAACTGCACAGCCGTTAAAGAGTCGTCTTTATCTTTTGTTGCCAACACAGCACGCGAATCACCAACATTTCCGATTATGAGATCTTGGCCCTAAATTATAGTAAGGCAAATATAAGACATAGTAAACCGACTTTGTTTGTTTGTCCATTTACACAAGTAAAAAAAATTCAGCAACAATCACATTCACATTGCATATGGTAGGACTACACCTCAAAACCAATAAGGGAAAGAGTTGAGGTTAAATAAGCAGACGTCTCTACTGTATTCCAACCGTTGGATTAGAGTCATATAATGCTGAAGATGGAAATAGTACCTACATACCTTTTTGTTGTTGGAGAAAAGATCCTTAAAACAAGTTTTCCAATAAAAAGCTACAAAAGAGCGAGGTGGTGGCAAACATGTATGAAAACAAGATGCTCTAGTTGTACCTTAAGGATAAGATGCAAGGCTTGCAGGTTGCAAGGAGTTGACCAAAATTGCTACAATGCCTACAAATTCTTGTAAATTCTAACAGCAAACCTTAAAGTAGGCAGGAGGTTGCAAAGGTTCGGAGTAAGCAAGAAACCTCGGTCGTTGTCATGAATACGAAACCTCAAACCTCAAACCTCAAATTTGAAAACTTTTTGAAGGGTTCTTAAGTGTGTAGCTAGGGAAAAAGGAGATGGGACTCTCTTGGAAAAAGACACAAGTGCAAAATTCACTATATAGAGGAAGGACGTAAGCTAATGCTTCAAGATCCACCGTTCCTATAACAGGACGAGATACAAAGTTTACAAGAAATTAGGATGGACAAGAACAAGATAGCACTCAAAACATGTCCCGTTATCTGGTAATATAACTGAGCAGTGAGCCTATAACTTCTGTTAATGGAATTAAGCAACACAAAAAGCAAGAATTGTCTCTACATTTCATACAGGAACATGAAACTGAATTGCGATGGGACACATTACCTTCATAACCAAAGTCACGGCAGTTGATCCGCTACAGAAACAGTCAATAGTAGGATGCAACTTAAGTTCCTTATCCATCAGCTTAAATGCCTTTAAAATCGACATCTTGAGAGGCAAATGAACGTTAGGGAAGTTCTCACTGCCCTCACTTTCGGTTGATTCACCACAATCATCCTCAAATGCTTCAACTCCAAGATTCTGAGGATCAAAATTTTGACCATCCTTGGATATTGACTCCCACTCTTTCCTTAGTAAAAGGGGCAGACAATCCCGAACTTTCCTCGCAACCATATGACCATAAGGACCATGACCGTCGAAAACCCCACAAAACACGGTATCCGTCAAAGAACAGAAATCCTATTAGGAAAACATTGTGAGCAAGTCAGTCGTACTAACTACTAACAATAAGCCGACTAAAATATAAATTGATCCTCAATGTCATTTTTTTGGTAAGTAATTCATCGTTGATCTACTTTTCAACATATAATGATTCACATGAAAAATTAAAAAGGGTGTCTTTAGTGGCACACACACCAAATTTACCATTTTCAGCACCACAATACAATCAAATTTTGCACAGTCGATTCTGGAAATAAGATTGAGAATCGACTTTCCGTTGGTTGATCGTCACAATCGACCGTGTAAGACTGTGTTAGACCGTGCGGAAGTTTATTCTCACCTCTAAAATCAACCTTCCACCATATGATTGTTTCCGATGCGGTGCCACGTTATTTTTACCATGGTGGCACTAAAGGCGCCCATTAGAAATCCCAAGATTACTTACCCACATGCACCCTTTTCAGACAAGAGCCTTGTCTTGCCCACATAGAGCAAACGTGGATTTATGCAAGTTCAAGTTTCTTCATTTTAATCTATGTGACAAGGAAAGTTCTTGGTGCACCCGCCATATGCGGAGTGCGCGTGATCTGTACCGTCTGTTTATAAACTAGATCCAAACTGTGTGGTCCAGATTTGTTTAACTGTCACTTCATCACAACTGGAGACACCAGCCAAGAACTTCCCATGAGACAGAGCATCAAAATTCAGTGTGAAATCAAAAACTGACTGTCAGAATGACGTGGAAAAATAAAAGAAAGACAAAGAATGGAAAAAATCTCATTCTTGCATCTGTATCCTATTTTATTTCACATGGTTAAACATTAATCATTAAATAACAGGCATATGCAGAAGAAGCAAACATGTTTGTCAGGAAATATACCCATGTATTTCCACCATTTTGGGCTGCAATTATTCTAAAAAGCAAGCACATTTAGGAACAAAAGTACACTAAAGGAAAGGTTTTTCCATTTATTTTTTGTTACCATACATAGAATTGTTAAAGCTATGAAGTTTTTCTCAAAAAAAATAAAATAAATAAACAAACTACAGTATGAAGTAAAAGCTAACCTCCCAAAAGATCATAGCATCTTGATTTGTTCCTTTCTTACCCTGCTGGGTATGTAAGCATGCGATTCTGCTAGACCCATTAACAAACAGCCTACCTGGAATCTGATGCAACGCACGCTCCTGAGCTGCCACCGCCGCACCACCACCACCACCACCACCACCGCCACCGAACTTGCTAATAAGCGAGCTAAAATCATTAGAACCATCTTTTCTTAACTTTCGATTTAACTTATTCCCATCATTTTTCACCTTACTCTCCCTCCCCCTCCTCTCCTTGATATGTGAGGAATAACAAATACCCATCAAACCCTTTTTTTTTCTCCTTTAAATTACAACTAAGCAAACCCAGCTAGAAAACAAAAATGAATATTACAAAAAAAAGGGTTGAATTTTTCTTTTTTAACAGGATCGATCAAACATGAGCTTGACAAGAAACAGTTAGAAACCCATTAGTACAAAGAGCAATTAGCATGAAATGGAACATAGCAAGTGACCAATTAAATAAGAAAATTGAAAGAGACAAAGAAGGACGGAGAGATAGAGAAAGAGGACGGATCAGGTGGGTAGGCAATGACATTCTACCACTTTGTTCTAGTAGCTAAAACTAAAAGGATGCAACTTTACCCCCATTCTTTCTATTAAAAGGTGGATTTCTAACAGTATACAACAACTCTACCTTTTGTTTGGTCTAAACAAATTAGTGAAATAAATGATTTTGTTAACAGTTATGTCATTGGCCTTCAAACAAGAATGGTTGTGTCACGATTTTATTTATTTACCACGTTTTTCCCGAAATAACTGAGACAATTGTCAAAAACACGCATATTAAAAATATAAGTTAATGTTTTAATTTAAGTGTCAAAATGACTAAAAAAACTCTTAAGTCTATAATTAATACAATGTTGTATTTATTCTCTCACTCCTACATTGGAAATGTAGCTGCTTCAGTTATTTTCAATTTATTTTGACAACTGTCTTAGGTTATTTCGCAACAGATGGAGTATTTATTATGGAGACTCCTTAATAAAAATAAAAATAAGAAGTTACGGTTTCACGTCCCCAGGACACAGTGCAATTGGTCAGGAGTTTGGTGTTTAAGCTGGAGGGTGGGAGTTCGAATCCTGTAATAGATGACTACTTTTAGTTCTTTATTATGACTATGAGTCACTGATAACATAATATGACCTGAGTCACTGGTGTGGACTGGAGTGGGGACCCTTAGGTAACCTGATTACTCATCCCGTAGGATAGATGGTGTGGAATGGAGTGGACCCTTAAAGAAAAAAAAAGTAATTAGTTTTCATCCAACAAGTGGAGTGTAGACGGGAGTAGGGACCCTTTCATCCAACAAAAATAGAATACCGAGGTGATTCTAATGTATTTGTTGTGACCTACCAGTTGTTTATAATGTGTTTGATGCTATATATTTTGTTTTTCCAAGATGTAAGTATTTTATTGATTAGTATTATATTCTTAATAATATTTCACGTGTCACAACAAACTTTAGATATGACGGATTTACATCATGTCATCGTGAACAATATATCTCATATCATGATAAATCTTATTAAAGTGGTCGGGTCAATGTTATGCCACGGTGATTGCGGTGGTAGCATTTTCCTTTTATGGTATCAGTATCACATATCGGAAAAGTGGAGATTAATTAATATTAAAACATATAGTACAAGATTGAAATATATAAAAGTTGATAACAATGATTAATCATTTTATGTAAGCGAAATAATTGCCGAAAAAATTAAACTTTACTTCTGGGATATTAGGCAAAGTATATTTACAAACTTTATTCAAATTCAAAGAGAGGAGACATTTTCATAAGAATTTTGTTTGTATGTGAAGGTTGTAACGGTGGACTTGTGACCGGCGTTGAATGTTTACAACAACCACCATTACTACTCCACTCCCCCACATATTACGTAGATAGAGAAAAAAAAATTGTGTCCCATTTGGATGTTTAGGTGGGTTTAGTGTTGTAATAACGTCCTATCGGCCCACCCCAACAGAAGTGAGGTTTAAATTATGTATGAATAAAAATGTTTAAAGACACTTTGTGGTGAAGTTCTTACCTAGAGACTTTCATATGGGAAGTAACGTACGTGGTTCATTTTGGATCACATTATTTCATTATAGAATAAAACTGTGTGGTTCAAAATGAACCAGAGAGCTCACTCCCAATGTAAGAGTCTTTAGGTAAAAAGTTCCCCTGTGCATGTAATATCCTAGATTTTCGAGAAAGGATAGTTTTCTCTTTTAATCCCTATTTTTGATATATTCTTTCAGTTTCTATTTAACTGTTGCAATTGTCAAAAACACACATATTAAGAAAAATAGTTAATGATTTGACTTAACATCAAAATAACAATAACACGCCTTAAAAATTAATGCAATATTGTTTACAATCTCCCACCCTGATATGTCTAAATAGCGCCGCCACCTGTGAGTCACCGGATAAAGCCTATCCAGCCACCATGCTAGGTAGTGAGGATCCGCGGCCATAGCGTCTACGACGACGATCAAACTGAGGTCGCTAAGATCAGGTCCCCACAAAGAGCATTCAAACCTTTAAGGTCACTAGAAGCTTAGGGGGGGCGATCTGCGAACCCCAAAAAGAGTCCATAAGAGACCACACAAGCCCTAGGAGGGAGTAGCAGAGAAGGCTGAGACAGGACGAGGAACAGACGACCCTGTGGATGGCGATCTTAGCGATCACATCGCCGCGACGCCAAGATATTTTGTCTACTTGCCTTTAAGCTTAAACTCTAATCTTCCCTCCCTATAAAATGAGGATTTGTGTAACCAAGATAGACACATGCAAAATAATAAAGAGGACTAAACATTGTCAAAATTGCTACTCTCAAGTATTCATACACACCACCACTTCACCGCCGTGCACCGCCGGCCTTCATTCGCTCAAACACATCATAAAAGCCAGATATCCACTGTATAAAACCACGGCTAGACCACCGTGATAATCTCTGCGTTATCAGTTGGCTCCATTACCGGGAATGTAGGTTAGATTGATCGTGTATTCAGGGTTAAAGTCCGGATTTTTTATTTGGGTAGATGTTCATGTTTACTTAGGTTTTCTTCAATGAGGGATAAAACTATATGTTGTTTGTGGGGTTAAGTGGGGTTTTTGGATGAGTTTGCTTGGGTATTTGATTTTGGCTGAATGTATACTCCCTCTTTTTGCAATTGCGTTTTCATTCCCCTCAAGAGATAAAAAAACGGAGGGGAAGGTGTCGAGATGGGTGCGATCACTCATCTGGTTTAATCTTCATTATCCCAGGTGACTAAACTCCGCCTTTCCCTCTTGTTTTTTCAGGATGTCCAATGATGAATACGCCACTAGGGGGAATCAGACGAAGATCAAGAAGTGTACGATTATGCCTTTGACGAAGAGGAGGACGACCCTTCCGACTTTGATGAGCCCGTGGGGGATGATTTGTTGGATGAGCTGGCTGAGAGGGAGGTCGCTCTACCAGCACAGGATGATCCTTTTGATTTGGCCGGTGCTGTCCCCGAATTGGCGCCGCGACGTAAGAAAAGTCTAAAAAAGGCCACTCAAAGTCAGGGTGAGTTTAATACCAGTGGCACCATAAGCGAGGAGGATACCACTCTTGCTGAGAATGCCGCCTATCTTGAACTTATGGGGGAGAGTGAGGATGAAAGTATGCCAATACTGCGTAAGCTTGCTTGGGAAGTTCCCAAGAAACCTAAGAGGAAGAGGAGGCAAAAGCCAACCCCAACGGCCGGCGAGGCGGCGAAAGGGAAGCCCTCGAAACCCAACAATCATGATGCCCTCAGGGAGTTCGCTCTGATAGCTGAATATGAGAAAGCCCTTGAGGAGGAGTGGGAACGAATTCGGAGTAGTAAAGACCTCGCCAGGACCCTTCAACGTATGTTACAGTATAAAAGCTGATGGGAATGCTGAGCGCACTTTGCTGATCAATTGAAGATATCGCGGCTGGCCGTCGACAAGCATGAACACCAAGCGCCCCCGTCGATAATACGAGAGACTCGGCAACCCGCCGATCGCCTTTGACATAATGCAGTTATCTAGTTGTAATCTGTTGTAACCGTTTGTAACCAACTTCTAATTGATTCATGAGGTGTATGAAGCTATAAATACCCCATGATCAACCACATTGTAATTAACTTGTAGCTTTTACATGATAAATAATAATTCCACATTTTATTTTGTTTGTTTGTAATTCTACAAACTTCATCACCAGCGCCCTCGCACATTAGGCCCTGCGTCTGAATTATGTCGCAGTAATCGAGAGTGGAAAAGGTTCATTAACTCGTGAGCTCTTCTATCCGTGAACTTTGAAGAGGTTACAGAGGCTGAAGATTTTCTTCTTCATGCCATCCACGACCCACAGATGGATGTTGATTGGGGAATCCTGATTCATCGCAAGGCTGTCAAGTTCGCCGTTGCTATGGACCCTGATCGTCGCATTCCTTTTAGCTCGTTGATGTCTCGTCTTTGTATAGATATATCGAGGGTGTAGACTCATTCTCTGGATCGGTACCCTTATTCTCTAGATCAGTACCGCATTTAGGAGCTTCTTGGATTATTTTGGTGCCCCTTTTTTTTGCGCTTGTACTTTTCCTTGATGTTTGGAATAGAGTCTTTCTCATTTTGCTAAGTTGATGAATTAAAAAATTCCAGTGTGCGGCCCCTTGTTTTGGATAGACCTAAGGCATTTAGCATGCAGGTTTGTCAAAAACAGAGCGGCTGGGTATCTTTTACCACGACCAACTTATAGTTTGTCAAAACGAGCTATTCATTCAAAATGGTTTCCAAAAGGTGGGGCCTGAGGCCGCCTTACAAAATACGCTTGTTCTTATGCATGAAGTAAAGAGGTTAAGCTTACATGTAATATCTTTTCAAGTTGTCGGCATTCTCAACAAGAGTGGTATCCTCCTCGCTTGTGGCGCCACTGGTACTAACCTCACCCTGACTTCGAGTGGCCTCTTTGCGACTTTTCTTACGTCGCGGCGCCAATTTGGGGACAACACCGGCCAAATCAAAAGGATCATCATGTGCTGGTAGAGCGACCTTCCTCTCAGCCAGCTCATCCAACAAATCATCCCTCGTGGGCTCGTCAAAGTCGGAAGGGTCGTCCTCCCCTTCGTCAAGGGCATAATCGTACACTACTTGATCTTCGTCTGATTCCCCTCTAAGGGCGTATTCATCGTCGGACATCCTGAAAAAACAAGAGGGAAAGGCGGAGTTTAGTCACCTGGAATAATGAAGATTAAACCAGAGGAGTGATCGCACCCATCTCGACACCTTCCCCTCCGTTTTTTATCTCTAAGGGGAATGAAAACGCAATTGCAAAAAGAGGGAGTATATATTCAGCCTCAAAATCAAATACCCAGGCAAACTCATCCAAAAACCCCACTTAACCCCATAAACAACATATAGTTTTATCCCTCATCGAAGAAAACCAAAGTAAACATGAACATCTACCCCAAAAAAAATCCACAATTTAACCCTGAAAACACAATCAATCAAGCCTGCATTGCTAAAAAGTGAAATAAACTAGGGAAAGAAATCGAAAAGCGAGAGGAAACGCAAAGAAATGGCGAAAAATAAGGCGATTTACTTGTTTTGGAGATGAAGAGCGGGTAGGAAACTGGAAAATAAGGCCAGAATCTTCAAGTCGCTACCGCAACCTTCAAAATCGCCGCGGAATCCCCAAACCTTTACCGAGAAGCTTAAACTCTCGCCGGAAACACACTCGAAATCTAAGAAAGGGAGGAGAACCAAAACGTGAAGAAGGCTAAGAAATATGAGGGCCGAAAAGTGTAAAAGAATGGGGAGAGAGAGCTTTATATAGGCAGGGAAAGCTGATTGTGCGGTCAGGATTTAATCCATCCTACGGTCGAGATTCGGGCGGCCTTTTCGAATTTTGAATTTCGGAAAACTGTCATCATTGATTGACAGCTATCAATGCCCACACAAGTACGTGGGTGGTTATCAAGGAGGCTGACGATAGGCCACGATCTAACCCTTCAACTGCCCCACTACCCACGTCTGTCATCTCACTCTGCCTCTCTTCCACGGTCGCCACCACAACGCTCCACGTAATTGAGCTCACCAATAACACCGTAATTCCATAAGGCTGTCCGCTTAATAGAGCGGCACAAGCATGCTTTAAGCCGCCTAAAGAGGCTTCAAGCCACAAAAGGCCGTCCGCTTTATATTTCGAGCCTAAAAAACATGTCGCATAAAACGACATCAGAGTCTGTTAGGAACATTTTATCATGTTTTGATGATGGTCATACTAGCTGTTATAGCAAGCCTGAAATAAGTTAGAATATTCTGTATAAGTCTTTACTTAGAGAGTGACATATTGTATAAGTTAAGTCAGACAAGTATTGTACTAGTTGGTAGGACGGCAAAGTAAAACAGACATTCGGCAGAGTGAAGCCAGCCAAGCACCAGCAGAAAGCAGTGAAGACTTAATGGTATGACTTATAACCAAGGAAGTATGTGATGACCTTGGATAAGTCTAAGTATGTTTCAAGTGAAGTCTAAGTACACTGATCTCACCCAAATCAATGATCAGTGAAGTACAAAGATTCTCCTCAAACTGAAGTGATGAAGGAAACAGTAAATCGGCAGAGTAAACTGACTTTCGGCAAAGTGAAGGCAAAAACAGTGAAGGGAGATCTAAACGGCAAAGTCAGATGGATCACTCGACCGTTCAAAGAAAGGCGAAGTAATCCTTATCAGAACAGAATTGAAATATGATGAAGATTCAGAGGATCATGCATTTAATGCACAATCAATAGAGGATCAATCAAGGATGGATTTTCTGTTATACATTTGAAGAAAGAAAAAAAAATCCGATCACTGAAATCAAGGAGAATATAATTAAGGGGGAATCAAGAATAGAATCAAGGATTATTCCCCTCATAAATATAGCCAACGGACGAAATTTCAAATCAAGGATACTCAAGGCTATAAATAGAAGGCATTGACAGACAGAGAAAATAACAATAAAAAAAAAGAAAAAACAAGCAGATACTCTGTCAATTTGAAAAGCCTTCTCTCTGAACTTATAAGGATTTATTTAGAGATCAACTCAGACATCAAAACTACAATTTCATATCCATCACTGAGATTGATTAATCAAGTTTGTGAATCTCATTCACAATCAACTCAAGCAACTGAATCAGAAGTCATCTGAGAAGGAGTTGTACGTGTGATAGCTGCTGAAGGATTTAATCTCAAGGAGCAGTGAAAGAGACTGAATCACTGAAGCTGTTGCAGTCAAGGAGTGATAGTTTTGTAGATTGTGAAGCTTGGGAAGTCAAGGACAATCATACTATTGTATCTGTGAAAACAATAGTGAATTCCTCCAATCATCACAGGAGAAGAGTGGATTAAGGGATTACACCACCCTGAACCACTATAAGCCTTGTGTCAATTTACTTTCTGTAATTTACTTTACCGCATTCATTTAAATTGCTTAGATCATAATCTATAACTGTGATTGTCCAAACTACTTTGAAACAACATAGTAAGAAGGGACTTATCCGCTGCCCAAAAGCTTTTAAACACAAGAAAAGTTTTTGAAACTCCACTATAGTCATTCACCTCCCTCTGACTATAGTTTTACCCTTCTCTGGGACCAACAATTGGTATCGTAGCAAGTTGTTCCTAGTATCGTAACCCGTTCGCATCTATTTTCGGTAACAAGGAGATCACATATTTTCAAAGTAGTTTTCAAATCGAGTTTTCTATTCATTCACATATAAATCTATTATTTGTACTTATGGATTCCTCAAACTTTATGTCAAAAGTACCGTTTTCAATGTTAATAATTTTGATGAATATAAAATAAGAATGCTATCTCATCTTGCAAAGAACTCATGAAGAGATGTCGACGTAATTAATGATGGACCAATCATGATCATGACCGTGGTATCCACAGGAGCGATCAAGGAAGGAAATAGACAAACCCAAGAAAGATTGGACTAAGGATGACGAGAAGAAGAGCAAATCTAGACTTTGTTGTAAAAGATATGATTTTGAAGACTCTGATAGCAACATGTTCATGAGAATCAAAGATTGCAAAACAAAGAAAGGAGATGTGGGACAAGCTAGCATTGATAAATGAAGGATCCGCGCTTAAAGAAAACAAATTATCTGTTGCAAAACAGAAATTTCAAAATTTCAAAATGAAGACTGGTGAATCCATTGATCAAATGGACAACAAATTCTCTAGCATCATCAGTGAACTGCAACAGCTTGGACACACATATCCCCAGAAAGAAGTATGCTTAAAGATCTTGAGAAGCTTACCTGAAAGATGGAAGATCATAACATCGGTAATCAGAGGAACCACAAACCTTTCAAGCACTGACACTCTGACACTGATGTCCCAACTTAAAGCTCATGAATTCGAACTGAACGGTGAAGATGGTGCTCTGGTAGAGACACAAAAAGCCACTGCACTGATTGCACCCCAGCAAAGTAACTTTGCCGATTATATCAGCAAAGAGACGCATGAACTTAAAGATTAGGTAGCTTTATTAGTTAAACGTTTTGACAGGTTTAGCAAAAAGAAGCCATTCAAAGGAAACTCATCATCAAACAAGAGGTCAAGCTCAAACAAAGACATGAAGAAGAAAGATGATGAATACAGATGCTTCAACTGCGACAAGAAATGTCACTTCAAGGCTGATTGTCCTGAAGAAAATGATAAAGATGATGAAAAGAAGAAATACAAAGCATCTGAAAAGAGGAAAGGCAAGAAAGCACTCAAGGCTGAATCTAGCAGTGAAAAGAATGAAGAATCATCTGATAACAACTCAGATAACGGTGATGAAGAAGACAAATTCGTACAATGAAAAAGCATGTCTATGCCTCATGACCAAAGAATTAGATGAAGATGAAGGTGATAGCTCAGACATTGAGAAAACAAGCCTATGTCTAATGGCCAAAGAATCAGATGAAACTGAGGTAACATCTAGCTCTTACTCTTCATCAAATGCATCCGCATCTAACACTGCACAATCTTCTATTCTCCCTTTAGATCCAGCAGACCTAGTCCAAAATCTCATGACTAAATTTGATGAAATTGAAATGAATCATGAAATTTTTATTTCTGGAAAAGGAATGCAAAGATCTAAGAAAGGAAAATAAAAGATTAAAGAAAGAACTGGATAAAGCAAAAGCTGAACTAACTAGTAAGGAGATCTACTCAAATGATCAACAAACAGCAGAGGTTCATACATCTGTTGTTGACAGATCATTTGAGAAAATCCCCCTACCAATTAAGATAACAAATGAACCAGTTTACAAACCCTCAAAATGGTTTGGATCCAGATCTGGTCTTGGCTACAACAGTCAGGATGAGAGTAGAAACTATGGTCAACACAATTTTGAATCCAGGATCAACATTGAACCAAAATTCAGAAAGGGACAGACCATGGTCTCAATCACTCATCCTGTACCGGTGAAGTCAAAAACCGGTGCAGTAAAACAGCAGACTAAATCATCAATCAAGTCAATCAAAAGCAAGGACTTTCTGAAAGGTAAAGGAAGACTTTATCCTTCAGAGGATGATTGGAATGTTGCACCTCCAAAATACAAGAAGAAACCATTCCATAATATGCATCATGTGCTTAAGAAAAATCAAACTTGGTATACTCCTAGACACATGAAGCAAGTCAGGTTTCCCACTGCATATTGGAGAATGAAGAAGGATGCAAATGCACCAAAAAGTAGAGAAAAGTATCAGAATAACTTCAGTAGAAATACTAGAAGCTATTCTGCCATGCCTTATATATATGAAATTGATGACTTTAACTATCCAAAAAGAAGATCATTTGGATATACACTTGGAGTAGGAGGCATGACTGCTAATAGGTATGGACCCAAACAGTGTTGGGTACCTAAACTTAATTAAATTGTTTTGTAGGATGTCCGGTACATAGACAAAGGATGTTCCGGACACATGACAGAAACAAGAGATGGCTCACCGACTTCAAAGCTTTTGATGGACCCAAAGTCACATTTGGAGGCAAAGAAAACCCCGGCAAGATTAAGGGGGAAGGCACAATGCTCAAGAACAATCAAGATTCAAAATGTGGCATATGTCAAAGGACTTAATTTCAATCGATGAGCATTAGTCAATTTTGTGACAAAGGCTATAATGTGCACTTCAAAGAATGAAGGATGCAAAGTCATTCACAAACCTTTCAACCAACACAAAGTACTTGCAGGAAGAAGAAAAGATAACATGTATGTGGTGGATTGGAAAACAACCAAGGCGAAACATGTTTGTTTGTCAAAACAAACAACAACCAAATTGGTTATGGCATAGAAGACTAAATCACCTAAATTTCAAGACCATCAACAAATTATCAAAGAACAAGTTAGTTGAAGGCCTGCCAGAGATCACATTCAAGAAAGAAAGTCTATGTGATGCATGTCAGAAAGGGAAACAAATCAAAAGTTCATTCAAGTCAAAACCCTATCAATCAACAACAAGAATTCTACATCCGTTGCATATGGACTGTTTGGACCAAATCACTCCAAGAAGTGTAAGCGGTAAGAAATACACCCCGATAGTGGTGGATGACTACTCAAAATACACCTGGACCATCTTCATGAACAAGAAGAAAGAGACACTCAAAAAGCCGCCGCATTTGTTAAGAAGACTCCAAAATGAGAAAGAACTCGAAAATCATCAAGATCGTATCGTATAGAGAGCACCGAATTTCTTAATGAAATTATCGAACCTATTGTGAAGAAAATGGAGTACCGCATCAACTATCTCAAGCAGAACCCCACAACAAAATGGTGTAGCAGAAAGAAGAAACAGAACTCTCAAAGAAGTAGTCAGAACAATGATTGCAGAAGCATGCTTACCAAAGAGATTTTGGGCTGAAGCAGCAAACACAGCATGCCATACACAAAACAGATCAATCATCAACAAACATCATGGAAAGACTTCATATGAAATATGGAATGGTAGAAAACCTAACATCTCGTACTTGCATATGTTTGGATCAAAATGTTTTGTTTTGAACAGGAATCAGCTGCATGCCTTTGATGAAAAGGCTGATGAAGCAATCTTTATGGGATACTCGACACCAAAGAAAGCATTCGAGTACTCAACAAAAGAACATTGGTGATTGAAGAATCAATACATGTAGTCTTTGATGAACCAAATACAAATGGTGAAAGTCTTCAAGAACAAGAAGATGAAGCAGCACAAAGACAAGTGTATATGAATACAACAGTACCAACAACTATTCTGCAGCACAACTTTGGAAATCAAGATGAGCCACAAGTCAATACAACAGTAGAAGCACCAAAGCTTGAAGCTCATGCACAACATGAAATTACAGAAGCACCAAGTGAAGAACAACTCCAACCAGACCTAAATTGGCTAAGAGATCATCCTGAAGAACAAGTTATTGGAGATATCCACACAGGAGTAAGAACCAGAAGACAACTAGAGCATATGTTAACATGTTTTCTATCACAAGTGGAACCCAAGACAATAGATGATGCAATTCAAGATGCAGATTGGATCACAGCCATGCAAGAAGAACTAAATGAATTTGAAAGAAATGAAGTCTGGGAACTTGTTGACAGACCAGATATGGCCAACATCATTGGAACAAAATGGGTATTCAGAAACAAGATGGATGAGCAAGGGATTGTTGTCAGAAACAAGGCAAGGATAGTTGCAAAAGGCTATTCTCAAGCAGAAGGAATAGATTATGATGAAACATTTGCACCAGTAGCAAGATTGGAGGCAATCAGACTTTTTCTAGCTTTTGCTGCACACAAAGATTTCAAAGTCTATCAAATGGAAGTCAAGAGTGCATTTCTGAATGGACTCTTGGAAGAAGAAGTATATGTGGAACAACCCCCTGGTTTCCAACTCAAAGGAAAGGAAGACAAAGTATACAAACTAAAGAAAGCTCTTTATGGACTCAAGCAGGCACCCAGAGTATGAAACACTATCACAATTTCTGATCAAGAATGGATTCAACAAGGTAACTATAGATAAGACTCTATTCAAACTAGAGGAAGGAACAAGCACATTGCTAGTACAAATCTATGTTGATGACATCATCTTTGGATCAGAGAATGAAAAGTTATGTGAGAAATTTGCAAACTTGATGAAGAGTAAATTTCAGATGAGCATGATGGGAGAACTGAATTATTTCCTTGGCCTTCAAGTAAAGCAAATGAAGGATGGAAATTTCATCAGTCAAGCCAAGTATACAAAAGACTTAATACACAAGTATGGTATGGATACAAGTGGCACATCAGATACACCAATGTGTGCAAGAGTCATTCTTGGAAAAGATGAAACTAGAACGGATGTTGATCAGAAAATGTATAGAGGAATCATTGGATCCCTACTATACTTAACTGCAAGCAGACCTGATATAGCATTTGCAGTTGGAGTGTGTGCAAGATTTCAAGCTCAACCAAAAGAATCACATCTTCTAGCAAACCAAAAGAATAATCAAATACTTGAAAAACACTATCAATGTAGGAATTTGGTATCCAAAAGATGGAGGATTCAAGTTGGTATCATATTCGACTCGACTATGCTTTGGATGCAAAATAGATAGAAAAAGCACATCCGGAACTTGTCAAATGCTAGGCGACGGACTAGTTTCATGGTTTAGCAAAAAGCAAAACTCCATATCTACATCAACAACGAAGCGAATATATAGCGACGGGCTTGTTGTGCACAAGTACTTTGGATCGGACAACGACTAAGGGACTATGGAGTGGAGGGAAAACAATTCCAATCATGTGTGACAACACAAGTGCAATATCTATTACCGAAAATCCAAGATCGCATTCAAGAACAAAGCACATTGATGTGAGACATCACTTTATCGAGAGATCATGTTGAAAAAGGAGATGTCATTCTAACATACATACCCACCGAAGATCAATTGGTCGACATCTTCACTAAACCACTCGGTCATGAAAGATTTAGCATGTTGAGAACTGAGTTAGGAATGATTGAAATCGACTAAGTACAAAAGAGCGGCTAACTGGAGTAATCGGCTAAGTAACTTCTTCAGCTGTTCAAACCTTTGCCGTTACAAGAGATGTAGCAAGTAAGGCACTGGTATCCAGCAAAGTGACTTAACTGATTGTTAGGAACAGTCAAATAAAGCGGCTCAGTGAAAAAGTCACCACACCGGCTAAATGGCCAGCCAAGGCACTTCACCGAAATAAAGATTGGAATCATGGGTAAATTAAAGTGTGAACATAATCAACTTTTATACACGTGGAGAATAAGGGAGTTATGGAAGATTATCCTGAAGATGATTACACACGTGGAGATCAATTTATAATTATGGAGGTAATTATATTATTCTTTTCGAATTACAAACGCCTCGATTCCCGGGCTCTATCATTACTTACCACAATCCACTCCCCCACTTCACTCGAATATCGTGATTTACATACACAAAATCACGCCATTATGTCACAAAATCCTTCCATATTCAAACCACGTTCACACTACCCAAATCACCCTATATAAACGGTACTTAGAGATTTTCAGAAATTTTTACACTCCCTTGCATATCCTACATTCCTCTGCAAATTCACATTTCACTCTAAAAAATTCTTCTAACTTCCAAACAATGGCTTCATCCTCCTCAACCACCAAAACTAGGTATGAAAAATCGATTGCCACTGGATCATTCTTCCAAGAAGAACACTACTTAAAGCTTTGTGGAGATGATGAGGAAGAAAAACGACTGGCAGCTGGATGCAAAAACCTAAAATTATTAACCTTTCTCAATCCCCCAGTAACCGAAGTCTGCTATGAAAGTCCCTGGGCTCCTTGCAGAAGAAGGTGACGAATGGGAAGAAGATAAGATTGTTGCATCTGTCAACGGGAAAGACATAGTGATTATAGAAAAGGTAATCCGAAAACATTTTAAACTTTCAAATAAGGGTCAAGCAAAAGTAACCTTGGTACCACAAAACCTGGATGATTTTTGGGTAACCATCGCCAAACAGGCAAACCCAGGATCTAAGAAAGTCAATTGTCTTAGATCCGCCTTAAAGAAGCCATTCAGTGAATTCAGTGCCCTAATTGGCAAAACCATCGAAGGAAAGTTGGGAGCAAATAATGCCATGACAGAAATCAGAATGCGGTTAATGGAAATCATCTACAACAATCTGGAGTTTAATTGGGCAAAATACTTCTTTTTAAGACTCAAAGAACAAATTCAAGGTGAAGTTAAAGCATCCAATAAGGGAACAACAGAAGGAAAGATAAATAAAGGACAATTCTGGGTGAAAAAGTCATATGGGATTCGGTTACACTATCTGATGCAATGTCTCAAGGTCCCTGATGTACAACTTCACAAACTGCATGAATCTAAGGTCATGTTTACCTATGTTAAACAGCAAAAACAAGCAGGAGGAGGGAAGAGAAAGAAAACAACTTCTCATCTCTCCGGTCAAAGAAAGAAACAAAAGGTTCAACGCAATTTGGACAAGTCAGACTTTGGAAAAATTAATTGATGAAGAAGAAGAAGAAGAGGACACTGATGTTGAGGCAGAACAACATGGAGAAGAAAATGAAAGTGAGGATGAACAACCTCTAAATGAAGAAATCACAGGAGACACTGGAGATGATGAGGAATCTCCAGAAGAACCTGCACAATTGTCTGCAAACGATATTGATGATCGAATTGCAGAATATCTCGAATGGAAAGAAGGCAATTCTAGAAATCAGATTCAAGATTCGGAACGCATGCTTGCTGAGGAAGCATGGCTCTTTGATTTTCTGGGAATCACCACTCTGGTTGGTGTACTTGATGAATCTCCTCTCTGGGACATGGTAGATTCAGCAAAGGCAAAACTGCCCCAGGTCTCTAACAGCCACAATGATGACTCAGAAGATGGTAGAGATGATGATGATAACTCTGATCAAGATGGTGGAAATGATCAGGATGACGATGATAATGATGACCATCGTGGTGATTATCATAACAAACAAGGAGAAGAGGTTACTCCTACACCGGATGCAATTGATGATGACATTCTTCTACGCAACTTCCTACACCACGCATCCCACAAGTCCACAACACCACTAAGACAACCACTCGGCCACCGTCCGTCGCAACTCCGACCGAAAGCATAAACATAGTGGACACGGCTCACCGCTTGCCACTCCAAATCAAGACAATCCCCAAAGACACGAGCAAGGGGCAACAAGCAGCTCAAGCCACACCAAAGATACACATCTACACAAATTCTTGAAGACTTGGATGTCCATGTAGATGTGACTCAAGAAGAAGACGAGAGGACATCAAACAGACCCAGAACCAGCTGACATCCGGCACAAACTCTCTCAGCTGGCCACTGGTATCTCAAATGAAACCTTTGAAAAAACAGCGGATCTACTGGCAGAAGAACTAGAGCAGCAAGCCATGCATCTTAGATCCATGACCTCGGCATTCAATGACAAAAGCTACTCCATTGAGCGAAAATTTGAGGCCATTGCTGAATACATAGAGGCACAGAACATTGTTGTTCAACGCCAAGGAGACATGATGAGACAACTCAACATTAACATCACAAACAATCTTGCAGGTCTCAGGCAACACATTTCTCAGGAAAATGAATCCATGGCAGTGGCATTTGGAACAAGACTCCTCAGTGTCACTGAGAAACTGACTAGTCATGATAACAGATTCACATCCATCGAATCAAAGCTGGACTCTCTGATTGGAACGGCAGAGGCAACAAATAGCATCTTACTCCAGCAGAGGGATGATGCTGCCAAAAAGGGGGGAAATCAGGATAAGCCTGAAGGATCAACTATTAGACCCCCAAACTTCATGGAAGAACAACTGAGAGCAAGGGACATAGAAATAAGGATCAGAAATGAAGCAGAAGAACAGCAAAGGAGGGCTAGAGAAGAAAGAGAAAGAGCCCTAAATGAACCCTGCACTGGATTTCCTCTTCCTATGCAAAGAAGAGATGATGATAGAGACAGATCCGGCAAACAGCAAAGGCAAGGATCTAGTCAATCAAGAGGATCAGCAATTCAACACAGACTTAGCACCAGAGGAAACACCAGCAGAGGTAGTAGCAACTCCAGATACACTGGTGGGCACAGAACGTACACTGGCCACAAAAGCAAAGCAGAATATGAAGCAGATATACTGGACCATGTAAGAGAATTTTTCAGAGTACAGGAAGGACTTTATCCTCATTTGTCACAAGATGAAGCATGGGATGATTGGCTAAGCTATCAGGATGAAAGGATGAGAACCGATATGGCCAAACTCTACAATGATGTCAAAAGGGATTTTGCACTCCAGATACACTGGTGGGCACAGAACGTACACTGGCCACAAAAGCAAAGCAGAATATGAAGCGTATGTACTTGGACCATGTAAGAGAATTTTTCGTAGTACGGAAGGACTTTATCCTCATTTGTCACAAGATGAAGCACGGGCGATTGGCTAAGCTATCAAGATGAAAGGATGAGAACCGATATGGCCAAACTCTACAATGATGTCAAAAGGGAGTTTGCACTTCTAAAACAATCCAACAAAGAAACCAAGTTCGCCATACCACTTTCGGAAAAGGACCGGAAGACTTGCCAACCGAACAACAAGAAGACTTCAACTATATGGCAAAATTCTTCAACCCTATGGGAAGAATAGACAAACAGGAGCAGTGGAGTCTCTACAAAAGTCTCAAGTTTGCTGACTCACATATTGCTGAAGCTAGGGAGAGACTAGAGAAGTACTTTGGAGAACCTAGGGAAAATGAGACCATGCCAGATTTCAACAAACTCTTTGCCAAGAAAGCATTCAAGGGAGTATCAGAATACACTGCTATGGCATACTGGAAGTGGAATTTTCCAGAAATTGATTGGAAAGACATTGAAGAGGTTCAGACTACAAAGTTCAAAAGGTACAAGGCTGAATTAAGCAAAATGTAGTTTGTAACACTTGAATAAATTTTTGAACTTATTACCCTTGAATGGATGAATAAAATTGTTGAGTTTTGTTTTGTTGATTATTATGAATAATTGGCTTACTTATGTTCAGGCTTATGAGGGTTTTGGCATCATAAAAAATGGGGAAATTGTTAGGAACATTTTATCATGTTTTGATGATGGCCATACTAGCTGTTGTAGCAAGCCTGAAATAAGTTAGAATTTTCTGTATAAGTCTTTACTTAGAGTCTGACATATTGTATAAATTAAGTCAGACAAGTATTGTACTAGTTGGTAGGACGGCAAAGTAAAACGGACATTCGGCGAGTGAAGCCGCCCAAGCACCACAGGAAAAGCGAAAGAAGACTTAATAGTATGACTTATAACCAAGGAAGTCCGTGATGACCTTGGATAAGTCTAAGTATGTTTCAAGTGAAGTCTAAGTACACTGATCTCACCCAAATCAATGATCAGTGAAGTACAAAGATTCTCCTCAAACTGAAGTGATGAAGGAAACAGTAGATCGGCAGAGTAAACTGGCTTTCGGCAAAGTGAAGGCAAAAACAGAGAAGGGAGATCTAAACTGCAAAGTCAGATGGATCACTCGACCGTTCGAAGAACGGCGAAGTAATCCTTATCAGAACAGAATTGAAATATGATGAAAATTCAGAGGATCATGCATTTAATGCACAATCAATAGAGGATCAATCAAGGATGGATTTTCTGCTATACATTTGAAGAAAGAAAAAAAAAATCCGATCACTGAAATCTAGGAGAATATAATTAAGGGGGAATCAAGAATAAAATCAAGGATTATTCCCCTCATAAATATAGCCAACGGACGAAATTTCAAATCAATGATACTCAAGGCTATAAATAGAAGGCATTGACAGACAGAGAAAATAACAATAAAAAAGGCGAAGTATTACACTTATATATTTTTTTAGATGTGCTACAATACAAAACAACCAACCAGAGAAGATATTAGAAGCGAAATATTTTTTTAGATGTGAAGTAAAACAGACATTCGGCTGGTGATGTGCACATCTAAAACAGACATTGTACTACATGTTTATCAAAACAAACATGTAGCACATCTAAAACAGACATTGTACTAGTTGGTAGGACGGCAAAGTAAAACAGACATTCACATGTGCTACAATATTTTTTTTACACTTATACACTGAAATATTATTTTAGATGTGCTACATGTTTATCAAAACAACCAACCAGAGAAGATCCATCCTTATTGTCTATGTGGATGATATCATCCTTACTGGTGATGACCCTGCTGAGATCCACACATTGAAGACCCTTCTGGCAAAACTGTTTCAAGTTAAAGATTTGGGATACCTCAAGTACTTCCTTGGCATGAAAATAGCAAGAAACAGCCAGGGTATATCAGTCTCACAGAGGAAGTATGTGCTGGACCTGCTGAAGGAAACTGGCATGCTAGGGTGCAAACCACCTATCTCTCCAAGAGACCCCGCAATCCACTAGTGCACGACAATATTGTCGTAAGAAAAGAACAATATCGAGACTTGTAGGAAAACTCATTTACCTCTCCCATACAAGACCCGATATTGCATATGGAGTTAGCCTTGTCGCCGCCTCATGCATTGCCCTACCGAGCACCATTGGGATGTCGTCTACGAATACTAAGATACTTAAAGTCAACCCCCGGCCAAGGCTTACACTTCACTAAGTCTACCGAAAGATCGTTGATGGTCTATACCGATGCCGACCGGGTCAAGGTTGCCATATAGACGAAGATCCACCACGTGCTATTGTTCATATGTATGGGGTAATCTTGTCACTTGGAGAAGCAAGAAACAACCTACTTTCTCTCTAGAAGCGATCTGAAGCCGAACTCGTGGTGCTTGTTTTGGACAAGCTTGTGAAGCACCGTGGCCGAAAAGAGTCCTTACCGACCTTCAAAGAACCCCTTCAAGAACCTATCATCCTCTCGCCGTGATAATAATTCAGCATTATGCATGGCAGAGGATCATGTTCATCATGATAAGACAAAACATGTGGACATTGACAGACATTACTTTAAAGAGAAAATTGATGCCCAGATCATTCAACTTCAATATGTTCCCTCAACAGACCAGAATGCTGATATTCTCACCAAGGCCATTCCACCGCTTATGTTCAGCAGACTAAGTAGCAAACTTGGCTGTATTGACATATACAACCCAGTTTGAGGGGGTGTGTGGAAATATTATATTAATTGTTTACGTTACTTGTGTAACATGACATATTAATTGTATTGTATAAACAATTAATATGTCATAAAGTAACTCTTTTTGTCCTATTATGTAATAGCCGACTCTAGCAATTAATACTAGCCGACTCTAGCACTTATTACTCTACTCCTAGCACTCTTTACTTTACTAGGACCTTTCTCATTCATGTTTGTATCTATTTATACTCATTCTTTTCTCATGAATAAACAAGTTGAGTTTACTCAAGTATTATTGCTTTCTCAAACTCTCTTCACTTAGTGTGTGTCACACATGAGGATTAAGTTTATGGTGATACACTTGAACTGTAAGTCCATGGTGAAGTTAATCAAAGTATGGGGTCTGTTGATTAAACCACTATTAATGCGCCCAAAACACTTTATGGTGTGACCGTCTTATCCGGACCGTCGATATTGGTTATCTATGTGGGGCATTTATATATGATGAGAGTCATATAGGACTGGACTGAATTAATATGAGTTTCTCATATAATTCCGTGATTGAGAAATCTTATTAAATCACAAGATGATCATATATGGATTAACCTTAATCCTGAAGTGACTGCATACTCCTACTGGTTTCAGGATAGGGTTTGATGTGTTCGTTAAGGATCGCTAAGAGGCGCGATCCGAATCACTTTCACGTTGGCACTATTCTGGAATGAGTGAGAAGTGTGTGTCTCACAGATATGGAATCCATTGCATCCTGCGGGAAGTAGAAAGACAATCCCCGTATTTGTTAATCCTAGAAACTGATCGATCCCGGGAGTTCGTATTGGTTATGAACTAATTGATCGCCAGTGGGTTAATGGTAAATAAGGATAAGATGTAGTGAAGAAGGTTTACGGAAATAATCCTACTTCGGTACGGATAGTCTATGGAGGGTTAGTTTATATGTAATGATTATATCAATGGACACTTATCGACTCGACTCGACGTTTTGAGAATAAGTTATATCTATAATCGATAGAATTCAGTTTCGGATTTATGGTGGCGTAATTCCGGAATTAATGAATTAAATAGAAATATTTTGTTCGATGAATATTTTATTTAATTTATTGTAGCTACTGGTTATAGGTCCATGGTCCCCGGGTTGGCTCCTAACATGCGAGTGTTTTCTCGTTTTATGGAACCTCGAGAATAAATTAAATAGTTGGTCTATTTAATGAATATGTGAATATTATTTATTTGGTAAATAATACGTAAAATAGAAAAGACATTTTCTATTAAATTTAAATGACAAAGTGGCGCCATACACTGTTGATAAGTTAGGAGAAGAAATTTTCCTAGATTATCTCATATGTGTAATTAATTAATTATCTATTTGTTGGATAATTAATGGAAAATTAAAGAGATTGATTTTTTGGGAATTATCTCTTATTTTTGTAGCAAAAATATCTTTTCCTTATGGGAATAGGTTTTTGTGGTATGAAAAGGATAACTCTCTTGGCTAGTTATTTTCCTATATAAAGAGAGTTCCTCCTAGCACACAAAAAAACAACACAAATGCGCCACACTTAAATTAAAAGGAAGAAAAATTGGTTTCTTGCCTTAGTCATTAAGAGGAGAAAAACCTAGGGTTTTTCTTGTGCATATTCGAGGAGGTTCTGCGGCGAGGATCGACGTCCAACAGTCGTCGCTAGGAAATACAATCCGGAAGACTACGGCTTCTCCCTTATGTCGATTTATCGTCTCTCTCCGGTTTGGGTAAATGAGTAAATCTACTAACCTTCTTGTAGTTATTAATTATTTATGCGAATCGAATCGTGGTAAAATCGCATGCGATTTTATTCGTAGATTCCGATGTGCTAGAGCGAGTGTCTCGATCGGTGGTGAGAATTAGATCCGACGATCCAATTATGGATCGGATCCGGATTCGGGTTTCTGTATATCCAGCATGTAAGATTTGGAGGAGCTGTTGGTGGCTTCCATTTCAGCCGCATATCCAACATTTTCTATGGAGATGCTTGCACGACTGCCTCGCTATTGGCTAGGGCTTGCAGATGAGGAATGTAGGGGATGGTGTTTGTCTAGCAAGTGGGGAAACTCTGGAGACGATGCGGCATGTGCTTTTTGAGTGTGAGATGGCAGCTAGGGTATGGAGAGTGTCACCATTTGAAGGGATTATACGGCATCTTCGCTCCGCCTATTTCGGTGAGTTTTTCATCAAATTTCTAGAGGAATATGGTGAACATCGTGTGGCCATGTTTGTATGGATTATGTGGGGAATCTGGAAGGCGCGTTGTTCAACTGTGTTCGATAACCAGACGGTCTACGTCTCTGCGATATGCACGCGATCTTTGGCATCTTCAGTGGAGTATGTGGAGGCCATGGAAAGCTTTCGGACCCAAGCCCCGGCGCCTCACTTAACGGATAAATGGGCGAAACCTTCGATTATCTGTCTGAGAAGTTTAAAAAAAACCAAGTATATTGGCTTAAGTGGTAATTGACTTGAGAATGCCTAAGGAGATCACCGGTTCGATTATCTCTCTGAGGCGTCATGTTGAAAGAGCTCTTACTGATCCCTGAGTAAGAGTCAGACTCTGCAGGCACGATCCGAGCTGAACTCCGGATTAGTCGGGTCACTTGGTTCCGGATACCGGGGACTTTCAGGAAAAAAAAATATTAAAAAAATAAAAAATAGGCTTAATGATTGATCTCGGAAGTAAAGTTGAGAAATCCTGAAAACAAAAACAAAGAACAAATCAAAGTTGAGAAAAAATATTATATTATATATATGGGGTGTTGGTGAAGTTGTCGAATTGAAAAAAATCTAAGAAACTAGTAATCCTAAAGTAATGATACATTACTACAAAAATATTTATTTTTTGACATTTATTATTATTTTTATTCAGGACATGTTGAGATTCCCCTCAGGCCGTCGGGATTAGAGAATTTCCAAAAAAAATTAGAGTTGGGGAGTGAAAGGATCGGGAAAAGTACAGAATGGGGTGAGTTAAGAATCGGATAGAGTCGAGATTTCAAGAATTGTCGTCAGCCCTAGGTATACCCTCACGGCCAACCTTGACACAGAAACAATACATTCATCACATTTTTCATTACATATTTATTCATCTTCGTTGTCATTATAAGTGCTATTTTTACACAACTTCTTAAGTCCCATATCCGAATGATTTTCAGCAGTGTCAGTAAAATGTTGAACACCAACTCAAAGAGTTCCTTCCCATTACGTTCTTATGATTAATGAAGTACATAAATCAAAGGCTGAGGCGTTAAAAAAGTCGTTTCATACGAGATTCAAATACTCACACTCGATAAACTATGTTGTCCTTATGATGAATGTACATTTATCCCTTATTAGGGAGGAGTAGTCATTTTTGGAATAAGTTGTATGAGTATATAGGGAATCTTGTAAATCAGGCCACTGTAACGTCTGATATTTTTTTTCAGGTCAAATATTTTCTGACATTTTTTTTGGGGCCTTTAGTTATTTAAGTTTGTCAACCGAAATTCTTGCAACAATAAGCTTATGACATAAATCATGTCATGAACAAGCTTGGACTCTCCAAGTTCGGTGAAAAGCCATTAATGCCCTCCCCCTTCTTGATTTGGGGTGATTTACTTAACACTAAAAATGTAATTAACCCTTAATTAAACATCCCATTAAACTTTGCTTAATTCGACCCCCTAAATTAGGGCGGGTAAATTAACCAACCCTAATTTACGCGCTCTGCTTCCACCCCTCTCTTTGCAAAGCGAATAGCTCTGCTGTGTCTCTCCATCGGTGTCCAGTGATTGTCCTCGCCGGAACAGCCCTCTCTTTTCTTCTTCTCCGTCAATCATTGTCCGAGCCGAGCTGGGTGGTAATCGAAAGGGTTTCTTGACTTTCCATACCGGTATGTGAATTTAGGGAAATTGAGTTTGTTAGTTTACTTACCCTGCGGGATTAGCTTAAACCGTGTGTTTAACTCTGAATTGAATTGAAAATGGCGACCCTGATTGAAAATGGATATTTGATTTGAATTGAAATGGTTAAATGTTGAATTGGTGATTTGTGCGGTTATTACCCGGTATGACTACCTATATATATATATATATATATATATATATATATATATATTTGGTTATATCTATATGAATGGTAATCGCATTAATCTTAAAATATTGATTATAGTGTGACACAAGTTTAAACTTGTTAATGGCTATGTGAACTTCTATCTCGCATTTCAAGGTGGATTGATTATAGTGTGACACAAGTTTAAACTTGTTAATGGCTATTTGAACGGAATTATGGATTTTGTCTATGTGTATATTGGTTTGTAATTATTGTATTGAATAAAAACAGGATCTGGGTACACCCTGATGGAAGATAAAGTTTGTATTTTTATATTTTACCCTGTGGAGATTGAAAAAGACGTCAATGGTCTATGGTCTTGGAAGTATGTAGGGTGTGAATCTGAAGAAGTTTCGACGATTCTGAGTGTCAAAAAGAACATTACATTTGAAGAATTGTATGACATGGTGAAAAATGAGTTGGAAATCGATACAAGTAAGTATGAGTTTGAGATGAAATATATGGTCCTCATTAGTAAAGCTAGACCGATGGTGCTTGATTGCGATAAGCTTGTGAATCGGTTTATATATGTTTGTAATTTAAAACAAGATGCTTTATTAATATGTTTGAAGGAAAAGGAAAAGTGTACCGAGGTTTATGAAAGTCAAGAAACATGTGAAGTAGTAAATGTGTCGGAAAGTCAAGAAACATATGTTGAAAGAGATGAAGAGACATATGTTGATGTTTTGGCAAATGGGATGAAAGAGATGTTGGATGTAAGAAGAGAAAGCATGGAGACATGTGTTGAAAAGAATCTTAATGAAGAGATAAATGTGGATGTTGTTGGGAATGTCATTGAAGAGATGTTGGATGTAAGAATAGAAAGCATAGAGACATGTGTTGAAAAGACTGTTAATGAAGAGATAGATGTGGATGTTGTTGGGAATGCCATGGAAGAGATGTTGGATGTAAGAATAGAAAGCATAGAGACATGTGTCGAAGATTCTCATTTGAACACGGGGGTGACAACAAGGACTTTAATGAGCAACTTGAAGACTCCTTATTGGTGAATTTGGGTGAAGATGTTTATTTAGAAGAATCATATCAGAGAATTAGCATGAGCGGGGCTGATGAATTGTCAAATGAGAATCTTGATGGCTTTGTTGAGAGAAATGAGATTGTTGATCCCTTGAATGCACTCCCAACTATGGTTAACGTGCAAAGAATTGAACATTAAGACTTTCGTTGTAGCCGTACTGTAGGTGATACTTTAGTGTGCATTCCCGAACATGAAGACTTTCGTGTGAATGATCCGTTTAAATGCAAAAGTTTTTTGGTATTCAAACTTGCGAAGTTGGCTACGAAGTACAAGTTTGAATTCAAAACGCAAACTTCCAACAAAAGCGTTTATTCGCTTTTAGCGTGAAGCCGCCGGATGCAAATGGCGTTTGCGAGACACCAAACTTCAAGCACCTTCGAGCGATTTGTAGTGGTAACGTATGCAAATAAGCATAGCCGCCCACCTATTGCTCCTCGAAAAGACCATAGACATGCTACGCACAAGCTAATTGGCACATACTTTGCCGAAAGGTTTAAAGATGCCAATCGTATTAACGCACCAAAGAACTTGATGCATGATTTCCAGCAAGAATTTGGATATGATGTAACTTATTGCAAGGCGTACAGGGCTAAGGGTTATGCAGAAGGATTGATAAGGGGTAATCCAAACAAAAGTTGGGGAGAAATACCCAAATATTGTTATAGGCTGAAGGCTAGAAACCCGGACACTGTATATCATATTGAAAAAAGTGATGGGAATGTTTTCAAATACTTTTTCATGGCACTTGGTCAAAGTATTGAGGGATTTTATTTGGCGATGCGGAAAGTCATTTATGTGGATGGCACGCATTTAAAAACGCGTTATAAAGGGACCTTACTTGTGGCAACATGTCAAGATGCAAATCATCAAATATTTCCACTTGCTTGGGGTGTTGTTGCTTCTGAAAGTATAGAGTCTTGGACATGGTTTTTTGATAAGCTAAAACCCATCATTGGGGACACGAATGATCTTGCGATACTTTCTGATCGTGCCGATAGTATTAAAACATCTTTCAAGGCGGTGTTTAAGAATGCGCACCATGGGCATTGCATGTATCACATGCAAAAGAATTTGAGGATGAAATATCCCGTACGTGGTGTGGAAAAGCTCTTTCGAAAGCTCGCAGAGGCCTATACGAAAGCGAGAATTCAAGTTGCATTTCGAAACTTTATGTAGTAAATGTCCGAAAGCCGACGAATATTTGAAAGAAGCGACTTCCCTATGTGGGCTAGAGCTAAATTTGAGGGATTTCGTTACAACATAATGACCACAAACCATGCCGAGTCCGTGAATGCTAGGCTAAAGCGTGAACGAGAATTTTCAATTGTTGGGTTGATTGAACATATCCGGGAGATGTTACAGATTGGTTTTCTAAAAGAAATGAATCATCTACAAATTGCCAAGATGCTCTTACTCCCAAAATTGAAATCGAAGTGAACAAAAGCTTCGAGTCGGCGAAACGATTTTCAGTTAATACACTTTCCTCAGATAAGTATGATGTTCGTGACAAGGATGCTGTTATTTCTTACATCGTTGAGTTGGATTTGAAGACGTGTACATGTAAAAAATTCCAGATGGATATGTATCCATGCGAGCATGCAGCTGCTTCTGTGTTGAAGTATACAGGGAAGCAAGCCTCCAAGTATTGCACTTGGTATTATAGCGTCAATTGTTGGAGGCTAGGTTATTCCAAATGTGTGTATCCACTTCAAAATGAAGATGAATGTGTGTATCGCGATGATGTGCTTAACGATGTGGTTTTGCCACCGAAGGTGCCAAAGAGACAAAGTGGACGGCCATCAAAAAAGAGGAAACGCTCAGCCGGGGACAGAAAGATGAAGTATGTTTGTGGAAAATGCGGTGTCAATGGTCATTACGCTTCCACTTGTAAGAGTTTGATTGGTGGAGAAATGCTCACCAGCGACACTCCTACTTTGCCATGATAAGGTATTGTATGTATTAATATTTAGAGTTCTTTTTATATTCAATCATGTTACATTGCATTAAGCTTGTTACCTCTTTTCTTTGAGAATGTTACAGGAAGGCGATGGGATACATATTGTGGCTGTTTAAGTATTAATGTTGATGAAGAGGATGAGATGTTTACATATTGTGGATGTTTAATCATTGAGGATGATTGGTTGATGTGTAAGATTCGAAGACGTAACTTGTGTTGTATTTTGAATAATGGAAAGTGATTTGTTGATGTGTTTGTTTGTTATTGTATTTTGAATAATGGCAAATTCTATGTGTTGGTTGTTCTTTTTTGGTTGATTGGTTGATGTTTAAATCTGGAAGATGTAGATGATGTTGAATTTTGAATGATGGCAAATTGATGTGTTGGTTGTTCTCATTTGTTTAATGAGAAGGGAAGTTGTTCGAGTGTCATGAATGTGGTGTTTTGCGTCCATTAAGGGTGTTGTAAAACATTCACTCTAGAAACAGGTTTAAACTTGTGTCGGCCCTGGAAACAAGTTCAAGCTTGTGTAGCCCCATGAAACGTGTTTAAGCTTGTAAAACATTGATGTGTTGGTTGTTCTCATTTGTTGAATGTGAAGGGAAGTTGTTCGAGTGTCACGAATGTGGTGTTTTGCGTCCATTAAGGGTGTTGTAAAACGTTCACTATAGAAAAGGTTTACACTTGTGTTGGCCCTGGAAACAAGTTCAAGCTTGTGTTGCCCCAGGATACGGGTTTAAGCTTGTAAAACATTGATGTTTTGGTTGTTCTCCTTTTTTTTAATGTGATAACCATTCAAATCCTTCAAATAACCATTAGATAAGAAAACCAAATGAAATGTACAGAAATATACAGAGAAATACAGAATACCAAGAAATTATATTTTTATTTCGTAAGATGAAATACGAAATAAAAGGTTAGACAAGTAATAGTCAATAATACAAGTTTCTTTTGAGATGAATTGTTCCCTACCCTGCTCTTCTCAAGTAGTGTCTCCAGTGCGAGCAATCCTTTCTCTATCATGGAGTAACATTTGAACCATGGAATCGAATTGCGACCTCTCAATAACTCGGTGACGTTGATCTCAACTTGTTCAATTTTTTTTGCATCATTGTCTCGCATGCACTTTATCATTTCAATATCATTTTGAAGGACACCGATTGTGCATTCAAGTTTATCTCGTTTTCTTCATCAAGTTCACAGAGGTAACATCTTCATGTGGCCCAAGAGATGAAGACACCTTGCCATATGGCCTAGTAGATGAAGACACTTTGCCATATGGCCGAGATGCGTACACCTTGTCCCGCCATATGAAATAGTCACATTTGACATCATCATCCCGCAAAATAAGAAATTCCAATTATTATACGTACACATTATCCCTTGAAAGTAAATGGAAAGTATAACCAAAAAAATTAGTCATACCGGCCAATAAGGACAACCGTAGAACAGCCTCCCCGGGTTAGCATCTCGTTCTCGAAGTCACCAATTTTGCAGAACGCCACATTTGCATAACAATGTACGCTCATGAAATGTCCCGATTCATTTACCTTGCTAGAAGAACTGGAAATCGGAGAAGTACCCTTCATATTTTGCTTCGGGTTCGTTTCGTAGATTGCAGGCACTATGAAAAGAATTGTGCATAATTGAGCATTAAATGGTCTGTCTATATCTCAAATAAATAACTAAACGCCCCTAACAAGTACTCCCGATTCACAAGAGTGCAATCTATGAGTGAATTTGACTGCTTCTTCGTTTCAAAAAAAGCATAATTCATAAGAGCATAGTAACTCACCAAAATTAGCTCTGTTAAGTAATTGATGTCTAGGTAAATTCACCCCAATATGTTAGAAATTAGCTCAAATTCACAAAAAATGTAACCAAATTTCTGGAAAAACAAAAGAGTTGCCTCGGAAAACCCCCCGGAAGAAAAGCTAAAACAAAATAGCAGAGTAACTCACCAAAATTCTGTTAAGTAATTGATGTCTAGGTAGATTCACAAAAATGTAACCAAATTTCTGGAAAAACAAAAGAGGTACATCGGAAAGCCCCTAGAAGAAAAGCTAAAACAAAAGAGCAGAGTAACTCACCAAAATTAGCTCTGTTAAGGCAATGATGCTCTGTTAATTCACACAAATATGTTAGAAATTAGTTCAAATTCAAAAAAATGTAACAACAGTGTGGAAAAACAAAAGAGGTACATCGGAAAGCCCCTTAGGAAAAGCTAAAACAAAATAGCAGAGTAACTCACCAAAATTAGCTCTGTTAAGGCATTGATGCCCTGTTAATTCACACAAATATGTTAGAAATTAGTTCAAATTCAAAAAAATGTAACAACATTCTGGAAAAACAAAAGAGGTACTTCGCAAAGCCCCTAGAAGAAAAGCTAAACAAAAGAGCAGAGTAACTCACCAAAATTAGCTCTAGTTGGTTTCTTTAATGGAGATTTTGAAGGTTGAAGCTTGAATGGTGGGAAGATCAAAAGAGGGAAACACATCAATGAAAGGGGCGGGGGTGTACTTGGGTTGGTTAGAGGGGTTAGTTGTGGGTGAAGAATTCGAATCAAATCAAATAGGGGAATTTGAAAATTTCTAAATTTTGGGCGATTCTTAGCGGGAAGGCAGGCCCCCAAAAATTTTGGTTGCAACAATTGAGAGGGGAGCAGCTTAAGGGCGGGAATTGATGATGATGGAGGGGGAGAGTAGGGTTCCGATCACAAAATTAAAAAAAAATCAAAATAATTATTCTAGTTACATCATTTGATTGATTATATTTATTTATTTATTCTAGTTACATCATTTGATTATTAAAAAAAATAGTTAATACATACATCTTCTTACTACTAAATAAAAATTAATAATAATAATTAAAACAAAATTAAACGGACTTCCGATTCCATTAGAACTACTTATCGTGTGACATATACTCACGTAAGACACCCTAAACGGACTTATTGAGTGACATACACACGTAAGACACCATAAACGGACTTATTGTGTGACATACTCACGTAAGACACCCTAAACGGACTTATTGTGTGACATACTCACGTAAGACACCCTAAACAGACTGATTGAGTGACATACTCACGTAAGACACCATAAATGGACTTATTGTGTGACATACTCACGTAAGACACCATAAACGGACTGATTGACCATAAACGGACTGATTAAGTGACATACTCACGTAAGACACAATAAATGGACTTATTGTGTCACATACTCACGTATGACACCCTAAACGGACGATTGAGTGACATACTCACGTAAGACACCATAAATGGACTTATTGTGTGACATACTCACGTAAGACACCCTAAACGGACTGATTGTGTGACATACTCACGTAAGACACCCTAAACGGACTTACTGATTGTGTGACATACTCACGTAAGACACCCTAAACGGACTTATTGTGTGACATACTCACGTAAGACACCATAAACGGACTTATTGTGTGACATACTCACGGAAGACACCCTAAACGGACTTATTGTGTGACATACTCACGTAAGACACCATAAACGGACTTATTGTGTGACATACTCACTTAAGACACCCTAAACGGACTTATTGTGTGACATACTCACGTAAGACACCATAAATGGACTTATTGTGTGACATACTCACGTAAGACACCATAAACGGACTGATTGAGTGACATACTCACGTAAGACACCATAAATGGACTTATTGTGTAACATACTCACGTATGACACCATAAACGGACTGATTGAGTGACATACTCACGTAAGACACCATAAATGGACTTATTGTGTGACATACTCACGTATGACACCATAAACGGACTGATTGAGTGACATACTCACGTAAGACACCATAAATGGACTTATTGTGTGACATACTCACGTAAGACACCCTAAACGGACTGATTGAGTGACATACTCACGTAAGACACCATAAATGGACTTATTGTGTGACATACTCACGTATGACACAATAAACGGACTTATTGAGTGACATACTCACGTAAGACACCATAAATGGACTTATTGTGTGACATACTCACGTAAGACACCCTAAACGGACTTATTGTGTGACATACTCACGTAAGACAACCTAAACGGACTGATTGTGTGACATACTCACGTAAGACACCATAAACGGACTTATATTGTGACATACTCACGTAAGACACCCTAAACGGACTGATTGTTTGACATACTCACGTAAGACAACCTAAACGGACTGATTGTGTGACATACTCACGTAAAACACCCTAAACGGACTGATTGAGTGACATACTCACGTAAGACACCATAAATGGACTTATTGTGTGACATACTCACGTAAGACACCATAAACGGACTGATTTAGTGACATACTCACGTAAGACACCATAAACGGACTTATTGTGTGACATACTCACGTAAGACACCCTAAAGGGACTTATTGTATGGACTTATTGTGTGACATAATCACGTAAGACACCATAAACGGACTGATTGAGTGACATACTCACGTAAGACACCGTAAATGGACTTATTGTGTAACATACTCACGTATGACACCATAAACGGACTGATTGAGTGACATACTCACGTAAGACACCATAAACGGACTGATTGAGTGACATACTCACGTAAGACACCTGTCACTCACGTAAGACACCATAAATGGACTTATTGTGTAACATACTCACGTATGACACCATAAACGGACTGATTGAGTGACATACTCACGTAAGACACCATAAATGGACTTATTGTGTGACATACTTACGTATGACACCATAAACGGACTGATTAAGTGACATACTCACGTAAGACACCATAAATGGACTTATTGTGTGACATACTCACGTAAGACACCCTAAACGGATCGATTGAGTGACATACTCACGTAAGACACCATAAACGGACTTATTGTGTGACATACTCACGTATGACACCCTAAACGGACTGATTGAGTGACATACTCACGTAAGACACCATAAACGGACTTATTGTGTGACATACTCACGTATGACACCATAAACGGACTGATTGAGTGACATACTCACGTAAGACACCATAAACGGACTTACGGACTTATTGTGTGACATACTCACGTAAGACACCATAAACGGACTGATTTAGTGACATACTCACGTAAGACACCCTAAACGGACTTATGGTGTGACATACTCACGTATGACACCATAAACGGACTTATTGTGTGACATACTCACGTAAGACACCCTAAACGGACTGATTGAGTGACATACTCACATAATACACCCTAAACGGACTTATTGTATGTCATAAATCTAAAAAGATCAAATATCAATAGTGAAAATCACCGTAATGTCAATTGTCGTGACACGTCGGTTGTCCCTCTATTATTACTCGTCTCAGAAAACGGTACTACTATCTACTCGCTTAAAAACAAAATGAAATGAATAGAAATGAAGGGGGAATGGACGGTCCGCGGTCAACATTGGCCCCCTGCCACTGATTCTGTCATGTTTTGTCATCTTTCTACTTTTTTTCACGCTTTCTATGCATGCGATGGGACGGTATATTCTCTCTTTTATTTCCTTCTTGTTTATCACGCGGAGTAGTTTTTTTCATGCAATCCTCTTTAGTTGTTTTTTTTTCTTCCTTATATTCTTTATTATTATAATTTATAAAGTATGAAAATCCTATAATTACTTTAATTCTCCCCGTTAATTAATATAATCTTTTTTCTTTCTTTTATATCACACACTAATTAATTTTTTCATTCAACTCACATAAGAAATACAAATCATTTTATTTTATTATAAACTACATATGATTCAAGTCTGTTAAAATAACAACATTTCCAAGTCTGTTAAAATAACAACATACGATTGAAATCGACACAAGCTTTAACTTGTGTAACATATACAAAACCAGAAAATTAAAATTAAAATTAAACAAACAGACATAACAACAACAAAGTTTTTCAGAAATCATAGATAATGTGGCAGATGTGCAATCCTTTTCCCCGTCGTCTCGTTGCAAACCTGGACAACTTGATTGATCTTCCTCTTGTAGGTCTGCATTGTCTCTAGCTCTTTCAGATTTGCCACCTCACAGTCTCTTGATTCAACCTCCTCAACCACCTTCAAGTTGATGTTCTCGGTTTCATGAAGAAGTTCCCATCTCTGTGCCATCATGTCTTGCTTTTGCTCCTCCAGTTGGTGCATACAGGCTTTAACTTGTGTAACATATACAAAACCAGAACCAACCCCAAAGAAAAAGCATAACAAACCAAATTGGACAATGAGGACATTAGAACCAAAAGCAAACACATGGCAATTTCCAAAAGAACAGAAATATTTCAGATAAATATATTATACAATAAACATGAACATAAAAAAAAAGGATTAGTTTCTGGACATGAAAATAAATTATACAAACAAAAAATTAAAAGTAAACCCAAAGTTTCTGCAAACAAACAATAAAATTAAAATTAAACAAACAGACATAACAACAACAAAGTTTTTAAGAAATCACAGATAATGTGGCAGATGTGCAATCCTTTTCCCCGTCGTCTCGTTGGAAACCTGGACAACTTGATTGATCTTCCTCTTGTAGGTCTGGATAGTCTCTTTCAGATTTGCCACCTCACAGTCTCTTGATTCAACCTCCTCAACCACCTTCAAGTTGATGTTCTCGGTTTCATGAAGAAGTTCCCATCTCTGTGCCATCATGTCTTGCTTTTGCTCCTCCAGTTGGTGCATAAATTCCTTCCTTAACCGCTTCATCTCTTCCTCCAGCTTCTTGCTTGAATATGATTCGAATCGTTGCCTTTCTTCCTCCAAAGATTTTCATGAATTCGTTTCTTTCCATTGCCATTTTTTTCTTTGATGTGCTTCCCGTTTTAGCGATATACGGAATTTATCTCAAAGATCATCCCGTAATATATATAGCCTAGGTTAACCCTAGGTTAATTGTAGCGTTGCAAGCAATTAAATGGATACGGCGTTTCACTTTTCAAAAACTGACTTTCTAGTTGAAACAATTCCAACGCTTCGTAAACCTTCATGACTTTGGTAGTTGAAACGAATCAAAGCCTTGTATTCACATTTTCTAAATCAAATTCCACCTTTTTTTAAAAAAAACCAAAACAAATTCATTTTGAGAACCTTTCCTATAATAATTAATCCTTCAATAATATCACAACGTACTCAATCAACTACCTTATTATATCGTGAGTATTTTAATGTTAAACCTTAGCACTAATTAAGGAGTATGGTTTTATTTTATTCTATCGTGATTATTCTTTAATTATCTTAATATATCTATCAAAAAATCAAATTTTCTACCCAACTTTAACTTTGTGTCCAGCTATATTAATTAAGGAGTATGGTTTTATTTATCTTCGTATATCTATCAAAATAAATTTTTCTACCCAAATTTAACTTTGTGTCCCGTTATATGGTTTTGTTTTATAATTGATTATAGGGTTTAAACTTGATAATCAGTTCCAAAATGAACCTAAGTAAGAAATGAAGTACAATTACATGCACAACCAAAAATGTAAATGTTGATGATAATAACATTTGGCTATTATTCCATCATCCTGCCTTTTATTTGAATAATACACATTAGCATTTATGCCAGAATTCTTTAAGGCAAGGATATCATCAACTAGCAGTCTGCCGTCATCATTCCTAGATCCACCGTTAATAGCCATTACAGCAGAGACAGAGTCAGATTCCACAACAACCTGGGAGACACCATAGTCCTTAGCAATCCACAAAGCTTCTTTGATAGCCAGCAATTCCCCTTGAAGGATGGAGTTTCTTCCCATAAATCCCACGAATCCTCTATACAATCTTCCATTACCGTCTATGAAGACCCCACCAATGGCCACCATGCCTCTACCATTCTCATCAATATCCATGCAGCTGGCATAAGTGTTCACCTTAATCCAGCTCTCAGCAGGAGGTTCCAAAGCAATCCAATGAGGCTCATTCACAACAAGAATACATTAAATAGAACATCCAATAGTCATAACAATGTGTTAAAATCAAATACTAAGAATGGACTTTAGGGAGATGAGCCCCACATTCTGATGGTACAAGAGTCTCCAGTCTGTAGTTGCATGGTTGCTCCAAGTAAAGGCAGGTCCAGAGTAGCCCAAATGTATCAAGTTACAATTGCTGACATTGAAGTTTAAGTTATCAATCCTACAAAGATTATTCTCAGAGATGACAACATGAATTCTATTTAAAGGGCTTCAATACGCTTAATATCGAGCAAATCGAATTCCAAATGATACAAATACCTCCGCAT
Organism: Gentiana straminea; assembly: GCA_036785695.1. Taxonomy (NCBI): domain Eukaryota; kingdom Viridiplantae; phylum Streptophyta; class Magnoliopsida; order Gentianales; family Gentianaceae; genus Gentiana; species Gentiana straminea. Next base: position 19,435,041 of record JAVUPR010000266.1, on the reverse strand, counting down.
CTTCCAATAGGAGGAGGATACCGTATGCAACCCGTAAACCAATCTTAGCAATGACTTTAAAGGCTTTTTTCGCCTGGACGGTTTCAAGAAGGACTGCCACATCAGGTTTCTGTTTCAAAAGAAACTCTTTTATGTGCCTCCTAAATTCTTTGGAGCCAACATCTCTGCAATTCCAAATGAGGATCTTATTGATACCAGTGTGATGAGAGGGGATGTTCTCAAAAGAAGAAAAATTACTATGAATCATTGCTTCCAGGAATTCCAACTTGGGATCCTTCGGTCCTATTGATGATAGACTCACATTCCACATCTGAATCATCTCCTTCCAGCCTATGGCTATTGTGCAGCCCTTCACCCTGTGCACATATTCAACCATCAAACAAGACTCCACCTCCCCGAGTAGTTGTATATTTGAGTTTAGTTTGGTCCTGTGCCATAAAATTCTCGTCATTCTCTTCAATAGAGGCTTGGTATTGTTGCTTTGTTTAAGGTTTACAAGTGACTTGTCTCCACTCTTTAGATTGAGAAATGTTATATACGAGTCTTTTTTTCAAAATGATTCACACTAGCTATTTTAAGAGGCATTTTTTAAGGGGCTTGGTAGCACATGGTCATTTTAGGAATTTAAGCTATGACTGGAAAAGCAATGACCTAGAAAATCCAAAAAGATTCCTGGGGTCATTTTACGAGTTACTTTAAGCAATGTCTGTGAAATTGTACCATTATTGGTACAACAATATTATTTTATTAATTATACTTTTCATTTACAGACCCCTCCTCTTTTATTGTACTTTTTATTAATTGCAAAAACATATATAAAGTTCTTCTTCTTTATTCATCCAAATCCCCTCATTTATTATTCTACTATTTTATTAATTGCAAACCTTAATACCCTAATTTATTTGCATGCATGCAACAACTGATGTATAAGAAACTACATCCATACGTTTCAAAAAAAAAAAGAAACTACGTCCATGATATCATTCAAACAAACAATTATAAAACACTTAAAAAGATAACATTATAAATGATTTCATAAGAAAAAGTTATTACATAATATCAAAACATACTGATAATATTATAAATAATTTCAAGTTCATAAATTTTTTACAACATAATATTATTAAAGAAAATACAAATATGTAGATAAAGTGGGGTTTGGATGGGGATGGGATTTGATCACATGCCGTGATCCGAGAACTCTATAAAATGCTCTCTTATTGGGAGAGTTTGTGGTCGAACCCCAACTCCACTTGGGGCCAAAGAAACATTATTGTTCCCCGGCCATGGCATCATGCGATAGTGCACGAATGCAGATGCACATCGCACTGCAATTTTGTAATTATCATTGCATAGTCGTATCAGATCGTTGATTTTCTTTTTGACTGTTTTGATGTTCTCATTGATATACGCCACTTCAAGATACATGGAATCCGACTCCTGTGTCATCCATATTTTCAGTTGATCAATTTCATAATGGCATTCATGTCTTCGCGCGTCCAATTTTCTTTCCAGCTTCTTCAACTCTGGTTTCTTAAATCTGCGATCTCCTTAGTATGCTTATCCATTTTCTTCTTCTCGCTTTTCTCGTTTTTATTTGTAATAAATATGAATTGTACACCTGTGTTTATACTACTATTTATAGGCCCATTTTATCTTTTTTTAAAGGTGGTGGCGTCTCTTCGATTTACCCTATATGAGACCCTTCAGATTAATTGATATATGTATCTCTTCGATTTACACCACCATGACACCCTTCACATTCGTAACTGTATCTCTTCAGCGTAGTACACTACCATGACACCCTTCAGATTCGTATCTCTTCGATATACTATTGTTTATAGGCCCATTTTATCATTTTTTAATAGTTTAATTCCAGTTCTTACCCGCAACAATCTCAAACATGTCTCATTCACCGAAACAATCTTGAACTTGCGTAACGTTAAATTAAACTTGTGTCAAAACAAACTTGAAACTGTGTAAAGTTAAAATTAAGAAATGAATCCATTATGTTAAGGGTCAATGACAAATCCTCAAATATTATAATGTTAATCAATTACAATTACAATTACAATTACAATTACACCTTTACGTTAACTATATTGATTTGTATAATTCTTTAAGAATCACTAAATTAACTTCTTCATTTCAATGGGTCAAATTTTCTAACAAATAATGTTAACCAACTAATGAATCAAACCCTAATTCTCAAACATGGAAGAAAATAACAATTACAAATACAATATACATAATAATAAGAATGAAACCAAATTTCTCCTTCAAAACATTCTTCTTCAAAATAACAATTACCAATACAATACATATTAATAATAAAGGAACCATAGTTCTCCTTTAAAACATCCTTCTTCAAAACAACAATAAACATTTTAGTTCTCCTTCAAACTTCAAACCACCCCCATTCTTCTGTAAAAATTAAAATGACATAGTTTAATGATAAGTCATAATCAAAACCCTCATAGATGGTTAACACAATTTTACAATGACATATAAATGCATATGCAATTTCTATGTCTGCAAGTTCCATGAAAGCAATCCCACAACCAACTTCTTTCGCCAATCCGGCATATGCGCACTCCGAATCAATGATAGATCCACTCCTCCAAGCATGAACTCCACGAATTTATGAACGAAAATGCCACAATCACTCCTACCAAATTACAAGAATTACAAGATAAGTTAGTCACGACAACGAATACCTTAATAATCCCTATATATATTGCATAAATTTATGAAACGTACCCATTTTCTTGAGATGGACAATCCACGCTCTTCACCGTTAGTTTTCTCACGAATAATTCTCATAGCCTTTTACATGGTTCTTCGAAAAGCGGTATCACAACTTGCATAGGCGTGACACAACTTGCAAGAAGCGCTTTTCGACATGCCCCGGAAGGTCGTCATACACGTAAATTATCCTCCCACTCGGATCAATTTTCGAAGAAACCAATGATCCCTCTCTATCATCGGCACATACAAACTTGTGCAACCTTCCCATGATTTGCTAAATTCAGGAGCTGCACCCTTCACAATATTCATAAATACTCTATCAAATCGTCCTTTGCATACTGTATTAATTCCTCCTTTGCTTTTCTTTCTCATGTGTCGTGTGTGAAAGCCTTTGATATAACTTGCAAATAGCGTATCCATGACACGTGCATTTTGGTCAAACATGTTCGGGTCCACTAAGCATCGCCGTCGAATTTCACACAATGAACTATCCATTACCTGAATATCAAAAAATATATATATACTACTAAACAAAAACATACTTTTTCAATCTAAATTGCTGTTAATTTACAATCTAAAGCATATACTACTTACGTTGCTTGGCAAGCTCGCCCCCTCACAATTCCTTTCAAAATACTTGCTTGGATGTCACAAATCAACCAAACTCACCCGTACACCGTATAAATAAAAAGGAAGAAAAACTAATTAATCATCAAAATAGGGTTTACAAATTAGGGTTTACTTCAACCGTATGACATTCATACCTGTCTTCACATGAACTAATTAATCATCAAAATAGGGTTTACAAATTAGGGTTTACTTCAACCGTATGACATTCATACCTGTCTTCACATGAATCTATAAAATGATCAAGACTTTTCATCATCACATGATCCATTTTTCGGAACGGATTATAAGCATCATACTTATTCACTTTCCTTTTTTTCGGTAGTTTAATATAAGGACTGCTAATTGCTTTTCTTTTTTCCGGCGGCGTCGGTAGATTGAAACGTACAACTATATAAAACATTCAATGACGTAATTAGTTTGGATTATACATATATCTACTAACATAAGCTCAAATTAATTATTTTTGTAAATCTACCTTTAACAACTTTTTTCCCGCCCGCTTTTTCCAAATCATCCTCATTTAAGATGACCTCGGCTCTCTCTTCACCTACGGCATTACCTAATCATAATTTCAAGAAACAAAATTTTATGAATAAACTAATTCTCTCACCAAAACACATAAAGGACAGATTTAATTATACCTTCGCCGTTTGGGTTTCCCTCACCTTCCTCCCTTATATCAACTTGCTCTTCCTCTATGCCACCATTTACATCTACATCACATTCCATAACCTCATTTAGCTTTTCAGCAACTTCCTCCTCCATTTCAATGTCCTCATTTATCTCTTCACCCACGGAATTTCCTAATCATAATTTCAAGAAATTAAATGTTATGAACTAATTCTCTCATCAAACTACATAATGAACAAATCAAAATGACAAGTTTCACATTATACCTTCGCCGTTTCGGGTTTCCTCGACCGTTTCCTCAACCGGGGCTTCGGGTTGATCCCCAACCTCTTTATCACCCTCGCTTACATTTTCAAAGGGAACTCCCCTACCTCTTTATCACCATCCCCACCTCATTCACAATAGCAAGACCTTCTTCCTCAATTTGAGTGGCCTCAACCGGAGCATCGAGTTCATCCCCTACCTCTTTATCACCATCGCTTACATATTCAGGTGGGACCTCCCCTACCTCTTTATCACCATCCCCAACCTCATTCACAATAACAGCAACTTTCTCCTCAATTTCAGTGGCCTCGTTTCTCTCTTCACAATCGCTTTCATTTTCTAGTGGGAACTCCCCTACCTTTTCATCACCTTCCCCGGCTTCCTTCTCTTCAACTACGGCATTTCCTAATCATAATTTCAAGAAATACAATGTTATAAACTATTTCTCTCCTATATAAACAACATAAAGGACAAATTTAACTTTACACCTTTGCCGTTTCGGGATGCCTCCACGCTTCATCTTCCATTTCATTCAACTCTTCATTAGAAAGACGAACCTCCATCAATTTAACTTTACGCTGGAGCGTATCCACTAAAGCGCACATTCTTTTGTTCTCTTCAAGAATTTTTACCAACTCTTCGCACATTCTTTTGTTCTCTTCACTCACAAAGAATTTTTACCAATTCTTTTAGCTTTTCATAATCAACGTTACCCGTTGATTGCTCGAGTGCATTGTCATAAGTAGTTTCATCATCTTCAACTTCAACTTCCCGGAGCATCACAAAATAAGCTTTTTCCTTTTCACTTCGGATGGAACCAACTTTCGAACTACATCCACCCGCATCATGATTAATGTGAAGGATGCATTTACATACCAAACTTAAGATACAAATTAAACATCACTACCTCTCCCGATTCAAGAACAACTTCAACTAATGCGAGTTGACCCTTTTTGCATTTCCCCACTTCATCATCCTCGGGAGAGCATTCTCATCAACAATCTCGGAAAACTTCCTTAAAGAAGGAATTGCTTCAAGTGCCCAAACCTACGATGCATTTACATACAAGTGATTGACCAAACATAACAAAAAAAAACAACATACGTATATATATATATATATATATATATATATATATATATATATATATATATATATATATATATATATATATATATATATTAATTATGAATTAAAACACCGGATTTCGCTTTTACATACCTTCAAAGCATGCGGGAAACCATAGAAAGTATATGCGATCGGGACCTTTTTTAGAACATCTCTTAGGTCCCTCCTCAAAACATGGACAAGCTTTCGTAAGAGTCATTTCCCCATGGATACTTGTTGAAAGCATCCAAATCATCAACCAACTGAAAAATCCACCAATCCACCGCACGTTTCTCTTCTGATGCCCACACAACGTACGTCAAGATAACGATCAACCCCAACTTGTAACGGTCTACATCATTCTTAGTGCTATTAAAATTTTGCCACACATGCTTCCTATACACTGACGTAAGGTTTTTAAAATACTTCTTAACTAATTTAGACTCTTTTCCTACGCCTTTCTCGACATTGCTATCATTGCCAACCAAGAAACCGGTAACAAGCGCAAATTCTTGTACACTGAATCGTATCTTTTTGGCTCCAACTTTGAACCAAAAAACTTCTCGATTTACAGGGTTCGCCAACCTCATTATCAACTGATGTACTATCTGGTTGGCTGTCAGATCCTTCAAATGGATTAGATGTCCAAAACAAGACTGTTCCAACTTTGTTTTGTGCTTGGTGTCAAGCTTTTGATAAACTGCATTTGCTTTACCAATTTGACATCGGTTTACGATTTCACATTTTGCAGTCCTATCTTGTCCGCTAAGTGCATAAACCAACGTCATTTTTCAACCAATTTTCTATTACCAACAAAAAATAAACAAAAGTATCAATCGAATGAAAGAACAAAGGAATTTGAATACAATTGAAGCAAATAACACATTTTGAACAAATTTCATCACCGCCATTGTTTAAGCTAACAAATTTGGTTACACAATTTGCTTTAACCGATCCCACATCATTCAACACCATAACAAATCACACATCTTCCTATTCTCCAAAATCATATACATAACAAAATTTAAACTCAACCCAAAAAATCAAACTTTTGTAAATGCATTAACTCGATTGAATTATAATCCACATGTAGATACCAAACCCCAAAATAATACCTTTTGCGACTTGCTCGGTCGCCTTCTTCAACTTTCCGATCACCTTCCTCAACTACCGGTGAGTTTGCACACTTAGCTCGATTGTTGACAAGAATTTTGCTGATCCTAGGTTCGAATTTGGGTAAACAGACGGGGTGATTTTGGGTAGAAATGACAAGAATTTTGCTGAGCCTATTTTGCTCGATTCACGGTGGTAATTAAATTGGATGGTGAAAATGAATAATGAGGTTAAGGAAGAATTGGATGAAGGAGTTAAGAGATTTGGGGATAAATAGAGAAGGGTATATCAGTCCATCCAGGATTTTATAACATTTTTACCCTTTTTCAATTTCTTTAAAAGTAAAAAACAGGTCAAAGCTTATAATTGCAAAGCACAAAGTTCATAAGCTCATCGGTGTCATTCCCCCATTTTTTTCAGGTTCCCCGTCCAAATTTGGACGATTTCGTCCAAATACAGTCAAACCATCAAAATTTGGATTCCTTTTCGTCCCAATCCATTCACTGACCAAATTTGGACGGAATCCGTTTGAATTGTGACGAAATCCGTCCAAATTTGGCTTTTCGCCCAAATTTGGACGGAATTTGGACGTCTCGCCCAAATACACTGGTGACCACTTCGTCTTCTTCATCTGTTGGGCCATTTTCATTTTTCCATTATTTTCTTTTGAAACCTCAATGGCTTTAAAATAAGGATGATGATTTAGACACCACCTTTTTACACACAAATTTGCACACACTCATTTTTCAACCATACATTTCATACCCAAAAAAAAGAAAAGAAAAAAGTAAAAAACATGGATCACATATTCACATGAAGCAAATTTCGGGGGATGAGTTGGGGATGGGGTCGGTACATCTATCCTTTTCCTTAAAATAAAATAAAAATCTAACACTAAACTCACTCCATGCACATCTTGGCTCTTTTAACAAAAAATAAATAAAAAATCCCATTGCGAAAGAACTAAGATTTCCATTGGAAGGAAGAATTCTTTTATTCACTCTCACATCCACCACCAACGAATATATAATTTGGTGGGATAATGCCGGACAGCCGGAGAAGAAGTGGGCGGTGTAAAAATAGGAATAATTCCGTCTAAATTTGGTCGGTGAATGATTGAGATGAAAAGAAATTTAAATTTGGCCGGTTTGATTGTATTTAGATGAAATCGTCTAAATTTGGACGGGAAACCTGAAAAAAATTATCAGAAAATATTTGACCTGAAAAAAAATATCAGACGTTACAGTGAGCTGATTTACCAATTTTCCAGAGTATATACACAAGTTAAGATAATGTTTGGGAAAACACGACTACAAAATATGATATATGTCACACTTAAGATAAGATAACAATCACAGTTTTATTAAAACCGAGACAACGAAAAAATATATATCACACTTACAACTTTTTATCACACTTATTGAAAAACTGAGATAAGCTATATTAATCAATCTCATTTTTAAAGTGTGACTTAATTGATATGATTTTTAAATCGTCACGCGGTATTGAAAAACCGAGATAAATTATTTCAATCAATCTCATTTTTAAACTGTGATTGAATTGATATGATATTTCTGTCACAGTTTCTAAAAAGCGAGATAAATTATATCAATCACAAACAGTGACAGAATTGATATGATATTTTTGTCACAGTTATTCAAAAAACGAGATAAATTATACCGATCAATCACGCTTTTAATCAGTTACTAAATTGGTCTGATATTTTTGTCACGGTTATTGAAAAGTGAGATAAATTATATTAATTAATCTCATTTTTAAACTGTGACTGAATTAATGATATTTTTGTCACAACTATAGAAAAAGTGAGACAAATTATATCCACTAATAAGAAAGGAGACATAGATCACACTTATCTAAAGATAAGGATCACACTTTTAAAAAACCGAGACAAGTAAAATGTATATTTATCAAACTTAATTTTTTTATCACAGTTATTAGGTGTGAAAAAAAATGATCACACTCTTTTAGGTGTGACTGAAATAATAATAGATCTCAGCTTTTTAGTGTGATAACAACTATTAAAATAGATCACCGTTTTTAAATGTGTTGAAATTATAATCGATCTCGGTTGTTAAGTGTGATAACAACTATAATAGATCACGGTTTTTAAGTGTGATAACAACTAAAATAAATCACAGGTTTTAAATGTGTTGAATTATAATAGATCTCGGTTTTTAAGTGTGATAACAACTAAAATAGATCACAGTTTTTATTATCACGGTTTTTAAGAAAACTGAGACAAGAACATCAATCAATCACGGTTTTTAACTGTAATTAAAATAAGACGATATTTTATAATGATATTTTAGATTAATGTGGTCGAAAATGATAATAAAGTAGGCATCGGTCCAGCGGTAATTAGTGTGGTTCCTTAATCCGTCAGTATCCAGTGTCGAGTTCCCGTGCGCAAAAAAAATATGTGTGCGTTTATTTTGTTTTCGAAAAAAAGAATGATCACACTTTTTTAGGTGTGATTGAAATTATAATATATCTCGGTTTTTAAGTGTGATAACAACTACTAAAATAGATCACGCTTTTTAAATGTGTTGAAATTATAATAGATCACACTTTTTTACGTGTGATTGAAATTATAATATATCTCGGTTTTTAAGTGTGATAACAACTACTAAAATAGATCACAGTTTTTAAATGTGTTGAAATTATAATAGATCTCGGTTTTTAAGAGTGATAACAACTATAATAAATCCCGGTTTTTAAGTGTGATAACAACTAAAATAGATCACAATTTTTAAATGTGTTGAAATCATAGTAGATCTCGGTTTTTAAGTGTGATAACAACTAAAATATATCATAATTTTTATTATCACGGTTTCTAGAAAAAATGAGACAAAAACATCAATCAATCACAGTTTTTAACTGTGATTAAAATAATATGGTATTTTATGATGAGATCTTAGTTAAGTGTGGTCGAAAATTAGAAGAAAGAAAGAATCGGCCTATTGGTAAATAGTGTGGCCCATTAATCCAGAGTATCCGGGTTCGAGTCCCGACAAAGACAAAAATATATGTGCGCATATATATTGTTTTAGAAAAAAAAACACTTTTATTGGTGTGATTTAAATTATAATAAATTGTAATAGATCTCGGTTTTTAAGTGTGGTAACTATAATAGATAACGGTTTTTAAGTATGATAAAAACTATAATAGATCACGCTTTTTAAATTTGATGAAGTTATAATAGATTACGGTTTTTAAGTGTGATACCAACTATAATAGATCACAGTTTAAGTGTGATAACTATTATAATAAGTCACAATAGAATCGTGATTGGATTAAAGATTTTATGTCACACCTCAATATGCCACACTATGGAAGCCGTGACTAATGTGAATATATCACACTTAAAAACCGTGATCTTTATGCTTTTTTTATAGTAGTGAAATCATATCTCATCGAGGAATGCTATATATCTACAAGTGAACCACAAGACAGATGCCACGTGTAACAATAGCAATCAACCACCAGAGATGATATTTTCCCACCATACAAAGATTATCATAAGTTGGTTTCTCCTTAATTGGTTGATTCACTAAAAAAAAATCTCATACCAGCAGCAGCAGCAGCTACTTGATTTATTTCTTGTCTTGGTAGCAGATGGCGGCAACCACCGTGATGAGCACATTGGCCTTTAAGCCCTCGGCATTCTCCGTGGAGGCGCCGCCCAAAGGCCTCCCCTCTCTAGCAAGGACTTCCTCCCTCCGTATTCAAGCTAGTGGCGGCCAGAAGATCAAGACTGACAAGCCTTATGGTAAAAACTTTATTATTTCTTCTTCTTCTTCTTCTTCTTCTTAATTACACTTTTATTTGTTGTATGTATACACGAATACTTGTGTTTGATTACGTGTACACATGTTGTTGTGCTTATGATTATATAATGAGTGTTGTTCCACAACAAATTGTTACAACAACAACACAAGATTTAAAAAAAAAAAATTATTTAACTTTTTTGAGTGGTATTTTGGGTATATATAAAACAAAAAATTAAGTAGATCATTGTTGTGTAATGAATTACAGGGATTGGTGGTGGCATGGACTTACCTGGTGGTGTTGATGCTTCCGGCAGAAAGGGAAAGGCATGTTAATTACATAACATTTTTTCATGGAATTTCTTTATAAATTTTTTAAAATTATAAAATTTTGATTATATGATCGCAGGGAAAGGGTGTTTATCAATATGTCGACAAATATGGTGCTAATGTCGATGGATACAGGTGATATATTTAAATTAAATTAAATTAAAATTTTCCACCAATTTGGCCCCCTAATATTATATTTTATTTTATGGGTAGTCAAAAGTATATATCTTACTCTTTGTTTCTCTTTGCAATGAAACATAATCATGCAGTCCCATTTACAACACAGATGAGTGGGCTCCCACTGGTGATGTCTATGCTGGTGGTAAGAGTTCCATCATTATTACCTTAATTTACCTTTTTCCCATGCACACTTTACTTTACTGAATATCACATCAAATCTGATACGCCACCGTTTAACCTCTGAAAAATCGAATATAATAAATTTAGGATTCGATTTTCTAGAGGTCAAATCTTATACGTTTTAATGTTATGCGTGTGTACTGTAGGAACGACTGGGCTGGCAATATGGGCAGTGACATTGGTTGGTATCCTGGCAGGAGGTGCCCTCTTGGTTTACAACACTAGTGCATTAGCACAGTAGAACAACTCCTGCTACTACTACTCTTTTATTTTATTTTGTTTCTCTTCATTTCTACTTTTTTTTTCCAAAGTGTATGTATGTATGTATATTTCTACTAAATCAACAACACCTTTTGGTTAAATATATGTATGTGTGTGGACAGTATGTGTTATCAACTGCATTGCCTTTTGCCCTACTATATCATGATGAAATGGAGCAAATATCATCCTTCCTTCCTTCATACTGCTATCTTAGAGGAGTTTTGTTAACAGATTTTCGATTTTACATACTGCTTAAATCTCTCTTTTCCCAGTTTTTCTCCATTACTTAACTGGACAGTTTGCTTGAATTTTAGTATCTTCTCCAAGTTAACTTAAAAAACGAAACATGCGTTCAACACCCAAAAGACAGATAGAGGCTTCAAAATGTACTAGTCCCGAAATGGCAACTGTGATAAATGAGAGTCCAAATACTGATTCTTTTTACATCCCCCCACTGTCATATAAAAGCTGATCGATACATGAAAATTCGATAAGGTGCAAAAGCGGGCCATCTGGCAGAAGACACAACTCTCACAAGGAATCCTCATACTTGATTGAAGATTAGAACCTTACATTTAAGCACGGTTTTACCTGCAGCACTTCAGTGATCCAAAAACCGGCTTTTTCTTAAAGAAGATCATGTAAGTTTTCTTCATTCTCATGGGAGGGAAGAGAATCCTTCTCCTTCGTATAAGATGATGAGCCTGCTTGTCCAATCCCCTCTACCATCATACACCGAACTGTCTGTGAACACAATGAAACGATGTTTATCTTCACATACCTTCTTCATAGTAACAAAATGCCCACCCCCCAAAGGAATGAACTTACCTTCTCTATTTCTTCAGATAGCATGGCATTTTCTTTCAAGAACTGTAGCGCTTTGTCTCTCCCTTGCCCCAATCTTCATTCAAACATTAGGTTACGAGACATGAAAAGATGAATCAAACCAATGAATTGAGAGACAGGTGAAACCATTTACAGGTAAATCATAATCATGAACAGACTAGAGTAAATCGAAGCCATGTATTATTATTCCATCTACCAATTAAAAAGGTATACTTTATTTTGAATAAATGCAGAAAAATTAGGGTGCAGTAGACACTAGAAACAGCAAGTTATAGTCAATACAAAATCTTGTTAAAAGAAGAGGAAAAGATTCATGCAATGTCACATAGCATAGCATAATGATTAATGAAAGTAGAGGTTTTATAGGATGACTCAGAAGCACAAACCTGTGATCTCCATAGCTATACCACGATCCTTTCTTTAGCACAACATCCATCGTCTCAGCACAATCCAAAACACAACCCTACAACAGATGCAAGATCGTCTCAAATAGAGCCGAGCATATGACAATGAACTAGCGTGTTTATGCATGAACATACATACCAGTTTGCTTACACCCTCCCCAAATATGATTTCAAACTCGGCTTGCTTGTAAGGCCTTGACACCTTACTCTTTTGAACTCTTACACGAACCTTGAGGCCGACATCTTCATCTCCTTTGCTCTAAAAGTACAATAAGTTCACAAATCACGACAGGTACACAAAACGTGCAGAAAAAAAAAAGGCAGAGGTATAGAATCAAAGGGCTTTGTGCTTACAGACTTTATCTTCCCTGTAGACCGTATCTCAAGTCGCACGGATGCAAAAAACTTTAATGCAATGCCTCCACTAGTAACTTCAGGGTTACCATAGAATACCCCGATCTGTTCAAATCCAGAAAAAACATTGTACAGGGTTTTGTCAAAAAAGAAGACAAACATTATACAACCAAAACTATGATTAGATATAACATATTCCCGACCAAAGATTTACCAATTTATTCAAAACACGAAGGAAGAAAATCAAAACTCAAGCAAATACCTTGTATCTTATTTGGTTAAGAAAAATAAGAGTACAACCAGCTTTAGAAGCATTTCCAGACATCTTTCGCAAAGCTTGACTCATAAGCCGTGCCTGCAAACCGATTTGCTGCATTCCTATTTCCCCCTGGGAACACATATAGCTAATCAATTGCTGGCTTGGAGAATCCAGCATCGTCTACTGAACTATATAAGCATATTTCTCACTTCAATTTCAGCTCGTGGGGTAAGAGCTGAGACAGAATCGATGCAAATAAGATCCACCGCTCCAGATCTACACATCCGATCCGCAACTGAAGAAACATAAAACGATGAAAGACGAAAATTGAAGCACGCCGTATGCTTGCAAAAGCTATAATGCTAATCGCCGTGAGATTTCAAGGATAGAAATTACTCTCTAATGCCATCTCTCCATTATCAGGTTGGCAAACAATCAAATTTTCGACATCTACCCCAAGTGATTTCGAATAGGCTGGATCAAAAGCATGTTCAGCATCAACAAGCATTGCATTACCTCCTAGTTTCTGCATTATTCAATGCTGAAGAATATCAAAATTGTTATTAGAGTACTTGAAACCGTATAAGAAGTATCACCTAATACAGTTGCAGTCAAAGTCAACTCAAGCCCAAAGTGAACAGCTAAAAAAACAAGTTTATTACTCTTTTTATTTCAACTTATAGGAGTATGGGGCTATTCTTATGCAGTTAGCATTGAAATGTACACACTGGACCTGTACTTCTGCAATGGCATGCAGTGCAAGTGTTGTTTTTCCACTACTTTCAGGACCATAGACCTGGAAAACCAAAAGAGGTAGGCATATTACATTTCAGCGCAGAAACTAAAATACAATATTACTGCAGAATGAATGGATGAGAAGTGTTTAATTTTCACTGATTCCTTTGTTAAGCATGCTATAACATTCTTCGGTACATTTCCTTCCTTACCGCCATTTTTTTTATTAGTAAATTGCATCTCATAAGTATAAATAAACAATCCTTACAAGGTAGACGAGCAGAGAGCACCACCAAACCCTTTATGATCTAAATGGATCAGAAAAAACACCTAAAGGCTAAGTAGGGCTTTTTACAAGTACCCTAACTACTCTGGCATTATCCCTAGGAAAAAGTCAAATATTTATATCTTACTCTTCTTGCAAGAACAAGCATCTTAAAGCTCAAGAAAAAAAAAATGCTCCCTCTGTCCCATTTTACTTATTTCTGGTTTCCCTTTGGATTGCCTCAAAACACTTGTCCACAAACATGCATTAATTGTCTCTTTCACCTATATGCCCTTTAAATTTTAATCAAAGTAACATCAATATGCATTAGATGCTAACACTATCAAATTAAGGATACTATGGTAAGCCCCTAGGTAAATTGACGCCCCAAACCTACATTTCTTAAACTAAGTAAAAAGTACAACTAGGCATAAAATGGTTGAAGAAAGTGGCAATAAAAAAAAAATCAGATTATCACCTCCACTATTCTTCCTTTGGGTAGTCCTCCACCCAAAGCAAAGTCTAGAGTCAAGATGCCGCTCGGAAAAGTTTCCCTGCCAAGGAGAGATGAAATAGAATGTAAACAAAAAGACTTGGCATAATTTAGTGAGCGACCAAAAAAGATACGTCGTTAATGGAGAAAATTAATCTATTCTCTCCCTTTGCTTTGTGCTGCCTGGTCATAGGTCTATATCATAGTTCAATAGCATGTAATTTCTCATCCACCACAGCAAATGAGACCGTGAAATCAATGGACAATTACTACATACACTAGGGCGCCGCCTGCACTGCCCAATCTTGTCACACTTCCCTTGCCAAAGGAGCTATTTATGTCATTCATTGCCGCTTCCAATGCTTTTTGCTGCGAAAATAAAATCAGCAATTCAGCATGAAGCAACTGTTAAAGGCTACCCATTGGCACAATTTATATACTTCAAACATCGGAACAAATTAAAACATGCGAGAAATCCGGTTGTAGGACACGTTCAGACCCATAAAATATCATATATGTAATTATCTTGCAACGTCATGACATAGCATGAGTCCCATTGACGTATGGATACACTTTTAAGTTAAAAGTTCCAATTTTTTGACTATCATGTTGAATGATAAAACTTGATAAGCACAGCTTACATGCCAAAGCCATTGGTGAAATTTAGTTAAGAATAAACAGATTTCATACTACAATTCACCAATAACAAAGGTGCAATCTCAGAACACAGGAAGCCAGCCAAGGTTGATAGCCAACTTCATATTCAGATTGTGATAAACCTCATCGTTGTAAACCAATGTCAAAGGAATAATAAGAATAAAAAACTAGGTAGCACTTGGAGTTGGAACGAGTATAGATTAAGTGAACAATAAGAACTACATGTAAGTTAAGTGGCCTTACCTACAGCTATTGAACAACCAAAATTCTAGCATCAACTAGAAGAGCCAGTATTTAACACTTCCCTTTATAAACGACATTCAGAGACCACTAAATTACAAAAAATAAAAATAAAAAATGAAGTGTTTAACAAATAGAAGTGATGTAACTCATACACCAAGCATATAACAAGCAAAAAGTTTTGAAGGTACCCGATCAAGAAAACGAGACTCGGAATCAAAAGAGAGAGCCCCGTTCACTTTAGCATCAAATTCAGAGCGAACCCTCGTAATTTTAACTCTGACTTGCTGCTTTTTCAAATGTGGACGGGAATATTGCACCAGTTGAAATGAAGAATTGATCTTTGAAGCACTGCAACTGGGTGAATCGTAATCCATCTTGGAGTGAAAAAAATGGGGCTTTAAAGGATCAAAAGTTAACTCCATTTATCCCGAAAGCAGGACTACAGTTGAAGGACGAATACGCAACTCCTGTAAGCAAGTGGCTCAAATAAGAGGGATGCTGCGTTTTCTACTGTTTGTGGAGGGAGATAGGCGGGGGCAAGCAACGACGTCGTATGTGGCCTGTTCAATTATATTTGATACTGCATCAATTTTCGGTTCAAAACCGGAAGGGCGTCCAAATCATTTTTCGTAATACCAGAGCAACATCATAAAATTTACATTGTGGTTTTGTCGCTAGTGAATCGGTAAAGCACTTAAAGATGATATGTGTATTTTAAAATAAAACTTAATGATATATATATGACCAGACTTCATACACGTGACATTAATCAGGTCTAACCGGGTTATCTTTTCAAATGTGTCGAGTCGGGCTCAACTCAATATTGGATTTTATATATCAGACGACTTTATCAACTCTTCAAATGTATCGAGTCGGACTCAGCTCAATATTGGATTTTATATATCAGGCGACTTTGTCAAAGCTCCCTACATACGGCATATGTCGTTCTTATTATCGATTAACGACATAACGCATGTCATCCTCTGTCCAAATGGCGTAGACCGTCTTGTGTCTTCTATGGTCAGGACGACGTACGACGTCTATCGATCTATGTTCTCATATTCCCGACATGGTACAGATTCATCTCGGCCGTTTGTATTCAACTTAGGGCAAGTTAGTCCCAACCTCAATTGACAGTTACACCCCATTAATTGGACATTAACCCACGATTTTGTAATTGTTCCATGATTATCGCTGTCGTAGCCATGATTGCTCCATCATTGCCTCCAAACGGATCAACTATCCAACATGACTTCAATGTCAGCACAATCATCTCCCCTACGGGGAGACTTGTATAATGGATCTCATATCGCCGACATGGTGCAGATTTATCTCGGTCGCTTGTATTCAACTCAGGGCAAGTTAGTCCCGGCCTCAGTTGACAGTTACACCCCATTAATTGGACATCAACCAACGATTTTGTAATTGCTCCATGATTATCGCTGTCGTAGCCATGATTGCTCCATCATTGCCTCCAAACGGCTCAACTATCCAACATGACTTCAGTGTCAGCACAATCATCTCCCCTTCGGGGGAGACCTGTATAATGGATCCCATATTGCTGACATGGTGCAGATTCATCTCGGCAGCTCGTATTCAACTCAGGGCAAGTTAGTCCCGACCTCAGTTGACAATTACACCCAATTAATTGGACATTAACACCCGATTTTGTAATTGCTCCATGATTATCGATGTCGTAGCCATGACTGCTCCATCATTGCCTCCAAACGGCTCAACTATCAAACATGGCTTCAATGTCGGCACAATCATCTCCCTTACGGGGAAGACCTGTATAATGGATCTTCATCCTCATTACTAAGATATACGTATATATATTACATCACTGCAAGAGCTCTTGCCCGGGTCGTGTTCGTGGGTCGTGCATGCATAGTCTGACTCTTATTCAGGGGGTAAGGCCTTACCAAGAGCTCTTTTTAACATCTGGAGTTCGGCATTGGTCTAAATGTAAAGTATGACTCTTACTCACGGGTAAAGCTTGATCAATAGCTCTTTTAACATAACGTCTCAAAGGAGAATCGAACCGGTGACCCTCTTTAGATATCCTCAAGTCAATTATCACTTGAACCAAACAACTTGATTCATGATAATTCAATTTGATATCGATTTAAAATGAATAATTCAATTTACAATTGATTTAGATCATACCGGTTTGAACCGGAAATTTATTTTCCATCACCTTTAACCAAGAACCCTATTTGGCACCTAGTCAAATGTTCGAGTTGCAGCATGATTTTACAGATTTATGGTTAATTTCTCGTACATAAGACCATTTAAATTAAGCATACAGAACTACAGAAGTGGGAAGGAAGGTAACAAAATCACAGCGGCAAGAAGATGGCCGACGAAACGTCGGAAGACCAACAGCTTGGTGAATCAACGGCCGTTGTAATGAACGCCGGCGGTGCGGACGTTGGTGATACGAGGAACGATAATAGTGATGACATTCCCTCTTTAACATCAGAATCGTGCATGGCGAAGGGGCTATCCACTTTGATATCTTCTGTAATTAAGGATTTCGATGCTAGAGCTGAAGCCACTATTAGCAGCCAAAATCAACTCTGCTTCTCCCTCGACCGTCTTACTGCAGGTAACTCCTTTAAGCTCGATTTGGATTTATAATATTCAAAGGCTTGCGCCCTTATCGTGTAGCTGGTTCAACTCAGTTAAGTTAGCTAGTAATTTTTGTTGATATGAATGCTAATTACTATCTTTTTTACCTCTTTGAAGCTCGATTTGGATTGATAATCTTCAAAATCTCGTGCCCTTATTGTGTGGCCTTTTCAATTCTGTTGATTTTGCTAGTAATTTTGGTTGATACGAATGCTAATGACTAGAGATTTTTCTTCCCCTTTAAGCTCGATTTGGATTCATAATCTATGATAGATCATGCCCTTACGGTGTACCTTGTTCAATTTTGTTAATTTTGCTATTAATTTTGGTGGATATGAATGCTAATTACTATATTTTTTTCCCTCTAAGCTCGATTTGGATTCATAATCTTCAAAGGATCGTGCCCTTACAGTGTAGCTTGTTCAGTTCTGTTAATTTTGGTTGATATGAATGCTAATTACTATCTTCTTTTTTTTTTTTTTCTTTTTAAGCTCGATTTGGATTGATAATCTTCAAAATCTCGTGCCCTTATTGTGTGGCTGGTTCAATTCAGTTAATTTTGCTAGTAATTTTGTTTGATATGAATGCTAATTACTGTTTTTTTTTTTCTTTTAAGCTTGATTTGGATTCTTAATCTTCAAATCTTGTGCCCTTATTGTGTGTCTGGTTCAATTCAGTTAATTTTGCTAGTAATTTTGGTTGATGTGAATGCTAATTAGTAATTATTATATTTTTTTTTTCCATTAAGCTCAATTTGGATTCATAATCTTCAACGGCTTGTGCCTTTATTGTGTGGCTGGTTCAATTCTGTTAATTTTGCTAGTAATTTTGGTTGATATGAATGCTAATTACTATATTTTGTATGGGATCTTGTGGGCAAATGTTTTGCAGAGCTTGATCAATTGTTAGACGACGCGCCGTTGCCGTTTGTTATGCAGCATGGTGCTAGAATTTCTGTGGTTAGAAAAAGGATTACTTCTCTAAATTCGGTTTTGAAGTCCATACAACGTCGTATTGATAACATTGATCGGCTGATGTCCACTGGTTCCGCCCCACCTGGTACTCATCCACCTGATTTTGCAGATTTACTATTAAATACATTTCTTATATGTCGTCATTATTTAAAATCTGGCTGTTAGGAGGAACATTATTGTTTTTAACGAGATTTCAGGATCCCCTGTGTTTCTGTTGGGCAGTGTTTGTGGTTGGGATCAAGTTACATTACAGTAGTAAAGCTTTTGATTCTGATGAACGCAGCATGGAAATTTGAAAATATATTTATTCATGGGATTATTATGCATGAAAGGTTCAAGTTGGAAATTGTCCAAATCCCTTAAACCGTAGCTTTGACAGTCTATACTAATAGTGACACATTCCAGAATTTGTTATACAGTAAAAACACATAAAATGATATGTACTATGTACGTTAATTGACGATTTCCGTGTAGTTTTGTAAACGATTTCTGTAAACTTGCACTTCACGCAGTCTTTGCTAGGATTGAAATAAAGGAGTTATGCTGGCTGTACCTGTACCTGTACCGTGTCCATTTTCTACAGCGGACATTACCTGTAGCAATTCATCGCTTTACTTTCCATTACATCCTCTGGCTGAACAGCATCTATAAGCAGGTTGTTGTGATTAAAAGAGGCCTGAGGTGTCCAACCTTGTCATAGGCGTCGTTCTGTTTCAGACTTTAAATAAGTTGAATTGAATTCCATGTTGGCTATTTGATTTGTTTTGATGAAATTGTTTAGTTGAAAGCTGTAGTGTACTAACATTCAGTTATACACCATCTAGGACAATTATGCATTACCTGAATTTGAGATGTCTACCATCTGGTTTGCACAACTGTGCTACATGTTCCTTTCTATTTTGAGCTTGTAAACGAACTTTTAGTTGCTGATAATAGCCTTTTTACTTTTAGTGTTTACGACACGGTCCTTTTCATAGCTTATTGATTTTTATAGAACACTCTTCTTGTATTTGTGGTTGACAAATGCATTGTATGGTAACTTGATGAGATACAAGTATTGCTTTTATTTCATCTTACCTTTTGTCTTGCAGGTAATTCTTGAATCAATTAATGGACAAAAAGCAGCAGTTGTAAACGTGGAAATCATTTCCAGTGAAATGCTTGCCGATGAACTACAGCAGTGGATTTGAAGAATTTTTTCAGACAGAAAATCAGATCGGGCATAGTCAAACTACTACACCTTAAATACTGGATGGTCAAGAGTTAAAAGGATTAGGTTGATCGAGAAAGTTGCGTGAATTTAAAGCAGGTTCTAAGCCATTTCTTTTAATAATATCTCAGAACGTCTTTATATAGCTTAAATGCTGAGAAACTTTGTTTTATTGTTCTCGTCTGGGGTATTAAAATGAATGACCAATTTTTTCTATGGCCATGTATTGTTTCAACCCTTCTACCTTTTTTCTTGTGTTTTTGAAAATGGGTCTTAGGTTAAAAACTGTAGAGAAAGTTTACAAAGCAGAAGCTTCCTTCTTTTTTTTTTAATACAAACATGTCACTTATCCGATTAAGATTCCTCATACAAGAATTGTTCTCTATAAGGTATATAAGCATACGTTGACTTTTTCAAAGATGATGATTCTTGAGTCAAGAATTAGCTTCCTGAAAAACTATTCGGTGTAGTGCATCGATAAAGTGACTGTGGTGTAAATAAAGACACCCAAAGTATATCCTTCAAATCTCAAAGTATTCTCACCAGTCACCTCCCACATGGGGAATTTAAGAAGCAGAAAAAGGAAAAAAAATATCAGAATGATTGTATTCAATTTGAAAATGATGTACCATAATGCTCCTACTCAAGAAATGCTTTCCAGTGCAAAATTAGAACACTGAAATGTAACATTGACCCTTCCAAAATAAATAAAATTAAAAAAAAAATAAAATTCTAACATTGATCTAATATCATAACACCAAAGTGATCGATGTTACTGGTTTACACATGAAACAGCCATTGAAAATTGGTGTTGCTTTCCATACTTCACTTTCATTACAGACTTATGCATGATTCAATCAACATGGTAAGAATTTCATAACCCTGTCGAATTCAAAATGCATGTTGCCGCTAGTCAGGTGCAGAGCCACCCTTCTGGCACCTGTGGTGGCCGCCTTTAATGAAAAAAATTCATTTTCTTGTTTCAAGTATATATCTCTGATATCAAGTCTGTGTAAAGAAAAAATAAACATATAAAATAATTCGCTCCCCGTGACTTGTTTTACTAGGCATATTCAGTATTAAGTTTTGGTGTAGGCGCCCTCAGTGAGTAATTTGTCTTGATCCGCCAGTGCCGCTCCCGCTAGTGCTACATCATCAATAACTTGATGGGGAAGTAGTTGTTGCAGAATAATTACACTTTTAGCCTTTCAACTTTCTGAATGGAGTACTTGAGCTCTTTTTGAATGTTGAGCCTGGAAGGTGATAAAACAATATCTTTCCAAATAGAGCCAGACTCAAGGGCTGGATTTGGATGTTTGTAAAGATCATAAATTGAGTCAGCTTCCTCATTCAACTCCCCTACCAGTTTTAGACACTTTATTTCGTCTGGATCTACCAACAATGTCTTGTCTTTATCTTTCCATCCTATCAACTTTTTATTATGGAAAGACAACAACAATAATGTCAGTCTAATACCATTGTCAACTTTGAAAAAGTCGATTGTTTTCGGTGTGGTGTCACGGTAAAAACACCGTGTTGAAAATGGATTCTTAGTTTTAGAATCAACTTTGGAAAAGTTGATTGTTTCTGATGTGCTGTCACGGTAAGAACACAGTAAAAGATTTGTACCTTTGGGGGTCCTTCCAAAGAATTAGTGCTGTATAATCTGGCATTATCTACAAGGTTGCAGTAAGTTTTAAAAGCATTGGCAAATCTTTTGTGTGATTTTAGCTGTGATTTCACCCTTACTGCTCTTCTACACATGATTGCTCTCCTGTATAACAAAATATGGTTAGTGAGAATATTTCGAGTTGATTCGTATTTACGGGATAAATTTGGTTTGCATTGTGTTTCATGTCGAATAAAGTGAATGTCAGAGTATTCTGGATATAGAAAAGTAAAAGAAGGAATGAATAGAAGTGGTGCAAATAAAAGGTCTAGGTTGGTGGGGTACGAGATTTTTGAAAAGTATATAGGATACAGGGGATATGGAGGGCATATATGTGAATATTAAAAACATAAGGACCAAACTGTATATGATAAAAACTATAAGGATCAAATGATTAATACCTGATGCCTCTGATGACAGCTAAATAAGCATCACAAACAACACCAACCAACTCAATCCTGTATGGTCTTCTCTTTCTATTACCATCTTGTTCTTGTTCTTCATCAATCTGTTCCCAGTATTTCTCTATCACACTTCCATCTTCACACACCTTGTATCCCACTCCCATACGGTAACGCCGACGGTGAACGTTCCGGGCCATGGTTACCGTCTGTACAACAAATGGGACCCATGAGAGTGTGCCATCCATAATCACATCTCTCCCTTCATTCAATGCTGTTACTAGGAGGGATGATGCTGCATCTGTAGATGATTGGTGTACCTGCATATATAACTTATATGTTTATATACTTAATACACTTGCAAGACTTACTGCTATGATACTATATTGAACTATCGTTTTTTCTTTAAAGCTTAAGGTGTTGGAGATGTAAGTAATTTGCACATTTGGACACTTCAACATATGACACACCTATTCAAGCAGTACATTTGAAATGCATGGCCTGTTACACACACACACACACACATATAGAAAAGGCTTTTACCAATTCAGCAGTTTGAATCATATCATGATGGCCAGTAGAACTAAGGGCTTTGTATATGACATCTGACTCTTTGAAAGCATCTGCTTCTATGATCACTGAATTTCCAGATGCTCCCACCCAGAATGGTCTGCAATTGATAAATATCACATGATCAAGCAATCCTCTTTAATTTTTCGGTGACAGATTCCATGTTAATCATTAGATTAAGATTTTAAGGTTTTATTTAAACTTGAGATTCTTTATGCATATGTGTGCTTACTCTTTGAGAATGTCTTTAAGGACAGTGCTCTTGCCAGCACCCATACCACCACCCATAAAGAGAAGGACAGGACTTCTATCTTTGTGAGCCATGGGTACCATCACATCTGTGCATTGTGAATCATCTGTTGATACTAATCCAATGGCTTTCATCTCTTCTACTAATGTCGTAAATACCCTTGCCACCTTCAGATTCTTTGTCAGCCTTTCAAATCGTTGTTCCCTTCATTATCCAGAGGTAAAAGGCACAGATTTTAGAATGATGATCATAATAAAGCAGAAGACTTTAGATACAGATGAGATGTCTCTACCTTGTGGCAGCCATAACGATGTTCTTGAGCGTCTTTTTGGGTTCATTTTCAGTACTCAAAACCTGAGGAAATTGGATTATGATGATGATTAGTAGTGATATCGATATGAAGGGGGTAGGTTAGGTAGGGGGTAGGGGGTAGGGGGTAGGGGGTAGGGGGTACCTGACTAATCATATTGGGGGCTTGAGTCCAGTGAAAAGCAAAGTAACTGAGAATGCACCTCTCAAACTCTTCAACAAGCTTAATAAAGATGGAATCACATTCTTGCTCCCCAGAAAAGAAGGTATATATGTCATCTTCACATCCATCTGCTCTCCTTATGTACTCTGATGCCAACTTACACAATGTTGGACACTGCCTTCTGTCTGCAAACCCCATCTGTCTTGCTGTGCCCCCCGCCCCGCCCCCATCATCATCATCCATGCACATCCATCACGTTGTATCGTTTGAATTCTCAATCATGATTCACACAATATATATATATATGATGAAACCAAAGTAGTAATTAACGAGTAATAAAATCAGTTGATTTTTACCTACGTAATGGGAGAATTTCTCGAGCTTAACAATCTGGCCAGAATCAGAAACTTTCATATGAGGCATGATCCTCAGATCCCTCATTTTCTTGAGCCGGAAATGCATAGCTGCTGCTATTATTAATCCAAGGGATGATGCTACAATGATCTGTGTGTATGTGGCTCTGAAGCCTCCATAATTACATTCTGCTTCATCAATTAACAATAATGAAATCATCAATAAACTATAAAAAGAAAACAAAAAAAAAAAATCAATAACTAGAAAACAAAGAATGAGGATTAATTTAATTACCTTTATTATGCATATCTGCTGCTTGGTGAGTAATGGTGGTGGTGAAATGATGAAAAGGGGTTTGAGATCTGCATGTATGCATATGCATTCCTACAATGAGGAAAGAAAGAAAGGAAACTAAAGTTTCCAAGCTTACTGCATACACAATGTTAGTGATTTTACTATTTTTAGATCTTATTATTAACAAACTTCTTACTCACGATGCATGAAATTTACTTACTACTATGACAATTATTAAATTTATACCATATACCGATTGTACACGAAAAAATCATAATTAATGCATTAAATTCAGATTTTCAATACATGATGCGCACTCCAAGCTTTTTCTCTGTAACTTACATGCTATTATTATAAATAAACAAATAAACAATTACTCAAAAAAAAATAAAATGGCAACACGTAGTACGTATTATGGCAAGAATGTAATAATGGGAATCCTAGTAATTCTCTAGTGGGGACTTGGCTAACGTTGGAAGGAAAGATCTTGTGGTTAAGAAGCTAATTTGGACTAGGATTTGTCGGATCAGTTCTCTTCTCTTCTCTTCTCCACACCCCAACCCCCCCCCCCCCCCCCCCCCCCCCCAAACAAAAAAAAAAAAAAAAAAACTACAGCAATAGCGAAAGCAGCACAGTGAGTTTTAATGCACCATGGTGGGCTGCTTAACAGAAGTCAGAGTGAAATAGCTCGTAAAGTCGTCTTATATGGCTAGCCCATATGTAGGAGTATCCGGTGTCTTCTGTCTGCCCAATAGACCTTGGGCCTAAACACAGGCCCCCCAATAACATGGAAAACAAAACTTTTGTTTGTTGAGATTAACGCATTTCGGGTAAATAAGTAGACATGTGTGGGAAAAAAAACCTATCAAAGCCAAAGGCTTTGCTCAAGTGGTTAAGCGGATGTCCCAAAACTTTGTTGTTTTGGGTTCAAGTCTCGTCCTCTAAATAATGTATAAAAAAAAATAATGCCTATCCAATGCATCAAAATGTGCCTAGCATCTTCATTGCTTGTTGCCTTAGCCTGACTAGCAACCCTTCATCAAGAGCAAAGTCACCATCAGAGCAATCGTTAACCTCAATATTTAAAAAAACCTACCGGACTAAATCTTCATATACAGCCGAGGCAAGTGCTTGACCCCCTTTAGACTCACCTCGTCATCAACTGGCTTTTCAGTTTGGACAACTTTCACATTTTTTCTTCGATATTCATATCTTGGCCAAGCCTCCCTTGATTTTTCCACTGAAGCCGGATCCTTTTGTAAACAACGGGTGTCAATGTGTTCTATATGATGGCAAAGCTTATCATAGTCGGGTCATGATTCATACACTACCATTTTCCAATAACGTGACTTTTGTCCTCAATCCAATTACAGTCCCCATGCTGCTGCTTCAACAGATCTGCCTCCACCATAACCCCTGCAACAAAGGGCTTACTAAAATTGGCCGTTGCTGAGTCAATTTGAAGAGGTTGACCAACCAAGAATGCTAGTCGACATAGATATTACTTCTCAAACAAAGGAAGAGGTAATTCGTGAAATTAAACTCGATCTAAATCGAAGCCAAAATTCCGCCGTTTAAATAAAATCATTAGGTTTTCAGCAATTGACCATTCATTTGATTAATTTTGTTTGTTTGTTTGTTGTAATTCTCCTGAGATGGATGGCCGAATCAGTACAGGCTTGTTATCCGATAAGACAACAATGGCATGATGAACCAAAAAGTCTCCAGGACCAACAGACACGCTAATCAATAAGATTGATGATCGGACAAGCAGATTTGAGCTCTAGCCTCGGTATAAAATTGCGCAAACCATCCAAATTTTGTCTATAATTTGAAACCTGACTATCAATGCATTCTAAAATGGCTTCGCAGTTAGTTCTTAAATGGACCCCGATCCCCTACGGTGCAAAGGTGCATAGCGCGGCGTGCTGTGCACCAAAACGGTGTCGTTTCGGTCCGAAACGACGCTGTTTGGTTCCGATCTAAAAAAAAAAACACAATCAAAACAGCATCGTTTTGGCCCGAAACGACGCCGTTTCGGGTGCACAACACCGCACCGCACCGCACCCCTTTGTATCGTAGGGGATCGCGTTCCATACTTAAATAAGTACTACATGCTTCAATTCTCAACTTAAATGCAGCTGAATATAACAACTTACACTTTATTGAGGTGCTAATAAGGATGCACAGACCACCAATGTCGTCTCACAAAGCACAACCTTGGCTACCTCTATTTCATTACTTTTTAGGATAAACTTTTTAATACCATACCATGCGCCATATGTTTGATTCTCATACAAATTAAATGTACTTTATTACTGCTTTACACTTCTCAACAATTTGATATAGTCATAGTTAATTTAGACCAGAGAGAGTTGACTAGTACACGGGCGCGGTTACACCGTAAGGAGATACGGAGTAACCGACCGGTTAAATTCAGACAAATGCCATAATTCATAATCTAATACTCCCTCCGTCCCATTTTATTAGTCTCGTTTGACTTTTACACTTATTAAAAAAGTGTAGTTAATGCTTTGAATCTCATTAAATGATCAAATATCATTATATTTATGCACTTTAAGTAGTTGTTGGAGTATTTAACGCTACACACTTTTTATTGTAAATAGAGAAGGGTATTTGAATTTTTTTGACAATTAATGCACAAAGTGGACACTTATTTTGGGACAAATCAAAAAAGAAACGGAGACAAATAAAATGAGACAGAGGAATTATTCTTCTACTTACTGACATTCGTATTATAGTTAGTTTATTTTGACAAAGTGTCTCGTAAATATCGATTTGCTAATTTGACATGCAAAACAATTCCGGACAATGTGGTCTATATATCGGAAATTAAATCCAACACAAGTCATTAATCACATCGTCTTTAAGATTAGTGGATGATATAATAATCATTTGAAGTAGGGTTGATAATAATAAGAAGGCTGGATAATATATATATTGTAACGTCTCGTTCCCGGACACCGATTCTTTATCCGGAAACGAAACGCTCGACACGTATAATATTAAATAAATCTAATATTACACGTAAGCATCTACTACGTCGTATCGAGTTAAGCAAAACGGAAGCAAAAGACTCGGGTATAATTTTTTTTCCGAACATCCAAGAATAGAAACTCAAACTAAAGACAAAATGCAACATTAATTACATTGGAAAACCAAACGAAATCTAAAACGTACGAAATCCTCCAAAAGAAACTAAAAAGAAATAACAAAGTTCCCAAGGAAACGACAAGTCTAGTACATAATAATAAAGAACAAAAGTAAGTGCTTCAACTTCGGCGTCCTCAAACGTCATCATCAAAGTCTTCCTCGAACTCCGGATCTACCTGTTCATCTTCTCTCCCCCAAACACATAGAAAAATAATGCATTTGAGGTAAGTACAAAGTACTCAATAAGAGGTAAAAGCTACAAATTAACTAAGGTTTATTAACAAGTTTTATAATTAATAAATTATCTTTCTGAGACCGACTCAATCTAGGGTCCACTCTATGTCCATCAACATGTCATGACTATACGTTTCTAGCTTAGCTTATCTCTGTTACATCAGCATTCAAGGGCACTACACATGGTGCTACTCACCATGAAGTAACTGAGTGCAACATATTGGTGGATCACACCAATAACCACAGAAGTCTAGTCTGGTAGACTCCAATAGTGTACACGTTCGGCGAAGTCCCTCCATACGTAGGGTCTCAGACTTACGGGGTGGTGTTCCTCCGTACGTGGGGTCCAAAGACTTATAGAGTTCTTCACTTTATCTGAACGCCCACACATTGCGATATAGACTTGTGCCTTACCAAGAATGGATTGATGTTTAGTCTTTTAACTACACAAGTACGTTTATTATTAATTGTTAACTAGCCACCTAAGTATTTTCAAGTAAGCTCCATCACATCCAATACTCTCTTTCCTAGACCATTAGACATGGATAAGTCCTAGCAATTACACAGACATTGATGAATGCTAATTCATCAAAGCACAAACCCTTTCATGCCCTTCCGACGGTTCCGAACTTCAACTCCCTTGGAGAGTACTGATGAGAGTCAACTCGACTCTATTTTTCTACTGCTTTTGTACCCCGTAATGACTCGTTTTGTACAATTCCGGGAGTATTTGCTAGTGAAGAGAGTTTGAGAAAGTGATAAACACTAGAGTAAACTTCAACTTAGTTTATTCATAAAATGAAAGAAGTATAAATAGTTACAATTGAGGGGAGAGACTAGCTAGCTTGGGCAGCCGCTAGAGTATATAGCTATGGGCGGCAAGCAAGCATGTAAAAAGTAAAAGCTATGTCTATGACATAAAGTAAACTAGAGTTTGACATATTAATTGTTTATATGTACCACAATTAATATGTCCTTTTACAAATAAAGTGTACAAATAATGTATACACGAAATAAATAAATATTACATAATATTTGATATGTAATATTTCCACACCCCCCCTCAAACTGGGTTGTATATGTTTATACAGCCAAGTTTGCTACTCAGTCTGCTGAACATAAGTGGCGGAATGGCCTTGGTGATAATATCAGCATTCTGGTCTGCTGATGAAACATACTGGAGTTGAATAATCTAGGCATCAATCTTCTCCTTCAGGAAGTGTCTGTCAATGTCCACATGTTTGGTTTTATCATGATGGACTGGATCCTCTACCATGCATAAGGCTGAATTATTGTCACAGCAGAGTGTAATAGGTTGCTGAATAGGCTGCTGAAGTTCAGTAAGTACCCTTTTTATCCATAGAGCTTCACAAATACCCAAAACCAGTGCCCCGAGTTCAGCTTCAGCACTGCTTCTAGAGACAGTAGGTTGTTTCTTGCTCCTCCAGGTGACAAGATTTCCCCATACATAAGAACGTGCTCAGTAGTAGACCTTCGTACGTGACGACGGCCCGGCCAATCGGCATCGGTGTAAACCTTGATAGATCTCTCGGCGGACTTGGTGAAATGTAAGCCTTGGCCGGGAGTGGACTTCAAGTACCTCGGTATCCCGTGTTCACGACATCCCAATGTTGCTCGGTAGGGCAATGCATGAACCGGCTAACCGGACCGACTCCATATGCAATATCGGGTCTTGTATGGGACGGATAAATGAGTTTCCCTACAAGTCTTTGATATTGATCCTTCCTGACAGCAATGTCACCATGCAGCAGGGTATTACTGGGGTTTACTGGGGATACGGCAGGTTTGCATCCCATCATACCAGTTTCCTTCAACAGGTCTAGCACATATTTCCTTTGAGAGATAGAGATACCCTGGTTGTTTCTTGCAATTTCCATACCAAGGAAGTATTTAAGATAGCCCAAATCCTTGACTTGAAAAACCTTTGCCAGTAGAGTCTTCAAATTCTGGATCTCAGTAGAGTCATCACCAGTGAGGATGATATCATCCACATATACAATAAGAATAGATCTTTTCTGGCTAGTTGTCTTGATAAACATGGTGTGATCTGAGTTGCATTGATGATATCCAGCAGCTTTAACCACAGTAGTGAGTTTCCCAAACCAGGCTCTTAGGGATTGCTTTAGGCCATATAGAGATTTCCTCAATTTGCAAACCTTTCCTTGAGTGTGAGGATTGGTAAAACCAGTAGGTACATTCATGTAGACTTCCTCAGTAAGGTCACCATTGAGAAAAGCATTTTTGATATCCAATTGGTGAAGAGGCCAGTCAAGTTGGACAGCAAGAGATATCAGTATTCTGACAGTGTTCAGTTTTGCCACTGGTGCAAAAGTTTCTTTGTAGTCAATGCCATAAGTTTGAGTGAAACCCTTTGAAACTAGTCTGGCCTTATACTTGTCAATTGTACCATCAGCATTTTATTTGATAGTAAATAACCACCTGCAGCTGACTGTCTTCTTGCCTTTGGGGAGAGCTGTTAGATCCCAAGTATGATTATCCAGGAGGGCAGTCATTTATGTTTTTACCGCAGCCTTCCACCTATCATGTTGAAGAGCTTCCTGAATATTTTTTGGAATGGAGTGAGAGTCCAAGTCCTGTGTAAACATGGCAAAAGCAGGTGATAACTGATCATAAGTTAGATAATTATGAATAGAATGATCAGTAGTGCAAGATCTCTTTCCCTTCCTGATAGCAATAGGTCTATCATCAATGTCGCCAGGCGCCGAGAGTCGCAGGTTGCCGAGTATCGCAGGCTCTGGGTCGCAGGCTCGGTTCGCAGGTGCCGAGGGTCGCGCAGGCCGCCGAGAGTCGAGGTGCTGAGGTTTAGTCTGCTGAGAATCAGTAGGTTGCTGAGGGTTAAGAGTTTGTTGAGGGAACGGATTTAGGTCAATTTCAATCAGGTTTCCATCAGTGACTGCCTCAGTGGACTTGCTGTAGTAGGGAGTTCTTTCAAATAATTTTACATCCATAGAATTGTAAAATCTCTTTTCAGAAGGAGAATAACACTTGTAACCTTTCCTGTCCTTTGCATATCCTAGGAAAATGCACTTGTGAGCTTTGGGATCAAGTTTGCTTCTGTGTTGGGCATGTATATAAACAAACACAGTACAACCAAAGATTTTTGGAGGTAATTGGGAAATAAGATGAGGGCAGGAGTGTGTGGTCAGAAGGGTTTGGATAGGAGTTTTGAAGCCCAACACTCTGCTGGGAAGTCTGTTGATTAAGTATGTGGCAGTTAATATAGCTTCACCCCACATATACTTTGGAACATGTGTGGTGAACATGATTGATCTAGCCATCTCCAGCAGGTGCCTGTTCTTTCTCTCAGCAACCCCATTTTGTTGAGGTGTTTCCACACCACTACTGATATGAACAATCCCCTTATTCATCAAGAAATTACTGAGGTTAGACTCATAGTATTCAAGTGCATTATCAGTCTTTAAGATCTTGATCTTAGTGTCAAATTGAGTGGAGATCATGTTGTAAAATTCCTGAAAAATTGTTCCAACTTCAGATTTATCCTTCATTAAAAAACAACCATGTGTTCCTGGTATGATCATCAATGAAAGTGACAAACCACCTTTTTCCTGTTATACTTTTTACTCTTGAAGGTCCTCATACATCACTATGAATTAAAGTGAAAGGTGTGGATGGCAAATAAGGTAGTTTGGTATACACAGATTTGGTAAGTTTGGCAAATTGACAAATATCACATTGAAGATCATTGATATTACAACCTTTAAATAATTCAGGAATTACAGACTTCAAATAACCAAAACTTGGATGTCCTAGTCTATAATGCCATAACATGATATTGTCTAAGGTTTGAGTGCAGGCTGCTGAGGCAGATTCAGTCTTCAGTCTTCAGCAGGGTTGACCACATACAATCCTGAGCAGGGTTTAGCCCTCCCAATCACTTCCTGTGAAGAAGGGTCCTAGAAAGTGCACCGATTCTTATTAAAAGCAACAGTCCAATTCAAATCTATTGCGAGTCTACTGACAGATATGAGATTACAGTCTAATTTTGGAACAAATAGGACATCCTTTAGGCATATCTTATTAGTGAGTTTAACATTTCCAAAACCTTTTGCACACGAGATAGATCCATCGCCAGCCTTAACATTGTGAATTTGATGACATGGCATAAGGTGAGTTATGAGGTTTTTATTGCCGGTCATATGGGAGGAGGCCCCGTAATCAACAATCCATGTTTCATTACTAATAGAAGAGTAGAATTTACCCGCACTAGCTCGAGTAGCCGTGTCGGTAGAGGGACTACCTTCTTTTTGTTGAGTGAGGAAAGCTTTGAATGCGGCAAACCGAGCATTCAACTTGTTATCATTCTCCTCTTCGTTGACATGCCCGCTTACGACTTTCCCTGGTAGGCTTGGAGGAGTTAGGCTTGCCATGTAGCTTCCGGCAAGTGTCCTTGGTGTGATTTGTGCGTTTGCGGTGCTCACCGAACAACTTTCCGGTTCTATCGCAGGCTTCCTAGATGTCTCGGTAACCTCGGCGGGCTTCCCGACGGTCGGCGGTAGCACTCTCGGGAGGGTTGTCGGCGGGGAGTTCGGCGGCATCACTTTCCTCCTCGTTTTCCTCATGTTTGACCTCGGCAAACATGACTTTGAGATTGGGGAGAGGTTTTGTGGCAAGGATTCTTCCTCTAACATCATCAAGAGTAGGATTCAAATCCGGTAAGAAACTTGAATACTCTCTTTTTCTCAATAATGTCCTTATAAAGGGCGATCCTTAACATCATTCCGGGGGTGAGTTTCCAACATATCTAGGTGTTGCTATGCCCTAGATAGTTGGTTGAAGTATTGAGTTACATACATATCTCCTTGTCTGCAGTTTTGAATCTGAGCTTCAAGTTCATACACTTCTGATGTATTGTCTTTCTTAGAGTAAAGATCTCTGGCATTATCCCATATTTCCTTTTCAGTATCATACATCATAAAGTTCTCACTAATTTCTTTTGTCATGGATCTTGTGAGAATGGTCATGACTTGATTATTAGTAGTGTCCCATGCTTCAAATCCGGGGTCATCTTCAGCAGGGGCAGGTTTAGAGCCGGACAGGTATCCCATCTTACCTTGTCCAGAGATGTACATTTTCATAGATCTTGACCACAGCAAGTAGTTGTTACCATCAAGTCTATGATTTGTGTATGATGAAGATTCAGTGACCCCAGTCTGTTGAGGCAGCTGGGAGTCTACCGATGAAGATGAAACGTCAGTTAAAGTAGACATTTTTGGAATAAACAGAACTGAGTTTGCAGCGGATTTTAGAACTCAACAAGGCTCTCTGATACCATGAAGAGAGTTTGAGAAAGTGATAAACACTAGAGTAAACTTCAACTTAGTTTATTCATAAAATGAAAGAAGTATAAATAGTTACAATTGAGGGGAGAGACTAGCTAGCTTGGGCGGCCACTAGAGTATATAGCTATGGGCGGCAAGCAAGCATGTAAAAAGTAAAAGCTATGTCTATGACATAAAGTAAACTAGAGTTTGACATATTAATTGTTTATATGTACCACAATTAATATGCCATTTTACAAATAAAGTGTACAAATAATGTATACACGAAATAAATAAATATTACATAATATTTCCACAGCTAGGTTTTGATGCTTTATACACCATTTTGCTTTTCCCGAGAGTCGGATGTGTAATCCGGGTATCTCGGTCTTTTTTGGCGTTTTTCTTTCATTCTCGGTTACTCTAGTGTCCCGTAGGGGCTACGTTTGGTATGTGTTTTGATGTTTTTCAGGAACTAGGTGTTCGAGAATGCCCGAAAAAATGATACGGAGCTTCGGGATGTTTGGAGCTTAAATAAGGGGTAAAACATGCCAGGCGTGCGCCTGGCATATCATAGGCGCACGCCGGGGGGGGGGAATTGGCTAAAGTTTCAGTCCATGTTTCTCAAGAGCCAGGCGCACGCCTAAGAAAAGCTAGGCTCACGCCTAGCATGTGCTCTACAGGCTGGGATATTTTAGATCTTTTCTAGGCGTGCGTCTGCCTTTCCTGTCAATAATACTTTTGAGGTTCTTTCACCTAGGGAAAATGCTCTTTGGTCTGATGAAGTTGAGAATGAAGACAGAATGGACAAGGGTGACTATGTTGCTTCTGGCTCAAAGAAATCAAAAAAGAAAAAAAAGAAGAATAATAGGAATAACACTGGAGGTGTTTCTGGAAGTGAACAAAAATATAGTATTGATGTCTCTATGGGTAGATCACCTCTTGGTAGACAAAAATGATAGGTTTCTGGAATGTTAGAGGGTTCGATAAGGCTTCTAAACACTGTTGTCAAATACCTTAGGCAACATAAGATTTCCTTATTTGGAATCCTTGAGACCAAGCTGTCTCAAAATAGTTTAAGCAATTTTTTGTCTAACAAAATTCCTACTTGGCATTCTGTTAACAACTTTGATCAGCATGATAATAAAAGGATGCTTGTTATTTGGGATCCTTCCTTTGTTTTGGTTGATGTCCTGGAGCTTTATGCTCAATGGATTCACTGTAAAGTGAAGCTTCTGGTGACTGGTGAGTCTTTCTTGGTTTCCTTTGTTTATGGCATGCACACTATTGTTCACAGAAGGTGCCTGTGGGACAGAATCAGGGAGCTTAGTGTCTGTTCCTCTTCCTTGGATGGTGTTAGGTGATTTTAATGATGTGTTATCTGTTGATGATAGGGTGAATGGGAATATTCCCACTGATTATGAAATGAAGGATGGTGTTGAATGTTGTCTTGATGCTAATCTTTCTGATTTGAATTCTTCTGGTGAATTCTTTACCTGGTGTTCTTTCTAGGATTGACAGAGTTATGGTGAATGCTTCTTGGTATGACTGGAATGTTAATGCCCTGGCCTTCTTTGATCCTGCTGGTTTACATTCTGATCATTCTCCCTGTAGAATCTCTCTGACTACTGATTCTGTGATTAGAATAAAGCCATTCAAGTTCTTCAACATGTGGATTCAACATAACAGTTATATGGATGTTCTGACTGATAATTGGGGCCAGGATGTTTATGGTACTGCTATGTATCAGCTGTGTAAAAAACTTAGAAGACTTAAATTGCCTTTGAAAGAGCTTAATAGGTTGCATTTTTCTCATATTTCTGTCAAGTCTGATAATGCTCAAAAGGTATTGGGGGAACTGCAGTCCTTATACAATTTAGGCCCTACTGATGCTTTAGCTGGACAAATTGTTGAGCAGAAAAGAGTTTGTTCTGGTTTTGAAACTGCTGAGGCTAGCTTTTTATCTCAAAAGGCCAAAGGACACTACATGAAGTTTAGTGACAGGGGTTCCAAGTTTTTCCATTCTTTGGTCAAAAGGAACAATGTCAGAAATCATATTGCTTCCATTTTGCTCCCTGATGGATCCTTTACTAATTCTTATGATCAGATTGGAGATGCTTTTGTTGGTTTTTATACTGATCTTTTAGGTTCTGAAGGCACTACTACTCCTATTGATTTGGATGTGGTCAATGCGGGCCCCTCTATCACTAGGGATCAGATGGACTATCTGGTGAATGATGTTACTGCTTTGGATGTGAAGGAGGCTCTGTTTTCCTTTTCTGACAATAAAGCTCCTGGTTCTGATGGTTTTTCTCCTGGTTTTTTTAAGAAGTCTTGGGATATTGTTGGATCTGATTTCACCAATGCTATTCTAGAATTCTTTAACAATGATGCAATCCTGAAACAGGTTAATCATGCCATTATTGCTTTGATTCCAAAAACTACTCATGCTGCTTCTGTTGGAGACTACAGGCCTATCTCCTGTTGCAATGTTACTTACAAGGTGATTTCCAAGATCTTAGCTTCCAGATTGTTTGCTTGTCTTCCTGATCTTATTGATGAATCACAGACTGGTTTTGTGGATGGTAGGGCTATGTCTGATAATATCTTCCTCTGTCAGGAGCTGATAAGGAAATATGGTGTTACCAGGGGACCTCCTAGATGTATGATAAAAGTGGATATCAAAAAAGCCTTTGATTCAAAGGTGCACTGGTCCTTTCTGGAGTCTGTTTTGAAGGGGTTTGGTTTTCCTGCTAGATTTGTGAAATGGATTATGCTGTGTGTTACCACTGCTTCCTTTTCTGTTTCTATTAATGGTGAATTGAAGGGTTTCTTTCCTGGAACAAGGGGTTTGAGGCAGGGTGATCCCCTATCCCCTTTTCTGATAGTTATGGGTATGGAATACTTCTTTAGAATGTTGAGGATTTTGGGAGAGGATTCTGATTTCCACTTCCATAATGGTTGTCAAAACCTGAAAATTAATCATTTGGCTTTTGCAGATGATTTGATGTTATTTGCTAGGGGTGATCCAATTTCTGTCACTCTTATGATGCAATGCCTTACTGTTTTTGGTCAGTGTTCAGGTTTGGTGGCTAATATGCAAAAAATCTGAGATGTTTTGTGCTGGTTTGGATGATTATAACAAGGATGTGCTTTTGACAATCACTGGTTTGAAAGAAGGTACAATGCCTATCAGGTACCTTGGTATCCCTCTGTGTGCTGTCAGATTAAATGTTGTGCATTATGATCCCTTATTTACTTCTTTGAGGAATTGCTTTGGCAACTGGAAAGGGTCCTCTTTGTCATATGATGGTAGGCTGCAGCTGGTCCTTTCTGTAATTCAGGGAGTTGAATGTTTTGGGCTAAGGATTTACCCTATAATTAGTGGTGTGAAGTTGAAGTTGGATGAATTGTGCAGGAGGTTTCTGTGGGGTGGTTCTTGTGATTCTCTTAGGAAATCTCTTGTTGGTTGGAAGGAGGTCTGTCTGCCTAAATCTGAGGGTGGATTGGGGATCTTTCAGCTTGAAGCCTGGAATCTGGCACTTCTTTGTAGGATTCTATAGATCTTCCATTGTAAAAAGGATAGTATTTGGGTGAAATGGATCAGTGAAATGTACTTGAAGAATGTGGATTTGTGGATGTATCAGTGTAAGCAGGGTGCTTCTGCTCTTATCAAGGCTATTTTTAAGATCAGGGACATGATACTTGTACAGGCTGGTTCTGTTGCAACCGTTGTTGCTTTATTGCAATCTTGGTCCATTGGATCAAAGTTGAGGCCTTCTAGAGCTTATGATTTTTTCAGGCATCATGGGGAAAAGGTCTGGTGGTGCAGAACAGTTTGGAATCCTAGTGCAACACCTAAACACTGTTTTCTTCTATGGATGGCTATGAAGAACTGTCTTCTGACCACTGATAAACTGCACTTTGATGATAAGGCCTGCTCACTGTGTGGTTTGGTCAATGAGTCAGCGGAATCGTCGTGAATCCATCAAACTCAGTCAAGAACATAACTAAGGCTCGAATTTCATACCTTAACAAAGCCCAACTTTCTGGAGTTGAAACGCCGCCCTCTTGACGACGATTCCGCTGCTCTACTATTATCTGAAAACCGTTAAGATCCGTCTTAGAATCTGAAAGAAAACCTCTCAGCCTTTTTCTAAGTCTCTCACGCCATCTCTCTCGGGGAACGTAGGAAACTACTGATTTCTTTAAGGTTATGGGAAATGGAATTTAGTTTCCTGAAATAGCCATTTAATTGATTCCATTAATTAAATAACTAAATCATGTAATTAGATCTTTTTAATTACCCTTATATATATATTTATTATCCGAAATATATATATATATATATATATATATATATATATATATATATATATATACCCATAAAATATTTTAATTCGTAAATCATAATATTTCATTTTTCGCGAAAAAACACGTATTCCTTTTTCAAAAAATCGGGATGTTATCAATAAAATAAAATAAAAGTCAGGATAATATATATATATATATATATATATATATATATATATATATATATATATATATATATATATATATATATAATATGGTTTTTTTTTTCGCCTATCCATATGTTAATATGTATTTTTTATTTTTATTTTTATAGAAGTATATGTTAATATGTTAACATGGCCAAAAGGCCCAAAAATAAAAAGAGGAAGTCACGTGATTCCTGATAAAAATAAAAAATGAAAAGGACAAAAGCTGTACAAAAAGGTACGGGGGCTTAATAATGTATTGATGACCAAAAAAGTCCTTTAACATGTGTTCTCCACTCATATCATACTATGGTTTCCACATGGAGATACCCTATCTATCCACCTATCTAACCCCCAAATATACAACAAGACTAACAATTATAAAATTATTATTACTATTGAATTATATTATTGCTTTATTTATAAATTATTGTTATGTTACTGTAAACACCCCATGTTTAAAACATGAGGGAAACAATATACGGTTGAAACATAATAATAAGATTAGTCATTTTAAAACAAACGCATGTCACCCCTACTAGTTGTGACTATATGTATAATGTGGAATAATAAAAATATATCACATTCTTTCATTTGGTATATAATGAAACTAAAAGGTTTTTACCGTAATTTGTATAGGACATTACACACAGTACGGGTGTGGTGTGGTCCCCTTTGAGATTTTTTTTCATTGTTTTAGGGGGTTTTGTGGATAAGGGCCCCTCTGTGAGTAAATGGCCTGTGGACATAAACAGTGATCCCCACATGCTTCAAAAAAAAAAAATGAAGCCCACTTCTGCAGCTCCAAACCACATGGGTAAAAGTATACTTTATTGCAAAATGTCTCCACTCTTAATATAAATTAATAATTATAATTATATTCTTATGTTTAATAAATTAATTTGAATGTTTTATTATTCAATTTTAACGAAAATGACTTTGTAGAAATTGCTATGTTACATTGTGTGTTTAAATTTCATAAAATATTCCGTTCCTAATTATATGTCTTATTTGAAAGAAAAAAAAAATTTTAACCAGATTTATCTAAAAAATGAATAACCTTTAATTAAAAAGTGATTAGATTCTTTTTTTTTTTCTGTAAATGCGATATATAATTAGGAACGGAAAGAGGAGGGAGTAGGACTGTAGGAGTAGTATTACTATACCAATTGATATTATCATACAAAAATACAAGAAACATTTCTTTTTGTTTTTTTCCCTGTCATTTACTGACAGCTAACGACAAAAAACAAGTTTTTTTTTTTACAGGCGGGAAAACAACAGGATGAAAATTTATTATTAAATTGTACTATTTGTCATCTCAAATTTAAAAAAAAAATTGTATTACTATTTGATGGGAATCTGATATATATATATATAACCGACGGTTCACGAGCACCTTCGTTTTACTATTTGTTGTTGTATGAAGTATGTTCCCTCCCCTTCATTATTTATATATATTTATAAATTAGAATACACTTAGTAGACTGTTTATTTTTCGGAGTATCAAACAAATAGCTATAGTATCAGAAATAATATTGATGGGAGGTCTTGGGGGGAGACAACTTCTGTAAAATAAGGTGAATTATTAATACGATAGAGGACAAAAATTCCTAAAATTAAGGCTGCCCGAATGATAGACACCATGTGATAATAAGCTCAATTATTATAATACTGTACTATACTATAATTAAATTTAGAAAATGTCGACACACACTATCAAACAGGAGGAGACCATGTCAAAACTACGTGTTAGAATCAAAACTATAATTGCATCCACATACTACTTTTTCATTCTAATACTGTACTATACTATATATATAATTTAATTTGCATTAATTTGAGAGATTGATTCTATATAATTGCATATAATTAAGCCCTTTATTAATTAGGGTTTTCTTCCTTGATTAAGCCTTCAAAACTAGAATATAATAATAATAATAATAATAATAATATGCATTGCCAAACAGTTCGTGAGCATTTTGGATGTGGTTTCACGTTTTGTTCGAACATTTCGGTTCATGATGGTTTAAAATTTTATATCATCGATTATCTTTTAAGAACGAGGCGGCATAAGGTTTTTTTTTTTTTCCCCATAGAATTTAAAATATTAAAGAAGGGTTTTAAGCAACGGGTCGTTCTACTGTAGGGACTCCCTAGTAGGGAACTGTCTACGTGGCAGGATCTGACCACACAATTTCCTGAGGTGGAATACACAATGCCTCGTGTGTAAAAATTGTATGATCCAGATGCTGCCACGTAGCCAGTTCCCTAATAAAAAGTTTTTACGATAGAGAATTTTCCTTAAGCAACAGGATGCAGTACAGTACAGATGGCACACTGGGGAAAAAGTGAATAGGGCCTGGTAGACAGAAGCAGAAGCAGTGGGGTCCTCCTCCTCGTGAATCATTTTTGTAGGAAAAAGACGACCACCCCGCCGGTCAAACAGCTCATCATTCCAAATCCATATTTGAGGGAGAGTTTTTAGGTTGCGATTCCATTTGAGGTGATTTGACACGTAGAATGATCCAGATCATACAGTTTAAATTCTGTTTTAAAAACAGACACTCGATATCGTATCACACGTATCTCCACACCGCGTAGAGTCATCACCTAAAAACTTCTTATATTTCCTCAAAAAAACAAACCATAATTGAGGATAGTAGTAGTAGTCCTACATTTTCATGAATGCTAGAAAAATGCATGTTTAATAATATCACATGTGATGATTCAATTAATGTGTAATAAATAAATAATAAATGGTTAATAATATAATGTATGCTAGTATAACTTAATACATATATAGAATCATAGTATTGGTCTAATTATTCATCTATAAGTCACGGGAAGTTCTTGCAGCTAGATCCGATCCGGATGCCCAATCCGATTCAATAGCCAATGCAAAGACTAGTGAGAGGACAACCCACTTATTAATATCAACGTACTACAATTTATATTCGTTACTCTTTCTCATCATAATGATCTCCCCATCAACTCATGACTTTTAATTAAAAGAAAATTAAATTGGAATATTTTTCATTGGAATTTACTCATGTTTGTGAATGTGAGATAAACATTAATCTTTTGGGAAGCAGAATAAGGTTTGAACAGATTCACATTGAGGTAACAAGTGATAGGGTAATTCTGATGCAGGGAGTTCTCATTGGACTCAACCGTCGGATCTGTGTCACGTGTATATAAGACATTATATACACGTGGTACAGATCCGACGATTGAGCCCAATGAGGACTCCCCGCCTCAGAATTACTCCAAGTGATATGTACCGTAACAATTAAATTTTTTTTTTTTTTACTACACATGTTTTGGTTAGTTTAAGAATTGCTTTCCTTTTTATACTGTTCTATACATTGTTAACTTGAAACGATACAATTTGAAAAAAAAAATACACAAATGATTTCGGTTCAACCCGTGTCGACCATGGATCTAACTGTAACGGTAAGAAAAAATAATGAGGACAACGCACATCTCAATAGTATATCCCCATCCTTCAAGGGAAGGTAGTGCATGTGTGTGCATCCATTAATTCTGAAATTCCCACTTTGACCAAATACAACTACTATAATTAAGCTTAACTGCTCAAAACGAAGCCACTAATTAATTGCAGCTGACCCATGCAATTGAACCAATTACTGCTGTCTTTTGGCTTTTGTATTTTTGTGCATATCATGCACTATTAAAATTGATCGACTGACGTATATATGTATGTCACTTGATACCACCTTTATACAACTGTTGAATTATGTAATCTTTCATTTATTAGTTGGTTGTGGCAATGGCATTACCGAATAAGAAACAAATAACATCACATGAACAACTAAGTTGTAAAATAACAGGGTGTTGTAATGATAAGTTTTTTTTCTTTTGAGTTACGTGTGGGAACTCGATCCCATAAATCGACTTATATTAGTAAGTGCATGCTCTCATCGTAATCAAGATGGCTGAGATATAACCCCGGCCGACTAGGGCCAGACCTAAAGTCATTTGGGTAAAGGTTAGTGCTTCTATTGAGATTCAGAAATTGTACCAAAACGATATAGTTTTGTTGTTAAGAAAATGTATATAAAAAAACACTATTAACATTCCCGTTAGATTGTTAAATTTAGTTTGATGTCTCATCTGAAAATTCTTTCTAAGTCTGTCATTGCCTTTTATTTATATCCTCGATGAAACTCTAAAAACGAGATGAATGAAGAGCCAGGATTTTACTCCACGCCAAAAGCAACCCTTTATTTGGGTAATAATTTTCCCCTTTAGTATTTAACAAGGCCAATGCAAATCTCAAAAGTGCAACTCCATTCTTCGAGAACTTAGACCATTCATAAATCCAAAAGTTTCCACTTTGACCATTCATCAATGGAGCAAACCTTTTTTTTTTCAAACGAAGACAGAATCATGGAAATGTAAAGTTATGTAAATGCTGCCTGGTGAAAAGTAAATGCAATGTGCATAGCATGCTGTCACACATTTAACTATCATAAAATAAAATATAACAAACTTGAAAAAAAAATATGCTCCAAAATAATAATATTTCTGAAAATACATTTTAAAAGTTAACTTTGAAAAACTATGCCTGCGTCAGCGCATGAGAGACACATGAGCCACGCACGACGCATGAGCAACGCAGAACCGAAAAGAGCATAGTTTTTCAATGTTAACTTTTGAAGCATATTTTTTTAGAGATGTTATTCTTTTGGACATATTTTTTCAAGTTTTCCAATAAAATAAACAAATTAAACAAAAAAAATAATTACTACTGTCTACTGCTACATGGTTAAATGTGTTAATTGCTACGGAGTACATGGTATCCTCAACAAAATTATATACATATAACTATAATGATAAATACAAAATAATGGTAAAACTGCATAGTCGATCATACTGGTACAACCTTCGTCTCATAAAAAGTGACCATTTTTTATGATGCACGCTGATTAAGATTACAATTAATGTGTTGTATTTTAAACACTAATAGACATATATATTCATATTCTATAATAAATGCATGTTTTGGAATATGAAAAGCATATACAGACATTAAATTGTGATAAAGGTATCTTTGGAAAAGATTCAATAAATGATGCATTAATTTTCTAAATATTATCATTGTGCAAGAAATTATTCATCACATGAGGAAAAGAAAAGGGAAGAGGGTTTGGTTTGCTGCTAAACTGGATTTGGAAAAGGCTTTTGATAAAGTGAACTAGAACTTTTTAGAGTATGTTTTTCACCACTCAGGGTTTGACTCTTCTATTGTTGAATTATATTCTATATTAAAACGGCATCTCTCGCTATTATCTAGAATAGCAAGCACTTAAACAACTTTTCTCCTAAATGTGGTGTGAGACAGGGGGATCCAGTGTCACCATATCTTTTTGTTCTTCGTATGGAGGTTCTTGGACAAATGATTCAGAAGGAGGTCAGTTCGGGGCTTTGGAGACCTTACCGCATAGCCAAGGGTGGTGTTGGTATCTCTCATCTACTTTTTGCTGATGATTTTTTTTTTTTTTTTTGGAGAGGCCTCTTCCTCTCACATTAAAATTATGGATCGGATCATGACAGTTTTTTGTTTGGTCTCGGGTCAAATAATTAACTTTGACAAGAGTCAGGCTTTTTTTCTCGGCCAACACTCCTTGCTATTTGAAAAGTGCCATTAGTAGCAACTTGTGAATTCCTGTTTCTTCCGACTTAGGAAAGTATTTGGGGTTCCCAGTCCTTCACAATAGATTGTCTAGCAAGCATTTTGATTTTTTAGTCAACAAAGTTCATGTGAGGCTCTCAAGTTGGAAAGCCAAAAATCTTTCTAAGGCTGCTAGACGTCTCTTGATTCAATCTACTGCGTCATCCTTGCCTTATTATTCGATACAAACGGTAAAGCTCCCGGTAAACGCCTATTCGATACAAATAGGCGTTTCTTCTGGGGTGATGGCGACACGGCTAAGCTTCACTCCATTAGCTGGGACAAGATTTGTATTCCTAAAGCGGCTGGAGGTCTAGATATTAAAGTGCCCAGGATATGAACAAAGCTTTCTCTGTAAGCTAGGTTGGAGATATATTACTGAGCCTCATCATCTTTGGGTGAATTTTCTGAAAAGTAAGTATGGTGACTTGTTTGATGAGAGATCTCACGCTTCAGCCTCCTCCCCCACTTGGAGGTCTATTTATGGCACTAGAGATTTTCTTAGATTGGGCATTCTGTGGGACAGTGCTAAGCAGGCTTGGTACTGGCAATTCAATCACAATGGGATTTTTTTGGTACAGTCTGCTTATGATGTTCTGCAAGATGCCGGTGGAAATTTGCAGGCACGTTTTTGGAACAGGATTTGGAGTCTTAAAAGGCCAGAAAGATTAAATCTTTTTCTTTGGGAGATTCGTAATGATATTCTAAAAACAAATATATAGTTTGCTAGCACACCGGCTGCCTAATGTGGATCCAATATGCTTCATTTGCAACGTCCGCATTGAGTCGACTCTTCATGATTTGAGGGATTGTGGTTGGATTAACGAGGTGTGGAGGACCATGATTCCTACTTCTTGGGCGAGTAGATTTTTCAACTACAATAGGCCGGACGCTTTGTTGGATTTTAATCTATCTCAACTACTTTATTATGGTGGTGATAAACTTGAATGGAAATATGTTTTTAGAGAAGTGACAGCATGAGCTTGGTTTTGGAGGAACAAACTTCTCTTTTCCGAAGAGCAAAACGTACCAGATACCAGATTTTTTATTTCGAACATTTTGGGTCGCTCAAGATCTATGATTAAGACTTGTGTTAAATATAATTAGATGTGTAGTTTTTTTTTATTGGTTTCTTTGTGATGTAAACTTGATGTTTGGCACCGCCTTTCTTCGGAAAAAAGAAGAAAAAGAAAACAGGTGTTGCGAAAATCAATTGATAGGCCAAGATTTTATTAAAAGCACATTTTGTAAAGCGTAGATTCGGTCACGAAAATATATTATTATATTTTTTTCTCAAAAAAAGTAAGCTTTGAGCTAACGACCATGACCAAAGATATATAATAAAGAAGCATTAACGATACCTACTCTATTTACACAACTAGAGCTACCTTTGTCCAGAGCAAAGCATACCCAATTGCAAAGATTCCTAAAAAAAAATATATAATATAAATAATAAGCATGCACACACATTAATATAAAAATCTCGTCTTAAAAATGTATTACAGCACAATTGTACAACACTATTCATTTTTACTCCAGAGGTGAGAGGTTATACCTTAGTGATAAAAACATAAGAATATCGTTTTAAAATTAACAATGGAATTCGAGCG
Source organism: Gentiana straminea (assembly GCA_036785695.1). Classification (NCBI taxonomy): domain Eukaryota; kingdom Viridiplantae; phylum Streptophyta; class Magnoliopsida; order Gentianales; family Gentianaceae; genus Gentiana; species Gentiana straminea. The sequence continues at coordinate 19,390,193 of JAVUPR010000266.1, read as the reverse complement.
TTCGTTGTATTTTGTTTTCAATTTTGAATTTACCTTGGTAGGAAGGAATTCAGTTTCAAGGGATGCTTCCCTCAAAAATCATTGTCAATTACCAATTACATTGGCATTGCTTCAATAAAATCACATAATACAAGATCCTAACAGTAAATTAGATTTCACCTTCAATTTTAAAATACAGTTAAAACCCGGAAATTAGCAAAAACAGGGGATCAAAAAAAGTCTGAGTAAAAACCTACTAAAACCACCACCTCAAGCTCGATCCGGTCGGTTCTTCCGGTTAATATGCAGTCCTTTAATCGCGGCGCCACTGGCAACGGCGGAAGAAACCACAGAGCCACCGCCGTCTTTTTTCTGCTGTGACGACGGAGGAGAAAACAACGGGAAACCAAAAACACCGGCTGACTTTGAAGAAGAAGAAGAAGAAGATCCTCTAAGTGAGCAAACCGGAACGTTAAGTACCGGAGTATACCGGACGTTAGCAGAATAAGACCGCTCCATTCCCCTATACTTATACCTAGGACCGCCGTTCAAAGTACTCGGACTGCTTGAGCTTCTCTCTAAGCTATGAAACACGATTTTCCCGGACGAATTCATTCGCGGACTATCCGCCGACATTAATTCCGGATCCTTCCTCAAACTGCTCCGACCCGTCCTTATTATTGACTCCGGGTTTTCTGAGGATAATAATGACTTTTCCTTGGAAACGCCTTGTAATTGTCTGGAACGGTGGTGGCTGAAATTTGAGCTCCGGCGAAGGTTAGGCTTCTCGGAATCGAGTGAATGCCTGGGAAAATCGTCATGCTCGTGACCTGAAGATGAACACGAAGATGAAAGCGATAATCGCGATGATGAAATTGAAATCGACTCGTTATCTGTGTCCGCGTGAATCAATGGAAGGCTCAGAGAGGAGTCCGCGTGATGTGATACCGACGACTTTTGGCTCCGATGAAGGAAAACTTTGAGCGATTTATGACCGGTACTTGGTGGCGTGGCCTTCTGATTGTCATGTTGTTTAGTACTACTGTTTTGATAAAATCGTTTCAATCCTAACAATTCCTTCCACCGACTAGAACAAGTGGGAGCTCTAGGAGAAAATAAATAGGGATCATTAGGCGATACTTCATTTCTGAGACGTATTTTTGGTGTTACCTGACTGATAGCGTCATCTTCTGAAGCACTCATTTCCGGCCGCGTAACCGAGAGTTGGAGAGGAACAAGTTTCCCGTCGGAGAAAAGCTCGTCAGCAGGAAGCATTCTGACGTCGGCGCCTTCAAGCTGGAACTCAAACTCACCGAAATCACTCGCAGCAGCCACCGGATCTGAATCCTTATTATCCTCATCACGTCTACGGGATGAAACAGCCGGTTCCAGATCCTTTTCAACAGGCTTTCTCAACGCATTTTCATCTAGGTTGAATGATATTTTAGGACTCAACCAACCGAAAGAAGTATACTTGACCGGAGGACAGTCCATGAAGCTTTCCGATGAGATGCCGATATTGTTAACGCATGCTGACGCCATAAGCAGTGGACATATAACTGTAATGATTCTCCAATAGGCACGAAAGAGAAAAATTAAGGAAACAACAAAAGGGGATACGCAGAATCACAATAATCACGTAAATGGAAAAAGGGTAGAAGGGACGTGACCTTTAAAGGGACCGAAGAGAAACCGGACGCCAAAATTTATAGGAGCTACAAGGCGGTAGCCTAGCATAGCATATTTAGGGTGGGTTCATTATTGGGAATTTCCCTTCATCATTATTTTTATTATTATATTGTTATTATTTCTTCAAGGGGTAGTCGTTGATGTGAGTTATAAAAATCCGATCAATCGTTTAGAGGTTAATTTTAATTGAAAAAAATCGATTTGACAAGATATTTATATCTCATTCTTATAAGATGGTAACGTGTTTACCCACAACCAACTTGGATATCACACCTAAGGTCATTAATTAGTTTAAAATAGTTAACTAAAATAACAATGTTTATTATGTCTAAATAACAAATCTCGGTAATGTTTTTCCCATCGAGATAAGCAAGAGATGAAACTTATTTTACCTTTGTCTGAAAATATAAATATTTTTATATATTTGAGTTCGTAATATAAGTTATTTTAAGTTATCAATGAAACATTTATATATATTTTTTCTTGATCAAAAAACCATCTCACTTTTAATTTATTAAATTCAACCATTTTTCTTATTTTATAACTAATGTAAAAATAATAACACTCGGATATTTTAGTCAAATGAATTTTTTCTCAAAAAAAGTCATATGAATTTAGATGTATTAAGAAAAAAGTTTTTCTCAAAAAAAAAAAAAGGTTTTATGCATGGCCATCTTTCATCCTCTTCTACTCTTTTTTTTTATTTTTTTTTTCTTTTTTTTTTCTCCTGAGGACTTCTTTATTCTTTTTCAGTGGTTTTATGATGATCGATGATCACCATGTCACACTTATCCATTAATAATATGTAAATTAATGGCATTTATATTTTATATACGGTGGGCCCTTGTGTGTTTTGTTACTTTCCTATTGATCCTGGATCACCAAATCATACTTGATCCAGGACCATAATAAAATTTCTCATTCTTTTTAATAATAAATATTTTGCATCGAGTAATGCTTTTCCAACCTAATCGGGTGATGACACGTATCCACTTGGGCCAAAGTGTGGTTTTTTTTTTTTTCCCCCTTCTTTCTAAAGGGACCCTACTACAGTGAAGGGACCAGAAGTTAAGGAGATTCATCGTGGATTCTTATTTATAGATAAAAAATTCTCATTGGTCGAAAATGATGACATTGTTATCAGAAATTGAAAAATCAGGTTGTGTCAGACCTTTGACTTGCAAATCAGGTTATGCCTTTTCTGACATGGAAAAACAGTAAACGTAGGTTTTTCTGCGTTTAAACGTAAGAATCCTACGTTTAAACGTAGAAAAAATCAATAAATGAAACCCCTAATTTTTTTAGATGGACTATCTTTTCACACAAAATGTTGTTTTACACTTACTGCAAGGCGAGAGTGGGGCTTCGTTTGGATTTTCCAAACGCCCGCCATTCGACCGTAAATGAGTCCGGAAAATATATACTATTCTGACCAATTTATGGTCAATTCACACAGCAGGTATTCTGACCCAATTTGAGTCAGAATACGATCATTATACTGATTTTATTCTAGTCAGAATTTTAAATGTTTTTCATACTCAATACCGGTCAGAAAGACATTCTGACTAAAATTGAGTACAAAAAACTTTTAATATTCTGTCTGAAATTCAGTCAGAATCAATAGTGATGCTCTTATATTGTTGTTGTTATCCTGACCCAATTCTAGTCTGAATGTGTAGAGTAATCCGGACTCAATATTGGTCAGAATGATGCTCTGACTATGTATGAGTTTAGAAAACTTCAAACATTCTACCTAAAATATGGTCGAATCAACCAAAATGTGACTCTCTCAACACGTATATTCGACCATATTTCAGTATGGATAATGTGTCATATTCTGACCAAACTTTGGTCAGAATGAACGCGCGTAAAATAAAAAAAATAAGGGCGAAATTGGAAAAAAAATTATGTGTGGTAAGATAAAAATTTGTGTGAAAAGATATTCCCTTTTAGATAACCTATGTTTAAACGTAGTATCCCTACGTTTAAACGTAGGTTATTTAAAAAAATTAGGGGTTTCATTTAAATGTATATTTCTCTACGTGTAAACGTAGGTTAGAACGCATTTATCTACGTTTCAACGTAGGTTTTCTACGTTTACAAAGCAATTATCTACGTTTGGAAGTGGTAGATTGCAATTAATGTTGTTGTAAGGTACTTGTTCAATATACACCACATTACGGGCTATTTTTCTCATTCCTTCAGAGTCTTGCATGTTAATATACATTATCTAACCACTTCTTCATCTTTCAAGTCCATTTCTTCATCTTTCAAGTCCATGTCTTCATCATTCAAGTGCTCAAATGGGTAAGTTTTTGCTATTTAATTTGTCTTAATTCAAGTGCTCAATGTGATTATGGTATTTATGCTAGTAATGAAATGTACTTAAACTAAATGTGTGTTTTTAGTAAGTTGTTTATGTAATGTTTATACATTTAAGTAGTGTGTTTAAGTCTTTTCTTAATTAGTGTTATTGTTTAGGGTTTAATTAATATGGTTTAGTGTAAGTAATGATATGTATTCAACCGAAATGTGTGTTTTAAGTAGTAATTATGTTATTTATATTGTAGTAATGATATGTATTTAACCGAAATGTGTGTTTTTAGTAGGTTGTTTATGTAATGTTTATACATCTAAGTAGTGTGTTTAAGTCTTTGGTATTGTTCAATTGTACTAAACTTTGCTATTGTTGATTTGGTATTGTAGTTTTCAGAAGTTGGGAAATTTGTTGTTGGTAGTAATGGAATTGTCCGTATTGATGGTTTGATCTTGCATAAGGGTCTTTGTTCCTACCCAAAAATGGTACGAAAATGGCTCGTTTTCAGAGACCATTGTTATTGGAAATATTGATCACACTTAAACTTAGAGTGAAAGAGTTTTAAGTGTTAAAAGTCTTAGTTTCCTTGTTTGAAATATCTTAAAAGGGGAAAATAGTCTTTGTTTCCTTGTTGGGGTTTAATTAGTAGGGTTTTCGTGTAAGTATATTTTGTTTTCTATTTGTGATAAATTTGCTTATGCAGGGTTTTGAATTATTATATTGAATGTCTATAATGACTTGAATTGTTTAAAAAAAAAAAAAACAGATAATCGACTCTATGATGGTTGTCTCGTTCAACGGAGAATTTACGTACGATCCTCTCTATAACCGGTGGAATCATGTAAATGGATCGATGTTCTCATTATTTGTCCGAAAGAACATAAGATTGAATGCGTTGTTGGATAAATTGCATGTGAGGCTTGGTATTGACCGGTCTGTTTCAAAGCTTGGCGTAAAAGCTTTGTTTACTTATGCTAGTGTGGGGAATATACCACCCGATGATATCTTAGACGACGAGACACTAAATGGTTACATCGAAGCGGCCTCTGACAGTAAAAATGTGATTTTTTGCGTGAATGCTATACCAGTGGAGGCAAACAATGAACCGATATTTGAGGATGATGGCATTGATTTAAATCAAGATTGCAATGCCCCGGATGATAACAATAATTCGGATTATAGTCTTGGTAATTTCCCTTCTCCGGTACAATAACTTGCTACGATCCAAATTTTAATCCATTCGAGCAACAATATGGATGTAGTGGGTTTGAAAACCATGTTCCTACACAAAGGCTTGGTGAAGCTTCGGACCAACAGTTTCAGTGTGAACCAGTCAGACCAAGTCATAATCTTTCAAATCAACCTTCAAGTAGTCATGTTCGTGTTGAAATGGTTGGTGAATACACTGCTCCGTTTGAATTCGGTCCTCCAAGTTATAATGTTATAAATAGCCATTCACATAATCCGTTTCAGTATCCTCCTAACCAACCTTCAAGTAGTCGTGCTCAACCTATCCAACAGCCATATAATTTGTTTGGACGTAGAGAAATTCAAATTGAATGTTGCAGTTTAAGTTGAGTTGTTTTTTAAACAAATTGAATACTCATCAAAACAACATACACCCAAAATAAAAATGGCTACTAACATACAACAAAATACCAAAAATATAACATACACCAATTAATAACAACCAGTTTGTCAAAACAACATACACAAAAATACCTATATATCTACTATTTGATTAAATAGCTGTACACAAAGTTTCTTTCTTAACAACGGCATATTGTCATGATGGATCAGAGAAAAGTTTTCCTTGTGCATCAAATGCTCAATGAACTTGGCCGTGTATACCCCACAGTCACCCCTGTATAATATGAATAGTGTAAGAATAGTATAAACTGTATAATATAATAAATAGTTTGAAGTTTATAACACTTACGGAATTGGCATTTGTGGTACGAATTCAGGTTTTACTATTCTGACATCAAAAAGAGGCTTCGCTGGATCAACCATTTGTGGGAGTTGACGTAGACGAGCATCCATCTCCAACACTCTCCTAAACGAAACACCCCACGCTTTGATGTTTTTCTTCACATCATCCTTATACGGCTGCCCCGACAGACAATCTCACACCCTAATCTTCCTTTCAGGAATACACACTTCGACAGCTGCCCAGTGAGCATAACTAATGGACCAGGGAATGTAGATCAAGGTGTTTTCATCCCATTGCTTGACGTACCGATCCACAAAGTCTGGAATGACCATTCTGTCTGGCAGCTTTCCCTGATCTACATGACCTTGCCCGCAAAAGGCGGCTAATTCAGAGTATGCAATGGCCATATGCGGTTGAAAGCATCCTGGATGTGCTTCCATTTGCCGTTCTATCAGGTCCAGATACGCATCGACATGCTGTACGCATGCAAAAATAAGTTAGAGATAATGAAATCAGAAATATGAAAATGAAGTCACAAGAATATACTTCTCGGTCTAACTCTAAAAGAGGGCCATGGAGACGTGTGAACCACTCTTTGCCAAATTTTTCTATAAAGCGGAAACCAGCTGCGTACCCCATCGGAATCTCAACTGGGGGCGGATTTTCTTGTTGGTACCACGTTGTGAACTTGTTTTCCAGCTCGTCCGGAAAATTTTTCCACGCTGACCATCTCACAACGTTATCACTAGGCATATTGACTATGTGAGACCCGTCAGTTAAATACCGTGGTCGGCTAGTAGTCAGACGGGTCGTCAATTTTCTGTCAATTGCATCAACCGCCTTTCGTTTACCCAATTGTACAACACTTGGGCCACCAGCTAAACAAATTTCAATACATTGACAAGTTAGATAGTTTTTCACAATATAATTTATAGTTTCGAAATGGCTAAATCAAATAACTTATTATAATCCATCTCAGGCTCCACAACCGATGCCTGGCTGGTCGTAGCCTCGGGAGGGGGAGGGGGCGTAGCCTCGAGAGAGAGAGTGGGCGTAGCCTCGGGAGGGGTGGGGGTCGTAGCCTCGGTAGGGATCATAGCCTCGGTAGGGGTCGTAGCCACGGTAGGGGTCGTAGTCTCGAGAGGGGTCGTAGCCTCGGTAGTAGCATCGACGGTATCTGCATCAAAATAGGCACTCTCATCAATTCACGATAACAAACAATATCTATGTTAATAATACAAATTTCGATATAAATAACCTACTAAACTATAATTAAATATAAATAACATAATGCTTACCCGAATAAGGATCCTCCACGAATAATTCATCGACGAAATCCTTCTCGACTCCCTCCTTCTGAACTCCCTCCAACTGCACTCCCTCTTGCCCGGGTTGGGAAATGCCTTCAAGAATCTTATCAAACCCGAGCATCATCATCGGGTCGTCGGCGGACGGGGTAGGAGATGAATAAGTATGCTGATGCGTATGCTGACCAGGTGGAGGCTAATGAGTATGCGACCACCGGAGACCGATCGCATGCGACCGGTGGAGACTGATCAGTATGCTGATCAGTACGATGACCCTGGTAGACCCATCAGGGGAAAACTGAGAAGATGTGCCCCGGTCAGTATCATGTGGAGGAGGTGGAGGAGGTGGAGGCCGATGAGGGGTAGACTGAAAAGATGTTGCCCGATTAGTATCATAATACATACAACTAAATTCATCGCATAAATAAATTGACAATGAAATAATTTTTTTCCTGATCTCTGGATGACAGCGTCTGCATCAACCCCTTAAGTTCAAGAAGTATCACCCCATGCTCATTCTGCCGCTGTATAACCTCTCGAATTACTTGCCGGTTCTCGTCATTCTGCCGGCGAATTTCCTCCCGAATGTCATTCAACCCATATATATCCTTGATTGCGGTCTGATCAGGTTATAAATTTATTTTACTTGACCACCAAATACTAGCAATAGCACTAGGTACATCATAGCATAGCGATGGTGAATCAAGGTCGATCCCTCAGATAGTCAAAATGTGGACCCTAGGTTTAAATAATTAACTCACCTAATTCGTTATTGGACAACAGTCTAAGACCAACATAAAAGACAAAATAAGATAAACAAACTCAAACTAAAAAAAACAAACGTAATTAACCTTCCAATTACCCACGTTATCGATCGGACCAAGACAACTTATATAAAATAACTTAACTCATTAACTGTCAATCTGGCTGTATTCATACTCAATTGGCTACGGGAGTCATCCTCTTAACTTGACTTAGCACCGGTTAGATTACTAGATCACTGTGGTATTGTTACGTGACTTCACCTTTTGGGTTTCCATCTCATATAACTCACACGCTCATTCCTCTAAGGATGCCGATATTAACCATACACCTCGTTTAGGCAACATTCCTATGGTTAGGCGTACTTCCTAAACGATCGCTCAAGCCCTCGTCCTATTAACAATTACTTGGTATAGTTTCTTGTTAATCTACGATTTACGTATGACTAGGTGTCGACAATTCCCTAATACAAAACTAATCTAGATCTTGCTGAAAGTCCCGAAAGATCGTTCATGAGCCGAACTAGACGTCTTATATTGGTATTTCCTAATAATACGCTAATGAAAAACTGACGAGCGACGTAGCCGTAGCCATACCTACTGAGAAAGTAAATTCAACTAGGTTAAACCCACCATAAAGACGTGGCAGACTTAACTGACAAAATTAGGGCTCGGTCGACCGAACGACCTTGCTCGGTCACCCGGACGAATTCAACCCTAATTACATCCTAGAAATAACCTCTCAGTGTTTCCTTATACAGAACAGATTAAACAGCAATTCATACATCACTTATATAAACTATCATAGATACACATTAATTAAATCAAGTAGAGTCATGAATAAATCTAGATTATGACGTAGGTCATGGGATCCTCATTGACAAGGTGTCACCACCACCTAACGTCATAGCCGAGAATCACATCATCTAGCTATGTTTAATTAATTCAAACGATAAGAACGTAATTGGAAGAATTAATTACTTGAAAATAAAACATGAAGATTAAGGGCTTACATTGTTGCGGCCCCTAACTTGCCGAAAAACTCTCAATTTGTTGTGCTCTTTTATGAATGATTGAATCAATGTATGAATGAATACATAATACTAATGACAATGTGTTTATATAGAGCTCAAAACCGACTTAGAAACCGACTAAGGATCGGATTCCCTAAACCCTAACCGACTTAAGTAATATGCTGGACTCTGCTGGGCTTTAAGTCCACTCGGTCGACCGAATAGCTGGGCTCGGTCGACCGAGCCTTCACTGCTTCTGGGCTCCGTCTTCTATCTTCTGCTGGGCTCTGCATTGTCCTGGATCTTTAATTCCTTCTCCGTAGTCCGTCCATAATGCTCACTGTATTTATCATACAAAAACATAGTTTGTAATACCAAATACTTGATAAATTACCGAAATGCATAATAATAAATCGTAACACGGGGTATATCTAAATTAGGCACTTAATGACTTATTATCACTCTCTTAAGGTTATTTCACATCAAAATCAAGGGTAAAGATTGCAGAATAATGGGTACAAATCGACCGTCATCAATCCTTCTCTTCACAGCCCTATAAAGCCCAACAACTTCATCTTCTTCATCAGATTCATCTTCTTCCGCCTGTAGCATCTCAGTGTATGAACTGTGCGGCACACGTCGTGAATGAGGTGGTAGAGGCCGTTGTGAAGTAGAGGGATGTGAAGTAGAGGCAGACTGTTGTGTAGCAGAGCGTGTTTGCTTTGTGTAGTAGATGGACGTCTGGAGGTGGCCGTGCAATTGGTACGGAGCCGAGGGATCACACGTGGCGGCTCATTAATCTCCGCATCAGGGATGCCCCTATGTAGCATCAACTCCCTATCAACTTCCCTTGCAGCCAAATATCCTATAACACGGCTCTGCAAACAATGTATATTTCATTAGAATTAACAATAAGAAAATGTTTAACCATACCGGATATAATTAAAAGAAAATGTTTATTAAGCTTATTACCTTACTTGCCTTCGCCACCACCCTCTTCCACTGCGGATGGGTAGTCTTGAAACTCCATCTCATCATCCGAGGAGCTGCATTAGGAGCTCTGAGGGTGGCAGCAATAGTTGAAACAGCAATGTCCGGAAGGGTCTCGTAAGCCCAAAACTGTAAGGCATGTATAACCCCTTGTATCGTCACCCTGCCTTCTGCACTTTCCTTGTAGGTATTCATCATGCGACAGATCTTTCTATAAGTCTGATCCCACAACCAAGTACCCCATGGAAAGTCATTTAGGCCTTGTACATTCTCGACCAAATAGAAGGTCTCACGAGTTACCTTAGTAGTCTCATCATGACCCATCATAATACCGTGAATAAAGTAGACTAAACCTACACGGTAGAGAACTTCAGGATGCTCACCCTCATCCAATAACCATCTCTCAATATCCGGTATGGTGATCGGTTTTGGGTCAGGATGATGGATGTGGCCGTATGTCCCCTCAAAAAACACCCGGAATAACTATCGGGAGCTTCCGGGAGATCACCAAACCTAAAACCGGTCATCATGCAAAACTCCCGCCTACCGAACTTCGCGGTCGTCTCACCAAATCTAAAATGAAGCTCACCGGCCACATTCGGATAAACGGCACTGAAACATACATATTGCAAAATTTTGGCGGAAAACCGCCAGTGCTCGTACATTTGAATGAATTCTCCAAAAACCCCACCTCTCATTGTTCCCTCAAATCCGATCCTTCTCATGTGAATGTCAAGAAGATCCGAGAGCTTGTTCTTTTCCCCTCTAAAAGTCCATGTCGAATTTTCCTTTACTTTGTAGACTTCAGTTCCATGAGTGCCAATCAACTGTTAACAAATAACATTGTTTCAAGTCAATCATATACATATACTAGTCAATCACAAGCTTTATACACTAACATTGTGAAGTAAATCAACTATATAGTACATCTAATACCAAAGAAGAAAAAACAGAGCTACCAATACCTAAATGATTAATGTAAGTGTGATCAATATTTCCAATAACAATGGTCTCTGAAAAACAGAGTCATTTTCAGTACCATTTTGGGTAGGAACAGCACCCTTATGCACGATCAAACCATCAATCTCACCATCAAGCCTCAATCAATCTCAACATATACAAGAAAAAATGCATAGTAACACCATACTCATACACTATCAACTTAAATGTCCCAAATTTAAACATACCTAGCCACATATTCCATGTTTTTATCAAATTACAATCAAGACTGGAAAAATCAGCCTAAACACAGAATTTCATGTTTAAGAACAGTTTTCTACGTCCAGACGTAGAAAAACCTACGTCCAGACGTAGGAATCCTACGTCCAGACGTAGAAAACCTACGTTCAGACGTAGCAAAACCAGCCTAAACACAGAATTTCTCCCTTAATCGTCTTCTTCAAAATTTCTCCATTACTTCAACCCACATAAAGAAAAATCAGGCTAATCCCCTCTATTAGTCAACAATATCAGACTAATCACCACAAGGACAACAAATATCAGGCTAATCACCACTACAAAACACTAAAAATTGGAAAATATATACAACATAATTTAGGAAAAAAATATAACAATAAAACGTTTTAAATGCAACACTTGCACTTTCTATATTGCTTTGATCCATTATGCTTGAGAGCAGAGGTGCCAAATCTGAATATTTGGTGCAAAATCGCCGTCAAACGTAAAGAAACTGATGAGAAACATAGGGATTAGAACTAGTGGAAGGGGATAGAAGAGAGAGAGAGAGAGTTATTCAAAACCCTTCAAGCACCTTACCGTTAAACGTAGGTTTCTCTACGTTTAAACGTAAGGAATCCTACGTTTAAACGTAGGGAAAATTGAACATTTTTTCCTTCCTAATTTATTGAAAAACCCTACGTTTAAACGTAAGGAATCCTACGTTTAAACGTAGGTTATTTCAATAAATTAGGGGTTTCATTTATTCAATTTTCTCTACGTTTAAACGTAGGATTCCTTACGTTTAAACGTAGAGAAACCTACGTTTACCTGTTTTTCCATGTCAGAAAAGGCACGACCTGATTTGCAAGTCAATGGTCTGACACAACCTGAATTTCCAATTTCTGCATTGTTATCTAGACCTATGTAAAATCAATGAATTTCAAAGTAAAATTTGTGAAGTTTATATGTTCTCCGTAAGTTCATGGTGACAGTACACAATATAACCTTATTTTAAAACTCAATCAATGGATTCAAAGGAGCATCTATATTAATATTTCACAGCAAAAACCGTCAATTGACCTATTTTGACCAATTGACCCGCTTTCGACCCGACACTCCCTTGCACTTCATTAAAATAACTCCCCACTACTTCCTTAAAAAAATTATAATAAAAATATAATTAAAACCTCCCCAACTTCTGCTTTCGGATAAACTCCCCACGATTCACTTTCCATTAACTTCCCCTCAACCCATCATTTCTAAACTCATCTCTTCTCCAACTGTAGATCTCATTTCAGCAACTACACCATTTTTGTACTCGCTTTCTTCTATATGTCTCGCGAAGCATTTTCAAACTCGCCCACAACTCCGGCAGACGTTACCCAGTCCACGTCCTCCTCTCAAACTCCCCACGATGGCACATTACTTTTCCATGCCTAACAACAAAACCGGATCCGTCATCTATTTTCAATCCATAAACTCCATTTTCTCCTCCTTCACAGTAATGCTTCTTCTTACTTAGGTATTGCGTTTTTTCCCCTTTTTTTGGGTTTATTTTGATTGATTTTTTTCCCCTTCCATATTTGAAGTGGGTGATTATAGTTCTAATTCTTAGTTGTTTCCTGTATGCAACCAGGTGGCGGGGCCCATTGGGGCAGTGGCCATGGCCGGAGCACTGCTGCTACGCGAACGTCTTCTTCATCTCCTGCTTCACCACAGCACCGAGAAGCAGCATGGACAACAAAGAAAGGTTACGATTTGTAATTTTTTTATTTAATGTGTGTACTAAGTATTGTATTCTAATCATGAAAAATTAGCACTTTCTTACCATTTGTGATTCCCTTTACCTTAATTATCTGATTTGGTTCATGACATCCGATTCTCTGAGCAGAAAGGACGCACCTTTATTGTTGAGGCCGATGATTGAGGCGTGAGGCCAATGATGTCCCTCAAATCTCCATGAATGTGAATCAAGCGAAGAATCGGGAAAAAGATCGAACCTCAAACCTATGATTTGTTCAAATCCCGTAATCGGAGTTGTTGTTGTCTTTCTCTCAAATCGAAAATCGCAGTATTTCCGATGGCTGAATATATTCAAGGAAGTCTTTTTTTCGTGTTTCCGTTTTAATTTAATCATGAAAAATTAGCACTTTCTTACCATATGTGATTCCCTTTACCTTAATTATCTGATTTGGTTCATGAAATCCGATTCTCTGAGCAGAAAGGACGCACCTTTATTGTTCAGGCCGATGATTGAGGCGTGAGGCCAATGATGGCCCTCAAATCTCCCAGAATGTGAATCAAGCGAAGAATCGGGAAAAAGATCGAACCTCTGATTTGTTGAAATCCCGTAATCGGAGTTGTTGTTGTCTTTCTCTCAAATCGAAAATTGCAGTATTTCCGGTGGCTGAATCTATTCAGTGAAGTATTTTTTTCGTGTTTCCGTTTTAATTTAATCATGAAAAATTAGCTTTTTCTGTATCATCTTATATTTATTTACACATCTTTTGGCAGTTATATGATCTATTGAGAAAGTGTCAAATATCCTATAGTATGCAGTAAGTTTAATCAAATCATTTGGCAGTTATAACAGTTATGTAACTGACATATGACTGTTTAGTTGCCCAATAGGTTTTCACAGCACGATTTTTAATCTCTTTCTCCGTCAAGTAGCACTTATTATTCATTTTTAATGTCGTTTGTTTGAATCTTTGTCGACGTTGTGCAAAAAGGGTGAAACAATATTATTTTTTATTTGCATTGTTCTTCCTTTTTATCCGTACTCACTTTGATTACTTATGTTAGCGTATAAGTGAATTGCAGGTTCATAAATTTGCAGGTAAGTAAATGAAGATTTTGTGACCAGTCCATATGGATTGGAATTGCAGGTATGGTGCATTTCCAGATGTAATGGTTAATTTTGCAGTGAAAGGCTTCCTCTTTTCAATGTTTTCATATTTGTTGATGTTATGGCATTTGGACACGATATGTACAATTAATTACAATGTTCTTTTGATTTACATAAACTTTTGTTATTTGTTAGGTAAGTGGTATTTTATCGCTGAAGTTGAAAGTTCAATACGTCAAGATTAACGGCCACAATCTTGGAAGATACTGGACAACCCTATGCTGCTGGAGATTGCAATAAATAATGTTATGCCGGTATGTTCTATTCTTCAAGTGTCAACTTGGATGTAGACAGCTTACTAACTGATGGTGAGCCTCAAGTAGTTTGTGCTTCACTATAAAAAATAGGAACACCAACAGTATACCTAACAAAGTGGATGTATAAACTACTTAAGCAAAATGTTACTTGATTAAAATATTGTATTTAATGTTCTGTAATACCTAAAAAAATGAATGTATACACTACTTAAGCAAACTGTTACTGGAATTAAAATTTTCTTTCATGCTTTTATATTGACATTTTATTAGAAAAAGGACCATTGCCTATAATACATGCTCTATGTATTATGTTAATTTTGCTTCTTTTTTCCCCCTCTTTTTTTCTTGCTCCAACTATGGTGTGTCATGCATGTCTTATGTTTAGCTTAGAATCTTTGAGGTACTTTTTTCTTGGGGGTATTTAAAGTCCCTAATCTTTTTCATTCTTTGATTTTAAGTGACCGCTGATTGCTTTTATATCCGCCAGACATTTGTTATGTGGATGCCTTATATAAGCTGTGTCTGAATTTTTTTGGCTCAAATTGTGTATCTACTTATGCATACTTACATATATAATTTGGTCAATCTGAGGCTCATCTTTATCTGTATTTTTTCATTCACTTTATCTTAAGACACAAATGGATGATCTTGATCAAGAAGCTATGCCTCTACAAAGTAATATCGAACTAGGCAGGTTACAATTAGTATTGTGTCTCCCTCCCAATTCCATTTGTTGTGGGTTTGTTACTTTGATATTTTTATATTTCTAAGTGCTTTATTTTTATTTTTTTGAATGACGTTATAGCATCTTTTCACTTCAATCATGGGTTGAAACACGTCTTTTAGGAATTTAGGCAAGATGGATACACGTCTACGTAACAACTCAGCTGCTGATTTGCATCATAAGAAGACTACTTGGACTGCTGCTGATCTGGGGCATAAGGATACAATTTCGGCTGTTGGTCTGGGACATAAGGAGACAACTTAAAGAGATGTAATGAAAGGAAGAACTTTTGCAGAAGATAAAGGCATAATTATCGAGCTTTAATGATTAGCCATTTCATTTGATAATTATTATTAAAGTTTATATTGTCCCGTGCTTTTCCACGGGTTTCATATTTTTTTTATTAACCATTATATGTTAGTTTCTTTAAACACAACCTTTTTCTCATAACATATCATTTTTCTTCAATATTAACTTTTTAAATTTAACGTTCTCCGTGCATCGCACGGGTTTCCTACTAGTTTTTCTATATTCAACTGGAAAATATTACAAGCAACTACACAATTCGTTGAGCTTTTAACCTCGTCAAAAGGTTGTCGAAGGTTTTGCATATGGTTGATAAATAACAACTACAGCTAACTTTAGTTGGTTAAAATAAATTTAATTATATCATAAATGGCTTTCTTCAGTCACAGCCATTGATTGTTTCAAAAAAAAAGCTTCATGAATTAACTTGGGTTGGATTACTTAATTGGCTATTTCTACAACTACATCACTACCTTTAATCTGTGCAAATCTAAATTAATCACTTTTAAAAATAAATACGCAATCCATAGAAAGAGCAGTAATAAACAAAAGATAAACAGATGTCATCTATTCTCAATTTATGTAATGAAAACCACGTCCACATAGAAACACTCAGTGAAAATATGAATTCCGACTAATAAGAAGTAATCAAAATCTTTGAATCAAATAATTGACATATACACCAAAATGTCATTCACTGGCACAGTTAGGGCCACCACTACACAACCTAAAACAACAAAATCTCGCAAGCACAGATCAAGGGATATATGAGATACTTTAGGGCACTCTGCAGTGATGATTCCGCCTGCAGAGTTCCACGTTAAAACACGAGTGTCTTAACGTGTAAATAAAAGGAAACACTGCATGTGGAGATAACATCAGAGCTTGAAGGAAGCAACCGGGGAGGGTGGAGTGTGTGTGTGTGTGTGTGGAGGAGGGCCGGGGGACAGCAACTTGTTGAGCCCATCAAAATCACATCATTACTTTGGTTGCTTGACAAAATACCCGTATTTGGTTTCGAGTGGGGCTTCTTCAACTCAATCAATAGCTTTGATTCTCCTTTCTAATAATGACTCCAAAAAAGTTGAACACAGCTTTGTCAGGTCAGGTAAAACATGAGATGGTCCACTGAAAATGGTTTCCCATGGCCTTTCCAAAGGCGCTGTCACATTTTGTTTTCCACTGTTTCTTAATTCCAACACTGGTAGTTCCCCGTAAATTGATGCATATCCGAATTTCCCTGTTCAAAGAACCAAAGGTATATTAATCATTCTATTTTATTCAAGCAAACAATGCATATTCGGCTTTCACATGAGATTTATCTCCTAGGTTGCACGAGTATGGATACGTGGATACAAATATGTGGATATGGGATGCGCTCATGTGGGACTTCTGAAAATATAGGATACAGATATCTAGGGCATATGCATAAATATTAGAAAGTATAAACATCAAAATGTACATAATAAAGCTATGAGGACCAAATAATAAACAATAGAACGTTTTTT
This sequence comes from Gentiana straminea, assembly GCA_036785695.1. Taxonomy (NCBI): domain Eukaryota; kingdom Viridiplantae; phylum Streptophyta; class Magnoliopsida; order Gentianales; family Gentianaceae; genus Gentiana; species Gentiana straminea. The sequence goes on along the minus strand of JAVUPR010000266.1, from coordinate 19,373,322 downwards.
AGTGCTCTTTTTTTGTTAGTTTTCATCATTTTAGACAGCTTTTCATTCATTATCTAGCGGTTTTTACTCAATTTTCAACATGGTTCTTCATTTCACATATCCAAACCCCATATCCAACTTTTAAAATTCGCTCCATGCGTGTATCCTAAGATCCGGTTCATATCTATGTCGGATACAGGACCCGCTACTAGTTTGAAGACCGTTTGCAAGAACCAACATAAATTAGAGAATATGCTTATTTTTTGTATCTAATGCGAAATTTCCAGATCATATCTATGACAATATAATGAGAATCAAGGGACAGGAGATTATAAGCTATTATACCTGTTTCAATCGATTCAGCAACCCTCTGCGGACGAGCTACGTTTCTGTGGGGCTGATCATTATGTGTATCTAATAGTACGTATTCATGAATACAATTCATATATGCCAGCACCTCAGACGATTTTTCATCAACACCATCTTCATCTAAATCAGAGGTTGTCTGAATAAAGCCCAGCCCACCGCCTTGAGCCTGCAGAGGGACCAGATGTGACTAAGAGAGAACTAGAGGACCGTTGTCACATGGCCAACAAAGACGGAGGACCAATTATAACAATCAAGCAGAAAAGTATAGAATAGCCTATATTCTACGTCAGGTACACCAGCAGCAGATGCAGAATAGTACACGCGGTATAGTATTAAAGCAGGTTAAAGTAGTAATTTCAACCAATGTAGAGGGGCCGGACCACATCATCATATGAAGAAAAAGAACATTTCTGATCCAGTGTAGAGGAGAATTGATACCTTGCGAACAAACCATGTAGATACTGGAACAGGATTTTCAACATTAAATATCAATATAGCACCATCTCCCTCATGTAATATGTCCCCGGCCAACTCTGTGTTTTTAGATGATGGAGGCACAAGGGCAAGAACCGCAAAGGAGGAACCGTCAGTTGCACACGATATACCTACATGCATAAACAAGACATTAATTTAACCCTATTAAAAATTACGTACACCCGTCACTAATCAAACCAACAGAACCAATACAAAATTTAGTGGCTAGAAGTTTTGAAAATACATGCTAATCAAAGGGGTGGGGGGCTTCAGGTCGTACATAATAGAGTCCAGAATTCTCATAAATCGAATATGTGGCACTATCATGCATATTCAGTTTAAAAAAGAAAATTCTACAATAGTAGATTACTAACACATATCGAATTCGGTTAAAATAACCCGAAAACAAGAAAAGTAAAAGAAATAGTAAGCAAGTTCAAATATCATAAATGTTTGATATATGTTACTCTTTGCTGATATAAAAAATACTGGAAAGGAGAACAAACCTTCAGCTCTGAGCTTGTATGACCACAAAATCGACAAATTTGAAGTACTCCAAACAGAAACTTGGGGATTCAAACCTCGAGATGTAGACACGAGATATTCCGACTTCCCCACAAATGAGAGGGTTGTTATAGGCTGCCAAAGTAAAAAAAAAATGCCAATATGAGAAAAAGAATAGCGTGGAATAAGCTGACAAGATGAAGCAGTCGTAATCCGAATTTCAGAAGCAACACTCTGAGTCTTATGCGTCAGACTAGGATACTTTACTGTTTACTGCAACCAGGGAGAGAATTTCACTTTTAAGCAACCAAAAAAAATCTGTGAACCACTTGGTAGAATAGAACTTGTATCGGCACACACAAGTATATGTACAGGCTTTTTATGCTTTATACTAGTACTATTTACCACTAACTTGACATGAAATTATAAATGTGTCTGATGACTAGTTCTAGCCAAATCTGGGCTGGACGCCACTAAGCCAAGACCTTAAACATTTATAAACTACTTAACTAAACAAATAAAATAGCAGGCTTTTGATAACATACACGACAACACCTATTTGCATCAGCTATTCCTACTCCTGAACCCAAAAAAAATGTCGTATAAAAGCCAAAGCCAAAGCCAAATTATGTTTACTAGAAACAATCCAGTTTAATAGTATGCCAAACAAATAAAAACCTTGAAGCATAAGCAAGGAAACAACACCACCACCATCCATTCTATAAGAAGATTTTACCTCAAGTGTCTCTCCAATCACAGCGACAAGGAAGTTTCTGACAGGATCCCATAATGTAATAACTCTTTCCGCAGCAACAGCAAGAACAGATCCATCCGCAGAAAATGTAGCAGCTGTTAAAGGCTTATACCTACAAACGAAAGGTTCTTTTGAGTTTACATCATCCTAACAGTTGGCTTCAAATAATGGAGTAGCATGCCCAAAGTCCGAATAGGATCCGAATAACAAGTATTGTTTTAAAGACATATGCTTGGTATATAGACATGTGACGTGAGAATCTCCTTTAATAATGCTATTATAAATGACTGCCATCGAGAACGTTATTTCCGTTAATGCCTCTGAGGCCACTAGGTACGGATTTAGATTAGGTCATTATTTCATCGCTATCACTATCACTATCTTGCTCTTGTAATTTAAGCAGGTGTTTAGAGAAGCAGCTTATTTCGAAAGAGGAACATTTGGACCATTGTTCTTCATTAGTCCGTACTCCTAAGTTTTACAACCTCCGTCCCATCCCAAAATGTAAATTCATTTAGCTTTTTGATCTTGTCACGTAATATAAGTCCATTTACATAACCAATGAAGCATTTATTACATTTTTCTCATTTTACCCATCATTTATTATTATCCACCCAATTTTCACTATTTTGTATTAATAACAGTCAATGGTCATTTGACTTTTTCATCAAAATTAATGACACATTTAATATGTGTGAAAAACTCCAAACGGACTTGCATTTTGGGACGGAGGTAGTACTAAATATATTATGCCAGACACATCAATAGTTATTCAAACAGATAATAGTAGAGACTTAAATACACTTTCAGCCAAAACCCTACTTGTAGGAGCCAACAGCATGACAGGTCCAGCCTTTACTCTGACGCGCCTGGTCTTTCGGTGCATCTGATCTGCCAACCCATACCTGTACCTTCGACTGTCAATATAAATGCTCAAGATTCAGAAGAGTATTATTTAATAACTGACTTGCCTTGAAATCAGCACCATAGGAGCAGCTGACAACCATTTTCTGACTAGGGTGGAACGCAATGTCAGAGATACCAGCTTCCCTGCATGTCAGATAATATACAATTCATCTTGTATTAGAGGTATGAATCTTATTCTAAAGATCAAAAGTCCGAAGTGATTTGTGTCGGTTTTCAAACCATTTAAACAAAATCTGAGAAGTAAACAATCACAAAAATGAAAGATGGTCCAATGTAATGGACTAAGACAAACCTGTGAGGTTCATATACAACCGTAGATAGGGAAAAGTCTTTACTTTCAGAGCCACGATCCCATAACTTAAGACATACAAGGCCTCCTATTCCATCTTCAGGAAGCCTGGTTTCAACAGTACTCATAATAGAACCATCTGAAGAGAGGGCAACCAGATTAATCATCACCTGTGAGCACAGAGAGCAAACATCATAAAATTCATATATGTGCAGCTGAACAAAAAGTGCAGGACAGAATATATGAAAACACAAAACGTATACAGCCGGTTTCATTCCAGGAAAAGAAAATATGTAAAATAAAGGAAAGTTTTTGAACCCACATCGGTGAGATATCTTATTGTGCACAGTTATTCTAAAGCATTGTACTAATTCTAATTTTCCACAAATTAGAAGCGAAAAGGTATAGAGTCATTCGTACCGTGACTTCATCCCCTGGTTGATGGTTTCTTTCGCAAATTTGCACCTGCATTAAGCAATGGAAGATACTCCAGTTTATATTATCTTGTTAACCATAGGAGGTCTAGTAAGTAGTAACATAAAAGATTCATCCTGAAAATGGCCGGATGAATATTCTTAAATCACAAAATGTCATACATACAAGAGAACTCCATGCTACACAGAAAAAATGGCCCTTTTTACGACAATTCCAAATAAAATAAACTAAGGAAAAGACCCTGAGAAACCAAGAAGCATGTTAAGCTTAAAATGGAGCGCAGGACATAGGTGTTTCCAACTCTGAGGACAACGCACTTCAATGCAATAAAGGGACCAATTTCTCAGAAAATAAAATTTGAATAGACAAATTTATGTAATACTAAAAGCCAGTTATTTATCTGCAATATAAAAAGGCATTACCTGAGATATTTCACGATCATGGATTAAGCTGTAAAACTGGATGCAGTAATTCTCTGTACATACAGCAACTAACCCGTTGGAGTTATTGAATACAGTTCCACTGCATGAATCCTTGAACAACTCTAAAGCAGAAGGTCGAGGCTGAAATCCAAGCAAACAAATTCAAACATATTAGCATCACACACAACAAAATCCAGCGACATTCTTGTATTTGTCTATACCCATCCTAGTACTTTCACATGCTCTAACACATAGCAAAGACATACAGGTTGACTAAATGGCAGCCCATCACACAAAACTATCCTGCATGTGCAAGGTCCGGGAAAAGGCCCATGGCATCAGCTTACATGGCAGCAATTTGCACAGGGCTGACAGGAGCGCCAAGACTCCCCTTCAGACATATCAGTGACTACCAAAAAGAAATAAAGTACCAGCTTAGTCATTATTTACACACCTTAATCCCAGATATAGATCTCATGATGTCCAAGGCAGGCATTTTCAGCAGGTGAACGACATTGTCTGCACATGATATCTGAGGATATTTTATCAGCCTTAAGCAATCCAAAATCAACTAGAAACGACCTGATAAAAAGATCACGTACACAAGACGATGAAGGATCTGAGGAATTTGTGAAATACAAAAGTGGGGATCCTATCCTTGGCAAAAATTTCTTCTTGCCAGTGTCCAATTGCCAAAGCACAAGAACTCCTTCTTTCCCACCTGTAATGCAGCAAATAATTTACTTCTCCACAAAAGCAACAAACAACCACCCGCCTGCCCCACCAAAGGAAAAAAAAAACATGAAAACACAACAAATTTTAATGCTTTCTTGATTGAACTGTGCACGTGTTCAGAGATATCTTTTTACCTGAATAAAGATAGGCACCATCAGAGGAAAAGAAGAGCACATTAACTTGGGCGGCATGCCAATGCCAAACTGTACATGATTCAGCATCATCATCACCCCTTACCCCAGGATTTTCTTCTGCATCCCTTGACAAAACTCTGGTTGACAACTTAGTAGTATCAGCAGGCGCGAACGTGTCATTGCCGAAATTCCTCCATATCAATATCCTCCCGGTACTATCCCCTGCTGCAACAATTCTCTCATTTGGATGAAAAGCAAGAGTAGTCAAGGTTTTTGTGTGGTGCAATCTGGTTTTTTTAAACATAACATTATCAGAATCTGTAGAAGGTATTTGCCATATTCGAAGAGCACGCTTCTCCGATATCCCAATGAAGTCTCCAGCCGGGCTAATAGATAATATCCTTGGTTTGGAAGTCTGTAATCAAAATTATGCATATCCTAAACCACATGAAAATAGTATATAAGATATAAAACCATATAAGGAAAAGGAAATGTACCTCTGCTAAAATCACTCCTCCAGATAAACGAGACCGACTTAAGTTACATTTCCTAATTGACCAACACGAAGCCTTAGGCTGTTGTTCAGGTTGTTTTACATCCGCAGTGCAAATATAAGCAAAAAGGTCGGCCGGCTTTTCACTATGATTCAATGAGTGGTTTAATAAACCAGGAATCACCTGCAACCAAGTAAATGCACCAATATCCTTTTAGATAGCTGCAGTTTCAGTGAAACAATTATTCTGATTAACAGAATGGCAGCAGACTAAATATCCTGAAGACGGCTTTTAACAACTAAAGCCAACACTACATTCCCGTAAATCACATGATATTATAACATTTCCATGTAATAATAGCTGCCCATACGTAAAATAAACGGAAAAGAAATAAATAAGAGCAAATTCAGGTAATGGGGGTAAGGCTCCAGGACAAGAAAGCCAGTGCATTACCATGGAATGTATAGGGAAGCGGATATTGATAGTTTTCATCAATTCAGGTACAGAGAAATCCCAATGTCTAATGGTGCCATCCAAAGAGGCAGTCCAACAATAGCATAATATCTTACTTGCTGGTGCACTAGCAGCTGGAACCACTACCACCGACGTCACTTGAGAGCCATGGCCTTGCAACTCATTTACCTACAAGCAACTTACACCATTAAACCAAACCGAAAATCGCACGTCGCCAGACGCAAAAGATAAAGCAGAAAAAGTAAAGGAGAAGAAAAAGGAAGATTACGAGCAAGCCAGTGGAGGTGCTGAAGATGGAGACGGTGTTTCCGGTGCAGATGAGGAGTTTAGTTGCGTCGTTTGAAAAAGCCGGCGGCGAAGATACATAGCTGCTGCCACCTGCTTTGATCATCATCTTCTTCAGTGCTCAAAGTAAGGAACAGCTTGAGCAATGAAATTGGTGTGGTAAACAAAGTGGTGGAGGGAAGCCAATTTTAGACTAAACCCTGGTTTTCCTAAACCCTAACGACTCGATTTCATGGGCTACGTTAATTTGTAAAATGATTTTTAAAAAATGTGCTTATGTTTTAGGACCGGAAAAAAAAAAAAAAACAAAAAAGGAAAAAGGAAAAAGGAAAAAATGTCTTTTTTTTCTGTTTCTTCTGGGTAATTTGTTACCTGCAAGCTTTATCATGAATTGATCACAAATTTTAGCTCCTAAATCATCATAAAATTTCCGTGAATTGATAAAATAAATGAACCAAAAGTTGGGTTACTCTGAATTATTCATTTTTCTATTTATTTCCCATATTTATTTCCCAAAAAGCCATTGTACAACTATGTAGCACAGATACGGATACGTCGCACGACACAGCGATACACCAAATTCCAAAATTTAAGGACACGACACGTCGCCGACATGTTATATATATATATATCAAAAATAGATATTCGCATTTATACGGTGTCAAAAGAAATTTTGATTGACCATCAAAATATTACAAATAGTAAAAATTGTTTGTCAAAAAGAAATATATAAACTTAATACGACTAATTATTTATTAAATTATTATAGAATTAGAAATCGGTATTTTAACTTTTTCATTGAAAAAACAAAATTTAAGAAATTAGGTTCATAAGTGTCGGTGCCGTGTTGAGGAATGTCGACAGCGTGTCGAATATTAAAATTTAAAAAATATTATTTTAGTCAGCTGACATATGTTGGACACCTGTCGGAGCAAGTCGGTCGCGTGTTGTGTCAGAAATATATCAGACACGACGCACGGCGTCCAGATTAAAATATCGGTGCTTAATAGTTGTATAGTAAATACAATAAGAATATGAAGTAAGGTGATCTCAATTTTTTTTTCATAAGAAATGTCACTTTATTCCAAAAGTAGTTTTATTTTTTATTCCATATCAACCCATGCTTTAACGTATGGTTTAACATATGGAGTTCTTTTTTCTTTTTCTTTTTTTTCCATAACGGGGTTCGAACACTGATTTCCATGTCAAGTTGTAGTCAAGCTTACCACTAGATTAATGCACCTTGTACAACATATGGAGTTTTCAATTGCGTTAATATTGAACTCGTGCCTATTACATCTTGCTGTATGTTTAAGAGGATTGTGTTCTTATGTTTAAGAGTATTAAACTCTCACTTATTGGATCTTAGACAAGTTTTATCTTACTTCCTACATAGGTTTTAGAGCTTTTGTCGTGTTCATATATATTTTAAGTTTATATGTAGGGGTTAATTCTGCTTAGGGACTCTCTATTACACTCAACCCTTGGATTTGTAATAGTAAAAGATCTAAACCGATAGAATATTATTAGATTGATTATTCAGCTGAATGTTTGGGTACAATACATATAGTGCTGTTAACGAGCCGAGCCGAGCAGAGTAGCTGAAGTTCAAGCTCGAGCTCGTTTATTATCGAGTATGCTCGGCTCAGCTCGTTAACGCAAACGAGCCTAAAAGCATGTTCGAGCTCGGCTCGATAAGAAGGGAAAATGTTCGAGCTCGAGATCAAGCTCGCGAACAGGCTCGAACTTGAGCTCGGCTCGTACAACAGAAATTTTGTTTAAGGGTAAGAGATCAGCCTTACAAGTTACAAACTCAGGAAAAAAAAAAACCAAATACAAGGGACACAAATACACAAAATAACCCGATAGGCAATAGTCCAAATTCAAATACAATCTTGGAACTTTGCCTAAAATCAACATACCTTTCTCTCTTTTTTCGTATAGTTCACACCAAAGTATTATTGCTATTATATTAGCTACAAACGTTATATATATATATATATATATATAGCAAGAGCCAAAATGCTATACTCCCATCAATTAGTTATATTCCTCACAGCACAGGAAAGAAGCAAAAATAGGGATTTGCAGAATATATATATATAAATATAATTCCTTTGAGGGCATTTTGAATGCAGCAAAGAAGCATGACATCGATTTCCCGACTTACCGTGAAGGAGTAGAAGACGATCGGCCGGAACGGAGACAATGGACACCGACGAAATCGATTGATTCCGTTATGCTATTGAAAGAATAGCAGCCAACTAGCCAAGCAGGTGAAGCGACGGCGGCGGACTGAGGGCTGGGAGCCTGTGAGGGAGATCGGCGGTGAGTTAACCGGAGGGGAGAGGGGAGCGGGCCAGCAGGGAGAGGGGAGACTCGGAGAGCGGCGGGGGTAATTGTTTTACTAGGGTTGAAGTTGGGGCTGAAATGCTGATGATAATTTGGGGATATAAGGATATTGGATATTTATTATTTATATTATATATAATATATGTTCACAAACACTAACGAGCGTTCACGAACAGGCTTATGTTCGCTTGTTTAGTAAACGAGCAGGAGAACCTGCTCGAGCTCGGCTCGATAGCATAAATGAACGAGCTCGAATGAGCTTAAACGAGCCGAGTTCGAGCCTTGTTCGTGAACGTTTGGTTCGTTTAACACCTCTAAATACATAGCAGTAAATCTAACAACAAATCTTACAGACTACACATGGCACCACATCCAAGTGACACATGCCACAATACTGCCATAGTCACATTTATACACTAGATATATCTCTAGCATCACCCCTCAAACTCAATGGAGTCACATTGAGTTTGTGTCGAAAATCTTCAAATTTGGACCCAGAAGTTGGCTTGGTGAATACATCTGCTACTTGATCTAAAGAGGGCACAAATTGAACTTGCAACTTGCCTTTAAGGACATGATCTCTCACAAAATGCACATCAATCTCAATGTGTTTCGTCCTTGCATGAAACACGGGATTATAGGCCAAGGATTGAGCTCCAATGTTATCACACCATGTTATAGGCTTGGAGGTTAGGGGCATTCTGAATTCCTGCAGTAAGGACCTGATCCACTGCATTTCTGCTGCTAAATGAGCCAAGGCCCGGTATTCTGGTTCAGTCCTGCTTCGGGAAACCATATGTTGCTTTTTAGAAGACCAAGAAACAAGAGAACCCCCAATGTACACACAATATCCAGCAACAGATTTCCTTTTTGTAGTATCACATCCCCAATCAGCATCTGAAAAAACCAATAAGATTTAGAGAGGAATGACTAAAATGTAGTCCATAGTGTAGGGTGCCTTTAATATAAAGCAGCAAACGTTTGAGTGCCTGCCAGTGAACAACAGTGGGGTGTTGCATGAAATTGACTAAGGGTGTTTACTGCAAAGGCAATATCCAGACTTGTGTAAGTGAGATATTGAAGTGCCCTAAGAATGCTTCTGTAAAGTGACCTATTATGCATAACCTTACCTGTATTTTTGTATAGTTTGGTCCCACCGGACATTAGGATAGGAACATGTTTAAGATGAGATAGCCATATCTTATCCAGAAGCTGCAAGGCATGCATATATTGAGAGAGGTAAAGTCCAGTTTCATCCCCGAAAACTTGGATTCCCATAAAATGGCTAAGCTGGCCTAGGTCCTTTAATGCAAGTATGGAGTTCAGTAGATAAATGAACTTCTAAATAAGTTCTGAGTTGCTCCCTGTCAATAAAATATCATCTACATATACTTAAGCATACAAAAGAGTAGTGTTAGCACAGAACACAAATAGAGATGAGTCAGATTTAGCATGTGTAAAACCCCAATGTAATAGTTGTGATCTAAGCTCTTCAAACCAGGCCCTTGGGGCCTGTTTAAGGCCATAAAGAGCTTTCTTCAAATGGCATACATGAGTGGGCTGGTCCTTAGAGATAAATCCATCTGGTTGAGGCATAAAAACAGACTCATAGAGAGTCCCATTCAGGAAAGCATTGTTAATGACTATTTTGGTGGATTTTCCAATTTTTTGCAACAACAAGGGCAAGGACCACCCAGATGGTGGAGGATCTGGCAACATGACTAAAAGTTCCATTATAATCCAGACCAGGTGTTTGAAGAAACCATTTGGCTACAAGCCTAGCCTTGTACTGCTGGACTGTGCCATAACTATTTAACTTGACCTTAAAGACCCACTTATTACCAACTAACCTCTGAGTGGGAGATGCAGGCACCAGATCAGTGTTGTTTTTCATAAGGGTTGTGTATTCATCTGCCATGGCTTTTTTCCACTCTAGATGAGCAAGAGCCCCTGAAACCTTTGTTGGTACAGTTGGATAATGTGAGGGAACCTGAGAGGCTAGAAAGGAGAAGGTTTTGGATTTGTAAATGCCAGACTTGGTTATGGTTTGCATATGATGAACATGAAGAGAGAAAGAAACATGAGGTGATGGCACAAATGAAGAGAAAGGGGAGGGAGAGCCATCAAAGCTTGTGGTAGTAGCAGGGGGAATGGTTATCGGCAGAATGAGGGTAAACAGTGGAATTTGGAGACAATGGTGATGTAGGAAACTGAGATGCTGAAGTGGGTGTAGATGGAGAGACAGAAGTACTAGAGACATGGGAGGACATTATGCCATAAGATGATGGAGATACAGGATGGGAAGGAGAGAAAGTATGATGAATCACACCATGTAGGAGAATGGATGTGGTGGTAGGAGAGGGTAATGTTGGAGTGGATTTGGGAGTCACACACTTGAAAGGAAACAAAGTTTCATCGGATGTGACATTACTAGATATATATATATATATATATATATATATATATATATATATATATATATATATATATATATATATATATATCCTTCTAGTAGAGGATAGACATACAACTCCTTTGTGATTGGGACTTTGACCTAAATAAGTGCATCTCTTAGTGTGGAACTGAAACTTGTGGTTATGATAAGGTCTAAGATGAGGGTAACAAGCACACCCAAACACCCTAAGGCTAAGATAATCAGGTTTCTTGTGATATAAAGCTTCAAATATAGATATATTGTTGAGCATAGGTGTTGGAAGCATGTTGATTAATCTTATAGCATGGTGGAAGCTATGCCACCAGTATGTCAAGGGTAAAGATGCATGAGCTAGGAGAGTAAGATATGTCTCAACAACATGCCTATCTTATCTTTCAGCTTTACCATTCTGAGAATGTTCATAGGGGCAAGCATACCTATGTTGAATGCTATGTTCTTGAAGGAAAGGAATAAAAGTTCTAAATTCACCACCAAAGTCAGATTGTAGGGCCTTAATGTGAGTATTAAACTGGTTTTCAGTTAAAGCCGGAAACTGTTTAAAAGCAAAAAAAAGCATCAGATTTGTGTTTTAATGGGTATACCCAGGTGTACCTAGTGAAATCATATAAGAAGTGAATGTAATATAAAAAACCAGATTTAGAATGCACAGGGGATGGACCCCACAAATCAGTATGAACCAACTCAAGCACAGAACATGTTTTAAACACGGAACTAGGATATGGCATAGCATGATTTTTGCCAAACTGGCAAGTTTCACAAAAGTCAATAACAGAAAGAAAAGACATGTTACATAATTTGTTGACTTGATTCAAAATAGAAACATAGGGATGCCCTAAGCTCTGATGCCACAAGCTAGCAACATTCTTAACAGGTTTATGAGCAACTATAGACATACTATTACTAGCAGGAAGGTGAGACTTCTCAGCAAGGTGAGACTTGGATTGAAGGGATCTGGCTGGCACATTTATTTGGTAGAGACCATCCTTAAGCACTCCTTCCAGAATGATTTTCTTGGTGTGGGTATCCTTCACAAAACAAGAGTTAGCATGAAAATCTACAAACACAGAATTATCAGTAGTTAATTTTGAAATGCTTAGCAGGTTTTTAGTGATAGATGGAACATGAAGGATATTATGAACGTAAAGATGAGAATTATGAGATGTAGGAAGATTAGAGTGACCAATGTGATTGATTTTAAGGTTCTCACCAGATCCAACAGTCAAGGTTTCAGAGCCCTCATATACAGAGTTGATGTGTAAATTGTTAAGATCAGATGTCACATGTTTGGTTGCTCCACTATCAACATACCAGTAAGAATCATTAACAGTGTCAAAAGTGGCCAAGTAAGCAACATTGTTCCTAGGACCATTGGATTGAGAGCCACCAGAACCACCATTGGAATTAGGATTGGAATACCCGAAGCAACACTCAACAACAATGTGACCAACCTTTTTACATAAACATAGGGATGCCCTAAGCTCTGATGCCACAAGTTAGCATCGTTCTTAACAGGCATATGAGCAACTATAGACATACTATTACTAGCATGAAGGTGAGACTTCTCAGCAATATGAGACTTGGATTGAAGGGAGCTGGCTGGCACATTTATTTGGTAGAGACCATCCTTAAGCACTCATTTCAGAATGATTTTCTTGGTGAGGGTATCCTTCACAAAACAAGAGTTAGCATGAAAATCTACAAACACATAATTATCAGTAGTTAATTTTGAAATGCTTAGTAGGTTTTTAGTGATAGATGGAACATGAAGGATATTATGAAGGTAAAAATGAGAATTGTGAGAAGTATGAAGCTTAGAGTGACCAATGTGATTGATTTTAAGGTTCTCACCAGATCCAACAGTCAAGGTTTCAGAGCCCTCATATCCAGAGTTGATGTGTAAATTGTTGAGATATGATGTCACATGACTGGTTGCTCCACTATCAGCATACCAGTAAGAATCATTAACAGTGTCAAAAGTGGCCAAGTAAGCAACATTGTTCCTAGGACCATTGGATTGAGAGCCACCAGAACCACCATTGGAATTAGGATTGGAATACCCGAAGCAACACTCAACGGTAGTGTGACCAGACTTTTTTTCACAGATTTGATAAGTTGGTATATTAGCATTGTTATTTTTGTTGTTTGAGTTAGGATTTCCAGTGCTCCCATTGCTATTTCCACCCTACCACGGCCATTTATTCCTCCTCTATTGCATCTGCCACGATCTGAATTCCATTGACCCCTAGAACCATTATGTGAAGATTGGTGCCCAGTATTCCTTGTGGTGGCCACATGTGCTGCATGTTGTCCCAGATCAGTAAAAGTGGAGGAGTTAAGTCTGAGAATCAATTGTTCATGAGTGAGGAGTTGGGATTGGACCTCCGTCCAAGTCAAGGAACCAACTCTATACGTCAAATTGACAATGACTATCTCATATTCCTTCCCAAGGCCACAAAGAGCAGCGAGAATGAGTTCAGATGATGTTATGGGGTAACCTGTGGCGGCAAGACCATCAGAATAGGACTTCATTTTAGATAGATAGTCTAGCATAGAAGTGCAACCTTTCCATGCTTTAGCTAAAGCTCCCTTGAATTCGAGCATACGAGTTTCAGATTGACTGGTAAAAAGGGCTTCGAGGGTTCGCCAAACCTCATGAGATGTCTCACATCCCATGACTTCAAGATGAGTTTCCTTCATCATCGAAATTTTCAACCATCCGAGAAGAAGTTGATCCGTTTGAGTCCACATCTCAATGGCCGGATTAAAGACAGAGTTGCCAGGAAAAGACGGCGGTCTTGTAACAGTCCCAAAGAGAAAACCATCCAATCGATGACCATGAACCACATGTAAGATGGTGGAATGCCATAGCAAATAATTAGATCTAGTGAGTTTGACGGTGCATGTTTCATTGAGATTACCACCGAATGGTGGTGTCCCCGGAGTAGCAGCAAATGGAGAAGTGGGAAGAAGAGTAGGTGCAGGCGAGGACATTCTTGTTAGGGGAGAGGAAAATCCTGGACCTAGAGAGATTGGTGGTGGCACAAAGTGGCCGGAAAAACCAGAGGGAAACGGAAAAGAGCTGGAAAATGTAAATTGTGGCAGAGAAAATGAGGGTTTGGTTGTGGAATGAGACAGAATCCTATCTGTTGACGAAATCACGGTTGTAGTAGGCGTAGCTGTGGTTGCCACAACAAAGGACGGCGGTGTCGCTGCCTCATCGGCGTTGGCCATTAAAGGCTCCGATACCAAGTAAAATATCTAAACCGATATAATATTATTGGATTGATTATTCAGCTGAATGTTTGGGTACAATACATAGTAGTAAATCTAACAGCAAATCTAACAGACTACACATGGCACCACATCCAAGTGATACATGTCGCAATACTACCATAGCCACATTTATACACTAGATATATCTCTAACAGTGACACGTGTACAAACAAACAACTTTGTCTTTTTCTACACGTGGCAGTCATCCGTCGGTCTGTTCTAATAGGGACTCCCTATATAAGAATTTTCATGTATAGGGACCGTGAAGGTATAAATCATGGGACGGCGATATGCACATTAGAATTAGGTGGGTTCTAAAGGCACAACCACTTTTACTATTAACACCTATTTATTGAATATTTTTTTTGATGAACGGAACGTCAGTGGCACTAACGTTGATATTGAACACCAACGTCAATGACACGGACGTTGCTATTCAAAAACGAAAGTCAGTGGACTGACGTTTCTAAGTCGCGACACTTTTATAACGTAAACGTCGGTGCCACTGACATTCGTTTTTAAACACCAACATCGGTGTCACTGACGTTGGTTTTCAATAGCAACGCCAGTGCCACTAACGTTCCGTTCATTAAAAATAACCGTGGTGCCAGAGTAATTTTTTGTCGTGCCGGAAGGAAAAGTGGGCGCCTTTAGAACCCCCTGTAATTATTCAAGACGTCCGAACATTAATAAATTGGTCAAGTGAAATATTTGAGAGAAATTTTAAATTACTTCTGGCACCACGATAATTTTTCGTGAAAATAATGTCAGTGACAATGACGTTATTTTTTAAAAATAATGTCAGACTAACGTTATAGTTATAAAAGTGTCACTTGTGACTAACAACAGAGCCCACTAACGTTATTTTTGAAAAGTAACGTCAATGGTTTTAACATTCATGATACCGGAAATCAAGAAAGATTACCTGTGTGATTCCGTAAGAAAATAATGCTAATAAAAAAAGGGGGGATTGAGGAAAAAAAAATCCTTTTTTAATTTCAAAATTAATCAATAGGACACACTCATTTTTTTTTGTTGCAAAAAGGACAAAAAAAAATCAGCTGGACAAAAATACCCCTTTAATAAAAGGGACGCGCGCGTATCACGTAACTGCTCTACTGGGGAGACGATGCCAATGTTTAAACAACATATTACTTAGCTTTTATTTTTTATTTTTAAAGAGCCGTAATTTTCGATTTAGAATTCCGATCAATCAAATTTTTTCACCAAAATTCATATTTTTTTTGCTCTTTAATTTGAGCCCTCACACGATACCCTTCCGACGTAAATTTTGAAAGCCGAAAAAATATTTGCATTAACCGGAACGTTTTTCTTATAAACGACTGTAACTTTTGATTTAGAACACCGATCATCAAAATTGTTTCACCAAAGTTCATATTTATTTTATTTTCAATTTGAGACCTCATTTGATACCCTTTCGACGTTGTATTTGACAGCCGAATTTTATCGCAGCGTTTACACTAACACAGTAACACAGTAATAGTAACACGTTTTATTAACAAACAAAGTATCACCATTAACATTGCGTAATACAACAATCTATCAAAAAATGCTGGATATCGAAATGAAACAATCTATCAAAGCATTATGGAGATGCAACTCCCGGGGAATCAAGAGAATAAAAGCCTAATACTATTGAATATAATCAAAAAGCCTATCAGGGGAACTAAAACATTCATCAAGTTGTTGAAGACCAAAACAGTATGTTTTACCATCTATAAACCTTTATCATTCAAACCCGCACCACATCAAACTTCATGAAAGATGTTTGAAGCACAAAATGCATTAAATAGCAGCAGCTCGGCCTCATCAATAGAGAATCTAGGCACCTCCATTTTTCTGAAGACAAAAAAACACCAACATTGCCTCACCATTTGATCAACAACCTTCAATCACCTAGGCCAAACCACACCACAACAAATCTTGGAATGCAAGGAAAGATTAAAACCAAATAAAGACATCATATGCCTGTAATAACATATTTTACGAAGAATACATAGCGATATTAACAGTAACACAATAACACCTTATCATCACGGTAACACAATCAATTCTGTTTTCCTCTTCAACTTCTCAAAATACTTTTCAGTACTAATAACCACAGAAAACAAATGCATTACATTTCTTATCCATTAATGACTGAAATATCATCATTAGTATGTTTCCCAATGTAAGGGAGGGGGTGTAATATTCCGATTTTCGGGAAAGGGCAGACGTGTCATTTTGCGAAAACGAAATATTATTATTATTTTTTTATAGGAAATTGGTATTTAAGGAAAATTACACACGATAATCCTATAACCTAGACACAAATTCAGAAATCAGTTTTTTCATCTTCTTCTCTGCGCAATTTTGAGAAGAGAAAAAGGTTAGGAGAGTTTTCACAATAACTGAGGCAGTTCTTGACCGTTTTCAGATCAGACGAGATTTGGGATCGTTGTGAGAAGGGCAACGCTTGGGGATTAGATTGTTGAGAAGTGTTGCAAATTTTCGTGGCTGTTTAATCTGGTTTTTTTTGCTGCAATTAGGTAAGAAACTCTTCCTATGATCCGGTTATGATTCGTAAAGTTTAGATTATGTTTTTGAGACTTGTAGATGCTAGTAAAAGATGTGTTTTTTCGTTGATCAAGGATCCTAGGTAAATCTTGGGATGATTAGATATGTTTTCTACATTTTACTGTGCTGAAAACGATGTTAATTAGGTTAGAAACGACTTAGAAATCGAGCCGTGAAGATTTAGTGTTTTGGGAAAAACCCAGGCGGACGGGCGTCCGAGACCCTAGTAGCCCAAACGGGCGTTTGCAATAGGCAGACGGGCGTCTGAGGTTAGATTTTTGATTCAGGATGCAGCTGTTTTTGGCAGACGGGCGTTTGGGGTTTAGTGGACGGGCGTCTGATTTCGGATGGGCGTCCATAGGAGGTCAAACGGGCGTCTGATTTCGGATGGGCGTCCATAGGAGGTCAAACGGGCGTCTGGCCTGTTTTGCCTTGTTTTTACGGTTTTATAATTCTAGATTGGTTTCGGGTTTTATAATCACAATATTATTGTTTTAAACCCTTATTCACGATATGTTAACATGGTATAAACTAAACAAGCCTGAATTGAACTTCTGATTCGTTCAGTTAAAACACCGAATGTACTCTTAAAGGGAGTTGAAGTTCGGATCCGTCGGAAGAGCATGATAGGCTTGTGTTTTGATGAATTAGCATTCATCAATGTCTGTGTAATTGCTAGGCCGTGTCCATGTCTAGTGGTCCAGGGAGAGAGTAGTATTTGTGAGGGAGATTAATTGAAAACACTTAGGTGGTTAGTTAATCATTCTAATAAAACACGTACTTGACTAGTAAAAGATTAAACAACATGTCTCTCTTGGATAGGCACCAGTCTATATCGCGATGTGTGTGCTACCTCTGAAGGTGGAAGAACTCCGTAGGTCAAAAAACCCTAAGTACGGAGGGACTTCACTGAGGTGTGCGTACTATCGGAGCCTACCTATTCTAGCCTCCGTGGATATTGGTGTGATCCACTAATATGTTGCCAAGAGTGTCCCAAAAGTGGATACGCGTAGTGCCCGCGAGTGCGGTTGTAACATAGATAAGTTAAGTAGTAACGTTTAGTCAATTCATGTTGATGGACATGGGATGAACCTTAGATTGAGTCGGTCAAACATAAACAACTAAACCTTTAAATATATTTTCTTTATAAATTGTAATTGTTATCATAGCTTCTCTTTCTTATTAAGTACGTTGTACTTACCTCAAATGCATGTTTTCTATGTGTTTGGGGATGAGAAGACGAACAGGTAGATATTGTTTACGAGGAGGAGTTCGATGATGATGTTTGAAGATGCCTCATTGAAGACTTTACATTATTCATTTTGTTATTCATTTATTAGACTGTTTAGACTTTTTGTCTTTCGAAACTTGTAGTATCGTTACGTTTCTTTTGAGATTATCTTGAATGTAATAAGATACATTTCCACCTTTAGATGTTGTTTTTATTCTTGGATGTTTGGAAATTTTATACCCGAGTCTCTTGCTTCCGTTTGCTTATTTTTGATACGACGTAGTAGAGGCTTACGTATAAATTGAATTTATTTTTATTTTATACGTGCCGAACGTTCTTTTTCCGGATAAGGACTCGGTGTCCGGGAACGGGGCGTTACAAGGGGTTTGAAGCACACTACAACCGATTCTTTTTTGAAAAAAAAACATTGCAACATTGCATCTTTCTGTATATTTGAACAAAGTAGAAGAAGGCAACAACATGAAGTCAATAAAAGTATTTGAAGTTTTTCAAGCCTGAAACACTTGGTTTTCTGCTCCAAAATCTGATTTTCAGCATTATTCTTGGCGTATATATGGCTGAAAATCTCACAACACATAGTGATATTAACAGTAACACGGTAACACCCCCAAAACTAGTGTATTAGAAAGCTTAATAATATGAACCAAGTGAACAACACAATCAATCTTCTTTAAAACATCGTAGATGCATCCTTAAACCAACCCTTAAACCGTGGGATCACCAATACTATCAACCACAACAGACTTACCATTATTTGTGTTCTCAACAGAACTATTAGTTTCAGCTTCATGGTTATCAAAAGAGTTGATGATGGTAGCTTCGATATCTACCATGGCAGTTTCAATACCTGCCTTGGGATTCCTCTCAACCTCAGTTGCTAGAGGAACAGTCCCAGACTCACTACGCGAATTATCAGACACAATACGCAGATTTCCAGAATTTCTAGAACTTGAAATGCTAAGAACAGTGACATTAGCAGAAGTAGATACCTTCGAATTAGTCGAATTTGCAAGAATGTAACATTAACGACATGCACACGTAGACATTAAAGAATCTTCCATTACTCAGGACAATTCACTGATTACGAATAGTCCTATTGATACTATGATCATCTACAATTTAACAACAGACTGACAATATTTTCATTTCCAAATTAGGCATAAACGTTTTTTTATCATTAAGGAATTTTGCAAGAGCTGTGTATACTGCAAATTTCAACAACTGAATATGCAAGCATTGCAATTTCAACAAAATCCGTAAGCTATTTGTTCAATAAGGATCGACATGTATTTTTCTTCCAAATGATTATGCAGCTTCAAAATCAACAGGAAAAGTTGAACGGACTTCACGAACACTCCAATTCAATATTGTAGTTTATTTTTCCTCCGACGAAAAAAACTAGAAAGATATACGAAATAGCAGCGAAAGTACAGATCTAAACTTGTAAGAGACGTCTCTGATCGAAGAAGAAGAAGCCGATGGAGATTGTAGCGAGTTACAGCCTCCTTTTGCAGCATCCATATGTGACATCAGTGAGGTCGATTAGATACGAGAGTAAGAAGAAGGTATGTGCTTAAAGGAATGAAATTGCTGTTCAATTCAGCTTTATCTTATATCAGGGGTATTTTAGTCTGAACGAAATTATTTTGTCCTTATTGCAACAAAAAAATATGTATGAACTAAAATTTATATACATGACGGAAAATTGCCTAAAACATAATATTCTCTAAAAAAAATATGGTTCCAAAAGTAACTTCGTGATGCAAATACAAATCCCTATCCTATTTTCATGTTTTAGAAATTTTGGCCCAAAACAGCTGGGATCAAACCGGACAACAAATTATAAAATGGCCCAATTCATTTTACACTGTCACGTGTCTCAAAACCTGGCGAAATCTAAGCCCAAATGACTGGGATGTCAATTGTCAACAACCGGCCCAAATTTATTTATTTATTTGTTAATTTCTTTTTAATTTTTTGTAAAGGTTTTTTCTCAATTTTCGGGGTTTAGCCAAGTAGGTTTTTCTGCGTCACTCTCTTCGCTACACTGTTTTCTAGCTAGTTGTCACTGCTGTAACCTCCGATGGCGAAACCTGGCCGAGGTCGACCGGCGTCCTCGTCGGACTCTTCCTCCCGTTCTCGTTCTCGTTCCCGTTCCCGTTCCCGTTCCCGTTCACGCCCTGTCTCCCGTCCACGGTCTGCTTCATCCTCTGGATCCGGTTCCCGCTCTCCCTCTAGCTCGCGTTCCCGTTCGCTGTCACGTTCTCGGTCCAGATCCTTATCTTCTTCCTCTTCTTCTCCTTCTCGTGGCCGTAGCCCTCTTAAACGGAAAAGGTCTTTCATCCTCTTCAATTACGCTCGTTTAGATTGTTTTTTTCTTCTTTGTGAACCCATGTAGCATTTCCTTTTTTTGTTTTGTTTAGAGGGCTCATTTGTTGTCTTGTGGTTCAAATTTTGGCCCGTTATTTCATTTGGATACTCCGAATTGTAAGCGGTATGCATAAACAATTATGTATGATTATACTGGTCAGCTATAAAATCATAGGAGCTCCGAATGTTAGTGTTTAGATGCAAGCAGCAGCTTTCTTGCTGCTGTTACAACTTTAAGATCAAAGATGTAATCCAAGCACTGGACTAATTTTTATAGGTTACTGCATTTCTGGGAACTGCTATTGGTAGTTTGTTTTGTCCCTCCAGCAAAAGAGAGGAACTGTTGGATTATGCTTATGCTTTTTGACTCCATGATTTTATAAAGCTGTGAGCTTGGGTTGCCTATACTGCAGACAAATGTTATTTATGGGATAATTTTAAAACGACGAGTTCCAACTTTCTTGCATTGCTTTGCATGTCAGCAAAGACTGGCTGGCACTTATTATTTTTATCTATTGTCAATTGAGCGTATGGTTTTGTTGAATGCTGATTTTTCTCCCTGAAAATTCATTGCAGTTAATCTAGCATTTCTTATAGTTTTGTTTATGTTTATCAAATTCTTATATTCCTTTGGGTGGGACCTCTTGTTTAATATGTTACATTGATAATGTGTTTGTTATAGTCCTGCTGGAGGAGCTAAGCGCAGTAGGTCTCCGGCTCCCCAAGCAAAGAAAGCTTCTTCTCCACGTCCTAGGTAACATGTTTGAGATATATGATAATAGTTTTCTATCTATTACGATGATACTTGTACGGAAGTTGGATAATCCTCTCCTTGTGCTTTCTTTTGTGGTTTTCAATTGGAAGACGAGCCTAGGGCACTCCTCATTTATCAGGCTTTGAGTAGATGCCTTATGGCACCCATAAATAACTTTCTTGGTTTAACCTTATTTCGAATGTGCAGTTGTTATTATTATTGTTATTATTACTTTGTTCATTTTTTTGTGTGTTGGTCAGTTTCTTTCCTTTAAGAATGGTACCATCGAAAACTCTTTTTGCTTACATGTTTATTTTCCTCTACTTATGCAAGTTATCTGTGACAAAATATTCCTCATGTTTGGTTTGAATTCCATTGAATAGGAAATCTAAATAACATTATGCAGAATGATCAATAAATGAATAGAGGAAGGAGAGGATCCTGGTGTTATCCTTCTGTCATGTCCGATGACCTTTGCTCAGTTGGTGAATTTAGTTCTAGCATTGCCTTATCTTTATGGTTTGACTAATGGCTTGTGGAGTTTGGTTTTAGATTTGTGTCTATGTCAGGAATGCAAAAGCTTTTTCCTTCCTTTTGGTTTCCTTGGATCTTGTCTGTTCTTGGAGAAGTTTTCTCATCTTGAAATATGCTACATTGTAAAGAATGCTGTGTTTTATCTCTAATTTTTTTTTTCATATTTACTGTTACATTGCTGTTGGTTCATCTTAATGATTTGCGTTGATTTTTTGATTGGAACTCGTGGTGTTGTGACAATATTTATGTTCTGTTATGATCTTCCTTTTTCTGCTTGGTGCTCTTTGGATTTCAGTCTGATTATGGTGCCTTATCCAGGAAACCTTCTCCCGTCCCTGAGTCGCTTGTTCTTCATATACATGAGCTCAGCAGGAATGTGAATGAAAACCATCTGAAGGAGATATTTGGTACCTTTCTTTGCTTATGTTTGCTTCGTTGTTTACGTTAGTCCCTGTATATGTGATTCTGCTTCCTAGTTGTGAAACATGCAAATTTAAGGATTGCCAGAAAGATCTTAATTGTGCTTCAGATAGCTTTAACTTGAGACGTATAGCTGTAAGCATGTAACCTTTTAAATAAGCATACTCTTGTTTACATAAATATGAAATGGTAGATTTTTTATAATCAGCTAATAAATTATCACATCTTGTGTAACAGCATTTGTCTGGTTTTCTTTTTCCTATATACTTCAACGGGCAAATTCTTTTTCCGTGCCCTTTCTTTCAGGTAATTTTGGAGAAGTTGTCCATGTGCGGCTTGCAATAGATCATGTTGTAAGTTCTTTTGAACTCTATTTGGCTCTGATACATGGAATGCTTACCCCGTTACATGCTCTCTTCAATTTCTTTTTATGTGGTCTCAGAGGAATTTTCGCCCCTTTTCGCAGGTCAACCTTCCGAAAGGATTCGGGTATGTTGAGTTCAAGAATAGAGCTGATGCTGAGAAAGCCCAAAAATACATGGATGGGGTATGACTTTATTATTTCTATAATATTGTCTTCTGTTTCTTGTATAAATGGTTTATGGTTTCCTGGTTATGCAGAGCCATGATGGTTTCTTGGCAGGGTTTATTGTTTAGATGTTGATGCTGCCGAATTTTTCCCTTGCTAATGCAGGCTCAGATTGACGGAAAAGTTGTCCGGACCAAGTTTACATTACCTGAGAGAAAGAAGCCTACTTCACCTCCCAAGGTCATTCCTTCTACTTCTAAAGATGATGCTCCAAATACTGAAGGTGGTGGGCCTGATGCAGACAAAGATGATGTAAAACGGCAGAGAGATGGTACGTTGGAACATACGGCATCATGAGTATATATTTTCCTTTTTGTTTCTACATTGTTGCTTACTCTCTTTATCTTTCCAACATTAGCATCACCCCGGCGAAAACCTCCATCTCCAGTGCGACGTAGGTCACCCGTGGTGCGGAGAGGGCCTCCTAGACGTGACTCAGGTTCTCCTCGTCGGCGGCCAGATTCTCCTATTCGCCGTCGGCCAAATTCCCCATACAAACGAGGCAACTCTCCTCCTCCCAGGAGGCGTCCTGCATCACCTGTTTCCCCTCCAAGGCGGTTTCGTTCTCCTCCCAGGTAATTCATTATCTGATTTCGTTCTACTTGTTAACATTTCTTTTCCGTTTTGAACCTAACTAACCAAATTCTTCTCAGGGCATCTCCTCGAAGGGTACGTGGAAGTGGAAGTCCTCGAAGGCGTTCTCCTCCACCTCCTAGGAGACGGTAGTACTCTTCTGAATTGGAAGTCTTGCCCAATTAATTCTATGCAATCTATGAACAAAAAGTAGTCTGAGTAATTTTAAACTTCCTATGGTGTGTCCTATGGCCTGCAGTGATCTCATTATAGTTTGTGTGAAACTTAACGTTACATAATTCTTGTTTTAGGCTACTGCTATGAAAACTTCGGCACATTATCTATATAAATAGACTGTAGCTATGGCCTGCAGTGTTCTCATTGTAGTTTTTGTAAAACTTATCGTTACATAATTCTTGTTTTAGGCTACTGCTATGGAAACTTCGGCACAGTTTTTATCTAAATAAACTGTAGCTAAACACCTTTTTGTGTTTTGTTGTGTTTTTTAATCATAAAAATTGATTCATTGGAAAGAAGAAATAGGTCTTCCTTGTGTGAATGACGGAGTTATTTTTTATCTGAGCACTTTTTTTTTTCATTGGATTTGTCTTTTTCTGATCCATGCCGTCGTCTAATATGAATTTCCATTTAGTTCCCCCCGCCGAGCTAGAAGTCCACCTAGACGGTCTCCGATTCGCAGACGTAGTCGATCTCCTGTCAGAAGGCCTATTCGTTCGCGATCTAGGTCATTATCCCCAAGGAGGTGTGTGCAACTGATAACTAATCTTTCAACATGTGTTTTGGCTTAACACCAAATGTGTTTCACTGCCTTTTTTTGGTTTGGTTTCATTTTATTATCGATTTTCTTTTTATTTTCCTGTCTCATTATGGTTGATGACTGTTATTTTGTACAATCTCACATAGAGCTCGAGGGCCAGCAGCTAGACGTGGGAGATCAACATCATCGTCGTCTTCATCACCTAGGCCACGCAAGGTATGTGTATCAATCGTCTTGGAGTAGTAGTTTTTTCTTTTGTCTATGATTGAAGAGAAAGTGATGAACTTTCATAACATTTTAAATCAAATTCTTGCAGGGTCCTCATAGGGTATCAAAAAGTCGGAGTCCTAGGAGGTAAACACTTAATCATTCAGGACTTTATGTGATCAGAATTGTTTCAATTGAGGCGTTATTGTTTTAAGAGCGCTGCTGTTGATACAATAAAACAAAGAAAGTAAATCTGTAAAATACATAATATATATATAGTGAACAAAATACAGATTAACCTTCAAATTCATATACCTGTAGAGGTTATGATGCATTTAACATTTTTGATTAAGCCCTCAAAAGAAAAAAACATTGGTTAAAGATTCGGTAAAGTAGATGAACACGGGTGTTTTTGATAGAGAATCTATTAAAATGAAGATATTACTGTGTACATAGTATGGAAATGGTTAGTGTTGTGGGTGATGAATTATTATTATTATTGTGTATTCTTATTTAGGCCTATAAGAGGAAGAAGCTCAAGCAATAGCAGTGGTTCACCGCCTCGCAAGCCGTGACTCCTCTATGCCCCCGTCTAGGTTTGGTTTGGTTTCCATTTTGCCATTGCCGTTGCCATGGATAATTTGTGACATTCATATAGCATATATTGAAAGTTTGAATGCTAGTTGATGTACTCTCTCCGTCCCGTATTATAAGTCCTTTTCCCTCCGTCCCGTATTATAAGTCCTTTTGGACTTTTCACACAGATTAAGAAAAATCATAAATGAGTTGCTTTTTAATATTTCAAGGCAAAATATTGTATTGTTTTTTGGGAGTGACTTATAATATTGCATTGTTTAGTGTGAAACTGAAAACAATGCATTAATCTTGTATTGAAATGTGAGAAAGACTTATATTTTGGGACACCAAAAAAAAGTTAAAATGACTTATATTGCGGGACGGAGAGAGTATTTTCTGAGCTGTCAATTTACTTACTGTATTGTACCAAAATCTGTTGGCCATTGACGTGATACATTATTATTCAAGATTTTATTTATTTGTGGTTGTATTTTCCCTGCACATTAAAGTGATGAGGATATCAATTGATTTTAATTTTTATTAATTTATATCGTAAAGGTTATAGTCGATGCAGCAGTTATGATTGCAGTAGAATATAATTTGTAGTTGATTTATCAAAAAACGTTGTTAGTAGTTTGTATGCAAGTGTGAGAGTCCCCAGAACTGTTTCTGCAAGACCTACCTTTAGAATCATGTCGATAATCCTTTGGATATGACCTAGTGGTGAAGGTATGTGTGCATAATGTAAGCCTTGTACCTAAGCTGGAGGTCAGCGGTTCGATTCCTGTAAATGGGGTTGATTTTCGATTGATAACACTCCTTCAAATGTAGAGGTTATAAGAGGCGGCCTACGTGTTGGATCTGTTTGGTGCATCTGAATAACCTCTCCTAACTTTCTTGTGGGATCGGGGGTGAGGGGACCCTTAATGGTAGGGTTTACCATTTTTTTTAGAATCATGTTGATAATGTTGGTAATAATAGGAGGGGGGGGGGGGGGGGGCATAAACGGGCTTTTCTAAAGGCCCTCTAATAGATCATAAAAGGCCCAAATAATCAATTTATTGTACACATAATAATGAACCAGATGAGAGAAAACCCAACTGAACATTGTGACAATAACTCATCACTTAAGAAAAGAATCACAACATTTATTCTTTTGTTTTTATTAAAATAATAGGTAAGTTCTCTAAACTAAGGTAATTTTTTTTATTTATTTGGGTTGATAAAACACTGCTTCTAGTCTTAGTGTAGCTAATAAGAGAAGTAGAGAACTAACTACTCTATCAAATTATTATTTAATGCTCCCACATTTGGTTCTTGATGTAACCGTAGCTTACCAAAAAAAAAAAAAAAAATCCTTTTTTTCATATAATAAAATTAGTGGAGAAGTGCATTCATGGTCAAGGATAATTAACTAAAGTTTAAAACTTCCCTAGAAAAATATTATGTTGTTGAATAACTTTTTTTTTAAGTCCAACCAAGAACGATATGCTTGATAGTTGCCGTATCTAAATGACATTTGTCCCAAGTTTGTTGGCGTTCTATTCCACTAAAATCATGATATATTAAAAAAATCGGTACGCTTATATAATTTAAAAATTAATTGATTAATTCCTTGTAATATTGTTAATGAGGCTTATTTTAATGGATTACCAAAATGTTTCCCGGTGTTTTTTTTTTTTATTTTAAAACTTTGTCCAATCATGTATTCTCTAACCATATTCTAAAGGTTTATGACAATTTTCAAACCAACATGACATAGACATTCAAAAGTCATACACGTGGCACTCCTAATGCTCCAATCAGATCATATTAGCAACATAGACTTAGCGTGCCTAATGTTCGGCCTCCCTCAACTCATCCTTAGGCTCGGTTCATTCGCTTAGTTCAGTTCGACCTCAATATGTATTACCTCAACTCGGCACATGCTGCCTACGTCTTAAGATAGCCGGCATGACATAGTTTGTCTACGGTCCTGCATTGCCAGCATGGTGACAGAGTCGCCTCGGTCGTTCATAGTCATCACATGGCAGGCCACCCCCCAGAGCTCAAAGAACAGTTAAAAAACTCATTAAACGAACATGATTCCACGATTGATACCACTACTTGAATCTCGACTAATTGAGTTATGACTGCTCAAGGCTTCATAATCAACTTGGAACGCTTATATAAATGACAATTTGTCCTCACAACAACAAGAGCTGTGTTATTGGTTTTGTCCTAAATTAATTGGATGCGTAGACAGTCATCATTAACACAACAAAAAATCACCATAATTTGGCAATTGAATTTCTTTCTAAGGGATCAAAATTATCCGTAATTTTACCTGGGCGGAACATCGTCACCACCATCGTAAATGCTCTTAATAATATAAGAAGATATAAAATGAGAGTTGGGGGATCCAGATCTCCGTCACTTGTGATACACAAACGTCAATATAAATGTGTGGTCACCTACTCGGGAAATTCTTCCCTACCCACTCCATTTGAGGAGTGAGTTAATGTGTGTTTCAGATTCAATCACGTAGACCGACGGTGTAAACGAAGTAAGTAGGAAAGAATTACCCCACCTAATCTGTACATGAACATAACAAAATAATTTAAGTCCACCAAACACTAGTAGTAATAGTAATAGTACCAAAGCAATAATTTATAAATAAATAAGTAGTACTAGCTACTACAACCAACAAGACTCGTGAAAATTTTACCTAAAAAGCAAACAAACGAAATGGCATGCACCCACATACACATAAAATACACAAAGTAGTACTACTATTACTGTTACTACTTGTGCTTGCAAACAATTACGTAACCTGAAAGCAATGCAAAGGGAAAATTCTTACATGGTAACTCCATATTTGTAGAGTTATCATGTGGATCAATCAAAACTACACAGTTTCAATTTGTATTAAAATTATGTGATCGAAATTAAACGATAAAGATAACTCTATACGGATGAAGTTACCACACCAAAAAAGAAGAAATAAACAAAACAAAAACAAAAAAACTTTCCAATGCAAAGGACCCAAGTTTTGCTGACACTGACTTCAAACCTAACACTTTTTTTTTTTAACACAGAAAGATACAGTAAAAGCATTGTCCTCTTTTTTTTTATTTATTTATATTTTATATATATATTTTTTTTTTGAAAGTTAATATCCATTAAAAATTTAGACATCTGCAATCAATGCAGAGATAACAGAGGAGGGGTTTTGTACGGATTCTACATATCCGAAAAGAAAATTAGGGATACTAAACCCTAAATTAGCCAAACCATCAGCCACTATGTTACAATTACGCCGCACAAAGCAAAAGTGACAAGAGTGAAAGAGCCTTTTCATATCTTGAATCCTCAAAACCATGGATCCAATCACTGAGTTATCTTCTTCATCAGAGTTCAATCGGGCCACACATAAGGAAGAGTCCGATTCAACAATGACATTCCCACTCCAGATCCGAGCTGCTTCCTTCGTCCCTATCAAAATTGCATTCATTTCTGCAAATTCTGCAGATGCTACTGGCCCAAGGTCGATTGAGATAGCCATAATCAAAGCATGATTTTTAAACTTTATTAGTCGTCCTAATGTCCTATCATAGTCACTCCATATACATAACATTATAGGGCAATAACATGATTTTTGTTTTGTTTTTTTGAAAGGTAT
Organism: Gentiana straminea; assembly: GCA_036785695.1. Taxonomy (NCBI): domain Eukaryota; kingdom Viridiplantae; phylum Streptophyta; class Magnoliopsida; order Gentianales; family Gentianaceae; genus Gentiana; species Gentiana straminea. Next base: position 19,344,676 of record JAVUPR010000266.1, on the reverse strand, counting down.
ATAACATGATATGACGAAAGAAAATTTTCAGAGAGGACAAATAATACATATAACATATATAGTATTGTTTTTTTTATCTACTCAAAAGGTGCAGTTGTCTCTCTTAGTTATATGTGGGTCTGCAACGTCTGCGTCCGTATATTATAAAAACCCCGGGAAATTAGAAAATCATGTTTATCATATGTGTGACTTTTTTTAGACTGCGTGGACTCTAACATTTAGTGAACATGTTACCAACGGAAAAATTCAACCAGAAATAACATTTACCGTAGATAATTTATACGGTGGAATACATTTCCAGTAGAAGAAGTCTGATTTTTGAATTTCTAAGTGTAAGACTATCTCCAACAATAACACTCTATATCACCCTTTAACTACATCGTTTTTCGTTCCAGTTATACCTTTTTAATACTTTATAAATCAATCTACTCCAACAAACACCCTTTATATAATCCTCTTAAAATATTTTTTCCTTTTCATCTTATTTTATTTAACAAATAAAATTATAATCCTCTAATAATGTTATTGACTGGGAGAAAAGATTAAGAAAATTGGAAAGAAGAAGAATTACAGAGGAGAGAGAAGATCTTTGTAGCAAGTTGTATGTACAGTTCACTCTAAGAAGAACTTGAGATTTGAAGGGGATGCTAGCAGATTTTAGAGATGAAGTATCATTAAGTGAACCCACTGCAGATCTAAGTTACTCTATAATTGTTTAAACCAGTTTTGAAGTAATGTACAAGAGCTCCATTGTGGATAGTCTAAAAAGCTCTCCCAATTTTTTTTTTTTGGGGTAACCTGATTTGTAATTTTCAGATTTTGCACAACCTAAATAAAAGGTCAGACTTCTAATACGCCTTTATTTCCCCATAACCCCCTAACATAACCTTTTATCCTACCAGGGCCGTCCCTGTGAATTTGAAGACCCTAACCCAAATGCATTTATCAGGCCTTTGATTAAAATTTGTTTTTGCTTTTGTCGACTAAAATTTTTTAATATTAAAATGAAACATGTATCTAAAATAACATGTAAAGTCAACTAATAATGTTATAAATAATACAAAATAAATGTTTTTGTCAAAGTCGGTTTACTAATATGAAAATCTTTGTAGGCTTTTCCTAATTTCCTAAAAAGGAAAAACATTTTTTCACTTAATAAAAAGTACAACTGGGCTGAAACATGGGTTTCTGGTTCTATAATACTACTGACTTATTTTTCAAGTAGGCCTTAAAATAACAGATTTTCGATAGGCCCAAAGTCATGACTTTGTTGGCCTGACCCAAGGGACGGGACTGTATCCTACAAACATCGTAAGCAACCTTGGACGCACGTATAGAGGTGAAAGGGTGTGTGGCTCTATTGAAACATGGGGATTTGATTTATTAAAATGATGTATCTGCTGTTAAAAAAAATATAAATATCATTTGTGTCTCCACCGAGACCTTGGGAGTTTCTTTTTATGTTAAAAAGATGTAGTTTTTATAATTTAAAAAATCTAAATATCATGTACCACTAGTACCCCACCGGATGTATTTTCTATATCCGCCACTAGTAGGAACCATGTTATACAAAGTTATTTGCATTATATCCACGTGGTTCTACTTTTCCGGCATAGTAGGATGTGTATGACGAGAAAGAGTAAAAATATATGACGATAGTGTATCATCTGATATAATGGTTATATCATAAAATCTTTCAGTAAGTGGTAGCTTGACAATGTGCAGGGGCTCATGTGTTAAAATTTCCATTGGAACACCGGACTAAAAGAGCTCTCAAAGTCAAACCTTTACAAGGTCCTGACTCCTGAATGAAAGTAAGAGTATACAGACACGAAACGAGCCGAACAATGAATTAGTCGGATTGTTAGTGTAAGATAACGGAGGCTTTAATTAAGGGGAAAAAAGTCACTCACTACATAAATATTGGGGGAAAAGCGTGAGGATTATTTGATTTACATCCCCCTCAAATTCATTTACTCAATTATAATTAAATAAATTCACATAAATTCATATCGTAACGGACCTTAGATATTGTTAATTTTTCTCCTAGTTCCGTCTATGAATTTAAAATTTCCCCTATCACATGAGTATAAAATTAAAAAAAATATTAATTTTAATCTTCTAGTTTTTTAATGTTTTAAAAGCTAAGATGCATATAATAATTACAATTAGGTAAGATTTGGATTCATGTACACGCATGACACATATTGTAGCGGTGCTTATTAAAAGTAAGATCTATAAGTAGTACTATAATAATATATTATATTAATATTATAATTATAAAGCAATTGTCTTGATATATCTTTGACCTAGCTAGGAATATGATCATGCTTATCTTTAAAAATTAAATACATTAAACAACTTGTCAGAACAGTAACATTATACAGATCAGACACATCAAAAAGAGTAAAGTAATAATACATAGTAGTAGTTATTAGTGGGGTAGAATATATATAGAAATATTATTATTATTATTACAATTATTATTATTATTATGATGATCAAAAAAGGTTTCTTAGTAGAATTTGTCTCCCATTTTGGGTACCTTTGTCAGTAAGTGGAAAGAGAATCAGTGGTCCTCCTTCCCTTGTCAGAATTTTTTCTCACATTTTTTTTTTGGGAATCTCATTCTCACCTGTTGACACACAAGTAGTATATGGGTCGTTCTAGGTTAGGGGTTATTCTGATGCAGGGAGGCTTCAATAGAGAGCTGTATACGTGGCAACATCTGGACCACACAGTTTCATCCTCAATAGGGAATTGCATATTGATGATGAAACCGTGTGTCCAGATGTGCGCGTATGCGTGCTCCTCTCTATCGTTCCCTCCCCGCATCGAATAACCCGTAGGTTAGGGACTCCCATACCACACAGTTTTATTGTCCATCCCAAAATAAATATTCAATTTTTATGGTGCATTAATATTAAGAAAATAATTAATATGCTGTATTTTAATTAGTGATAAATATACATATTTTTATCAAATAATAAATACTCTCTCTGTTTTTTTTTATCTGTCACATTTCAGTTTTTGTCATTTTTTTATTTATCTGTCATTTTACATTTTCAATGCAGCATTTATTATTTTTTCATCCTTTACCAATAAAATATTTACATCTCCAATAAAAAAAACACAATTCCAATACTAAAAACTCCTTTACCAATAAAACATTTACATCTCCAATAAAAAAATACATTTCCAATACATATATTAATTATTTTCTGAATCTGTGTGATTCTTCTCTCTGCGACATATATATAAAAACGGAGGGAGTATTTTTTTGGAATATAAAATAAATATATAAACATTAAATATTATGATAGGAGTATGTTAGAAAAAATGGTATTAAATGATATATTGGTTTTTTATATGGATATTTTTTAAAGGACAATTCATTTTAAAAAATTGAACAATCTTTGTGGGACAGATCTCTTTCCCACAAAATGCATCATTTAATGTGCTTTTTTTCTTAAATATTCCTATTTTAATAATTAATTTTTGTATGTAAAATTTATATTCCTAAAGAAATATTTATTATGTGATATGTATATATATTATGTCTATTACCGTTTAAAATAAAACACATTAATTAATTTTTTTGTGAAGTAATTATATTTTTTTTAATATATTTGAAAAACAAAGAGCGAATAATTTTTGTTAGACGGGTGTAGTATTAGTATATAATCCCTTAAAAATGTCAATTTTCTTTAAAAGAAATTGTCTTAAAACAATTGTCACTAGTAAAAAAATGTAGTTTTCACAACTTAAAAAGTTTTTAAATACCTTTTATTCGATTTTAAAAAAAATCGCTAAATGATTCTGATATAATTTTAGGTCAAATGATAATATTGATGATCAAATTATAAATAAAAAATATTCAGTCAGAAAAAAAATCAAATTTTATGACTGGTATTGAAACTAAAAAACATTTGATATAGTTGGAAATATTACGTGTGCGGTAACAAAGTATTTAGGTGGATATCAGGCTAATTTGGAGTGATTTCTCCGGTGTTGAGTGGTGGTGATTATGAAATGTATGAAGATTTCGGCAGCGGACATAACAAGTAAGACGGCGAGCACACAATAGTCGACAAATTGCAGTGCTTGATCTGTTTGTATTAATTCTCAATTGAATAATGATTTACACGATGCCCCTATATATAGGCGATCACTAATGGTGATTATGCTAACTATGACAAGGCATAATTAAGTACGATGCGAAATAATTAAGTACAATCAGAACGGTAGTAAGCTGGATAGATCGGACACGTGGGGTCGCTGGTCGCAGTGATGTCCCTCTAACCGTATGATAGTCTTGTCTTTGCTAATACCGAGTGTGGATCCTGTTCGCCTAGAGCTGTGGGCACGGTCCGGTTGATCGGACAGCGGGCTGGAGGGCAGTGTGCTCGGCCCCCAGCCTTGACTATGCGCGGAGCATGCTAGCTAAGTGACCTGTTGCTCGGCTTACGTCCAGGTGAGCTGACGGCGATGGAGGCCAAGAGTAGTGATGTGACCGCTGAATCGGGTCGATTTACGGATCCGATGGACCGTAGTCGGGTTCGGTATATCAATATGTGACTCAAAATCGATTAGAATAAAAATTAATATTTATGAATTTTATTTGGAGGCCCTATTTTTTGGGTGGTTCTAAGACAACCGTATGACCAGACTAATGGCAAGGTCGGCCATGAAAATTCTAAATGCATTTATATTTAGACAGAGGAAGAATGTATGAAAATTAAAAAATGGAGATATTCTTTTAAGGAGGAAGGTTGAACATAAAGTAGTTTTGTTTCAATATTTCATTCTTTTGCTTAATTGTGCTGGTACAACTACACACATACATATACTACTACCCTATAAGGAATCTAGTGCTAGATCTTATCCAAATCTAACTAACTAGCCAAGTGTCACTACTACACTCACACCAAGTGTCACATTATATTCTCTTATATCTTTTCAGCCTCTCTCAAACCAATGTGAGGTATAGTCACATTGAGTTTGTCTCTAAAGCAAATAAAAGAACCAACTGATAGAGCCTTTGTAAAACAATCAGCTATCTGATCTTGAGTTGGTATGTGACAAACATCAACTTCTTTGTTAAGCACTTGGTTCCTGATGTAGTGAACATCAACTTCTATGTGTTTTGTTCTTGCATGATGCATAGGATTCTGTGCCAGTGAGCTTGCCCATGTGTTATCACACCTAAGTATTGGAACAACAGTCAACTTGAACTTCATTTCACCAACCAAGCAATTGCTTGATCCACTTAACCTCAGCAACCGGATTTGCTAGTGCCCTATATTTTGATTCACAGCTTGACCTGGAGACCACATCTTGCTTCTTTGAACTCCATGACACCAAACACTTTCCCAAGTATACACAATAGCCTCCAGTTGACTTTCTGTCAATTGGACACACAGCCCGATTTTCCAGTACATCTGATGGTTTAAAAATCAATCTCATACCAAGTGTTTCTGCTACATATCTGAACAATATTTTTAGAGCCTGCCAGTGAACTGCGTATGGTTTTTGCATAAATTGGCTGAGGGTATTAACAACAAAGGCTATATCTGGCCTTGTCAATGTGAGATATTTTAGTCCCCCAATAGCACTTCTGTAGAGACTTGGGTTTGCCATAGGTTCCCCTTGTTTAGGCAACAACAGTTTTCCTGACACCATTGGTGTTGGACATGGTTTCAAATTGTCTAGTCCTAATATTTGTAGTAGTTGAGAGGCATAGTAGGATTGTGTCAGATGCAATCCATCCTTATTTATAGCAACCTGCATACCCAAAAAGTGTGACACAGGACCAAGATCTTTCAAGGAAAATTTAGAATTTAGCATATTTATGAACTTCTGGATCAGTTTTGGAGAGTTCACTGTCAACAGGATGTCATCCACATACACTAAGGAAAATAGCACAACATTATCCTTTTTGAACATAAATAAGGATATGTCAGATTGAGTTTGTGTAAAACTCCAACTGACCATCTGGTTTCTAAGAGCCTCAAACCATGCCCTAGGGGCTTGTTTTAGCCATACAAGGCATTTTTCAATCTGCACACACACCCTAGCTTGCCTGGATCTTCAAACCCCTCTGGCAGTTCCATAAACACAGGTTCCTGCAAAGGACCATTCAAAAAAGCATTGTTTATGTAAATCTGGTTAATAGGCCAATTTAGTGATACAACTATGGCCAGGATGATTATGATGGTGAAGGATTTTTCCATTGGACTAAAAGTATCTGTGAAGTCAATGCCATAATGCTGCTGTGGAGGTTGTGGTGGTGGTGATGGTGATTGTGGTTGTGGAGATGGTGAAGGTGATGAAGGTTGTGATGATGAACTCTGACTCTCACTTGAAGAGATTGAGTTAAGGATATTCTGGGAATTAGTTGAGACAGTATGTGATGATGCAGATGTATTAGGTGTACTATACAAATGCACATGAGTAGGTGTATTCACAAAAGCATGTGTTTTTAGTGTTGTTGGTGTTGGTGTAGCGGCAACAACAGGTACAGAATCAGTTCTTCTATCAAGGTCTGGCTCAGATTGTTCTTGTGATAGCCCATTTGGATGAGTGATGAGAGTCAAATTGGATATCATTTACTATGTGATTATGCCCCATTTATACATCGTTTTATAATTTTCCGGAGACATTTGATTGTGTTTTGATGTATTTTACACCTTGGTTATCATTTCGAGACCTAGCACGTAAAGTCCAGGATTCTCGGTCTTTTTCGGTGTATTTACTATGCTCTCGGTCACCCTAGTGTCCTGTAGGGGTTACGTGTGGTATTTGTTATGATTTTGTACAGGTATTAGGTGTTCAAGATGACCGGAAGGCGAGATACGAGGATTGGAACGTGTGCCCGAAGCTTAAACGTTCAAACGGATCAAAACTCGTTGGTACTACAACAATACTTTCCATTGATCTGAATTTTTATCCACCTTAGAGGACATTTTTGGGCTGGACATCTTCATGAAAGTTGTAGACAATTGAATCATCTTTCCAACGCAACTTGAATCACTTGATTTGGAGGTCTACACACAAAGTTATGGCCAATTTACTGAAGGTGTGTCAGCTAGGCGCGCGCCTGAGAATTGCTAGGCGCACGCCTTCGGGGCTGAAAATAGCCAAAGTTTCACTCCGTGTTTTCAACATACTATGCGTGCGCCTGCACTCTCCTAGGCGCATGCCTAGCATTCAGATCTCATCAAAACACTTTAAATACCCTCATTTTGGATCATATACTTTTCTCTTCAGCCTAAAATCGTTTTTCACCATTTTTCTGCATTTTTCCTTAGTTTAGATTAGTTTGTAGGTGGATTGGATTAGTTTAGTTGTAGATTTTTGTAATCCGGAGGATGTCGAAGATAGCTTGACGCGTTATTGACGGGATTCCGTTCGGAGACTCGATTTTCTACAAGTTTAATATATTTGGTATTTCGTTTTCTTTTGATTTCTTGCTTTCGATCTTGATGCTTGTTTCTTTTATTGTTGATTTCTTATTGTTTTTGTTGATATAATGAGTAGCTAATTGCCCGATAGTCGAATTATGTGATAGTCTATGAAATCGAATCCTAGCCTGTTCATGTGGTGTTCTTGATGTTTGACTGTTGATTCTCGATGTTACCATAGTTCTAGAACTTATTCTTATCATGTTTTTTTTGTAATTAACCCGTAGGCGTGCGCCTAGCATTTCTCAGGCGCGCGCCTAGCTGACACACCTTCAGTAAATCGGCCATAACTTTGTGTGTAGACCTCCAAATCCAGTGATTCAATATGCGTTGGAAAGACAATGAAATTGTATACAACTTTCATGATGATTTCAAGCCCAGAAAATTCCTCTAAGGTGGATAAAAATACAGATCAATGGAAGGTACGGTTGTAGTACCACCGCGTTTTGATCCATTTGAATGTTTAAGCTTCGGGCACACGTTCCAACCCTCGTATCTCGCCTTCCAGTGAACACCCAATACCTGTACAAAATCATAACAAATACCACACGTAATCCCTACAGGACACTAGGGTGACCGAGATTGCATTAAAACACCGAAAAATAATGAGATTTCCGGATTTTTCGTCCTAGGTCTCGAAATGATAACCAAGGTGTAAAATACATCAAAATACAACCAAATGTCTCTGAAAACATATAAAACGAGGTATAAACGGGGCATAATCACATAGTAAATGATAGCCAAGTTGACTCTCATCAATGAGTCAGGCTGAAATTAGGAAGGACATTAGGTGTTTGAGAATCAAGTAGTCTTGTCTACAGGGACCATGACTAAAACCTTATGAGAAGGGAACAAAAGCTCATTAAAGACAACACTACTGGAAACATAGATCATACCAGTAGGGTCTAAACATTTATAACCTTTGTGGACAGGGCTTGCTCCTAGGTTGACACATTTGGTGGTGTGGAATTGAAACTTATCAGTTTGAAAGGTCTGAGATGAGGGTAGACTATGCATCCAAAGGTTTTTAATCTGTTGTAGTCAAGTTTAGTGTGAAATAAACATTCATAAGGGGATTTCATCTGAAGAACAGGAGTAAGAAGGGCATTAATAAGAGTGACAGCAGCCTGAAAGCTGTGCCATCAGAAGGACAAGGGCATGTAGGCTTGTGCTAGAAGGGTAAGGCCAAGCTCTACTATGTGTCTATGTTTCCTTTCTGCTCTACCATGTTGAGCATGGTCATGAGGACAAGGATGTCTAAACTGGATGCCTTTTTGATCAAGAATAGCCTAAAAGGGTCTGTATTCTCCTCCCTAGTCAGACTGAATACATTTGATTTTAGAGGAGAATTGAGTTTCAACCATGTTTTGGAACAAGATGAAAGTGGATAAGGCTTCTGACTTAGCTTTTAAAGGATAGATTCAAGTGAATCTTGTATGATCATCAATAAAATGGATATAGTAGAGATGACCTTCTGTGGATTTTATGGGTGCACGGCCCCAAAGGTCAGTGTGGACAAGGGCAAATGGTGCAGTGGCATGAGAATTAGAACTAAAATGAGGCAAAGCATGAGATTTTCCAAATTTACAAGCATCACAAAACTCAAGATTTTCATTAATTTTCAAAGAAAGATTACAATCTTTCAAGACATGACTCAAAATAGTACTAGAAGGGTGGCCAAGTCTCCTAATGATGAAGTTTATAGAATTGTAAATTGAAAGTAAAATGTGGAATTATTATCGATAAACTGAAAGTTACAAGTTACAACATAAGGTAGCTGATCATGGGGTATTTATAACTTCATACACCACATGATTCTGTTATAAGTTAGTTACAAACAGTTATAACAAACTAATTAACCGTTTCTATATTAAGCTACATTTAACTATCCAGCAGGCTGCTTGGTCAGTAGACTTTCTCTGTAGCTCATCTAGCAGACTGTATTCAATAAGCTTGCACTTCAACAACTTCTTCATCTCTTATACTGTAACACCCCCTCAAGCAGAGAGTAGGTAATGAACAGCTTGCACTTCAGCAACTTCTTCATCTCTTATAACTTTGGAATATCTTGGAAATACCTAATTTGTCCATTAGATAGGTGAAGAGAGGTGCATCCAATGCCTTGGTGAGAATGTCAGCCACTTGTTCTTTTGTGTTGACTGGAAGCAGTTTGACAAGTCCAGATTTGACTCTCTCTGACAACATGACAATCAATTTCAATGTGTTTAGTTCTTTCATGAAATACATAATTATGCACAATGTGCATTGCACATGCATTGTCACAGAATAATACAATAAGAAAGGAAATAGGGATTTTCAGATCTTGTAGGATGTAGATCAACCATTGGAGTTCACAAACTGCATTTGCCATAACTCTGTATTCAGCTTCTGATGAACTTCTAGCTATAGTTGTCTATTTCTTTTTACTTCCAAGATATAGGAGCATTTCCTAAAAACATTATATATCCTGATATTGATTTCCTTGTTTCAGGGCATCCAGCCCAATCACTGTCTGTAAAGCCTTTTAATACAAGGTTGTTGTCAGTTGGAAACAAAATCCCTTGACCTGGGTTGTTCTTCAAATACCTCAGCAACCTATGTGCTACATTCATATGATTTTCAGTAGGAGTGTCCATAAATTGACTTAGTTGTTGTACTGAAAAGCAATATCCGGTCTGGTAAAAGTGAGGTAAATCAACTTACCTACTAGTGATCTGTATGCAGTGTTGTCTTCTAGAAGTGGGGAATCACCATGCTGTAAAGTCTGATTAGACTCCATAGGTGTCTTAGCAGGTTTGGCTCCCAAAAATTCATATTCTTCTAAAAGGTTAAGTGTGTATTTCCTTTGTGAAATGGATATACCTTTTGGATATCTAGCAGCCTCAATGCCTAGGAAATATCTCAATTTTCCAAGATCTTTGATGGTGAACTGCTGATGTAGAACATCATTGACTTGCTGAATCAACTCTTCATTAGGGTTAGCAACTATGATGTCATCCACATATACCAATCAGACAATGAAAGATTGTCCTGATCCTTTTGTGAAGAGCCTATGATCATTTTTGGACTGTGTAAAACCTTGGGCTTCCAAGGATTCAGTGAGCTTGCAATTCTATTGTCTGTTGGCTTGCTTTAGGCCATACAATGATTTGATGAGTTTGCAAAACTGATTGGGCTTGGTTGCTGCACAACCTGGAGGTAGCTGCATATATACTTCTTCACGTAGATCTCCATGCAGAAAAGCAGTATTAACATCCATTTGATGTAGGTGCCAATTATTGGCTGCTGCTACTGCAAGTAAGGTTCTAACTGTATTAATTTTGACTACAGGAGAGAAGGTCTCTTGATAATCAATGCCATTGGTTTGAGTATAACCCTTTGCCACTAATCTAGCCTTATATCTCTCTGTTGAGCCATCAGGATTGTATTTTATTTTGTAGACCCATTTACATCCAATAGGCTTATTTCTTGGTGGTAAATCAACTACTTCCCAGACATTTGTCTTTTGGATAGCTACAAGTTCATTGTTCATTTCTTCTTTCCATTCATCATGCTTGATGGCCTGATTGTAAGTATTAGGCTCTTCAACAGCATCAATGGCATTGGTGAATTTGGTGTACTCTGCTGATAAATGGTCCAGAGTCATGACCTCACTGAGCAGATATGGAGTCTGCTGAACTGCATGAGCATTACCTTGATACAATATTGGTGCCTTTCTTGTCCTTGTGGATCTTTTTAATGCTACTGGTTCAGGTGCTTGGTTGATAGGATCATGTTCCTCATTAGAAGCTTCAGATGGAATTGATCATGTGTCTGACTGGACTGCTGGGTCATCCAGCAGGTCACCAAAGTTGTCCATGACTCAGGGACGGACCCAGCATGCATGAGGGGGGGGGTGCATGGCCCCCACTCAAATTTCGGTGTGAAATTACTAGTATACCCCTAAATACCTGTGTATGTATATATTTTCAAACATTTTTATTATAACTCTCCATTCAGCTCAACTGGTATGCTGGTAAGTATTAACCATGTGATCAAGGGGTCGAATCCTAATTGCTACATATTTTTTTTAATCCTTTTTTTGTTTGTTTTTTAACTACAGTTTGTAACTTATGTTTTATTTTTCCCTTTCTAGTGTTTGATATTTATGTTTTCTAGTAAAAATTTCGCTACCGTACTTTAGTGAGAATTCGGCCCCTACTGAAAAAAATCCTGGGTCTGTCACTGATGACTGGTAGTGGGATTGGCATATCAGCAAGATACCTAGCTTTGCCTAGTACCTGCTGGAATAAAGGATTTCATGGAATTGAGTATTTCTAGCAACAAAGATATCTTTGTTGGTGATGTCTAAAAGAATAGCTCCCTTAGAGGTAGTAGAGTTGCCTAGCTAGACACAAGTTCTACATCTGGAGCCAAACTCTGTTCCGTACTGTTGAAGGGTACAAGAAAATACCAAGCATCCAAAAACTTTGAATACTGAATAATCTGGTTTAGTTCCATAAAGCACCTCATGTGGAGTACTTTCTTTCAGCAGTGGTGTAAGTGTAACCTTACTTAGCTTTACAGCATGTAAAAGACAAAACCCCCAATATTCAATGGGTAGATTACTCTGGAACCTCAAACATCTTGCAACATTCAACAAATGCTGATGTTTCCTTTCAACAATACCATTTTGCTCAGGTGTACTGACACAGGATGTCTGATGTATGGTACCCTGCTGAGCATGAAAGTTAGGGAGCTGAAATTTAGCACCATTGTCAGATCTAATTACTTTAATAATCTTATGAAACTGAGTAGAAACAAATTCAAGAAAAGATTTAATAAGATCAGAGGTCTCGGATTTATGTTTCATAAGAAAAACCCAAGTAAATCTAGAAAAATCATCCACAATGGTAAGAAAATATTGGTGTCCATTTACAGTGTGTTGTTTCAAAGGTCCCCAAATGTCCATATGAACAAGATCAAAAACAACATTTACATCAAGAGTGCTTAAAGGAAAATGATTTTTCTTCAATTTAGCCATAGGACAAACATAACAAAGATCATGATTACAAAATTTCACATCAGCAGACTGTGAACTAATGACCTGCAGTCTTTTATCTGGCAAGTGGCCTAGTCTGTAGTGCCATAAAAGGGCATCATCTAATCTATCAGATAAAGTCTTATTTTCTATAGTATTGACAATAGAAAGCTGATTAACTGGTCCATGACATTTAGTCCACTGTGTAACTCAGCTGAACCAATCAATTTCTTGTTCTTGTCCTGCAAAATACATTTGTTAGCAGAAAACACAGCCGCACCTTTTGTATGAGTAAGAAATAAAGGCAAAGAGAAAAGATTATACTTGAAACCAGGAATGCAAAACACATTATGTAGGACCCATTGAGGGGTTACCCTTACTTGTCCTATATGAGTGACAGAGACATTATTTCTATTAAGCAATCCTATTTTTATACCAGATGAAGATTTGAGATTGCTTAATAGATCTAAGGATCCTACAATGTGATCTGTGGCACCAGAGTCCAAGATCCATTGTATTGATCTTACTAAATTTAGATCAACTGTTCCTGTAGCAGGTGAGTAGTGTGTGACAATATCAGTAGGTTGACCAGCAGCAAATCCTGCATGTCTAAGGGGATCAGCATTCAGCAGAGCCATCAACTCATCAAGTTGATGTGCAATAAGATTGGGAAACCCCGGTCCAACCGACCTACTTGGTGCCTGATCTTCTTCTGCTGATTGTTCCTCTTCTACCATATTGGCCCTTTTTGACTTGAAACCAGGAGGAAAGCCATGCTTCTTATAGCAAGTTTCTTCAGTGTGACCATTGAATCCACAAAAACTACATTGTACCTTTTTGGAATTCTTTGATCTGATAGTTGTAGCAGGCATAGAACTTGGTCTGCTGACTGATTGAGTTTGCCCTTGTCCATTTTTCTGTGACAAAAGAAACATGGAATCTTGATTCTTGGCCTTGTTAGCCACATACAACTTCTGTCTTTCAAACTTGATTGCCATTACAAAGGCATCATGAATTTCTGGAAAGGGCACCATCAACATTGCCTGTGAAACCATTGGCTGAAATTCATCCCTCAAACCTTTAAGGAATTTCATGACATGTTTAGCCTCCATATGATCCATCAGAGTGATAATTGCATTGCAGTGACATTGAGGATCACAAGAACAGACTGTTACAGGCCTGATGGTCTTGATTTCTTCCCAAAGAATCATTAACTTTGTAAAATATTGATTGATAGAATTTGTGCCTTGCATCAACAAATGCATTTCTTCAAGAAGATCTGAAAGTCTTAAGGCATCAATATTTGAAAATCTTGCTGCAAGATTCTTCCAAACTGCATGTGCATTCTTGAAATACATCAAACTTATGCAATGGTGTTTTCAACAGAATTTAAGATCTATGATCTCACCATTGTATCACACTGTCTCCATGCATTGAAGTCTGCTGAATCTGCTTCTGGCCTTTTAATTGTGCCTCTATGAAGCCAATTTTGTTTTTGGTGATCATCATCTTCATGGACATTTTCCATGGATTATAGTTATTGCCATTCATCAATGGCTGAACAAGAAAGGACTGTAGGGACTTATTTCTTGTTTCTTAGATGTCATGGCTATCAAGAACTCTAGGATTGATCACAAATCAACTATGAAAGTGAAATTACAGAAAAACAGATCAAGAAATGATAGAAAAAACTCAGGAAAGTGATGAAAGTGTACTCTCAAGAAACTGAAATCTCATAAAAGATGTAGAAAACTCTCAAGATTCATCAAAGATTAGAGAGGAAGTGCAGGAAAGCATTTAGGCATTCTCAAATTTCAGCTTCGATACCATGATGAAGTTTATAAAATTTTAAACTGAAAGTAAAATGCGGAATTATTATTGATAAACTAAAAGTTAAATTTACAACATAAGGTAGCTGATCATAGGGTATTTGTAGCTTCACACACCACATGATTCTGTTATAAGTTTGTTACAAACGGTTATAACAAACTAATTAACCGTTTCTATATTAAACTACATCTAACTATCCAGCAGGCTGCTTGGTCAGTAGACTTTCCCTGTAGCTCATCCAACAGATTATATTCAGTGAGCTTGCACTTCAGCAGCTTCTTCATCTCTTATACTGTAACACCTATGCCACACATTAGGATTTCTACTAACACTGACAGACTTAAAAAGACTTAGACTGAACTTGACTAAGGTGCACAGCTCTAGCGTTGGATTGAAGGGACATCTGAGGTGTCTTAGCATCCAAATTGTCTATCTGATAGAGACCATCCTTGAGGTGCCCCTTGAGAAGAACTGTCCCTGTTGCTTTGTCCTTAACAATACAAAAAATTAGAGTTAAATTCAACAAGGATATCATTATCAGAAACAAGCTTAGACAGACTAATCAAATTTCTTGTAATCTGAGGAACATGAAGAATTTCAGTGAGATACAAAGGTGTAGTGGATGTGTGCAAGGTATTATGGCCAGTGTGTGCAATCACTAGGCTTTCACCATTACCTATAGCCAATGTGTCATTACCATTGTAGGGCGAGCTCAAATTAAGGTTAGCCAAATAAGAAGTCACATGATTTGTGGCACCACTGTCTAGATACCAAGCATGATCAGCTACTGAACTTGGTGTAGCCATAAAAGCTTAATTATGTCTATGTCTAGCTTGTTGTTGCACATCCACATGTTGAACGTCTGTTTCAAAACGTTGCCAGCAAATCCCAATTGTTAGTCCACCTTTCCTACAAAGCTGACACACCACTCTTGGGGCATTTCCAGTGTTAGAATTAACGGGACTATTTGATCTTCCACCACCTCTGCTCCTGCCTCTGCCACTTCTTCCTCTAAATGAATTCTGACCAGGAGTAGAGGACCTATTTCCAGATCCTGAACCACCTGAATATGCAGCTACATTTGCTGTGGCATGCTGCTGAGGCAAGTTGATTTGTGCAACTGGATTAAACCTAGCCAAGAGTATTTCATATGTGATTAACTGTGACTGGACTTCTTGCGAATTTAGTGAACCAATTCTAGCAGTAATGTTGACAATAGCAACCTCATAATCCTTATCTAAATCACCAAGAGTAGCTAGAATTAATTCTGACTTAGAGATAGGACATCCTGCTGCTGTTAATTTATCAATATAGGACTTCATCATGGCAAGATAATCAGCCATGGATTTAATTCCTTTTTCTGCCTTAGTTAAAGCTGTCTTATATTCTAACATACGGGCCTCAGATTGATTATTAAACAACAGCTCTAAAGTGTTCCAAACCTCATGAGAAGTAGAGCAACCAATTACCTCAGTGACTGCATGTTCAGTCATGGATCCAAGCAACCAACCCATCGGCAGCGAGTCAATTGAGTCCCATTCATCTACTGCTGCTCTGTTCAATGTCCCAAACTCTGGAGGTATTGGAGTTGTCCCAAGAAGATGACCATCCAGTTTGTATCCTTTAACAATCGGTAAGATTGTGTAACGCCATAGGAGATAGTTGTCTCTGTTAAGTTTCACTGTGGTAGCTTGATTTAGGTGACTGTGAAATGGAGATGGTGACAGAGTGTTAAATGGTGATATGAGGCCTGGTGAACGAGATGGAAGCACTGTGGTAGCTTGATTTAGGTGACTGTGAAATGGAGATGGTGACAGAGTGTTAAATGGTGATATGAGGCCTGGTGAACGAGATGGAAGAGTTCCAGATCTAATGGGAAGACTTGTGATGGACGGAAAACTTGAAGGAAATGAAGTTTCCGGCAAAGAGCTAATAAATGGCTATGTGGAGGTGAACAAAGGACTTTGAGAAGTAAACGCAGAGATTTGAGAAACGGGTATACTAGTAACAACATGAGATGATTGAGCTGGAGCTATAGGTGCAGCTTCCATGGTGAAGTGCGGCGTCGGAGATGGATCATCCGCCATTTATTCCTGCGAAATGGCTCTGATATCAAGAACAGAAAGTAGTTTGTTTCAATATTTCATTCTTTTGCTTAATTGTGCTGGTACAGCTACACACATACATATACTACTACCTCATAAGGAATCTAGTGTTAGATCTTATCCAAATCTAACTAACTAGCTAAGTGTCACTACTACACGCACACCAAGTGTCACATTATATTCTCTAATATCTTATCATATATTCCCTCCGTCCCATTTTATTTATCTACGTTTTTTTTTTGAATTATTTTAAAATAAGTGTTAACTTTGTGCATTAATGAAGACGAACGGAGTATATAATAGACATAAATAAAGTAAATGAAACAATCTAAAAAAAAAGTGTGAGCCTCGTTATAATGATTAATGAGGATTGATTCTGTAGTCCATTTAGAAGGGGAAAGTGGGGAATGTGGGGAGAGTGCAATCCTGAAAAAATACAAAGAAGTTCACATGGAACACCTCACAGCATTTATACCCTTACCTTTATTTATTTATTTATATCTTTTTTTTTTTTTTTGAGGGGATTTATTTATATCTTTTGGTGATGAAAAGACGAATACTCTTTATAACAGATCTTCCTAAAAAAACAATATTTTTTTTTGGTAACAGATCGCATCATACAAGTGAAAAATTCCAAATTTCAATTAGAATGGATAGCCGAATGACTCTATGTATAATATAAAAAAAACAAACTATTTTGTTTGTTTGTTTGCAGTAATCTGACTGCTCGTTTTAATAGGGATCTCTATAATATAATTACCAATACAAGTGCTAGCTAGTCTATTTTTTATTATATTATATTTATTTCATGTCACAACTCACACGTCAAGATAACGTGAGTGATATATGCATCATATCAATGTGCACAATATCTTCACTACACATTATCTCACTCTTGATTATGGTGGGATCTAAAAGAAATCATGTCCCACATTTTATTGATGATGAGATCATATATAATGCAACATATTATGCATAATAGAGTAGTGACCATATCATTTCTAAAAAAAAAAAGGAAAAAAAAAGTGGGCAGAAAAAAGAAAGTAAAAAAGCTCTATTACTAGGACAACTGCTGCATTGACAAGATACTACTTAATTAGGTTCCCTAGTATACTATACACCTTTTATCTTTATTGTCTTGTCTCAACCCCTATTTCTTTTCTTACACCTAATATCTACAATATTGTTTGATTTTATTTATTTATTTATTTATGTTCACTGAAACGAACTATACATTACCATTTGATTTTATTTATCTATTTATGTTTACATTTGTTAATGCTCTCTATTTCTATCTCCTTTCACAATCAAAAGTTGTATATAAATGTATCATCCCCTGGATATTGTCTAGTGGTGAGGAGTTGGGGTGTTGTAGTGACGCCCGGACCTTAAGTTGGAGGACAGATGTTCGATTCCCGTAAAAGGGGTTGATTTTCAATGATAAAAACTTCAGTACAGTGGTCTAAGACAGTCCTTGACTCTAAGCTCTAGGTTATCTGATTAACCTCTCATCGCATTTCTGTGGGATCGGGGGCGATGGGCCCCTCACGGTTAGGGTTTAACCGTTTTTTATTTTATTTTATATTTTAAATGTACCTTCAAAATATTACATAATGCAATAATATACATTGATATATAACGTGTCATGAATCATGATTAAAAAGCTTACACTTGTTAACTACTTATTAGAACATCAGGCAGGGTTTATAATGGCCAATTAATGTAGAGAGAAGACAAAAGTGTTTTCTAAGGATGAAGGTAATGCAACGATTGTATTTCAATATTTTTCTACTTTATCGGTCTTAAAATATTAGAGATTTTAACTCATTGATTTTGATCCATATTATTAGTCATCAATACAAACCAGCACAACTTTTATTCACTTCCCTCAACAAAAAAAAAACCATTTATTCACTTTTTCTTATTTCACCCCTATTATATATTTCAAATCAACTTATTAATATGTTTTTTTTTCTATTTCAATGTATAATACTCATTTAATGATTAAGCCTATGTACTACTACTACTATTTAATTATTACTCCATTCATCCCAAAATATATATAAAGTTTTTTTACTTTTGATTTTGTCTCACGATATAACATCTTTTAGAATATATGCATTGGATATTTACTACATTTTTCTTCCTCATATCCTTTATTCATTACCAATTCAACGAAATTATTTTACGTTTATTATATTAATGATAGTCAAATTGTAATTTAATTTTTCCTTTATTAAAATTAATGACATTATTCTATTTTTTTTTAAACTGAATGAAAAATCTAAGAATAACCATCATAATTTTAGACGAAGGGGGTACTCATGAAACATTTCATTTATTAGTTTGTTTAATTGATGTGTATAAAGTTAAAAACACCTTATAATTTATTAAAAAAAATGAAGGAGTAGTATACTAGAGTGACATTCATTTATTATGTAAAGAAATAAATGACAGTAACATGAACATTTATCGATGTGATAAATCAAAATCATGTTTATGCTTTTAAGAGGAAACATGGGCCAATAAATGCAAAATGTTAGGCCAAAAAACACTTAAAATAAAAAAAGAGGTAGTGCATCAGTGCATGTGCATGAGTGCCGAGGGTTTTTTTAGGTGAAGTTACGGGTAAAACGATCAGAACCACACAATTTAAATATATAATAAAAGTATGTGATGTGTGGACTGCCACACCGTATCTCTGCACCGTGTGGAGACACCACACAATAACCACCTCCATTTCCCGGTAGGACAGTTCCTCCGAATCACAAGTCACTATCTGCCCCTCTATTTATGCTTACTCATAATACCAATACTACTAGTCTACAACTGCTATATCAATTCCACTTTGTGCAGTATCCTGTATCCCTCTCCGGAAAATATTTATGTATAAAGTGTATTTTAAACTGAAATGACAGATAAAATATTCAGAATCATACGGTTTAAATATAAAATTATACCGTGTGGTTCATAGTATTTTATACGTTGTTTTCATAAGTTTGAAAACACTACAAAAGTATTTCCCATCCAACACTGGTCACCACCCAGGCACCCACTTTCTTTATATTGGTCCCTTTTCAAAAAATTTTTTATTTATAATATTCTTTCAACTCATCAACAAGTGAATAATATTGGGACTTTAACTTTTGTGCTTTTTATATGAAGAATTTTATGGGACAATAATAGAGGCCTAGTTTAGTGTCTTATGCTAGTATCTATGATCTATCTACGTATCTATCTATTTTATGAAATGATAAAAGTGGAGAATTAATGTTGATGGGGAATCCATGTAATTATACACCTTTTTTTTTTTTCTTTTTCCCGGAACCTTTCAAAGTCTTTTTTTTAGGGTATCTTTTGCTTTTAGGCACTCATCACAGAAAACCAATCAAACACCCATTTTAGTCTTCTATCGATCAATGAAATGTTTTATTTTCTCCATTGCACTTGAGGAATAAACGACAGTAGAACTACAATAAATTAAATTTATGATTTGCATACAATAAAAACAAATACAATAATCATAAGCATAATTATATATATATATATATATATAAACACCTTTTACATTTGGTGTGTCTCCATTATAATCGGTTCCAGCTTCGAATAAATAGCTATTTATATAAGAAATTAAAATTTATTTCATTCCATTACATTTAATTGTTAAATCAATTCAATTTTATTAAATGATCGGTAATCATATTTCTACTCTAATTATTATTTAATGATGTTACATTATCAGTTCTGAAACTTTTTTTAAAATTGACAATTTTAGTCCTGCAACTCTTTACGCAAAAAATGCCTTTAAAAAAACTCATGCGCAAAAAAATAATTTTATAATTCGTTATCAAAGTTGGAAAACCTTTTTTTTTCGGATACGAAAGGTTACACACACTGTAATTATGCTCCTTGCGGGGCTCAAGCCTTGGTCTCCAAGCCAATGTATAACCCGCATTAAAAGAACATTACACTAAAAAATATTTATAGTCTAGTCGGATCCATAAAACATTCTTAATCCAACTCATCCGACGAATCCATAAATTCTTGCCTTTTGAGCATATCTGCACCGTTCCCGGATACCGAGTCCTTACCCGGAAATAGAACGTTCGGCACATATAATATAAAATAAATTCTATATTATACGTAAGCCTCTACTATGTCGTATCGAGTTTCGCATTTACGGAAACTAAAAGACTCGGGTGTATTTTTTTTATACAAGATAAGAATAGAAACACAGCCATACTAAAGGTAAAAAAGATATCTTACAACAACGAACCTCAGATCTTACAACCGTACGAATTTCTTAAAGAAAGAAAGAAAGTACAACATCTCGTCTAACAAGTTTTCAAAAGAAAGAACAACATGTCTTGAAAAGTAAAGTGCAACATAGTACATTACATAGTCTAATAGAAATAAAGCATGATAAAAGCATAGCATGACAAGTCATCTAACATCATCCTCGAAGTCCTCGTCGAACTCCTGTTCCACCTGTTCATCTTCTCAACCCAAACATAACAAACATGCATTTGAGCAAAGTACAAAGGTGCTTAACAAGAAACAGAAGCTATTGCATTAACTAGGTTTTACAAAGAAGGATTTACATAGTTATTAAGTTATCTTTATTTGACCGACTCGATCAATTCTAGGGTCCACTTCATGCTCATCAACACGTAGTGACTAAACTTTTCTAACTTAACTCAAGTTTGCTACACCGGCATTCAAGGGCACTACGCATGGCGAGGTATCGTTTGCAACCTATTCGCGGATCACAGCCACGGGTTAAAACCCAATAGTGTACACATTCGGCGAAGTCCCCCTACCATTTAGCCGTTTATAGGCCAGTAGAGTTATTCACTTTATCTGACCGCCCATCGCGATATAAACAAGTGTCATACCAAGAATCTTACGATGTTTAGTCTTTTACTACACACTTATGTACATTATTAATCATTAACTAGCCACCTAAGTGTTTTCAAGGTAGAAGCTCACTTAGCAACTCTACTCCCTCGCTTTGACTCTAGACATAACACCCTATGCACATACAAAGACATTGATGAATACTAATTCATCAAAGCACAAGCCATTCATACCCTTCCGATGGTCCCGAACTTCAACTCTATGGAATAGTACATCCGGTGTAGGAACTAAACGCATCGGAAGCTTAATCGAGGCTTATTCATGTTTATTTAATGTTATAAGGTCAAGAAACAACCCTTAAAACTAGACTCAGGGCTCAAAACTGATCAAACTCAAAAAAAACATGTCCAGTCCGCATGCACTGGATCTGGTGCGCTTGCACTAGCTCCAGTGTGCCTGCACTGGATTCTGGTGCGCTTGCACCAAGGCTCTGAAAGTAAAAATCGATTTCTGGAAGCCCGGTGCGCCCGCACTGAGTCCTGGTGCGCACGCACCAAGAATCTAAATGTAAAATTGGACCTCCTGCTCCTCCAGTGCGCCCGCACCTAGAGGTGGCCAAACCGAAACCGGAACCGGCGGTTCGTCAAACCGGCGGTTCGAAAACCGCCGGTTTGCCGGTTTGCCGCCGGTTTGTGTTATTGGTAACCGGAACCGGAACCGGAACCGCCGGTTCAAACCGGATGACCGGAACCGGGTAAAACAGGCCGGAACCGGAACCGCCGGTTCAAACCGGATGACCGGAACCGGGTAAAACCGGCCGGAACCGGAACCGCCGGTTAAAAAAATTAAACAAATAAACCATAAAAACTATAAAAAAAAAAAAAAACTAAAAAATTATATACAAACCTAAAAAATTATAAACCTAAAAAATACTATAAAATTATATACTAACCTAAAAAAAACCATATACAAACCTAAAAAATTATATGAAACTATGTAATACAAACACATAAGATTACTATAAAATACTACAATAACAAACTATAAAAAAAAACTATAACAAACTATAAAAAAAACTATAAGAAACTATAAAACAACATTTATAATCAAAGTATACTTAAAACCTACTTAAATAACTATAAAAATCATTACAACAAACTATAAAAGACTAAAAACATAAACAATTAAACTACATTCGCTTTGATTTTTTTATATGTGTTGTGCGCTCCGACACGATTACACATAAAAATACGTAGACGCACCGAATTACCGGTACGAGCGTTGAAAAGATAACACAATTTACATATAAGAAAAACAACATAATTTTTTAAAATAACATTATTTACATATAAATAAAATAACACAATATTAATATTATTTTTAAAACCGAATAGAAATCTATTTAAAATAATATATATATTACATTCGCTTTAATAATTATAATTAAAATAATAATAATTTGTTATTGTAGTGAAAATAATAAGTGTTATATAAAAATGAAAAGAAAAAAAAATGAAATTTTAAAACCGTGGCCGGAACCGTGATCTGAACCGTGATCTGAACCGGGAGCAAACCGGAACCGGCCCAAACCGGCAACCGGCGGTTTTGAACAGTAAACCGGCGGTTCGTCAAACCGCCGGTTTGAAAAACCGGCGGTTACACCATTTGGCCACCTTTACCCGCACCAAGCGCAGTATACCCCAAAAACACAGTTTTCTACACTTTATCGGATCCCTAACACTTCCAAACATATTCTTCAACCATGTACTCAATAAAACAGCAGAAAAGTGCCAATATAACAACATATAGCACCCTACACTAGCAAGGTAACACTTATACATGAAATTAACACCATATTACATCCCACACCAAGCCTTAACTCTACCAAACCATAATCAAAGCAATAGAGAAGATTTTCTTACTTGATCAAGCACAACCCACAGCAACTTGAAGGAAAGTCTGCAGTAAACCTTCAACTCCAACAAAAAAAAAAAAATCTATTTAATGCACAACCAATTCAAGAACTAGTTAGGATTAAGGTTTCTAACTATAAGGGACTACAAATTACACCCTTTCTTCATCCCAACATGATCAAACATGAAGAAAACCAGATTAGAGATATGTTTATACCTTGATAAAACTCCCAACTTTTGGTTGAAATCTGTTAAAAGTCTTGTAAGATAATTGGAAAAGTATCACTTGTCTCTTCTTTTGCTCTCAAAGTCTGAATTTCTACGTTAGAGTTTCTGACAACTTTTCTGATTAGTGGGGAGGTTATTTCCCAAATAAAACCCCCCACTACTTAATTGTAATTAAAAACCTTTAATTTCCCTAAATCACAATTCAGTCCCCGAGGAAAATAAATATATATATCGAGTTATATATATATACAATTATAATCATTTTTTTTAAACTTTAAATCCATGAAAAAAATAAATATAATATTTCGTTCTCGTAAATTGACACGTCTGTCATTTCTCAAGAATCAGAATATTACAATATCTACATATAAGGACTGACCTATTAGCGACCATTTAGATCCAGACAAATTGAAGTAAAGATATGAGACGAATTGAGTTACTTGGCATATAAAATTGGCTAATTATAGTGCTAGTGTTTCCTAAATATAAATATATAAAAGGGTCATGATTATAATACAAACTTAAAGAATCAAGTTCGTTTTATATGTATAACTATTTCAACAATTTCTCCAGAAATAACACTTTTATTTATTTATTGGGGTAGGAATTAGAAAACGAACTATTCAAACAAGTGTAGGTGTAAGAAGGTAATAGTATGTCAAAAAAAATAAAATGATTGTACTGCATGAAAAGGGTATACACATAAAGTTGATGGATATATATTTGTCAGCAAGTTGGTGGAAATATTGAAAATGAAATTGACTATAGCTTAACTTGGTAAAAAAGCCAATGGTCCAAACTTCTCATCAATCTAAAAGCCATCAAACACATTATTGATTTTTCACGTGAACCAACTTATAACTCTTTGGTTACTATGTTATGTTATTAATATATATATATATATATATATATATATATTTTTTTTTTTTTATTGTGATTAACAAGTTAATTCATTCAATAATTATTTGTGATTAATTGCATGTGCCTCTACGAGTACGGAGTATTAAATATGATGCACAAACGTCTATATTTGATAATGTCTCTCGTATCCAATACGTACTGGACGGGAGTGCTTAAGATACATATTAATGACGAATTTGTTATTTTTCAAATTTTGGACATGCATATTAATAGCTCCAATCGGACTATTTGGATTGAAAACCATATTGAATATTGAGTACATATCATTAAATAATTAATGAAAAATTGTCAAAAATGATGAAATTAATATGAATGAACTTGTATACTCACTCCTTTTTTTTATCTATCACATTTCAGAATTTGCTCTGTTTTCATTTATCTGTCACTTTATATTTCCAATTTCATCATTTATTATTTTTTCCTCTCGTACCAATAAAGTATTTACATCTTCAATAAAAAAATAAATTTCAAATACTAAAAACTCATTTACCAAATAATTACATCTTCAATAAAAAAAATACATTTTCAATACTATATTTTAAACGTATTAATTATTTTCTTAATCTGTGTAATTATTCTCTCTACGATAGATAAAAAAACCGGAAGGAGTAATATTTAAATAAATATCCCTTGTACCTATATATTTGTTCACACATGTTATCAAAAGAATAGAATTTAAACATTGTCTTAAATGTAGGAAGAAACTATTTATTCAAAAAATTGAAAAATACTGAGTTAAAATGTATTTGGTTGATTCTCGACCACCATAAAACTTTTGGTTTTTTTTTTTGACGGATAAACTTTTGATATTTGTTTCAACGTATCAATATCAAATGCAACCTATAATGTTTAGTATTTAGTATTTGAAATATAATTTTTTTTAAACTCAAAAAAAAGAAGAAGAAATTTAATGTTTTTTCTAGAAATGTTTTTGTAAAGGTCGCAAGATATATTGGCTGTGTACGAAAAAAAAATTCAAATAATTTGGCTAAGAGTGCATAAGTGCATATTACCTTGAAGCACATATCGAGTTTATTGGTAAAACAAAAGAAATTATTAATCTTAAAACTTAAGTTAGTGTCTAACTCGAGTCTACAAAATACTGGTCAAATGTCTTACTATAATTCAATAACTCCATCCGTTTCTATTTAACTATTGTACCTGTCAAAATAAAAAATTCTCTTTTATCTGTCGTAGTTATATTTTTAATATATATTTAATACTCCTTCCGTTTTCTAATACTCCCTCCGTTTTTATATATATGTCGCTGAGAGAAGATTCACATAAATTAAGAAAGTACTCCCTCCGTTCCATAATAACTGAGGCAGTTGCCAGAAAATTTTGTTCCAAAATAACTGAGGCATAACATTTTCCAAAGCGGCATTTATTGCAAATTTTTCTACTTTACCCTTATTTAATACTAGGGAGGAAATTAAAAAGAATACTGTATTAATTGTATCATAGGGGTTTTTTAGTCATTGCATATGAAAAGTCATAGCATTAAATCACGTTCTTAATAAGCGTGTTTTTGGCAACTGCCTCAGATAATATGTCTCAAATATAGGGTTGGAAATGTTTTATTGGTAAAGGATGAAAAAGTAATAAATGATCATTGGAAATATACAATGACAGATAAATAAAAAAAGAGCAAATTCTGAAATGTGGCAGATTAAAAAAAAAACGGAGGGAGTATTATTTTTCAACTTTCTAGGCTAATTCAACCAATCAATCTTTAATATTCAATACACCACTACACTTTTCAAATTTTTTTTAGTATTTTATAATGAAAGTCGATACGGTTACTCATTTTCTAAACTTGTGTGTTTTTTTCAAATACGACAGATAATAAGAAACGAAGAGAGTAATACATTAGTAACATTCAAAATCGATAATATTGTTCATTCTTCCCTTTTATTGTTAAGTTGCTTGTTTGATTTCAAAGTTGCAGAAGGTTGTTTTTTTTTTTTTTTTTAAATTTAATTTATTTTATTTTAAAGTTGTTTTATAAATGCAGTATCTACAACCTTTATGATCCAAATCGGAAATGCTCGAATTATTGTGTACGGTCTATATATCATTATAGATTTGAAAGGTGGACACTTGCTCCGGTACTTCATCTGCCAGATTTCCTGCATCGTTCTTGGGTTCGTTGTAAGATGAAAACTTTTAGGCTTTAGCTGTAAATACATTGAATTTAATTTCTTAAATAAAATTAAAATTAAAATGTAACTCGATTAGCTAGTTAGATTTAGAAGAAAGACATATCGTATTTACTCGATCAAATCATCCATTCACATGTTTGACATTTCGAATAACAAAAGAAAACCAATTAATCTACTTGGGTTATAAAGTAATTAATTACACACTTTTTATATGTTTATCGTATATACAAACTTGTAATGGAGGATGTAGATATGAACTGTCGTTACGAGATATTAACAGTAAAACTTGAGCAACAAATTAATTGAAGTTACCCGCACATGTTTCAAATAAAGGGAGATATAAGAATGATAATCCTTCCCTCCCATTTAATAATTGTTACCGTCTTAATTAATAATTAGGTTAAAAACAAAAATCAAAAATACACATATCCATAGATAATAGGGATGGTGTCCTGCAGACACTGCAGACTTGCAGAGTAGGTAACCTATATATATATATATAATGTCAGTGCATTATATATAATAATAATAATAATAAACATGAACATAGTAAGAATATATTGGAGCGTAAAACATGCAGAGGCTGCATGCGTAATTCAACAAAAGTAGGAGTACTATTAATTAATTAAATACTGTTAATTTTGGCAGATCACCATCGAAAACATAAACTATTTAATAATAGTAGTAATAAAACTAGTATCAATATATAGGTTTCTTGAATCAGAAGATGCAAATTCTCTCGCTATAGAGTTAAAGATAGTCCCAATGTGTTACTAGCATTTACAGTAATTATTACTACTACTGTACTATTATCAGTCAAGCCTCACATACCTAAAGCAAAATAAAAGATCCCATCCATTGCAATTATTTTATGTATCAATTTTATATTATAAACAATCATCACATTTTGACATAACGTATACCGTGATATGATGTGACGATAAAGTTGTATCACTTCTGTATTACGAGTTTTTTTTTTTTTTGATATATCAAAGTTGTGATCTTCACTATCAAAAATGTGTAACACCCCGTTTCCGGATACCGAGTCCTTATCCGGAAACGAAACGCTCGGCACTAAATCTAATATTACATGTAAGTCTCTACTACGTCGTATCGAGTTAAGCAAAACGGAAGCTAAAAAGACTCAACAAACACCATAAATGCTACTATGAAAATAACTCGACATATTAAAGGCAGAAATGTAACATTTATTACATTGAAAAGCCAAACGAAAACTAAAACGACGTATAAAATCCTCTAAAATAAACTAAAAAGAAAATTACAAAACTTTCCCAAATAAACGACAAGTCTATGACAAAAAGAAAATGCTTCAACTCCGGCGTCCTCAAACGTCGTCATCAAAGTCTGCCTCGAACTCCGGATCTACCTCATCATCTTCTCTCCCCCAAACACACAGAAAACAATGCATTTGAGGTAAGTACAAAATACTCAATAAGAGGTAGAAACTACAAATTAACTAAGGTTTACAATTCAAGTTTTATAACTAATAAGCTGTTTTTCTGTGACCGACTCAATCTAAGGTTCACTCCATGTCCATCAATATGTCATGACTATACGTTTCTAGCTTAGCTTATCTTTGTTACATCAGCACTCGAGGGCACTACGCATGGTGCTACTCACCACGAAGTATCTGGGTGCAACATATTGGTGGATCTCACCAATAACCACGGAAGCCTATTCTGGTAGACTCCGTTAGTGCACACGTTCGGCGAAGTCCCTCCATACGTAGGGTCTCGGACTTACGGGGTTGTGTTCCTCCGTACGTAGGGTCCAAAGACTTACAGAGTTATTCACTTTCAGAACGCACACACATTGCGATATAGATTTGTGCCTTACCAAGAATGGATTGATGTTTAATCTTTTAGTTACACAAGTATGTAATTATTAATGGTTATTAGCTAGACACCTAAGTGTTTTCAAGTAAGCTCCCTCGCAAACTCAACTCTCTTTCCTATACCTCTAGACACGGACAAGGCCTAGAAATTACACAGACATTGATAAACTCTAGTCCATCAAAGCACAAGCCCTTTCATGCCCTTCCGACGGATCCGAACTTCAACTCCCTTTAAGAGTACATTCGGTGTTTTAACTGAATGAATCGGAAGTTCAATCGAAGCTTGTTTATGGTTAATTACTGTTATTATATCATGAAACAACGTTTAGAACTCGTTACATAGCTTAAAATAGCTTATTTATCAAAACAAGGGCAATGTGCGCACATTGGGCGAAAATTTACATTCAGCCCGGACAGTGTATGCACATTCCAGGGGAATGTGCGCACACTCCAGAAGCTGTCCACATTCAGCCTTAAAAATGTGCGCACACAGCTAGTCAGTGTGCGCACACTAAGCACACAAAACTCTCTAAACCCGTTTTTATGCACTTTTCGATCTCTACTCAAATCCAAACACGTTCAACATCAAAATACTCATAAAATAGCAGAAAAACAATAATTTTATCTACCATAACAACTCTAAATCTTTAGGCAACATGAAGGTATGATTTCTAACATAAAATCATATCAAACCTTAACAAAAAAAACCTAATAAACCATAAATTAACTTGTAGGAAGATCCTCTTACCTTTTAGCAAGCTAATCCAAGTCCAAAACTCAGGAAAACGGCAGCAAACGATCTTAGCTCTCACAGAAAACCTATGTGATCAATCCAAATTCGCATTAGAATCGATCACACGCTTCGATTAAAACAAAACTACGAAAGATATGAGTTTTGATCTCCAAAACTCATCCAAGAACACATCTAGGTCGAAATTCTTACCTCGAGAAAAGCTCCAACTTTCTGATGTTGAAACGATGCCCTCTTCAACAACGATTCCAACGCTTCTCTCAGATCTAAAAACGGTTGAGATTCGACTTAGGAACCGGAAGAAGTCTCTCAGCCCTTTTCTTTCAGCCCTGCACGATCAAACATAAAAAGTCAATAAGGCCCTTAAAAAACTTAGCACCGAAACAAAAAAGACAGCAACTTACAAACTCCATAGATCGAAAGCCAACAACGGCCAGCTCTTCGTCCGACATATTGGTGATCTACTGTTATTCGAAAGCAGCCATTTCCTGAGGACTAGGTTGGTCCTGAGCTCCTCCTAGAGCCTTCGATTTTCCCTTTTCAAAGGCCTACTCTCTTGCTGGGTCGCGGCTGGCTTGGCCCGCCCCTTCTTACCGAGGGGCGGATCCCCTTCTTTTGTCTTCTCTGGATCATCACCATCCAGAGGATCCAAATCTGCTTGTCCCGGGGGAGGTACAGAGGAGGGGGTGCCCACCGCGGCAGCCTTCACATAAGGCTCTTCGTTCACCACATCCCCGGAAGAAAGGCTCGGCTCAGGTTGGCGGATCACGGCTTCGTCTTCGGCACTAGCAAGTAGATCAGCAAAGTCAGCCACTGCAAGCATGAACACACTGTTAGGCAAACTGGTAAGTACAAAAGCAACAACAAAACTACAAAGAAAAAGACCCTATAGGACTTCCATTCCGCCTCCTCAAACTCCTTGTAAGGGCTGGTCTCTGTATCCTCTAACCGAGCTGCCATAATCAGCTCGTCGTATAAGTCTTGCCACTTGATAGAGTAGCCCAATTTGTGGATCTTTTCCAGCAGCTTATTGTCCAGATTGGGACGTTCATCCTTATCCATCTCTTCTGTATTCCATCGGCTTAATTCACGATGGTCCTCTTGACGGACAAAGAAGAACCGCTCCTTCCATCGCATGAAGAAGTCTTTACCTTTCTGGATGTTGGGGATGTCCCCAGAACGGCACATCTTTCGAGAGAAATAATATCGATAGGGGTGGTCCTTCACCCTTACACGATGATAAAAATACCTGAATTTCTTCACGGTAAATCTAAGGTTAAGTAGCCGACACCAAACGACAAACCCAATGATGGCCTAACACCATTGGGGGCCATCTGAGAGAGTCCCAGTTCATAATATCGAAGTACGGCGAGGAGAGCCGGGTAGAAAGAAAGCCTCAGGCCAACCTCAAAGTATTCTCTATGAACGGTGCAGAACCTCTCCGACGGGCTAGGAGCAAAAAGATGTGAATCAGAGGGCTACTGGGAGCACACCGTTCCTTATTGATTCCGTACAACTCACATATCTCATCCCAGTCCCCCTGACTAAGAATGGATGTAACGTCCCGGCTATCGGCAATGGCCATCTTAAGATCTAGGGTTTCAAAGAAGTTAATTAAAACGGCTTCTAAAGATAATAAAATCATGCTGCGAATCTAAATTACGAAGGAGTACAAGGAAGCAGCTTACTTGCAAAAGCAATTTAAAGATTGAAAGAAAAAGGATAGCAATCGGCAACCGGGGGTGAATCTTCTGTTTTAATAGCAAGTGATACGGGAAACGATTGATATGACGGGGTTATAATACCCCACTCACCTCGGTAAACTCCCTTAATCAGTGATAGTGGGCAAAGATGCCTCAATTCTCGGGACAGTTATAACTGCGTCATAACTAGCCTTGCCACCTGGCACTCTAAACTCAGAAAGCTACAAGTTTTGATGACCGAGCCGAGGTACCACTTGGGCAGATCCAAGCTGATCTCGCAAGGTCAGCTGGATCTGGGGGGAACGCAAAAGAATACCTTGGTTGATCCAATTGAATTCAAAATTTTGGTTTTCTTTTACCCAATATCGACTTCGTTTAAGCAACAAGCATAAAAGAAGTAGACAAAAGAATACCTTGGTTGATCCAATTGGATTGACGCTTTGTCTACGGTTGTAGTTTCAGCACGAAGCCACCCAAGCGTTCGACCTCTACCGGTGATCCACACAAACACCTCGCCGGAATCCCATCATGGATTGCTACCAGAAAAACTCGGCTGCTAGACCGACTTTTCCTCTCTTATAAATCTTTCTCTATGAAGCTCTCTATTTTTCACAAGAACTCTCAGCTCTTGGAATTGTGATGTACAAAAGAGCTAGCCAAGCCTCCCTTAAATAGGGTGACCTGCGCCCCTACTGTTCCTAATCTGATTGAGATTAGCTTCCTAGTAGATTGAGGAGAAAGAAAACATTTTCCTAATAAAATATGGAAAGAATCTTTTATTGATTTATCTCATTTAATATTCAATATCTTATATTATATATATTTCCAAGATATATATTGACAATATCTTATATTGAATATATCTTTATTTTATTACCATAAATCTATTTTCCAAAAATCAATTAATATCCAATATTAATATTATGGTAATCTTATTAATTAAATTACACAAACCAAATGTATCATATACACTAGATGTGGCGTCCCTTCCCCACAAAATTGGGAATTGAGATTTTCTTTAGTTAATGTAATACTATGATTAATTAATTTACAAAATACATGTATATCGTATATATATATATATATATATATATATATATATATATATATATATATATATATATATATATATATATATATATATATATATATATAAATACATATATTTAATTAATCACCATAATTAATATCTTGTATTTAATTTATTCATAATAAATAAATACCACCATATTAATTTACCATTATAACCTTTTTAGTCGAGAGATAAATTCTTTCCTTATTTGGTTATCAACTATAACAACATTTTAATCTGACTTGATGTTCATATGTGTGTAACCCGATAGGCTTCCGAATATGTTGGCCGTAGGCACAGTGCAAATTACGAAAATGCCTTTCATACCTAACGATCACGGGATAGCGTCTAGCAACACACTGTGACCCTCAATCATCGGAAGAGTCAAATGCAATGACTACTCCATTTCATGTGAAACAGTTACCGAGTAAATAGAATCCTATCGCTGTAAAACAAAGATAAAAGAGTGTTGTTGATTATACACGCAAAATCAAAAAATGATCTTTTGATTTATGATTTTGCTTCCACTAGTCAACTACTCCCAATTGACTTTCAAGAATCATTTACAATTCTTTAGTGGCCAAGATCCCTTCTGGTTACCCCGATTCCCGACGAGGGCCGATCAACCGGAATAATTTGAAAGGTATGTAACACTTTACTAATCACATCTCTATGTGACTCTTGGTGGTTGACAAGTCAACTCCTTGACGATTCACATCTTTTGTGATAGTCAACCCCTTGTCTCTAAAATCAGACGGTCCTGACGAGGGTCAATCACCGCAAGATTTTTAGTCGAGTCGTAAACCCAAATATTCATGAGATCTCATAACGATCATATCTCGATAACGACGATATACCCAAGGTAGGTCAACTCCCGACGAGGGCCGATCAGTTGGATCCGAACAAGGACTCTTCACTGTCATTATAATATTGGGAGACAAATATAACTCGATATTTGTTGTGTAGTAATTTTAAATTAATTCACTTAATTAATTTAGAATTAATTCTCTTAATTAATTTATTACGGTCTCATCAAGTATATCTATCTCTATAGACATACATCCTACACATTCATTTAGATCGTGCCTAGTTATGCATCTATCGTATCATATAAAATAAATACAAACACAAAATAAATAAATGCGTAAAGTAACCGGTATGATCATTGACTTTTCCTACGTGCGGTTTCGAATACAAACTGACGAAACCGCGGGTCACAATCTAAGGGTAGCTGCAACCGCCAATAGGATCTTTAATGCGCCATCTCCAATGGTATCTTTATTCTTCTTTCTTTGGTCTCCATCTTCTGCTTCATTCTTGTTATATTTAATTCTATCTAATAAATAAATACACCCATCGCACACGGGGGAGCTAACACGAATGAGATAAATGCAGAAAATTAACTAGGTCACGTTCTTCATAACGGCCTAGGACAATTTTTAAATCAACAAAAAAATTAAATCATTTACATCTATCCTATCGGTCGAGTCCATGATCAATCGGGGTTCATATAATCATATTATATCTACTATACCTTATCCATACACTAACATCTTTTGAAAAAGATAAAATTTAAAACTAACTACTTTGCGTCTCAATTAATCAAATAACGTTTAATTTATTAAATAATTTTATCCAATCAATTAACTAATTAACATTTAATTAATTAATGATTTTAATCGAAATAAAATTAACGATTAATTTTAAACCGGTTTCAATTTTAATTTAATTAATTAGAACTATTCCAAAAATGAATCAAAATTAAAATTATGACTCTTTTGTTTCTTTATTTTTGATTCCTAATCAAAAGGGATGCAATTGGTTTCCTAAACCAAAAGGCATCTCCCTTGGCCTTTTCCAAAATCAAATATTTTGGAAAAGGGCCTAGGCCTATTCCAAACAAAATTTTGAAATGCCAATACTTTGGTTGATATGTCTAGCCACTTTCCAAAATCAAAATCTTTGAAAATGTCTTAGGCCTAGGCCTTTTCCCAAATCAAATATTTGAAATGGGCCTAGGCCTAATCCAAACAAAGTTTGGAAAGACCATTATTATTTTAATGCCATGTGGCATCCCAATGGCCGTAACTATGAGCCATTAGTTAGCCA
This sequence comes from Gentiana straminea, assembly GCA_036785695.1. Classification (NCBI taxonomy): domain Eukaryota; kingdom Viridiplantae; phylum Streptophyta; class Magnoliopsida; order Gentianales; family Gentianaceae; genus Gentiana; species Gentiana straminea. Next base: position 19,310,687 of record JAVUPR010000266.1, on the reverse strand, counting down.
TATGACACAACCAAACTACGGAGGTATTAATCACAGCTATGAACCATATTGACTCATAAAATACACAAAACAAAATTGGGAGATCCGTAAGCATTGACCGGTTAACCGACGCCGGCAGCAGGCGGCCCTGCCGCCGCCGCCAGTCGACCGAGCACCACCCGATCCTTTTTTTTTTCTTTTTTTTCTTTTCGTGTACTGTCTTGCAAATAAAAAATCTTTCATCTTTTAATTACGTGATTTAAACGATAAAATTAACTACGCAAATTAATATTCTTACTGCTTAAGCTCGAATTTCGCTCAGCTACCACTGTTAGGAAATCTACGCGGGAACGCAGCGAAATTCAAAATTTTGATTTCCTTTTACCCATGATCGATTTCGTTTAAGCAACAAGCATAAAAGAAGTAGACAAAAGAATACCTTGGTTTACCCAATTGGATCGACGCTTTGTCTACGGTTGTAGTTTTTGCACGAAGCCACCCAAGCGTTCGGCCTCTACCGGTGATCCACACGAACACCTCACCGGAATCCCATCATAGATTGCTACCAGAAAAACTCGGTTGCTAGACCGACTTTTCCTCTCTCATAAATCTCTCTTTAGGAAGCTCTCTATTTTTCACAAGAATTATTAGTTCTTGGAATTGTGATGTATAAAAGAGCTAGCCAAGCCTCCCTTAAATAGGGTGACCTGCGCCCCTACTGTTTCCAATCTGATTGGGATTAGCTTCCTAGTAGATTGAGGAGAAATAAAACATTTTCCAAATAAAATATGGAAAGAATCTTTTATTGATTTATCTCATTTAATATTCAATATCTTATACTCCGTATTAAATATATTTTCAAGATATATATTGAAAATATCTTATTGAATATATCTTCATCTTATTACATAAATCTACTTTCCAAAAATCAATTAATATCCAATATTAATATTATGATAATCTTATTAATTAAATTGCCCAAACCAAATATATCTTATACACTTGTTATGTCGTCCCTTCCCCACAAAATTGGAAATTGAGATTTTCTTTAATTAATTTGCAAATACATGTATATCATATATATATATATATATATATATATATATATATATATATATATATATATATATATATATATATATATATATATATATTCGAAATATGTATCAAAATACATATATTTAATTAATCACCATAATTAAATATCTTGTATTTAATTTATTCATAATAAATAAATACCACAATATTAATTTACCATTATAACCTTTATAGTCGTGAGATAAATTCTCTCCTTATTTGATTATCAACTATAACCACATTTTAATCCGAATTGATGTTCATATGTGTGTGACCTGATAGGCTTCCGAATATATTGGCCATAGGCACAAAGTGCAAATTACGAAAATGTCCTTCATACCTAACGATCACGGGATAGCATCTAGCAACACACCGTGACCCCCAATCATCGGAAGAGTCAAATGCAATGACTACTACCTTTCATGTGAAACACTTACCGTGTAAATAGAATCCTATCGCTGTAATAATATCCATACGGTCGTACGTCGAGTGTCAAGCATCAACGACCGTATCTTATAATCTGGATATCATTCTCTTTCGAAGTAACTCATTTACTTCCACTTTGCAAAGATTCACGAGAGTAAGACATTCCTTATAAGAAGGCCCTTTCGGATATTCACCCTACTGATAGGGTACGCGATTTCCGGATGACCAAACATGTATACTCCGCATGCTTCAGTATCACACTCAATCACTACCGCATGATCACCTCATGGTTAGGGGAAACCTCAATAGTGTCAAAGCATGACAATCCACACCGTGATGCCATGTAGACTCCGGTCCTAAGGATAATTACACAACCGCCACATAGTATGACACTTAACAGTGTAAGTGGGCCTGTCTAATGTGCGCATTCTCTAATACACGTCTATGTATAGTCCAAGTGTCCCCACACTTCGATAGACGAGATCTATCCCTGCCCTTAAAGACAAAAGACATCTAATACGTATTAGCCTATTTATACTATCAATGCCCTGTATAATAGTACATCAGCCTAGAGATATTTAAGTATCAAAATTATTAATATGATTAGAGATCTCATCAACAATAATCACCTATCATGGTTTCTTTATCACGGTTTAACACTAAGGACGTTATTAAATAACAATTCATAATTGTTTCTTTAATAGAACAAATACATGACAACAGAAAAGTCATCTAATATATGTATAAACATAAAGAAATAGTAGAAATGATCCGACCCGGTCGGATCCTATCCAACCCTATTGGGTTTAGGACACTATGTCAACAGTCGGATCAGCACCTCGCCACGTGTCATCCCCACAATGATCTACCTATAAATGAAGATAGGGAAAGACTATCATGAGGGGCTTAACCTCCAGGATCCGAGCTATGCAAGCTCGACTACTCTCCCGACCTCTCTAGGTCGGCCAATTCACAAGGTCAACCTACCCATATCCGACCCTACAAGTCGGCCTAAGTCCCACTCGGATCCAGCTCTCTACGTGTACGCGGAATCTAGATAAATACGAGAAGAATCCTTAGTCATAACTACTATGATCCTGGCATTTAAATATGCCTATAATTATCTTCTAAAATCAAGGGGATCAAATCATCATTATCTCTTCTTTAGGGAACACGACATTAGAGTCCAACATGGACACACTACACGCAGCGCTAGGGCACAAACTCTTATATAAACAATCCCTATGGAACTACGAAGACTTGATTCTAATACACACATTGGATACCTAGGCAGTTTGAGATACAGTTTCTCAAGTGCAGTCTAAATCTCACACAAACCACCCCCCTCTCTTATCGTTTTTGTGTTGTTCTTAAAGCTTGTCAGATTGTCATTAGGAAGAAAGCCCCGGATTTATAAATCGACGATTTCCAGAATCGCCAACGAGTATGCACATTTGATCCATCGATCACGGGAGGAGACCCCACCTTCACAAACTTTTACGGATACAAGACAAACACATACTACACATACTGGTTTTTCGATCGGTAAGTTGCAAAACTAATATTAATTGTGATATATATGTTGTTGGTATTTCGTTGGAAAATAAGATGCATCAGTGGATTGTGTTTTCATCAGGAGTCCGGTTATCCTTGCAATTAAATGTAATAGTTAGTGGCACAACACATAACATGGCAGAGCATACAAGATATAATATTGAATATCAAAGAACGTTATGACGTAGCAATTAGCAAACAACGTGGAACATAATAAAGCATTGCAACGACCTTCCTTACACCGATCGTGATGCTTCAAGATGATTTGTTATGTTTGTTGTAACAATAACATTTCGATTTCTTTAAATTTAAAGTAACATATGAGGCATGCCAATTAGTCATTTCATTATCACCTCGCATAATACACATTAAAATATGGATTGTTCGAGAACTTGGGTCTGCATCGAGTTGTTAGTAGGAGAAAACAAACTAAACTCAAATATTTTATATTTTGAAACAAGAGTGCATGAGAATCTAATGAAATTTTCATACAATAACATTGACAATATATTAATAAAAGAACGAAGGTAATTTCTTTTTTTGAGAAAGGGTATTTTCTTTGCCATGCGAATTACATTCCCAATACAGTACGTATAGTCAAATCAAAACCAAAAAGATAAAGAGAGACTTTATGGTGCAACGGTTGTAAGAAGATTGTACCAAGTGGCATACATTAGAGCTTCTCATTTTTACTCTCTTTCACATAATACACTTTTATCGTGTGTGAGAGGTTAGAAATGAATGGTTGTAATTTATGCCACTTGATACAGCCTTGCTACAACGGTTGTATTATAAAATTTGTCAAAAGATAAAATGTACTCTTTCCGTCTTTTTTTATTTGTCAAATTTCATAATTTACGTATTTTTAATTTATCTGTCATTATACATTTTCAACGTATCATTTATTATTTTTTCCTCCTTTATCAATAAAATATTTATATCTCCAATTAAAAAAAATACATTTTAAATACGTAAAACACATTTACCAACAAAGTATTTATATCTCCAATAAAAAAAATACATTCCAACATTATATTTGAGACATATTAATTATTTTCTTACTCTGTGTGAATCTTCTCTCTGCGACATATATAAAAAAACGGAGGAGAGTATAACTAATTGGAACAGACAATTTCATCGTATTGTAATTTTACCTTTGGGGAATATCTTAATGGTATATTAAATTAAATTTCTTGCTTTTGAACTAAGCTGTATATGTTGGATACTTTGTATTGACTGCAAACAAAAACATTGCGGTATAAATTTTAATTTAGATCATCATCAACAAAACTCGAAACTCGAAAGGCTTGAATTTTTTTTATTTTTCTTAAAATATTTCTGATAGAACCCTAGAAGTAATACAATAAAAAAAGAAAAAAAAAAGGTTAAAACAGAAAGATGTGGAAATCTTGAAAAGAGACATAGTCAAAAAAGCAATAAAAAGAGAAATGAATTTTCAAATGCACGACTTCAATTCTGCAACTTCTGAATTCTCATCAGTCATGAGTTGTGAGCACCATCATTATATTTATGGCATCTCTCTGCATTTCCTCCCCCCCTCACCCCCCCTTTTTTTTCTTTTTTTATTTTTTTCTTTTTTTATATTCAACCTGTCAGATTCACAACAGCATGTGTATATAATTAAAGTAAAGACCAGTACTAGTCTAGTAACAAACAATCGCAATAAATGTTTTAAAAATAAATAATCAAACTATTCATCATTGTGTAGGTTTTATACAATTAACCCATATCATGATGTACTATTCTTTCATAATGATCAATGCTTCAAATGAATGCTGTGTTATTTGTTGTCTTATAACCGTTTTTTTTTGGCAGCATATTCTATAATCAATTATGTAAATTTACGAAATGATATTATAATTATAAATATATTGTATATCACTCGTTGTAGTACACGGACTCCTTTTATAAATGATAAAAATAAAAATAAAAAGGAGGCAGGAATAGAATAGGATGCAAAGTGAAACGTATGGGAAGAGAAACAAACCGACAAAAGAAAAGGAGAAAGAGAGAGAGAGAGAAAAAAAAAATAAAGTAAAAAAGAAAAGTGTCGAAATCTGTAGCAGAAGATGTCAAACAGAAACAGCGGAAGAAAAGACACCGTACACGATAGTGGGGTCCACTTTTCGAGGCCCAAAAAAAAAAAAAAAAAAAAAAGACTTCAACTGCCATCTCCTCATCACTACCACACCAGTTCACGCATCAGTATCATCTGGGCCCACACCAAACCCACCCCTACAGTAAGTACAGTACACCTCTAAAAAAAAAAAGAGTGGGGCCCACGTGAGAGGATTGGACCCCAGTCACCCCACAAAGTGCTGCAGCATCTGCAAGCATTTCCCTCGTGGCAGGTCTTCTTCACTATTTATTACGTGCCCTACTACGCTCCTGTATTTTTTTAGTTGCTGTCTCCTTTCTTCTTTATACTCTTTTTCTTTATTAAATCCCTTTTTCTATTAAATCCCTTTTTCTATTTGTCTCCTGTCAATGGGCAGCTTGTGTTCTAAGCTACTAGGTATCAGATTTACATCTCCATACATCTGTGGGATCGGGAGTATGGGGACCCTCGGGGGTAGGGTTTACCCTTTATAAAAGGTAACCGATGTAATTCAACGGTAAAATAAAAGAAAAGATTTAGCGTTAGTCCTATGTGTTGAGAGAATATACCTCGTTGTGACTCATAAGTTGATATGAGCTACACATTTTTCATCCAGGATAGAAACTGTGTGTTTCTGATCAACCTGCGGGTCGTTTCGATGCATATGGGAATAGAAAATAAGAATTTCCCTAGTCATATCTTTGAGGTAGGATATGGAATTTAATACTATGTATCGATTTCTTATAATAATACATTGTTTACGTATATTGTTAGAATGTACATATGATTTGTTATTTAATATTTTAAACATAAGTGGTAAACAATAACAGATGTATGATGTTGTATGGAACCACTAATATATGTACATAACATATCGTTTGCTCCTTTAAATTTTTTAAATTCCATTAAAAAAATTATTACCACTTCTTATTCGAGATTCTGCGTCCGTCTTTAACCACAACCGCATGAAAGTATGAGATGTTTTTATTTTATATTAGCCATATTTGTCGGCGTTGTGAGATATGAATTCAATGACAATCAAGGCAAGTGAAATTGCGAGGTGGGTGTAATTGAAATAAATTTATAACTTAGTTGATTGTATATGCATTCGGTGACACTACCGAGTTGTCATAATTCGCACTAGCTTGTAGTGAACACATCATACACCGCTGTAGGTAATTCGGTGTATACAGGTGAACAACCATGTAGGATTAACGTTTCCTACTAGTGGCGTTGATATGTCAAACAATTAACTTTGTTCTGGATCTCTTTATGGGTCCGGAGGATGAGAGGTCTAGATGGGAGGACAGATGAACGGTCCTTTCACAAGGGCTAGACGCCTCGTCTTTTATTCCGTTGCTGACACTAGTTAGACTAGTCTTGGAAACTCCATAGCACACTAATCCTTTTTTATTCAATGGGCGATGTCCCGGCTCTTTCCTTATAGGTTAAGACTTTGTAACGTGACAAAATCATTGGCGTAACACCAAATTCTTACACTTATGTATGAATGCAACTAGAAGGACAACAATTTAGCTATGAAACGATTATATTATATTTTTATGTAATTGATGATGATGTGAATACGTGAACGTAAAATATTATTAATATAAAATATCATTGTGATTAATGTTAGAATTCAATTGAGCTGACCAAATTCTATTATTGATATTTAACTTATGTAGTATCAAATTGATACAAAATATTCCAAAATTTTCATATTGAAAAAACTATTTTGAATATAATTGAAAACATGCCTATGATAATACAATTCCAAAAGTTTTTCTTCAATATTATCATAAAGTTTGAATGATATATCTGCCCACCTAGTGCGAGCCTCCACCAATAATTATTAGATAAAAATGAACAATTCTATATTCAACCAGAGGTAAGTTTCATTCACACTTTATATTCAACTCGATTTGATATTTCTAACTACTCCTACCCACGTTTTCTGATTTCAATGTGATAAATAAAAGATTTATGTATTCTTAGAACTTAATTATTGATTATATATATATATTAGGATATGGAGAATGATATTACACATATGTTTAAAAGAAAATTAATGTATAGCCAGGATTTTAAAATAATTATCTATCTAACGGTTCTGATTTAGTAAATGAAAAGATTATTACGTGATTAGATGGTAAAGAAATCCCTTAAAATTCTCACACGAATTACAGTAAAGAGAAAAACCTGTTTATGGTTAGTTCATAATTGCGGATTATTAAGAGAAAATTAGCAAATAAACAGTCAGGTCAAATATAGAGAAAAAACAGAAGGCGGCCGTTTTAAGGTAACTGAATCACAGAAAAAAGGGACATAATTTTTGAAAGAAAAAAAAAAAGATAAATGATTTTTTAAAATATAAAAATAAAAACCCAGAAGCAAACAAATCTACCACCTTCGTATAAACAGAAAAACACATCATCTTTTCCATTACTTTTTCTTTCTTTTCCATCTTTCCTTATCCTCGTTGTTGTATTATTCACCCCATTCTCTCACACCTTTATAAACTCCCTCCCTAACTTTTCTTTATAGCAAATGCATGTTTTCTTTTTTCTCTCTAAGAAAACAAAACAAAACAAATTTGAAGAAGAAAATTGATCTTATACACTTTGAGTTTCCATGGCTGTTGATGCTAGTCAGTTTCTAACAAACAGGTAATCAATCAATCTTCTTGCGTTTTATATTTTTATTTTTAGACTATATCTCTTTGTTGTGTGAGATTAAAGAAGGAATCGTTTTGCTGATGATTTTTTTTTTTTTTAAATTTTTGTTCAGGGAAGTAGGGAATTTCGTTGAAGGAAACGAGAATATGTATACCAGTGTTCCGATGGGATATGGCTTCGTACAAGGTCCGGTCTCAGGTACAACTACGGCGACGGAAGCTTTGATGCCAATGTATGGTTTAGGAATGGCGGACTCTGTTTATCCGAAAGCTTCTGTGAAATCAGAGAGCGGACTCTCTTACGCTATTCCGGTATCAAGGAAACGTCCACGAGAAGCCGTGGTGAACAACCAGCAATTTTTGTCTTATCCACCAGGCTTTATCAATCAACCGACCGATTACCACCACCGTCCGTCGTTCAATTTTCTTAGTGAGGATTTCTCGTTGCATTTCCAACAACAGCAATCTGAGATCGATCGCCTTATTGCTCAACATGTAAGCATCAAATTCCTCAAATCTTCATGTAAAAGCAAATGCAGTTTTCTGATCAAATCGTTGTGTGTTCTTTTGTTTTCTGGTTGTTATTAATTTTTTTTTTAATTTTTAATCTGAGCAGACGCTGAAAGTGAGATTAGAAATGGAAGAGAAAAGAAAATATTATTCCAGAAAGATAATAGCAGCGGTTGAAGATGTGATAGTGAAGAAATTAAGAGCTAAAGATGAAGAAATCGAGAAGATCGGCAAACTAAACTGGGCGCTGGAAGAGAAAGTGAAATCTCTATGCGTAGAGAATCAAATCTGGAGAGAACTTGCTCAAACAAACGAGGCTACAGCAAACGCGTTACGGAGCAATCTAGAACAAGTCCTGGCACATGTACAAGAAGATCAAAATCGCCATAACCAAATCGGCGCCGCAGAATTAGCAGACGATGCTCAATCATGCTGCGGAAGCAATGGTTTCGGTGTTGCCGGTGATATCAACAACAACCACCGTAACACGGGTGGTGCCGTGGATTCCGGTGAGGCTCACGGTTGCCGGAACGTTAACGGTAACATGAATAGGATGTGCAGAAATTGCGGGAAAGAGGAGGCTAGCGTTTTGATCATGCCGTGTAGGCATCTTTGCCTTTGTTATTTGTGCGGCCCTCTGCTGCAAAATTGTCCGATCTGTAATTCCGCCAAGAACGTTATGGTTCGTGTTAATTTGGTTTCTTGATTTTTTTTTTTTTTGACCCGAGTCCGATACCCGGAATATTTCAATTTTACTGTAAAATTCGCCGAAAGAAAACAAGATTTTGTTTCTTCATTTTATTTTTCTCTCATTTTATTTTTATAATTATTTTTTCCTTTTTAATTTAATTTCTACTAAATACGTCATTATTGGCGCAAAATTTGGGAGTAGGTAACTAGATCTTCTTAATAGTTTTCTCAGAAAACAAAAGGATCCTCTTAATAGTGTAATTGTTTGAAAATAATAAATGAAAAAGAGATAATGGACACAATTAGATATTACTAGTTAGAAGATGAAAGGGTAAGTGGGGGAAATTTTTATTCACAATCTCCGCTTGCACCGATCTGTTGGATTTAAGATACGTGTATAAAAAGATAAATTAATATTTTTTCTTATACACATTTTTACTTTCACAGATCGATACATACGAGCACTCCATTGATAAGCGGTTATAGTAACCCGTGTGCGTATGTAAATTGGTGGGGGTAGGTCCTCCCCTATGAATAGTCGAGTTGGAAAGGAGTTTTGACGGTTGTAGGGTGGAGGTTTAACACCATAATGATTCTTTTTGGAATACAACAATACTTACACGCGTCTGAATTCCTGTGAAATAAATTTTCATAATGATTCTTTTTGGAACAACAATACAGCTACAATGAAAATACATAATCAATTGACACAATGATTATACATCATTAATTATTGTGGCATCTAGATCAATCAACGCAGATATCACAATATTCAATGATGTCGATCATCGTTGTGATACAACGATGAACTACACCATTAATTATTGTGGGACCTACATCAATCAATATATATCTCAAAATAATTAATGATATAGATTATCGCTGTATCAGTTATTTATGTATTTTTATGTAGTATCATTTATCATTTTATTTTATTTTATTTCCTTGTTATAAAAATACAAGTCCATAACTCTGAATGAGTAATAACTTTAGGGTAATCTTAATGGGGCCATGTAATTAACATCATATTTTAGGGAAGCTATTATGTGATTAGGGAATTTGCGGTGAAATGACGGGTGAAACGATCAGAACCACACAATTTAAATACAGAATAAAACGGTGTGGTTTGTATGATGCTACACGGTGTGAAGACACCGTGTAGACACACCACACAATAACTTCCCCATATTTTACCTGTGAAAGTAAAAAGTTAAATGCTTTTATAATTGCCCTAACTTCAACGTTGGGGTTCAACAATTTTTTAAGCCCGGAGGTGCGGTTTTGCTTTGAAGAAGGGTAACAGACAATTCCCGGCAAAAGAAGTCAAAGTCAAGGCTGAGGGGAAGGGAGTGAACGTGGGTGGCATAACACGTGTATGGTTGCATGGAGTGGAGGGTCCGTTTCTTTAAATGAAAACCGAAAGTAGTGCATGTTACATGTGAATGTCCATTTAATAAATAATTTTTTAATGTTATAAACATAATATATATATATATATATATATATATATATATATATATATATATATATATATATATATATATATATATATGATGTGGTTTGAATATTGCAAACGGGTAATCGGATAATTCTAATTAGAAAAATTGTATAAGAACAATGGTATTTGGGCATAATTTTGGACTGAACTCTTGAGAGAGCTGCTTACGTATCCAATTCAAGTAATAAACTGGAATCAAGTCCCCCTCGTACTTCAGGGTCTTCCTTATATAACAGTAGATCGTGTGTCTCTTCCTGGATATGCTTGGAAGTTATTACCGACTATCTTCTGGACGTGGGGTCTACCCACGAGCACGAGCAGTTGAGGTGTTATTGACTCGGTCTTCACCACGTTCAGCCTGTTATTCTGTCCAGAAACCATTCTAGTCAGGACACGGTGGGAGTCCTGCTCCTCTGACTATTCTGTCCAACTTCTTAATCTGGTCAGCACTTGTTGTCCTGCCGTGCCAACCCATTCTCTTAATTATCTAACCTTGGACCTGGCCCACTTGTGGATAACCCGGCCCAATGGACCCATATATCATCAATATATATTGTGGTGTATTTGAAAAGCTAGCTAGAGGGTATGATTTGGGGCTTGAGGCATCTAACACAAGATGTATGTATGAGAAAGTTTGCATTGAGAGGAGGTTTCTTCTAGGAAGCTCCCTTTGATACTCATGTTACTACTGAATCTAACTTTCCAAACATGAACTTAAACATAACTATTGAATTTAAATTCGATCTTGACCAGTTCGAACCCTTTTTGAACTTGAGCGGAATTCGAGCTAATTTCGAGTTAAATATTAGTTTACTTTTAAAAGTGTATGACATATACAAAATAATCTCAATATATTCTATTTAATCTAGTTCGATAATAAAAAAACATTAATCAAAATATGTGAATTAACGATTTAAGCCATTAAGAATTATTCATAAGTTCTCAGAAAAAAGTTTTAATTGTATTGTACGCGCGAGTTAATGAGAGCGTAGAATGAGAGTAATTTTTTTTCCAAATTAAAACCTCTACTACGTCGTATCAAATTAAAGCAAACGAAGCAAAAGACTCGGGTAATTTTTTTTCCAAATAATCAAACATCAAAGAATAGAAAGGCAATATCTAAAGATAGAAGAGAAATGTAGCATTATTACATTGGTAAGAAACCAACGAAATCCAAAGATATGAATACTCCATAAACTAAGAAGTAAATACAAAGTTCCAATAATAATCAAAGTCTAAAGTAAAAACATAAATAAATAACGCTTCAACTCCGGCGTCCTCAAACGTTGTCATCGAAGTCTTCCTCAAACTCTTCGTTACCTATTCGTCTTCTCTTCCCCAAACACATAAATAAACATGCATTTGAGGTAAGTACAATGTACATAGTAAGAAGTAGAAGCTACAATATAATTAAGGTTTATTAACGAGTTTAATAAAAGGATTATCTTTGTGAGACCGACTCAATCTAGGGTTCATTTCACGCCCATCGACATGTCATGATTAAACGTTTCTAACTTAGCTTATCTTGGTTACGTCATTACTCAAAGACACCTTGCATGATGAAAATTCCACCACGAGATATACTTGCCAACTACGGTGATTAGCACCGGTAGTCCCGGGATCTCCCCGACATGCATATACGTTCGATGGATTTCCTTCACTACCCTTCAGCCTTTTAAGCCAGTAGCATTATCCACCTTTTATGAACGTATCACATCACCGATATGAAATAGTGCCTAACCAAGAATAAGTGACGTTTTAGCTTTTACTACACTTATGTAATTATTAATGTACATTAACTAGCCACTTAAGTGTTTTCAGAATAAACTCACCCTATCAACTCTACTTCCTCACTTAAACAGCTAGACATCACATCCTATCAATTACACAGGCGTTGATGAACTCTAGTTCATCAAAGCACAAGCCCTTTCATGCCCTTCCGACGGTCCCGAACTTCAACTCCCTTTAAGAGTACGTCCGGTGCCAGAACCAAACGAATTAGAAACTCAATCGGGGCTTGTTCATATTTAATTAATGTTATTAGATCATGAAACAATGTTCAAAATCTTATTACATAGCTTAAACAAAGTTTTATTAAAAACTGGGGGCAATGCTTGCACATCCTCATGGAATGCGTAGGCATTCCATGTCTAAAAACTTGCTGTAACTCTCTGTTCAAACAATTCGTGCGTATTGTTCCCAATGCGTACGCATTCCCTGACCAGAACCTAATCTGAAAGACACTGCCCAACCATTGTGTGCGCTTGCTTGCGCGTTGACAGCCAATGCGTACGCATTCTACGCAGAAAAACCATAATAACCAGATTTTCATCTCTCTACGATCTCTACTCGATTCCAAACATATTGTACATGATTTATAATAGAAAAACACAACTTTCTCAGATCTTAACATCACTTAATCCATAATCAATATCTAAATAGAACCTTGATATGAAAACACTTCAAAAACATTACCTAACTACTCTAAAACATAATTAGATTGTAGGAAGAGCTTCTTACCATTTAGCAAGCTAATTCCAAATCCAAATCTCAGAAAAACCAGTAAAACTGATCCACTTTTCTACAGAAAAACATGTGTGACAAATCCAAACTTAGATTAGATTCGATCACACGTTTCTAAACGTACAAAGCTACGAATTGATGAGTTTGAATCCATCAAACTCGAACAAGAACAGAAATAGGGCTTAAACATACCTTGACAAAGGTCCAACTTTCTAGTATTGAATCGACGCTCTTTTCACGCCGATTCCGTTGTTCTACTCTGATCTGAAAACGATTAAGAATCGACTTAGAAACTGAAAGAAAACCTCTCAGCCCTAAGCCTTGCTCTTACATGCAGAATATGAAGTTTAGGAGGTGGAAAATCTCAAAAGGTTAGGGAAACTGATTGGTTTTATTTTCCTTAAATAGGAAAAATCCAATAATTAACCTAAATCCTTATTTTCCTTAAATACCCTTACTAATCAGATTTTCTTTTCCTTAATATATATATACAACTTGACATATATACATATATTTAATAAAATACTTAAACTCCAAGTAAAAGGAACCGAACCTAATATTTCGTTTTCGCAAAATGGCACGTCTGCCATTTCCCGAAAATCGGAATATTACATTCATTCCCCCTTAAAGGGAGTTTCGTCCTCGATACTAGAACATATCTGGTAAGTCCATAAAATCTGGAAACTCGTTGATCATGTCATCTTCCACTTCCCAAGTTGCCTCCTCGGGTAAATGGTTGCTACATCGTACCAAAACCAAAGGAATCAGCCGTATCTTAACCATCTTTTCCTTCCGGTCCAAAATTTGATCGGTCTCTCATCATAAGCTAGATTATCTTGAAGAACTTCCGGATCAACCGTAGTTTCAACATCACTCTTCGACAAACACTTCTTCAACATCGAAACATGAAACACATTATGGACTCTTGACATTGATTCCGGTAGCTTAAGCTTATAAGCCAAAGCTCCAACTCTTTCCAGAATCTCAAAAGGTCCAACATATCTAGGGCTTAGCTTTCCCTTTTGTCCAAAACGTTTCACTCCCTTCATTGGTGAAGCTCGTAGATAAACTCTCTCACCGACTTCAAACTCTAAATGCCTTCTTCTAACATCGGCCCAGCGTTCTACATCTTCTTCCGTACAAAGCTTCAAACGGAGGCATGCCAATGCTTGCGTGATAACTGTTGTTGTAGGCAAACTCCGCTACAGGTAGGTAATCATCCCATGATCCGCCCACTTCCAAAACACAAGCTCTCAACATATCTTCAAGTGTTTGGATGGTTCTTTCTGACTGCCCATCTGTCTGAGGATGAAAGGCCGTACTCAAATCCAACCTCGTACCAAAAGCTTGCTGCAAACCTTTCCGAAACCGACTAAGGAACCGACTATCTCGATCCGAGACTATTGAGATAGGTACTCTGTGTAACTTCACTATATTATCCAAGTATAGTGAGGTCATCTTTTTCAAGGGCATATCAACCTTAAACGGTAAGAAGTGAGCGGATTTGGTCAATCTATCCACGATCACCCAAATCGCATCATGTCCTCCTCTTGTATTAGGCAAACCGGTGATGCGTGATCTTATCCCATTTCCATTCAGGGATTTCCAATGGCTTAAGCATCCCCCCTGGTGTTCTATGCTCTGCCTTAACCTTCTGGCAAGTATCACATTCTGCTACAAACTAAGCTATTTCCACTTTCATCGAGGGCCACCAAAACTTTTCCTTTAAGTCTCTGTACATTTTAGTAGCTCCTGGATGAACCGCAAATGCAATCCTATGTGCCTCTTCCATAACTCTTTGTCTTAAATCACTAACATTGGGCACACACAACCGATCCTGGTACCAAAGGTTTCCATTCTTATCTAACACATAGCCAACTGTAGGCTTTTCTCTTGCAACAGGCTTCAAATCAACCAGAACTAGATCTTCATCTTGCTTCTCCTGAATATCATCCATCAACTCCGATCTTACTAACAACGGTGCCACAAACTGTCGGTCTTCAATCTGATCAAAACTTCGGATTCTCAGCCCATCTAACCTCTCTGCCATATCTTCAACGCTTGAAACTGCAAACACCGGTTTTCTGCTCAAAGCATCAGCCACTACATTGGCTTTACCCCGATGGTTCTGAATATCCAAATCGTAATCCTTTACTAACTCTAACCATCACCTCTGCCTCATATTCAGATTCTCCTGAGTGAAGAAATACTCTAAACTTTTGTGGTCGGTGAAAATCCTAGCCTTAACTCCATACAAGTAGTGCCTCCAGGTCTTTAAGGCAAACACTATTGCTGCCAACTCTAAGTCATGTGTTGGGTAATTCTTTTCATGCACCTTTAACTGTCTTGATGCATAGGCAATTACTTTTCCTCCTTGCATCAACACACAACCTAAACCCTGTCCCGAAGCATCTGTAAAAACGTCGTAGTTATCAAAGATCTCCGGAACTGCCAAAATTGGGGCTGTAGTCAACTTCTTCTTCAACGTTTGAAAAGCCTCTTCACACTCACTGGTCCACTCAAACTTCACATTCTTTTTAGTGACCCGAGTAAGTGGTGTAGCTATCCTTGAGAAATCATGTATAAACTTCCTATAATAGCCAGCCAAACCGAGAAAACTTCTAACCTCTGAAATTGTAGTCGGTCTGGACCACTTCTCAACTGCTTCAATCTTTGCCGGATCAACCTTGATGCCATGTCCAGAAATGACATGACCCAAGAAACTAACTTGATCCAACCAAAAGTCGCACTTGGAAAACTTAGCATACAATTGGTTCTCCCTTAAAGTATCCAACACTATCCTTAAGTGTTCTTCATGTTCCTTCTCATCCTTTGTGTATACTAGGATGTCATCTATGAATACTATCACAAACTTGTCCAAGTATGGCATGAAAACACGCTGCGTTAAATCCATAAATGCAGATGGAGAATTAGTGAGTCCAAAAGGCATGACTAAGAACTCATAATGTCCATACCTCGTACTGAAAGCCGTCTTCGGTATATCTTTTACCCTGATCTTCAACCAGTGATAACCCGACCTAAGATCAATCTTAGAAAACACACTCTTCCATTGTAATTAATTAAACAAATCATCAATCCTTGGTAAGGGATACTTATTCTTGATGGTGAGGTTATTCAATGCTCTGTAGTCTATACACATCCTCATGCTACCATCCTTCTTCTTGACAAACAACACTGGGGCTCCCCAAGGTGAGGTACTAGGCAGAATTATGTTCCTTTCAAGCATATCCTTAAGTTGAGCCTTCAACTATTTCAATTCAGCCAGTGCCATTTTATAGGGTGCCTTAGCAACTGGTGCCGCTCCTGGCATCAACTTGATCTCAAACTCGATCTCTCTATCCGGCATGTTTCCCTGTAACTCTTCCGGAAACACTTCTGGGTATTCCTTTACTACAAGGGATTCCTCTAACTTAGGCTTTACTTGTTCCACATCCACTCTGTACAACAAGTAGCCTTCACAACCTTTCTGACAAGCTCTTATCGCCTTAACCGCTGAAATTATAGGGTGACGCTTCTTACTTGGCTTGTAAACATTACCTTGATAAGTCTTATCTGATTTCTCGGGTATCTTAAAGGTCACTCTCTTTTCTCTACAATCTAAGTGAACAAAATTCTTGGATAGCCAATCTATTCCAAGAATTACATCGAAATCCGAAAAGTCTAAAACCGTAAAGTCGCTTTTGCAATGATACGTTCCTACTCGTACATCCACTTGAGGCATCAACTTGTCTACCTTAGTCATTTTTCCTAAAGGTGTTGTTATTTCTAAAGTGTTTCTTAAAGTTTCCATTGGTAAGTTAAGCTTCTTAGCTACCCTAGTTGACACAAAATTGTTAGACGCTCCAGTGTCGAACAAAGCCGTAACCGCTAAGTTGTCTAATATTATTGTACCGATGATGTAAATTCATTTATTTAAATAAAAATACAACATGATTTAAATCGTGCTATAAAGTACTCTAATAAATCAAAATAACAATAAAGGTACCTGAAATAACATTATCATCCGGTCCTGCATACTCTGCATCCACGGCGAAAACTCGAACTGGGCGACTTGGGCCGCCTTTTCCACTTCCTTGATTTTGAGTTCCTTTCAACGCCATTAACGACTGAAAGCTTGTCCTAGAAGGTCTCAACTTCCAACACCTTGTTCAACATTCAGCCATGTTTCTTGGTGTACTTCCCAACCTTCCCGCTTGGATCACATTAAACAAACCATTCTTGAACAACTGAAACTGCATTATTCCACTTTTACTCGGTGCACTCCACACCGGAAGGTACTTCCTTATGTTTACAATCCATGTAAACAAAATTCTTGGATAGCCGACCTATACCAAGAATTACACCATGATTCTTAAGATTCAAAACTATAGGGTCCTTTTCCTCTTCGTCTTTTTCAACGGTAAACTCTAACATGATCATCTACATCTTCTAGATGAACCACAACTACTAGACCCCCATCTTGAACCAAACCACTCTCTTCATGCTGGGCCCTAGAACTTCCGATCCCAAACTTATCAACACGAGTATCTCTGAGGTTACCTAACATTCTGAAAGATCAGGAAGGATCAAAATGTTACTATGTGGTCTAAAGAGATCTTATCTTAAGGAAGGAAGCCTAAAAGACGCTTCACTCTGATGCAAACTGTAACTCCCCGTTCCCGGACACCGAGTCCTTATCCGGAAAAGGAATGTTCGGCACGTATAAAATAGAATAAATTTCACTTTATACGTAAGCCTCTACTACATCGTATCAAATTAAAGCAAACGGAAGCAAAAGACTCGGGTAATTTTTTTTCCAAATAATCAAACATCTAAGAATAGAAACTCAATATCTAAAGATATAATAGAAATGTAGCATTATTACATTGGAAAGAAACCAACGAAATCCAATGATACGAATACTCCATAAACTAAGAAGTAAATACAAAGTTCCAATAATAATCAAAGTCAAAAGTAAAAACATAAATAAATAACGCTTCAACTCCGGCGTCCTCAAACGTCGTCATCGAAGCCCTCCTCAAACTCTTCGTTTACTTGTTCGTCTTCTCTCCCCCAAACACATAAATAAACATGAATTTGAGGTAAGTACAATGTACATAGTAAGAAGTAGAAACTACAATATAATTAAGGTTTATTAACAAGTTTAATAAAAGGATTATCTTTGTGAGACCGACTCAATCTAGGGTTCATTTCACTCCCATCGACATGTCATGACTAAACGTTTCTAACTTAGTTTATCTTGGTTATGTCATTACTCAAGGACACCGTGCATGATGAAAATTCCACCACGAGATATACTTGCCAACTACGGTGATTAGCACCGGTAGTCCCGGGATCTCCCCGGTATGCATATACGTTCGATGGATTTCCTCGACTACCCTTCAGCCTTTTGAGCCAGTAGCGTTGTCCACCTTTTATGAACATATCACATCACCGATATGAAATATTGCCTAACCGAGAATAAGTGACATTTTAGCTTTTACTACACTTATGCAATTAATGTGCATTAACTAGCCACTTAAGTGTTTTCGGAATAAACTCACCTTATCAACTCTACTCCCTCACTTAAACAGCTAGACATCACATCCTATCAATTACACAGACGTTGATGAACTCTAGTTCATCAAAGCACAAGTCCTTTCATGCCCTTCCGACGGTCCCAAACTTCAACTCCTTTAAGAGTACGTCCGGGGCCGGAACCAAACGCATCAGAAACTCAATCGGGGCTTGTTCACATTTAATTAATGTTATTAGATCATGAAACAACATTTAAAATCTCATTACATAGCTTAAACAAAGTTTTATTAAAAACTGGGGGCAATGCGTGCGCATCCTTATGGAATGCGTACGCATTCCATGTCTAAAAACCTGTTGTAACTCTCTGCTCAAACAATGCGTGCGCATTGTTCCCAATGCGTACACATTCTCTGACCAGAACCTAAACTGAAAGACACTGCCCAACCAATACGTGCGCATTCCCTTGAATGCTTACGCATTGATCCTGCTGGAATTAACCTAGGCAATCCTGTAACAGGAATGCGTGCGCATTGCTTGCCAATATGTACGCATTCTATGCAGAAAAACCCTAATAACCTTATTTTCATCTCTCTACGATCTCTACTCGATTCCAAACATATTGTACATGATTTACAACAGAAAAACACAACTTTCTCAGATCTTAACATCCCTTAATCCATAATCAACATCTAAATAGAACCTTGATATGAAACGCTTCAAAAACATTACGTAACTACTTTAAACCATAATTAGATTGTAGGAAGAGCTTTTTACCTTTTAGCAAATTAATTCCAAATCCAAAACTCAGAAAAACTGCAGTAAAACTGATCCTCTTTTCTGCAGAAAAACATGTGTGATAAATCCAAACTTTGATTAGATTCGATCACACGTATTTAAACAAGAACAGAACTAGTGCTTAAACATACCTTGACAAAGCTCCAACTTTCTGGTATTGAATCGACGCTCTCTTCACGACGATTCCATTGCTCTACTTTGATCTGAAAACGATTAAGAATCGACTTAGAAACTGAAAGAAAATCTCTCAGCCCTAAACCTTGCTCTCACACGCAGAAGATGACATTTAGGAGGTGGAAAATCTGATTCAAAAGGTTTGGGAAACTGATTGGGGTTTATTTTCCTTAAATAGGAAAAATCCAATAATTAACCTAAATCCTTATTTTCCTTAAATACCCTTACTAATCAAATTTTCTTTTCCTTAATATATATATATATATATATATATATATATATATACAACTTGACATATATACATATATTTAATAAAATATACTCAAACTCCGAGTAAAAAGAACCGAACCCAATATTTCGTTTTCGCAAAATGACACGTCTGCCCTTTCCCGAAAATCTGAATATTACACAAACAATATTCAAATTAAGCCTATTTAATCTTAAACCGTATTATACTGAGCTATTCCAATAAAATGTCGAAACGAACACAAATCACCCTGCTCATCTACACCCTAGCAAAGAAGTATGTTGCTTAAGATCTTGTTTAAAAGTGTTGGGTATTTAAGAATTACCTACATGAATCTATGGTTCATGTATTTTATTTGATTAGATTAAATTTTGGTTTGATCAAACATATGAATTAATGGATTAGAATACCATTTCTACCCCTCCAATCCAAACATACAATGGCGGACCTACATACAGCTAAAGGGAGCAACAGCCCCTCTCAATTTGAAAATATTTCATTGATATATATATATTATGCATGTTGTTTGCCTCCTCATTGATTTTTTATTTGTCTCTTTTTCAAAAATATTATTGCCCCCTTACCCGAAGTCCTGTGTCCGCCAGTGCAAACATACCTAACAATACTTGTAATATCCCGATTTTTCAAAAAGGGCATCCTTGTATTTTCACGAAAAATCTGAATATTAGGTGTGGAATTAAAAGAGGAAAAAAGGGGTAATAAGGATTTAATTAATTAATTGGGATTATAAAAGGAAAACTAATCATAAATTAATTTATAGTTCTACGTAAAAATCATGTAAGAGTGACGCAAGTTTTGAAAAAAATAAGAGGAGAGACTTTCGAATCTCTAGGCTAATCCGTTGATCGTTTCCAGAGACTCTTCAAGGGAAAAACGATCATCTCAAGGCAAGGAAGTTTTTGATACCGACAATCCCTAAAGCCGTTAACGTAAGTTTTTCCCCCATCGTTCTTGGTGTTGAGTTTTTCTGAGTTGATTTTCGTAGTGATCAGTTTTGGTTCGAATCGTTGTAGGTTCGGAGTTCTAAAGTTTAACCTTTTCAAGGTTTTGGTAGCGTGGATCGTAGTAGCTCGCAATTTAAGGTAACGTGGTGTTCTTATCGTATGATTAAGGTGTTGTAAAGTTATAGAGCAATTTGTATGTTTATTTTCGTTGTTTATGATCTGTTTAAGTTGGAGTTTGGGGAGGAATTGGGTTGGAAATCGTATTTCAACAGTTGCAGATTTCTGGGAAAACCCCAGGCAAACGAGCGTTTGCACGAGGGCAAACGGGCGTTTGCGATCGTTACAATTCAAACGAGCGTTTGGGGTTTATGGACAAGCGTTTGAGGGTTTGACATTTGATACAAGATGTGGCCTTTTTTCACGAACGGGCGTTTGAGGAGTAGTAAACGTTCGTTCAAGGCAAACGTGCGTTTACGGGGTGTCGAACGTGCGTTTGACCTGTTTATTCCGTTTTTTTTTTACTGTTTTATCGTGTCAGCTTGGTTTCAGGCTTTATAATTATGTCCTTACTGCTTAACCTTATGTGACAAAGCCTTGAACAAGCTTTTGATGCGTTTAGTTCCGGCACCATATGGATTCCCTAAAAAGATGAAGTGTGGGACCGTCTAAAGCTTCGGATTTGCCTTGTGCTTCGATAAGCTAGGGTTTATCGATGTCAGTGTATGTGCTAGGTTTTGTTAGAGTCTAGTGGTCTTAAGAAGAGGGAGTAGACTGATAGGCGAGCCTTTTATGTGAATCAACTTAGGTGGCTAGTTAAACATCTAATCAAACGTATGTGTTAGATTAATAATATTAAACATCATGCAATACTTGGTAAGGCATAGTACAATATCGCGATGTGTTCTCTGACTAGACAAAGTAGACTGTACCCACGCCGGTCAATCGATTGGCTAGATAAAGCGTCTGGTGCACTCTGCCGGTCATCACACTATCGGGACTCAGATATTCTCGGGGCTACTAGAGCGTGTCTCTAAGTAGGTTGCACCAGTTGTCCTAGTACATCCTATTACTAGGCGTAGTGCCCTTGTTATTCATGATGTAACCAACTTGAGCTAAGCTAGATAACTTTGGAACCTCATGTTATGCTATGAACATAATATGCTAGTTAGCTAGGGCTAATAATGGAATGAATTAATAAAAGACGGTGTTGCTTTTTTTTTCTTTATGAGACCGACGTTATACGATCTTCTACGCGTTACTAAGTACTTATGTACTTACCCCGTTACTTTATGTTTGTCTTTCTCTTTCCCCAAAGAAGATGAACTTTCTAATGTTGATGAGTTCTTCGACGATGACGTGTGAGATGGAGCTCTCGAAGACTTAGTTTCTTTAGTTTTGGTTTCTTTCAATAAAGTTGTTGATTCAAGTTCAAACAATGTTGTCTTTCTTTTGGATTAGTACCGTTTGAGTTCTTTTGGATTTGGATGTTGGATGATTTATTTTCTTTATTGGATTTAGTTTTCGCAGCATTGAAAACGGTGTGTTCGATCTTTTGTTTTCCGAGTCGTTTTATCTTCCGCGTCGTTTTAGTTCTGATGTATGACGTAAGGCTTACATATATTATTGAATTTATTTGATAATATTTGTGCCGAGCGCTCTTTCCGGATAAGAACTCGGTGTCCGGAAACGGGGTGTTACAATACTAGTATATTGCTAAGTATAAGTAGAAGAACAATGAATATTTACATGATAAAATATTATGAATTTATGAATGATACAGACAAGAAAAGGAAGGTAAGAGCATTTACATCAGAATCCCTAAAATAATATAAAATAATACATATCTTTATTTTACAACATCATAATTTAAAACACTTCACAACAATATCTCTATCTCTATCTTTATACCAAATACCATTAAAATAGAGATAATGCTCCACAAATAAGGATATACTATTTATTGACTCTAAAAATAAATAGAGATGATGCATTTATAGTGGAGGTATTTGAGGAAATTTTTATTCTTTATCCTTTATCCTTTATCGTTCTTTTAAAGATAGAACACGGTGTAAGACTTCTGATACGAATGCCCTAAAAAAAAAAAAAAAGAATGCTTTATATCTCTCTATATATAGAAATACTACAACCGGTCGCATAAGAAAAAGAACCTGACGGTTCGGTTCTGGTTAGATCAATATTAAAATAATAACAACTGTTGGATTGATTCGACGCACTATTACCATTGTGTACAATAAAAAATATTTTAACCTCTCAAACAGGTAAACAGTCATCCATTAAACACAAAAACAAAAAACAAAAAATCAGCAATCACGCATTTTTTTTTCATCACAAATTTTTTTGGTCCTACAGTTTCTTCACCATGGCTTGCTGTTTTTTTTTTTTTTTTTTTTTTTTTTTTCAAATTTCCACATTCGTATACTTTCATTGTTCTCTTTTTCTTGTACCCTTTTTTTTTCCTTCAAAATTCTTGTTCTTCCATTATATTTCGATGCTCTTTAATTTCGTTTCGGATGATTCCGCACAACGAATTGGTATCAAAGCCATTGTTTGTTCAGAAACCCGACACAAGAAACTGCTCAAAATCGATTTCTATTTATTCCATTGTATAGTTCTAGACTTTTGGAGTCCAACGCAACAAACGGTGCGAAAAACGGACCTTGAAATTGCTAGATATCATTGGTCAAAGTTGTTGTTTTTTTCTTATTGTTTGCAGAATTACCGGGTGAAGAAGACAGGTCTGACCCGACCGTTGACCCGACCCGGTTAAAGAGATTAAATGATTGATTAGATGTGTTATTATACACATTAACTATGGTGTTCTAAAAAAATATCCAACGTACATGATTATTTATAATTTTTTCAACGGAAAAAAACTGGACAATTAAAAACTGAACTGTAGCCGCTCTCCTCTCTATATACTCTTTCATTAATTTACTTGTTAGTTTTTTACCTTCACGTCACTATGTTGCATTATTATTATTATATTATTTGAATAGTAATCCTTTCTCTGATTTGACACATTTTTCCTCCTCTATTTATCAAAGAAATCACATAGACTCAAACTAGATGTAGAGATTTTGAGTTGAATAGTCGACATTACTATTCCACTCAAACTTTGCATATCAATGATCTCAATTTATTATTTGGTTGAGAACATTGTCTATATATGCTCCAAAATATATGATAATGAATAAAATAATTGACAGATGATCAAGATATATGTTTAGATTAATTTCCTAACAACAAAGGTGTTTAAAATTGTAGTAGTAGTAGATCTTAGTATTAGTTTAACATACCTGAATAAAATATGAAATGGAATATTATTCTTTCTTTATGGGAAGATCACGTATTTTTATTTCTGAAAATTACTATAATCAAAAGTTATATGCAAATTCTTACCCAATCAATCGTTGTATTAAAAATTGTAATGTACCTAAAGAAATCACCTTATATCAACTATCGCGAATGGTGTTGAAATGAATGAAGGAGTCAGAAATTTATCATTGAATAGGCTCATGGACTATCCATGTATGGTCGGGTGGACTGTATTAACATAGATAACTGACTATGTTCGACTGGATTATATAAATTTTTTGGTGTACCAAATATGACAACTGGATGGGCTTAGCCACCCTAAGCTCTCTATGTGGCTATGTCTTTGGTCGAAACACTTGTATCAATCTGTTTTGATTCCGTACATTTCAGTATTATACGTGCCACCTAGACAACTTGCTGCTTAGTGTCTGTCTCTGTTGAATTTTAACAAGAACATGATATTTGAACTAAAAACTCAATGAATCAAAACAATTACTCGGAATTTCTCCATGAACGAAAATGAAGAAGATGAAGAAATTCCAAATAGAAAAAAGGCGGGAAACATTAATCTGAAAGATTGCAGTTAATGAGTTGAATCAAAACATAATTTGGACTTCTTTGTTTGTTTCTACAGCGGTTAATCGAGTTTATATAGAGTGAGGAGCTGCAACTTGTTGTAACAAACTCAACTCCAAATTCCTAACTAACTTTTGCTTAAGTTTTCGACCTAAGTCCTCAATGAGCCCGAAGCACTTTCAACTATGTCCAAAACACTTTTACCGTCACAATAAAGGGGCACAGTATCAGTGTAATGGATATGAAAATCCTTGAGCAAATAGAGAAGCCATTGGATTTCATAGGTTGTAACAACCATGGCTCTGTATTCTGCCTCACTTGAACTCCTAGAGACACTAGGTTGTTTCTTAGATTTCCAAGAGATCAATGCCTTTCCAAGGAATACCAGATATCCAGTAGTAGATATCCTAGTTTTAGTGCATCCTGCCCAATCAGAATCACTGAAGGCTTTTAAGGAAATAGATCCCTAACTAGGAAAGAATAATCCCTTGCCAGGAGAAGATTTTAGGAATCTTAGCAGTCTGTGTGCTGACTTGAGGTGTGCTTCATTTGGTTTGGACAGAAATTGACTTAGTTGTTGAAATGAAAATGCTATGTCTGGTCTTGTGTTGCCTAAATATAGCAGCTTTCCTACAAGACTTCTATATGTAGTGTCTGATTCCAGAAGTGGAGCTTCTACTTCTGTGAGGTTTTATGATGTGTCCATAGGTGTGGCCATTGGTTTGCAATCAGCAAAGCCAAATTCCTTTAACAAATCTAGGCAGTACTTCCTTGGATTGATGACAATACCACTGCTTGATCTAGCCACTTTAAACCCTAGAGAGTATTTGAGAGTACTAAGGTCATTTATGGTGAATGCAAAATGTAAGAGATCCTTTAGAAATTGTATCTCTTCCATGTTGCTGCCGCCTACCACAATATCATCTACATAGACCAGTAAGGCTACAAACTTGCCACCCTTTCCCCTTGTAAACAGGCTGTGATCATTTTGAGATTGTGTATAGCCAAGATCTATTAGCTTTTGTGTTAACTTTGCATTCCATTGTCTGCTGGCATGTCTCGATCCATATAAAGATCTATTAAGTTTGCAGACAAGGCCATTTGTTGCTAACCCTTCAGGTGGCTTCATGTAAACTTCTTCTTCCAAGTCTCCACGTAGGAAAGCATTGTTGACATCTAGTTGGTGAAGATACCAATTCTTTTGAGCTGCTAATGCCATAAAAAGTCATATTGTTGTTTGTTTGGCAACTGGAGAGAAAGTTTCTAGAAAATCATTGCCTTCAGACTGTGTAAACCCTTTTGCCACCAGTCTTGCTTTAAATCTTTCCACACTTCTATATGCTTCTCTTTTTGATTCTGAATACCCACTTGCATTCTATTGGTCTTACTCCTTTTGGTAAATGAACCAAAGACCAAGTATGTGTTTTGTCCAAAGCTTGTAATTCCAGATTCATTGCCTCTTGCCACCTGGGGGTCTGAAGCTGCTTCTTTGTAAGATGCAGGTTCTCTTTCAATATTGAGACTGCCAATAAAACCCTGATAAGTGGAAGAAATGTTAGCATAGGAGATAACATGATCTAGCACAAATGTAATCAATCAAATAGGATGGAGTGGATCTTTGTCTAGTAGATTTTCTAAGTGGTGGTTCATTAGAACTGTGTGTCAAAGATCCCGTTGACTATTGTGTAGGTTCAGGATCATTTGATGGATTAATTGTAGAGTGATCATATGAATCATTATGATGATCTGTGGGCAATGGCAGACATATGTCTGATGAATTATCATATTTTGATATATCAAAGAAAGGAAAAATAGTCTCATGAAAAACCACATCTCTAGAAACTGAAATGTTTCTAGTGTGAAGATCCATAACCCTATAGCCTTTGATATGGGGTTCAAAACCTAAGAAGACAGATTTTGTACTTCTATCTTCAAATTTGCCCCTGCCGTGAGAGAAAGTAGAAATAAAACAAAGACATCCAAAAACTTTAAGCATATCATAGTTAGGATCTGGATTATACAGAATATAATGTGGTGTTTTGTAGTAATGGTGAAGGTATGATGTTGATAAGATGAACAACATGTGAAACACAGTAGTGCCAATATTCAACATGAACATTAGACTGAATCCTAATGGCCCTGGCTACATTCAATATATGCTGATGTTTTCTTTCAATCAAACCATTTTGTTGGGAGTTCTAACACAAGCCATTTGGTGTACTATGCCTTTTTGTCTATAAAAGGATTTCATGGTGAATTCAGCTCATTAATCAGATCTAATAGTCTTTACACATCTATCAAACTATGTCTGGACAAAAACACAAAATTGTTTTAACAATTCACATGCCTGATCTTTTGTTTTCATGAAAAAAATCCATGTGAATGTACTATAATCATCCATAATAGATAAAAAAAAATAAGCATGTCCATCTACAGAAAGCACTCAATTTGGACCCCAAATATCTACATGAATTAGATCAAAACATTTCAAAGTAGTGGATGTACTAACAAGAAATCTGAGTTTCTTTTGTTTTGCCAAAGGGCAAACATTACAATCATGATCAGGGATCTTTATTCTATTATTAAAAGTCATTAAAACTTTCAATCTTTCACTAGAAGGATGTCCTAGTCTATAGTGTGATAAGTTCTTAAAAAGTCGAATAATTCTAGATGTTTTGGACTCAATTTGGTGTCGTATGTTATTATTTTGTGATGTTTTTATCCTTTTTGGGCTAGATTACTGCGGATGATTGAATTATTGCAGGATGATTCGAGATTAGAAGAAAAAGGCCCAAAAAGCGAGCTAAAGTGGAAGAGTTCAAAAACCAGCTACTGTCACACCCAGGGTGTGACAGTTTCCAGAAATCTGATCCTGGCCAACGAAATATTCTGATTGGTGGAAACTTTCACCAACGTATTTTCCTTCAAATTGGCGTGTTTTTCATTGAAAATGAGGAGTCCACACACTAGAAGAGTCCAAGATTGATAGATATTTGATTTTAGAGATTTTCTTGATTAAATTAATTATGGAAACTTATTATATGATGTAATTATCCCCTTTTTATTCTTTTAAGTGGTACAAATCATCATACACGCCTCCTTGATCAAATTATTCTCGACTTTTGCCTTCTCCTCTTCATCATCTTCTCCCATCCCCAAGAACAAGGATTTTTAGGTTTTAAGAAATTCAAGAACGAGGCTTTTTCGAGGTTTGATTATTTATGCAATACTTTGACGGTTTCTTTCTATCTCCTTTCTCCTTTAT
The DNA here is from genome assembly GCA_036785695.1 of Gentiana straminea. Lineage (NCBI taxonomy): Eukaryota > Viridiplantae > Streptophyta > Magnoliopsida > Gentianales > Gentianaceae > Gentiana > Gentiana straminea. Next base: position 19,282,741 of record JAVUPR010000266.1, on the reverse strand, counting down.
TCTATTTATTTATTTTTCTTGTCAAAGTATGAATTATATGGTTGATTCTTGGAATCTTGATATGTTACGAGAATAAATATTGGTTTCTTGGATTAGGAAAAGCCCTGCGATGATTATATAGTTCTAAAGATACAATCTTTTCATTGATAGGATTTTTGTCATGTTTATGAATTTGATCTTGTATGCTTATTCATGTAATTTTCCGGAAATAATATCTTGAAGGAGTGAATGACCGTAGGATTGCATGAGAAACTCCATTCGATTAATTGATGACAAAAAAAGTATTAATTAATCGATAACCTAGAAACCAAGATCGAATCTTTAGGGATTTCTTGAATGAAAATTAGGTTAAACCTAAAGTACGTGGCCCTTTAATTATGGTAATTCAATGGATCTAATTTTATTCATCATTGTAGGAAACTGAATGTTGGATAAAATTAGGTACAATAACGATAATAGTTCGAAAGAATGTTTACGTGTAATATTTGATAATTGGTCTTCATAAATGGAAGATTCATATTGATAGATAGATTGTTGAAATTCTGTGTAGACAACGCCGTAGTGGATCCGAAATCCAAGAAATGCCTTTAAACCTTGAATTCTATTACCTAAATCTTGAAGTTCTTGGCTCGTAGTTTTATTATCTTTATTTTATTTAATTTTAGGATTCGTAGATAAAAACCTCCAAGAATTTGATTCGTCTAGCTAATAAAAATCAGGAATTGTTTGGTGATTGACTACAAGTCCCTGTGGGATCGACATCCTAAGTACTACTTTATAAGCCGTACGCTTGCAGTAGCATTTAGTGATTATATTGAAAATCACACAACATAGTGCCACATATAATTATTGGACAATGAACAAGAATTGCAGACACCATGATGTATAGTACCAGAAGTTGTACAAATAGCATCTGTCAAAGTATTTGTGTCTACTGCTTCAAGAATGTATAATCCATTTTGAAGGTTAGCTGTACCAATCTTTCTCGTAGTTGGTAGTGCCTGCACATGACAACCATTAGCACAAAAAACAACAAATAAACTATTGTCAGCAGATAACTTTCTGACAGAAATCAGATTATAATTAAAAGTAGGTATGCAAAACACATGGTGCAGTGTGATATGATTATTAATTTTGACATCACCAGTGTATGTAACCCTTACTGATGAACCATTTGGCAATTTGACATATAAATTGTTAGCAATTTGAACATTGCACATGTGTTTTAAAGAAAAGGTGATATGGTCAGTAGTCCCTGAATCCATGATCCATTGGACTAAACTGCTCTTGATACCTTGGCCTTGAGATCCACTGCCTGCAACCATCACTACTGCATTGCATTGAGCATTCTATGACTGCAGATTCTGGATCAAACATAACAAATGTTAATACTGTGACTTGTTAATAGATGTATCTCCAGAATTATGGCCCTGATTAGGTTGATGCACATTGCAAGAATTTGGTTCCTCAAGATTTTCATCACATGCTACATTATTTGCCATTGATGCTCCTGTACCTCTTCCATACCCTTTGAAATTTGGTGGAAAACCATATTTCCTGTAGCATTTGTCTATAGTATGCCCCTATTTTCCACAGTAGGTACAATAGGGCTTCGTATTATTGCCTTGAAAACCTCTTCCATTACTATAACCTGATTGCAATCTGCTTCTGCAAACTGATCAGACTTGGTAACAAGTGCCACAAAATCTGTGCTATTGTAATTAAGCTGATGCTCATGATTTAATGCCATAACAAAGGCAGATTTAATGTCTGGAAAAGGTAATGTCATCAATACTTGTGACTTTGCATTATTGAAATTGCCATTCAACCCCTTAACAAATATTGTAGTGTAAGCATTATCATAATACTCTCTGATAATCTGTAAAGGAGGGCAAACACAAGGGGTAATAGGTTTTAGAACAAGATATTGATCCTATAGAGACTTCAATTTCGTATAATAATATGTGACTGATAAGTTTCCTTGCTTGGTTTTCACAATTTCTTCTTCAAGATTTGATATCCTGTATGCATTTTCTCTCCCAAATCTGTCTTGTAAATCAGTCCAGATCCCCCTCGCAGTGTCAATACATGACACTCTCACCTACTGAAGGAATCATCGAGTTTATAAGCCAAGAATGAACCAAATCATTCACCTGCATCCAGTTTGTACATCCCACATCTTCAACATTTGACATGGTCTAAGAACCATCCACAAGATTGAGTTTACCACGAGAAGACAAAACCTTAGTCATTGCCCTCTTCCAATGATTGTAATTGTCCACCCCTTTGAGTAATGGACACACAATAACCAGACTGGGATTCTCAAGATTGTTCCCAGAAAATCAGAAATCGCATGAGCAGCCATTGAAGAAACTTCAAGAAACTGAAGACAAGAACTATGAATTTTGACAGAGACCAATCAACGGAACTCAGTTAGCTCTGATACCATGTTGGATTTTAACAAGAACATGATATTTGAACTAAAAACTCAATGAATGAAAACAATTACTCAAAATTTCTCCATGAACGAAAATGAAGAAGATGAAGGAATTCAAAAAAGGAAAAAGGCGGGAAACATTAATCTGAAAGATCACAGTTAATGAGCTGAATCAAAACATAATTTGGACTTCTTAATTTGTTTCTACAGCGGTTAATCGAGTTTATATAGAGTGAGGAACTGCAACTTGCTATAACAAACTCAACTCCAACTTCCTAACTAACTTTTGCTTAAGTGTTCGACCTAAGTCCTCAATGAGCCCAAAAACTTGTTCTTCAGTCCTTTATATCTCAACAGTCTCACCCATATAGCTTTGTGGATGAAATAATCGATAGATAAATCTCCGTGGTTCAAGTTTCAAAAAATGTTTGTACACTTGTTATTGCTCATAAAAGCCGACGTTTATTTTTATGAAATCAAAATCCAACGCGACACATAGCTCAAACTCAAAGGCAATGCTACAACGCTGCTGCTATGCTTGAGCCCCAAACTCCAAAATCAAATAGTTGCAAGATACCTTTGTTAAATAGGCTGGCGAGCGAGACTGGGTCCAACATTGCAAATTAAGTTTTGTGTTAATTAGCCTTTGGTTCTCATGTCTCACATTTCGATCCCTAACAAATTAAATTGATATGGAAACTTGGTTTTTCGGGTTTTGAAAAAGAGTTATCTTGATAAGTGTTATTTTGAGAAGTTCGAGCAAAGAGTCAACTTTCGATGTGACATCATATAATTAAGGCTTTGATGATGTCTTGTTTCAAGAAGAAAAAGAATTCAATGAGACAGTATTACTGTTCAGAAATCATTACTAGAGACTATCTACTTTGGCATCCTTGCTTTGGAAGCTTAGGCTTTCCACTGTGGGAGCCTTTTTGCTTCATCTATAATTGGTTTCGGGTGCTTGAAGGCCACAGTGGTGTATTTATGCACGCCCTATCCCCAATTGAAACTAAGGTTCTCCCCAATTATAGGGAGAAGGTTGGGGGTGAATAGTAATTATTTTTAACCACACAATTCATTTTTCTCTCTCCATCTATTTATCATAATCTTCTTAACTATACTAAACTCAATTTTAACCACGTCGGTAATAATCTCCTCTAACAAAAACGATACGACATTTATCAGAGGACATTTAATAATCCCCTATTTGGTTGTTTAAACGCATACGATGTTTTTTTTGACAATGATGCGACAATAAAATCTCATTTTGCAAGTATAAAATATTTTATTTTGATTTTTGTATTAAAAAAATGAAAAATGTGTTGGTAGTTAAATTAATTGGTTGAGATGTGAATGAAAAGTAATTTTGAGGAATTGTAATAGAGAATATTATTGGAGTTGGTTGTTTTATAGGATGGTGAAAAAGTGAATTTAAAACGAAAAAAAAGATAAATAAGAAATGTGATTGGGAGTACTATTGTTGACAGCCTTAGAGCACTCGCATTAGAATCTGTAAAAGGTGGTAAATCTGTATATACAGCTCCAGATCCAACTAAAATGTCTTGCATCGAATCGTATACATGATCTCTATTCAATGATTCTGATAAAATTGACATCATACTCTATATCTACCGCAATCCGAATTTTTTTACGATTCAAGTTTTTGCTATTTCTAACATCAAATATATATATATATATATATATATATATATATATATATATATATATATATATATATATATATATTTCGAGTCACAAAAAATCTTTAGAAATATTTCATTAATAAGATCTTCTATACATATTTTGAATATCCATACAAGGTAATATTTATCACTATAATAATAGAAAATAAATTATTTATATGTGTATTTGTTTTTGTAAATATGTCATAATTATTTTGGTTTACGATTCTTTATTATTGTAGTACGGTAACGCATGCGCGACTATGTGTAGAGATTACGTAAATGATGTTAGAATCAAGGTAGAGACTACTATTCGAGACACCGATGCAAGTCTTTCTTAGAAAGATTGGCAATGGCTACTATTATTTTTGTGGGTGGAATTTAAATTAGTTATTTAATTTGAAACATTTGTGAAATAGAATGGTCCAATTTATTACGGTGAAAAAAAGTGGGATCAAGAAGTAGAGTAGAAAGACAAATGGTTTTTGGTCGGGACACTTTTCTTTAAAATAATAATTTAATACTATTAAAATATGTAGATAAAAAAAAACTAGTTGTACATTTTTTTGGATTCTGTGCACTTGAAGGTGGGGGGGAGGGTCCACCGCATAACACCCCTGGAAGAAGGGTAAATATAAGTGACGATGCTAAATAATGCACCACCGGAATAACAGCCACGCGTAATCTAAGGTGAAAATGTAATAGGAATCGAATGGGCGAGAGTGAGGAAAAGGTAGTGTTTTTAAGTTTTATGGTGAGTCAAGAATGTATCTTGGATTGCCTACGTATCTCATAGTAATGTCCGGAATCGCGCTTACGTAGTTCAAAAGATATATTTATAGACGCGTATCTTCCTCTCGCCCTAAAATTAGGGCGGTTTAATATGTTGGCATAAATACCCTTAAATGGGCATTGCTCCCTCGCCCGCATAATTTGCGGATGTGGGCCCGGAGTCCAAACGAAGTCCTTGATATCGACTCGATGGACACCGACATGATCGCTCGAGTTCGGATACTTGTAGAGTCTACGATAGCCGCCGATGCATATCGTATCGATCTGATGCCACTGCATTGATATAGACTTTTCCACATGCCAGCTGGATCACTTAGAAGATTCCACATGGAAGAGTGAAATCCCATATCATCAATAAGACATAGTGAATAAATTTTTTACTATTCTGTACAAACTCTGTACTAATTTATTATCCATGGGTGATATAATAGACCATTGCCGTTGCTCATATAGAGAAAATGGAACAGTTTTGCTATTTCTGAACGTGGGTTTTGTCAAAGGGTTAAGTAAACAAGATTGAATCCACATTGCTAATTTTGTTTTGTGCCGCCTTTGATTACCATGTAAATAAAGGTCTTAATAAGTTTTTAATATATTGAATGTGATAATGAAATGTCTCAAAATATAAATCCTTTTAGCTTTTTAGTTTTGTCCCAAAATGTAAATCCATTTACAAAACCAATAAAACATTTATTACATCTTTTTTCTTCTACCCTTCATTTATTATATATTCAACCATTTTTTACTATTTTGCATTAATACCAATGAAAGGTCATTTTAGTCTTTTTAATCAAAATTAATGACAAATAACAAATTTAACTAACTTTTCTTAATATATATGAAAAAGCCTAAAATGATTTATATTTTGGGACGGATGTAGTATCACCGATGATAAACACTATTGTCTATAATTTAATGTTTGTGTAATTTTCTTTAAGGATTTAAAACCTCTATAATCTATTTTACTTGTAAATAGTGCTGTTAAACGAACAGAGCCGCTCGTGAACAAGCTCGTGTTCGGCTCGTTAGTGTTCGTGATCGTTTGTTCATTTAGCTTAACGAGCCGAGCTCGAACATGACTGTAGGCTCGTTTGCTTAACGAGCCGAGCTCGAGCTTGGTTCGCGAACGTGCTTATATAATGTTCGCGAACATGTTTGCGAACATGCTTATATAATGTTCGTGAAATGCTTATATATATACATCAATATACGGTAACCCTGAATTAAAAGAGGATAATTAATTCATCTAATAGATATTATAGATTTGATTTATATAATATTTCGATATTTTTATAGTAATTTTAGTTGTGTAATATATGTAATTTTAATGTCTAACATATTATTTTTACATTCGTAATTTATGTTTTATATTTTAACGAACCGAACTCGAGCCGAATTCGAGCCAAAGTCGAGCCAAAAGGAAAAAAATATGTCTAACGTGCCGAGCTCGAACATTTCATCTTTTAAACGAGCCGAGCTCGAACAGAATTTTTTATTCGTTTATCAACCGAACGAGCTCGAGTTCGAACCACCAATACTCGGCTCGGCTCGGCTCGTTAACAGCTCTACTTGTAAATATACGTATGTCAGTTTGACTGAATCATTGAACCATGTGCCATGTTAATTTGATCATTTCGTCTCATTTTTATTTTTCTCTTATTTTACTTGTATTATTGTCGTTAAGAGTTGGAGTTTGATCATGATTTCATTTAACGTAATTATAAACTGGAAATAGTTATGTGGTGTCTCCAAACCAGTGGCGAATCCAGAAAAAATTTCAGTGGTCACTCGTCACAAAAATGTTGTAACCCTAAAAAAATTCGGGTTTGGACGGGTGATTAGGTCAAAATATCCGGGTTGGAACCGGGTTGGGCGAGTAATTAGGTCAAAATTTCCGGTCGAAACTGGGTCGGGCGGGTGATTAGGTCAAAATTGATTTTTTTTAAATTGAGTGGGGTCACGTGACCCCTGGATACGGAAAATACTTGTGTGGAGATGGATTTTGAGGTGAAGTGACGGGTAAAACCATCTAAACAATACAGTTTAAAAACAGAATGAAACTGTGTGGTGTGTGTGTGTCTCCACACCGTGTGGAGACACCACACAAGAACCACCCCCTGGGTCCACTGGATCCTCCAGTGTTCCACACGTGTGGAGACACCGTATGGAGACATATGAATTATATAGTTTCATTCTGTATTTAATTATATGGTTCTATTCGTTTCATCCGTCACTTTACTTCGAAATCCTCTACACAAGTATTTCCCATTATAAACATATATTTATTGAAATCCATGTCATTTCAATTTGATACATGAAGGTGGAGTAGTAGGTGGAAAATGCAAAGAAAGCCTATGATCACATACTGCACACCACTTGAGTGAAAAAAATGAAAAGGACACGACACGGGCGGATATATTAATAAATAAATAAATATAATAATAAAAAAAAAAAAAAAACAAGAAACGGATATACATAAACATCAATCCGTGTTTGCTAGTGGGAGTGGAGCCCCCTCTTTTTGCTTTGTTGAAAAAGCGGGACGGGTAAAAGCATAGCGTGTGTGCTGACCAAACTAAAAACGTTACAATACAATACAATACCGTTTTCTCCGCAATATTTGCGTATCTCGGAAGGGACTTTGTTTTTTTTTTTTAACTTTATTCATTGTGTTTTTTTTTTCTTTTTCTTTTTTATTTTTACGATAATGGCCTCGTATTGGGGAAGAAAACAAGTGAATTTTTAATAAAAGGTAAGTGGAGTCCCTTCTGGAAAACGTAAAAAAGCGCTTTCATTTCTTCACCCCAATTCTACCACCTTTATAATTGACTGCATTATGCCCCATGGGATGCTGTTGGTGTTGGGGTTGGGGTTAAGGCTTCACCTAATGGTCCACAGACTAGTGTGGGGAATGAGAACAATTGACAAGAATAAGAAGGCAATTAGATATTTTTTTAAACATTACCTATTTTTTGATCGTTTGTATTTGATTTATCGTTACAAAAGTAACCGTGAGTCGAGGGTCAATGCCAACTCGTGGGGGCTTGCTCCCAAAAGCTAAACGCTACCAGGTGAAATGTTATACCCCTGCAAATGAAATGACATACCTCTACAAACAAAGTGATATACCTTGACTAAGCCGGAAAGTTATAGTTCTTGGCCGAATCGGAGTGATTGTTTGTTTTTGTAAAGAGAGACAATCATTCGATTCGGACATTTATCTGCCTATAATAGACGGCCGTTCATGCATAAAAACATTCATTCAAAATAGCATCATCGGTTTTATACTTTGAGTGTCCTCTGGTTTGATTTAGACACGTCACCGTCTGAATCAAACGCATTCTATATATCGAGGGGGATTTTCGTTTGATTCCCAAATAACATACAAAGGCCGAAACATGTGTTAAAACACGTGCACTTTGGAGATTAATAGTTGTCGATTCATCTTTGAGTTAACTTTTCAACATATATGAAACAAGACTGTGGGAAAAAAAGGGGCGATAATGATGCAATGTTTATTTTAGGCGGAAAAAATAAAACGAATTTTCTAAAAAAAAAAAGTAGTAGGATAAAATCCACCCTGAAATCTACTATTCTTTTCTCCGAGATCCACTATTCCATTGTTTCGCTACAACTTTCACTAATAATTTCACTACTGATACGCCTAACCCGTAAAAGGATCCATGGATCCACAATCGGGTCAGTCCGACGGCCTAAACAGTGGATAATGCTCCGGGTCGACGAGTTCGCCTATTTCTAAGCTGAACAAATACCGGGGGCCCGCCAACAAGCCTTCAAACCACCATCTCATCGGCGCGACCAGAAGCAACTAGGAGTCACAACCCGCTCGCTCCTCATGTTACGAAGCTCATCTACTTAGGCAAACACGCTACTATATGGCGATCACAAGACAAATACTCAGTTATGGGTCCACCATTCATCAGTCCGACCTAATAGCTGTCTAGCTTACTTAGTGTCACATCATATTTTATTATGTCTTATTGTCATTAGCTTAATCATGATTAGTAGCTTGCCTATATATACAAGGGCTCGTTGTAACCTTAAAGGGATCGTGTAATATATAAAGCAGACAACATACTGCCAATTTGTTAATTATCTAGCTCTTATCTTATTGCTTAAATCCGACCACTACTTTCGAAAGCACCACCGCATATCGCCAGTGAAATCACATATAAACAACCAGATATCCTTACAAAACAACCGTTGCCGCCACCTTGATTTTCTCAGCATCATCAACTATGTATATCGATTTTTTTTGCTATTTTTAAGTATCCAATGTGAAATTAATAACATCTTTAAGTGACTAATGACATATCAAAGGAAAATTCAGAGAACAGTAACAGAGATAAAAACCAATAAGAAACTGATGAAAAATCTCTAATGTATTTTATTAATTAATACTACCTCCAGTCCAAAATATAAGTCATCATATATTTTTCAACTTGCCACACAATATAAATCATTTTACATTACCAATGTAACATTTATTGTTCTTTTTCTATCTTATCCTTAATTTATTATGAATTCAACAACTTTTTATTAGTTAACAACGATTGCATTATTGATAGTCAAGGGTATTTTAGACATTAACCTTCAAATTAATGACATTCAATCAATTTTTTAACCTGTGTGAATATTTATAAGATGATGAATTAGATTTTAGACCGGAGGTAGTATATATTCAACTCTGTGAAAAAATCCACAAAGCCGTATTTTATATAGTTGGATTTAATAAAAAAAAAACATGCTGAAGGTAAACTCAATCATGCATGATTTAATGACGGTAATGTTCATACTGTATATTAAGTCTCGTGATTAAGACATGTGCTAATATCAAATTGAACACGTACGCCTTAATTACACATTTACACACCTAACCCATTGTAATTTTCTCTGTTTCCTTATATATATATACTAGTAAAAAATGGGACTCCGTGCATGCGCACGAAATGCGCCCGTGTATAAGTTTTAACTTATTTGACGATATTAAATACGAAGAAATGTAGCGTAACGAACCGTTCAGAACGCAATTTTTAAGCGCAACAACGAAAAATAAAACATTTTACGTCGATCTCCTTTCGGATACCACAACCTACCACACAACTCTACCCTAGTCAACACACTCTTTCTTATCTACTACACACATTATCAATCACTCAACCGCACCCTATCCCAACATTTTTTAACACTCACCTATCCAATCCTACCTCACCATGCTATACACCACATTATCTTACCACATATTATCTTATCACACTACCCTATATTACGTACTTTATTCAACCTACCAAACTTTACTTAACTTACGCCACATCATCCAACCATATCATCCTACCCTACCATACATCACCGCATTACATCTCATACCTCGCCTCACGTACATTAGCACACCCTACCGCACCCTACCTCTCTACATACCTACAAACCTTAACCTACCTCCCAACCTACATATTAATTCACTATCCTAGCTAAGCCTATTACACCTTATTTTATCTCATCCCACCCTACCTTACCCTACCCACCACCCCATCCTACTAATCCTACCTCACCATGCCCTACACCACATTATCTTACCACATATTATCTTACCACACTACCCTATATTACGTACTTTATTCAACCTTCCAAACTTTACTTAACTTACGCCATATCATCCAACCATACCATCCTACCCTACCATACATCACCGCATTACATCTCATACCTCGCCTCACCTACATTAGCACACCCTACCGCACCCTACCTCTCCACCTACCTACAAACCTTAACCTACCTCCCAACCTACATATTAATTCACTATCCTAGCTAAGACTATTACACCCTATTTTATCTCATCCCACCCTACCTTACCCTACCCACCACCCCATCCTACTCTACCCTACAACTCCCTACCCTACCATGCCCACCACCCATCTTACTATACCCTACCCTTCCCACCACCCTAACCCAACCCACCCCTCACACCTTTTAGGGTGGCATCAAAACATGTTAATAGAAGAATAATATAAGTGCGTATGAAATGAATACCCGACACATCTTCGACATCTCCCGACATCGTATGGATACTTTTCGACACTACCGAATAATTTTTTTTCAATTTCTACTTAAATCAATTTTAACCGAAAAAATGAAGCTATCTTCGACATTATCTGCAACAACACGTGTTCTACCCAATACACGACACAACACGCTTCGATACACCCCGACGCCATATCCAATGGTTGTCGGTTGATCAAATGAATATTAATTAAAATTTTAATTAAAATCTAACACACTATCAACACTCCACGACACAAAATCGACATCTTTCGACACTACTAAACCATTGACCAAAGAAAAAAACCGACACACACAATATATAGAAGTAAAAAAACGAAGACGGAAAAAAATAATCAATACGTAGCACCCAAAAAACAATGCCCCTAAAAAAACCGGCATAGACACACAATGTAAAATATATATACGCAAAAAAGGAAAAGAACACACACACAAACAAACTATAGTATATTGAAATATCACGTGGTCGTATCGTATTAAGATAAGACAAAAAAAAAAAAAAAAAAAGAAGAGATCTCGATGAAAAGCAAAATAATATGTAATTAAATTGGAATCGGATACATCTTAAGCACAACACACATAATAAGATTAAGAATAAATTAAAGCTACTGTGTAGATTAAAAATACAATTGAGTCCTCTAAAATGGAACAATTTAACTCAAACCCTTCATCTCAAAAAAAAAAAAAAAAAAAAAAAATTTCTGGGCTGGGCCGCCCAATGATCAGTAAAAAGTTTAAAATTAAAAAAAAAGATTGGGCCGGATTTTTAGGCCGATGAACAGTAAAAAAGAGGGAACCAATAAAAAAAAAAACAAGTGTCACCATTTGACACGTTTTCCTTTCTTATATAGTAGTAAGGACTAGGAAATATATATTACCCCCTCCGTTCCGAAATAACTGATGCAGTTGTTAAATTATTTGTTCCATTTTATTTGAGGTAGTTACATTTTCAATGCAGTATTTATTATATTTTTCATTGTTTTACCCTTATTTATTACAACATGAGATAAAAAACAAGGCTACATTAATTATACTCAAGGGATTTTTAGCCATTTCATTATTAAAGTCAATATATTAATTTACTTTCTTAATATATGTGTTTTTGACAACTGCATCAGATAAATTAAAACGGATGGAGTAGTATATTAGTATTTTCATTAACATGCCCCCTCACATATGTGGTATTTGAGACTTTAGTTTGAGGTGTGAATAGGTTAATTCTATTGGGAGGGGAGGGTATGCATCTTGGGTTAGGCACGTTCATGAGAGCACATACATAAATTTATGCCATTCTATTTACTTCTCCCTCTCAAAATCACTCCTGGAATTGTCAAAGTAATTTATTCAATTTTACTTGAAGCGGTTATATTTTCAATGTATTATTTATCATGTTTTTCTTACACATATTCTTATTTATTAAAAATTGAGAGAATAAAAACAACATTGCACTATTATTATTTTTTAGTCATTTTGGTATTAAAATTAAAGTATTAACTCACTCCATTAATATGCATGTTTTTGACAAATGAATCAGTTATTTTGGAACGGCAGAGTACGTAGTACTCCCTCCGTTTTTTTTAACTGTCACTTTCCAGAAGTTGTTTTATTATTATTTCCGTTTTTTTTAACTGTCACTTTCCAAAAGTTGTTTTATTATTATTTATCTATCATTTTACATTTCCAATTCAATACTCCCTCCGTTTTTTTTTATCTGTCACATTTCAGTTTTTACCATTTTTTTATTTATCTGTCATTTTACATTTCCAATACAGCATTTATTATTTTTTCTTCCTTTACCAACAAAATATTTACATCTCCAATAAAAAAAAACACAATTCCAATACTAAAAACTCATTTACCAACAAAACATTTACATCTCCAATAAAAAAATACATTTTCAATACACATATTAATTACTTTCTTAATCTGTGTGATTCTTCTCTCTGCGACATATATATAAAAACGGAGGGAGTATTTTTTTTCCCCATCTTTATCCCTCATTTCAATAACCCAAATTTTAGTACACTTTTCCATACACAATGAATAAAGGGTAATTGTGTTATTTTACCATCTTTTTCAAACACATTAATTATTTTTTTAATCTGTGTAATTATTATCACTTCGACAGATAAAAAAACGGATGAAGTAATTGATAATATCAATGAAATAAAAATGAATTTTTAATACAATAACTTTTGTCACATGACATGCATGATACCCGGTGGCCGGTTAGCATTTTAATTAGCAAATAGGAGGAGTTGTTGAGACTTAAAAGATAGATATGGCTCTTCATTAATGTCTTATGCATGTGATCAGCAGCTTCTGCTAACCTTGTTTCATTTAATTAATTAAGGGACGCACGTTTTATCAGGGTTGTTAATTTGACTGTCATTGTTTTTTTTTTTTCCTTTTTAGCTTTTTGGTTTTTTTTGTCATAATATAAGGTTTTTTAATATAATAACATTAGATGAAACATTTGATTTTGATAAATGAATCAATAATAACACCACCTCCGTTTTTTTTTTCCATCGGTCGCATAGAGAAAAAATCACATAGATTAAAAAATTTATTAATGTGGCTAGAAAAAAATAAGGGTAAAATAACAAAATTTACTTCACTCCTTGTGTATGGAATATTTTATCAAAATTAGGTTATTAAAATAAAGAGTAAAGGTGAAAAATAATAGTAAATGAAGCACTGGTTTGTAAAATGACACATAAATAAAAATAAAGTTTTTGTAAAAAAAAAAAAAAAGAATAAAGTAATTTCTAAAAAATCACAGTTAAAAATACGGATAGAGTCGTTCCTAATTATATGTCGCAGTTGTCAAAATCAAAATTTTCTTTTTTTATGTCGTAGATACATTTTCAATATTTTTTTCGTTTTTCAATATTACTTTTCAACTTTCTAGGCTTATTCAACCAATTAATTTTTCATATTCATTACATCACTATATTTTATTACAAGATTTTTTTTTAAAATACACATTTTTTTTAATCTGTATGATTTTCTCAAACACGACATATAATTAGAAACGAGAGAAATATAAAAATCAAAACTCAAGTCAGCTTTAAATAAAAATAAAAAATTCCACACCATCAGGGTGGGTGGGCCCAGCATACGGCAAAGTACAAACCCCAACACAACGTTAAACATTGAATGAGGGGTTGCAATAAAAAGAAGACAATACACTGAAATAATTGACGAGATTTTGGGCAAATGCTGCAGAGAGTGAGAGAGACACGCCCTTATTTATTTTTCACGATGTCCTCTTCTGGGACCCACCCTTTGCCAGAACCACATCTGTCGCTTTGTGACCGGCACAAACACCATACATGTGGCCACTTTATTATTCACAGGGTTTTGCGGTTTCCTTATTCAAACGAGTAATGATACAGGAAAAAAAAAATACTGCACCCGTCTAATAAAAATTGTCTATTTTTTTAAAATGAATTGTCCTATAAAAAGCGTTCATTTAAAAAATCAATACATCATTTAATATATATTTTTTAAACATACTTCTATCATAACATTTAATGTTTATACATTCATATCATATTCCAAAAGAGCATTTATTATATGAAGGGGTATATATGCTCATCACTACTTAAAATACAACAAATTAATTGTTCTTAATCTGTGTGCTCCACAAATAGTGGACACTTTTTATGGGACGGAGGTAGTAGTATCCTCCAATAATATATAGGAAAAATTAGTTTTTAGTCCACTTTCCCCCTCTTAATTAAGTGCTAATCCAGCATCAATTTTTTAGTTGCATTAAAGACAAATAAATCCACCGGACGAATATACCCCTATTTGATACAACTGTCAACCGGAGCAGATGGATTTTCCAATGAGAATATGAAGAATCAAAAAGCTTCTGCCGGTCTTCTTCCTTCATGGAAATCCTTCGGTTCTCTCGACCTCAATTACATCCATTTCGGAAGTCACGGATCTGAAGATTCTTCTATGAGAGCCGTTTCCCTCTTTGTTGATAAAAAAGCTTCTCCTCATCTGAAGATTTCCTCTGCTCTAGTGTTAGGTCCCTGAAAGGTAATGAGTGGATAATGGAGCCTGTCGCAATAGCCGATGCTTATGGACCCGAAGTGTGTGGTGATCCAACGCGGACGAAATGGGAGGTGAGTTTAAGAAGATGGGTTATGAACAAGAAGGTGAGCCAGAGCCGGAGCCTAGCACATGGTGATAATAATTCAGCAAAAAGAAAAGGCGGCGGCAGAGGAGGAGGAGGAGCTGCAAGTGTATCGTATGTGATTAATGGACCATGGTCACAAGTAGTTGACAGTAATAAACTTAAACAAGGAGAAATTTGGAGTGTTCGTGTTCATGGTTCTTTATGGTTTGTTCTGCTAAAGCTTCCAACAACTTGATTTCTGCATATGATGAATTGGAGCAGCCCTTTTATGTCACCGAAATAAGCTCTCGTAATCTTAACACTTAAATGAGGATTCTTGAGTGCAAAATCATCGAATATCAGCGAGGAAATGACATCTTAACAATGAACTTCATTGCACCTTCCTTCAAAGCTTGATTGGAGCAAGTATCTGCTATTTCAAGCATTTCAAACACATTTGATGAGCTGATTGAACCGAGCATATGATGCTCGCAACGTGTTTGAAGAAATGCAATTCCGTATTTATCGGCTGCAATTGAAAGCGAATAAACATGCTTTTCCATTTTAGATTTGCGCAGATCTCCTGTGTATAAAAACTCGATAAAGGCCTCAAGTTGTTCGTGGTTTAGTTCTTCTAAGGTTATGGTGTCTTCTGCTGGAGCTTTGCATTTATCCTCTTACAAGAATTTCCCTGATTTATATTCTTTTGTTTGATTATGGCAAGTCTGGTGTAGTGTTGTGTAATAATTGCTTTAACTTGGTTATACTGATTGCCAGCATTTGTATAAGTGCTGTTGTATTTATGACAAGAGTGCTTTCTAATTATTGTAAATTATGGAGATTGTCTATTTAGAATGATTTTTAGGTCTGTAAAGTACTTAATTTTTTATAAATTGATTGCTCTAGTATTTGTTTGTAAGATGGTGAATCAGAGGTCGATTATTGGTTTTCTTTGTTCTCAATTCTCTCTTATGTACTTTTATCTTACTCCTCTGGGAATGTTATTATGTGATAGGGCCTTGATTTTGTTGTTGCTGCTGGTGTTAGAGTTGCCAATCCATCAACTGTTGTTGACATGACTGGGAACGTTCCTCGAATTCTGAGGCAAGGAAATGTAGTAATCGAACTTTACAAATGTTCCAGGGATGGTATATCCTCGACGCCCTTCATCTACTATAGATCCTGATGTAAAGCGTTTCTCTGTCTCAGAACTGGTTTTGTGTATTATAATTAAGGTGTAACTTTATTCTGATTTGGGGAGTGCTTGTGCCTTGTTTCCTTATACCACCATAATGAAAACTTTAATTGTACAATCGTAGTTGGAAGTTGTACCAAGTGGGTGTATCACCATCTTTCACATAGTAGGAGTGAAAGATGAGCCTGATACTGATACTGATACTGATACTGATACTGTTTACTGATAGTGTGTGCCTTATATGATATTGTTACTCATATTGTGTGCCTTATATGAGCGAGATATGATATTGTGTCCCTTGAATTAAGCCTTAAATGAGCCTTATATGAGCCATATATCTGTGCCTTGAAGTAGTCACTTGAATTAAGCCTTAAATGAGACTGATACTGATACTGATACTGATACTGATACTGATATTGTTTACTGCAAGTAGATCTTCGAATTCTTGTTGCAAGTAGATCTTTTCCTCTGCTTCAACCACGAGGGAAGCAGTAACGCTATCCATCTTCCTAGCAACATTTTCTCTTGATTGACTATCGCATTTACAAGTTTCAGTGATTCTTCTTTTGCTAACCGCGACTATTCAACAAGCCATTTGTATGTGAAATCTTTGGATTACCGTGATGCTCGAATGGTGCTCGATGAAATTTCTGTGAAGAACACTGTGAGTGTCAATGCACTTTTGTCAGGTTATGCCGAAGCCAAGATGTTGGATCACGCACTTGGATTGGTTCGCCAAATGCCGATGAGAAACTTGGGACCGTACTACTACTAGGCAGGCATGTGATCTCATTATTACCTCCAGATGTTAATTTCTGAATTGAGATGAGAGGATTAGTTGTTCTTGAAGATTACATTTTCTTTGAATAGTTGCTAGAAAAAGAAGTAGAATTTTTAAATCTGAACATAAAACCTGCTGCTTTGCATTTGATCTCTAGCTGAATTACTTCACCTAATATGCATTTGAACACCTGGTGCTGTATATCTGCTACCTCCATTCTTGCTGAACCCTTGGCTAAGACTTTTACCTTTAAAGTGCTGCTGTAAGAGCCTTTTATCATCTGGGTGGTTGAAGCTTTGAATATATCCTGATCCTCTTGAATGAGCCTTATGTGAGCCAGATATGTGTGCCTTGAAGTAGTCACTTGAATTATGCCTTAAATGAGACTGATACTGATATTGATACTGATACTGATACTAATACTAATACTGATAATGATACTGTGTTAGTGTAAATGCTGCGATTAAATCCGGCTTTCAAATACTACGTCGAAAAGGTATCAAACGCGGTCTCAAAATGAAGATAAAAAAATATGAACTTTGGTGAAACAATTTTGATGATCGGTGTTCTAAATCAAAAATTACGGTCGTTTATAAGAAAAAACGCTCCGGTTAATACAAATATTTTTTCGTCTTTCAAAATATACGTCGGAAGGGTATCGTATTTGGGCTCAAATTAAAGAGCAAAAAAAAATGAATTTTGGTGACAAAATTTCGATGATCGGAGTTGTAAATCAAAAGTTACGAATGTTTGGAAAAAAACAAAAAAAAACAAAAACAGAAACAGAAACAAAACAGGATCAAACTGATCAATGTACTAATGTAGCTGAGGACGCGCGCGACTGTTATTAAGGGCTATTTTTGTCCGTCTGAAATTGTTTGTCCTTTTTACAACTAAAAAAAGGAGTGTGTCCTATTTATTCATTTTATAATTTTTTTGTCCTTTTCCCTCAATCTCTCTAATATATATTTACAATACTAGGAGGCTTAGAAAAACTACTAACTCTTGTTCAAAATATAAGTCATCCTACCTTTTTTTTACTTTGGTCCAATAATATAAGTCGTTCACAAAACCAAGAGGGTTTTAATGAATTTTTTTTTATCTTACCCGTAATTTATATAAAACCAAACACTTTTATTTACTCCACAATTGTTGCATTTATGATAGTCAATGGGTGTATTAGACATTTTATCCATACATTAATTACATTAAACTATTTTCTTAATCAATATGAAAATTCTAGAATGATTTATATTATGGACCGTAGGTAGTACTTATTAGAGGCCTCGTAGAAAATACAAAGATCTAATAGGGATATTAGTAGTGTTTTTCTGTTTTCTTTTGAACCAAAACTATATCATTCAAATACAATTTTTTTCCCGTGTGGTGGTGGTGGGAGCAGGGCATTATATTGAAGAATACACTGCATCTGTACTGAAGTTGAAGATGATCAAGTGCGCTCTCATTGGCATTTCATCGAGCAGTGATCGCGTGTAAGTCCCTTAATACTAGCAAGATGACTAGGTCAATCGTAGTATAGCAAGGGCGAGTCAAGGTCGATCCCACAGAGACTATTATTTAATTACGTTAAACGCAACCACAATTTATAGGTCAACCGGATAGGGGTGGTCATTGACCAACATAAAGGAACAGTAAATAAAAGAGATGCAAATAAACCAATAGTCAATCATATATTGGAAATGCATTAACCAAATTATTCCTAACTAATCTCCTTTTAATCCGTATTCGACTCGTGTGCGTAATTTAGCTACGGGTGCAACTCCTAACCCTATCTACTCCGACCATGGTAGTAGACAATCTATACGCAAGCTACCCTCCTTAATTGGTCCGTAATAGTCCATACGCATGACGAACTAGAATTGACAGTATTGAGCGTTAACCCATACCGCTAACCCGCCTAGGCAGCTATCGACACTGATCGGCACGTTCCTAAGGTCCATCAAGACAATATCCTAATTAACACTTCACTAACAGTCCTTCATGTTAATTTACGAATACAATAGGCAGATTGGCCAGGTCTAACCTACAGTTAATTAAACCTATCAATCAACGTAGCTGAGGCCGAACCACAAAATTAGGGTTTACTAGGTGTTCAGATCTAGCGATAAAGACCGTCGTAGACCTGAAGAGCGCAACCCATAATTCTACGTTTCATATGAACGAATCGAATAATAAAGATTAAGGTTCGTTTAACTAATTCATAAATGACTAGATGCAAGCATAATCTAGATCTATCACAAGAACAATCATGAATCTAAGAAAGAAATAAAACATTGGAATAGATCTTACCCATAACGAAGAATAGATCTATTCTTCAATTCTCGCTCACTCCGGCGATTCGAATCAATCTATGATGATTGTAAACCAAGCACAATTCAATAATGAAAGACTCAAGACATATTTTCAAGAAAGAAAAGAAGAATATAAAAGAAGACTTTAATTCCAAAAGACTACATTGTATCTAATTGATGAAGAACTACAAAAGAGATGAGGAATTATTGATGAATGGAAGATGAATTAATGATGAATACAATTTCGTAGCTCTGAATGGCTTTATATAGGTGTATAAACCAACTTAGGGGTAAACTCAATACTTGGAGGACAAGAAAATGCGTTTCTGGAAGATTCTGGGGCTCGGTAAATATAGGGTAACTCCCGATTTACCGGGGGTATTTTTTTTTGTCTTTTTCTTCCTGCCGACTTAACTTAGAATACCCTAGGTCCAGCTTCGGTATTTGGACCATAACTTGGCCTACATAACTCCAATTCGGGTGATTCAAAGTGTGATGGAATCCTCGTTTAAAGCCCTATAACGTTCATGTTGAAGTCCAAGACCAGTTCGTCTTGTAAAGCTTCGGAAACTGCGTTGAAAGATCACCAATCATATTCTCGGGTCCAATATCCGTGCGAAACACCTCAAGCTTCAGTTCCGTTCTGTTTTTTATCGATTGACTCTCATATTCAGCCCAAATGATGCTTCGAACACTCATTCATCTGTCAATGAATTCATAGCACACATAGTAGCGTCTATTTCTAGTAAATAACGCATAAAATACACGGTTAATACGCATAATACCAATTTAGTCACCCCGAACGTGGCTTAATCACATTTAGCTAATTAACCCATGATTTCATACATATTATCACCATTGAGAACACAAATACGAGTTAGATTGATGGTAAAATATGATACCAAATTGACCGTCATCAAGCACATATTCTAAAAGTTAGTTAATAGGTTGTTAGGCAGTTATTAGCAGGTACCAAGCTAGTTACACTCCTATATAAGTAGGATGGAGTCATAGGAGGAGTTTCATCTGATTATAAACATACACAAATCGTAATACTATTGTAATTCACTTCTTCAAAAGCTGTGTCACCGTTCTTTCATAATTCTGCGTTTTCTTTCTAATGAATTCATCAAAACTGCTGGTTTGTTGAATTCCACATGGTATCAGAGCACTTTATTGATGCTTCTTAGTGCATTCCCGCACTATTTCTAGTTATTAGCAGAGTTCTTGGTAGTTTCTTGAAGGAATCTTGGCTTATTTGCTCGTATTCCTTTGTTTATTCTGGTGCATCATGGATTTGGGAGCTCAGAATCCAGGTATTTTGCTAGGCAATCCTCTTTATTTGCATCCTAATGAAAATCCGATGTTAATCTTTGTTCAACCTTTACTCAATCATAAGAATTATCATCCTTGGAGCCATTCTATGAAAATTGCATTGATCACTAAGAATAAAATGGGATTCATAGATGGTACGATTACTTCACCCCCTGAAACTTCCCAGAGTTTCAAGTCTGGTTGCAATGTAATACCTTTGTAAAAACATGAATCTTGAATTCTGTTTTCCCTACCATTGCTCAAAGTGTCATGTATAGGGAAACAACTAGACAAATATGGTTGGATTTACAGTCAAGATTCTCCCGGTTAGATGTTTTCCGGTTGAGAGATCTTATAGAACAAGTTCATGCTCTTAAGCAGGGAGATTTAGATTTAACTAGCTATTTCACTAAACTCAAGACTCCGTGGGATGAAATTGCTATTGTGAAGCCATAACCTGTTTGTTCTTGTGAGCCTAGATGTCATTGTGATGTGATTAAGACTTTCAATAGATATGCTGAGACAGAAAAGGTTGTAAAATTCTTAAGGGGCCTGAATTCTGAATATACTCAAGTGTTAACACAAGCACAACTTATGGTCCATGTTCCTGATCTTGACACTATTTTTGCTATGGCCTTGAAACTGGAAGATCAGAAAGAATTTGATGCAAGATTTCCAGAAGCTACGGTTCTTTATAATAGGGCATTTAATCACTCTGTGTAATGCATGCTGTGTTTTTTTATCAATCTCACTCCTTCACCTGTAATTAGGAATAACACACCTCATTTCTTGTTATTTGGTACACAGTTTGATTATACTCAGCTTAGAGTGTTTGGATCTCTTGTTTATGCATGTACACCAGCACATAATAGGCCAAGTTTGAACCTAAGGCCAGAAAGTGTGTCTATCTTGGGGTACCTAAGTTCACCAAGGGTTACATTCTGTTAGACACACATACCAGGGACATCTTTGTGTCTAGAGATGTGAGGTTTTATGAAACTTTGTTTCCTTTACATAATAAACATACATATACACAACAGAATCCGGTTCCCCTACCAGTTTCATATGATGGTGAAACAGATCCTGTATCAGTTCATGTACCAGACCACATAGTAGAACCTGAAGTTCCAATTTCTCCACCTTCACCTCCTTCTATTGAAACAAGGAGATCAAGTAGACAAAGACATGCACCAACTTATCTCAATGAGTATGTTGTTCCTAACAGAAGATCACCACATTCCATAAACAATGTGGTTACATATGACAACATAACTAGCAACTATCATAAATTTGTATGTGTAGCAGCTAATATTCAAGAACCTAAGACATACAATCAAACTATTAAGCATGATTGTTGGAAAGAGGCACTGCAGAAAGAATTGGATGCTTTGCAAGCAACCAAAACATGGGAAATTGTCACCCTACCACATGGAAAGTCCACCATTGGGTGTAAGTGGGTATATAAAGTCAAATACCATGCTGATGGTGTTGAAATAGTGTCCTAAACCCAATCAGGTTGGACCAGATCCTACCAGGTCGGATCATTTCTACTATTTGTTTATGTTTGTACATATATAAAATGACTTTCTGTTATTATACATTTGTTCGTTTAATGAACCAATTACGATATTGTATATATGATAACGTCCCTAATGTCAAACTGTGAAAAAGAAATCATAATGGTGATTATGGTTGATGAGATCTCGACTCACTTTAACAGGTTTGATACTTAAATGTCTCTAGTCGTATGTGCTATTAAATGGGACATTGATAGTACGATTAAACTAGCACATATTAGATGCCTTCTGTCTTTTGAAGATAGGGATAGATCTCGTCTATCAAAGTGTAGGGACACTTGGACTGTACGTGGATGTGTATTAGAGAATGCGTACGTTTGACTAACCAACTTACTTTATTAAGTGTCGCTCTATGTGGCGGTTGTGTAATTATTCTGAGACCGGAGTCTTCATGACATCATGGTGTGGATTGTCATACTTTGATACTATTGAGGTTTCCCC